>JAUNZM010000254.1:643701-1287403 GCA_033459285.1 Clamator glandarius
AGTAAGACCAACAATCAGAACTTGACTTGCTGTTAAACTTTAGAGCTCATATCTAACCCTGAATGTTTTGACAGTGATTTTGATATTATTTTCACTACTTCCAGTTCATGATTTTACAGATTTGGCACCACTTTACTCGGGGGCGGAAGAGGTGGGAGGAGAGATTTAAGCATGATAGCTAGTGTTTCATCTAGTTGTCTTAATTACCGATTTAGCATATGACACACTGTATGAAAGTACTATTATCAGCATTACAAGCATTATAGCATTAGAAATCACTCTACAGCTCTAATTCCAGTTCGTAAATTATTACAAGCACTTACTATGCTATATAATTCTTAGCTGAGGATCCTACATGCTTATAACTAAGCTTTTGAGAAGCCTGGAGTCTTGGCAGAGAAATCAAACCACAGTATTCTGTTCCAGGGCAAAACTTTTCTTGTGTAAATCTTGGTTTAAGGTTCAGTAGGAGTGTTTTTATGGAGAAGAAAAAATAAAGCAGTAAGGCTACTTGCTATACTTAGGAGCTTATTTGTTTAATTGAACAGTGGAAAGTGCAACGGTGTCTGTAACGATGGAATTAACCAAAATTCTAAGATGAAAATGGAAGGATGTTCCTTCTGGAGCATAATATGCCAGTCTTAGAAACGTCACAGTGGATACATTAATGGAAGATAAACCCCCATCCTACACAATAAATCTTACCACATTTCCCTTCATTCTGAGAGACAGACCTTTCAGCAATTTCCAGCAGTTTACTCTAAGCTGGAGTAGTTAATTCACACCCTAAAGGAAAACTTCCCATTACAATGTGGAAATTCGCACTGGTGATTGAATTTCAAAGATGCAATTCCTACGACTTTGGCTCCAACAGCACATCAATTTAAAATTTACTGTACCTTTTCACCCCCTTTATGGCCATTACAGATAAGAAGTCCTAAATAACAGACAAGCATCCAGCCTTCTTCATATAGTAAGGGTAAAAAACTGAAAACTGGCAGAGTACACCATGATGTCTGCTCTTACAGATATTACATCGTAGAAGAGTCTTACCCTTGAAGTTATGCCTCATGAGTGCTCATCCAGCTTTACAATGCCTTTATGTCTCTAATTACATCAATTTTGATCAATTTAGAAGTGTGAAATTGTATTAATTTTCAGTATCCTCTCTAGAATAATGAAGATACCAGGTGAGGTACTTCTTAAATCAGATGCCACTTGTGGAAAAAGCATATAGGTGCTCATTCGCTGCTTCCTTTTCCAAAAGCAGTGTCAGTCCAACCTTTCAGGGTTACAGAATAATCCCTAGGTACAGGATCACATCTATTCTGTGGGTTTGGTAGGTTTTTTTAATATTTCTTTCCATAATTGCAAGGCTGTCAGAGAACTTGTAGGCTTACAAAGGAAAATCTGACAATAAGTCACAATTAAGTTTATTATATCTGTTTAAATCTGAATCTCAGGTGCATGAAGGGCACTATATTTCTTCTTCAATGTCTCTAAACAGTGTGAAGTAGCTGCGTGGGTTTTTTTTATTTTTAAGTGCCTGCAATAAATGATCACGATAGGATAGTAACGAAACTAGTTCAAAGGAGCTTGTCTGGTCTTTAGCAACACAATAATTTTCTCAGAAGCTTGGCCTTTTCCATGTAAGTAAAGTAAAATTGGTATTTCACAGCTCACACAGATTAAACACCTAGAAAATCAGCACAAAAAAGCAATACAGTGCTTCATACCTGAGCAGACTTTCTGAGAGACCAGACAATGAATATCCTGTTTGAAAATACACTTATTTTTAGTTCAAATGAGTTCTGCATCCAGACAGCTCCAGTTATCATATTTGAAAGAGAAAAGCAATGGGAACAAGGAGCTCTGAAGCACCTTGGTCTATTTCTACTCCAAGGGCCAAACCTTTCAGTACTTATTCAGGCAAAACTCCCACATATTTCAACTGGATTTTCCTCTATCATGTAGGATTTCATTTTCTCTGTAAGAGGTCAAATCTAGTACAGCTGTTTCCACAGCAGCAAGAGCTACAGTAAAATTAGTATTGCTGCTGAAGAAAGGAAGGGAGTCAGGCTTCTAAGACCTAGCACCTGAGCCAAGAGAGGTTGGAGCTGTGGCTGATGATGTTTTTTCTTCTCAAGGCTAAATTAGGCTTTGTGTTCAAGCAGACACCCCTTGGGAGTGCACTTCTTTTCAAATTAAAACCTCCCTAGACAGCGGTATTACTAATGCAGCTGTATAAAAACACTGGGTGGGGAAAACTGCAGACTGTATGATAATTACTTGAGCCTTCAACTTTTCAATTATGCCACGATGACCTTCTAAAAGTCATTTATAGACTGGAAAAAATATGGACAGCTGGTTGGACTTGATTTTGCCAAGGTGCCACTGCAGTGTTAATAACCAAACTATACTTTGTATTCAAGGAATGAGCTGTTTAAATAGGAAAGTAATTATGACACTAAAATGCCAAAGAAAGCAATGATTGTAAATTGAGTTTGTCACCCTACATGTAGTATAACCCAAGGGTAAAGTGAGCTTCTTCTACGACACAAGCTTCTCCTGGAAAAACAGTGTCTCATCTCAAAAGCAATATTACCAACTGGGCATTGCGTGGTCCCTTGTTTTAGAAAAACATGTATTGTGTCTGTGGTAGGACTGCTTGCCAGTTTCTTTTTTTTTTAGCCATGGCAGGTTGGTAAATGCAGATGCCTGCACTATTCCAAGCATTATTAAACATGTCACATTAATTGCACATAGTCATTTTGCTCTGCTCAGCAAGTCAGACTTCTATATATATCTTGGAAAAATAATGTAGGCATGTGGTCAGAAAAACAGCTGTCAGTCAGGCTGCTCTAATTTTACAAACGAAACAACAGTTAACCCAAACCTGCATAGCTATGTGCTGTAAGGCAGTTTCAGCTGCGCTGCATGCTGCAGCACATACCAAGATGTCCCCATGAAATCTCTGAGTAAACAAAAGCATTGCTCCTAAGCATCTTTCACAACTACAGCAACTGCTGGAGACTTTTTTCTGAAACCACACACCACAACAGGAACCAGGGCCAGGCTGCGAAGGTAGTGAAACGCGTGATACAGCACAGCAGCGAGCAAAACGTCGGGGGGGGGGGGAAATGGGCTGAAAATCGCTGCATTCTCACAGCACAGAACCAAGAAGAACACAAAATGGCCCCCAAAAAAAGAGGACCATTTCCATTTCGTCTGCACAGGTGACCAAAGGAAATGTCATGGAGGCCTGCAGCAAAGCACCAAAGCACAAACCGCTCATCCCATGGAGAAGAACAGAAATGCCTAGATACTGCTTCTTCAAGAATACTGGAGAAGGTAAGTGGAGGGCTAGCAGAAAGCTGGCACACTAGCTGTGGAGACGAAGGGGTGTGCATGAGCTGCTTCTCCTTTCACCCTATTTCTTTCCAGAGGCCACTGTTCTGGGCAAAGCATTCAAGGAAACGAGGCTCTCCCCTGATGAGCTTATTTCAGCAAAACATAGTGGGAAATCTCCCTCAGCTCACAGGGAGGAACCGAAACAACGTCACTCAATCAAGATCAGTCTTCAGGCCAGAAATGGGAACTGCTTCAAGTTAACAAGAACCTCCACATCACACCTTAACCAAGAGACCAGTTTGTCTCTTCATGTGGGGGAAGGACAACACATATGCTTTTCAGAACTCAGAACCATGCACAGCTATTCCGAAATGCTTATGGGAAAGTTCAGTCTTTAAGATTAAAACGAAGAACCAGAGGTAAGTCGCTCAGATCCTAGAATGAAATATTGAAAAACTCTCTTAAGAGTATGTTCACTGACCACTTGTCGTCTTTTCCTTCTCTGGTCGGAATTGAAGTTAACTGGAGGCATACCTGACAAAAGAGAATATCAAGTTTAGTCAAGGAAAGAAATAAACTTTTCTGAGTAATGTTTGCATTCCACTTCTGTATTTTCCAAACCAGTATTTCTGTCTTGTGAATTAAAGGAGCAGTAATTTGGTAGAGTTTAAACACTCTCCTTGCTATTACTACACATCAAACCAATAACAAAAGTTATGACTGTTTTCAGACATTAAAAATCAACATTGGCAAAAAAACCCCACATGTATAAAAACATTTGAGAAGTGGAGGAATCACATCTGGGCTGTTTCCAGAGGACTTTGAAAAGTGAAGTGCCTGTTTCCCTATTTCCAGTTGCTTCACTCCTATCCAACTCCACTAAGTGTTTTCCCACAGTTCTCAATACAACGAGGGTCACTTTTACTATAAATGGCAAAGGGTGGAGTGGCCAGAAGGGGCTGACTATGTTTTAAGATTTTGGGGACACATCACTAACCACCTTAAATTAGAACTCCTCACCATCATGACAGGAATGAGATGAGAAAAGGTTACAAGCTACACCCACTTCAGTTGTGACCTGTCTTCTCCTGCAGCTAGGGTTTAAGCTCAAAGCATCTCGCTTTCCTGCCAAGGCCTGGCCATGCAGCTTCCATTACACTGTCTTAGCTTCTCTACCTCCTTCCGATAAGGATTACACTGTATTAAGTCGACTGACTTTTAGTCCCCTATAGACAGCCTTAAGAGCTCAAGTGCCCCTGCCTGCGTCAAAAATGAGGAGAGCTCAGTCAAGAGTGTTATCACCATCTCCAAATTTCTATGAGGGGAAGAGAGAGGAACACATGAACGGACAAACCACCACAATCCATCATCATCATCTACTCACCGCAGGGATTTTTTATCTCCCCATTGTCCAGAGATTAAGTTCTAACTCAGAACCTCAGTATTTCATTATATTGCTGATGATTTTTCCCCTTCTTTATCTTTTTATCTGCAAAGGGAGGCAAAAAGGCTTCAGCTCTCAGCAAGCTGAAGCATTTGACTTGGCATCCAAAGGCTCATAACACATCAGTATACTCCTTCTGCCTAAAGAGGATTAACTAAGGTTCACAAAAAGATGCCTATTGTCTAAGAGGTTACATTTACTGAACTTTATGATATAATTTTCACTCACATAATTATTTGAAATCAAGAAAAAAAAAGTATTACTGGGTCATTTGTCCTGGGGGGCTTTACATGAAATGAAAACAGGGCACACATAGTGGGGTGTGTGTGTTTACAAAGACATCTCCAGAGGAAACTATTTTCTACAAAGCTGTGAAGTAAGACGTCAACATCTACTGAAATTAATATGTAGGAGACTTGGTTCATGATGGCATTCATCCAATATCTCAAATAAATGGTACACTAGGGTTGGGAGTCTATTTTTAATGTCCTTTTCCTTCTGCTGGAAACCACTGCCTATTTCATGCAACTTGTGTATGAGGCAAGTTGTGTTTGTTTCTCTTCAGCAGTTAAAAAAAGATGCTTGTTTTCAATTAGTCAGACGCCAAGATTAGATTTTCTGCAGGGCTTCTACTTAGCAACTAGCTTATTAGCTACAATTGTTGATTTTTACTTTTTTACCAAGCATAACTTCAGTCACGCAATTGAAGCATCTCACTAGAGCCTGCTCTGTGGAGGGGATCGTTGTAAAATACAGTCTAATCACTTGTTCTCCTCAGCTGCAGTCCACACCCAGGCCCCAGAGCTGCAGCAGGGATTAGTGAGGAAGCAGGGAGGGAGTGGTGGCTTTTCCACTGGGAATTCCAAATAAATTTCTCCAAATTCGCAGTCTGCTCAGCTGGGCAGGTCCAGTTGCTTTCCAGCAGCTGGCTACACCAATGTAAAGTAGCTGACAGCACTCAAGGCAGCAAAAGCATTTCTGTACTTAACATCCCAGCACTTCAGCATATGTAACATATGAGGCAGGACTGTACAATTAACCCCTTTGTAACAGAAACAACTTGAGCACACCAATGGCCACAGTTCTTTTATGGCTAGTAAAGATACTTCAGAGTAGAAAAAAGATGCAAGCAAACTTAAAAGTGATTCAGTACTTCCCCCAGAACAGCAATTTACTCCTAGCAGAATTAAAGTGAAATCTATCAGAGCTTGGTCATGTGAGTAATACTTCTATAGAGCATTTTTCTCTGGGTATATTCTGTAACACACTATTCTTCATATGCCCACAGCCAGCATGACTTGTCCAACACCTCCTCAAAACACAGGTAAGACTCAGTCTTTTAATACTGTATCCTATTCAGAGAAGTGTCTTTACCCTACCTCTGCTTCTGGCTAATGCAATACATAAACCCCAGCATCCAAATCAGCGCATTTCCTCTCTCTGCCATCATCTGCCTCTTCCTCATAATTGGATTGTTTTCTTAGAGGAAAACCTATGACATCTCTAAGCAATATAAAGTCAGAACAGTGATGGGCCATGAGCTGCCCATCACTAATCAGGAACAGGATCTCACATTGCAATCAATAGGTCCGTGGGAAAAAAATGTACTCAATGCTCTGCAAGGGCCAAAAAAACCCCAACTCCAAACAACAGTAAATATTTGAAAGAAAGAGAGATAAAAAAGATTGCCATCATATGAATCCACAGTGTTCCTGCCTTGGATATTTTGAGCAGTCCTGGTCTTTCCTGCTACAAGGATGCAAGAAGATGACCAAACATTCCTATAAAAGTTATGGAGATGGCATCCATGCAATGATTGACTGGAATATACCCCAGGAAGGGGTTTAGGAGGATCATTTAAGAATGCAGGGATAAAATTGTGATGGCCAAAGCTAGGCCGGAGTTGAAACTGTTAAGGGATGTGAAGGGCAATAAGAGTATCTGTAGGTACATCAGCAGCAAAAGGAGACCTAAGGAAATTGGAACATTGCTATTTAATGAGGCAGAGCAATGCAACATTGGACATGGAAAAGACTATGTCAGTACCATGGCTACTGGAAAAGTACGGTCTTGGGGCTCCCAGATCCCCACAGGCAGCAGCAAAACCTGAGAGAGAAAGGTGATGCTCACAGAAGAGGAAGATGAAATTATGGACAACTTAGGTAAACTTGACACATATAAGCTAACAGAATTAGATACAAAGAAACCAAGCACACTGAAAGCTGGCCAATGCCTTTGTGAGGCCACCTTCTGTGCTCTCTGAATGATCGTGGTGTTCATGGGATGTCCCCAAGGGCTGGAGGCAAAATGAGTATCAAGATCAAGGAGAATAAGGCTGATGAGCTTCACCTGAAACTCTAGGAGGTTATCCCTAGACTCAGTAAGAGCAAGAAGGTGACTGGGAACAGCCAGCATGGATTTACCAGAAGTAAATTATGCCTGACCAATTTGAGCACCTCTGTGATGAGCAGACCGGCTCTGCAGGCAAGAGGAGAGCAGATGATGTTGCATACTTGGACTTCAGCCTGTGACACAGTTACCCAGAGCACCTTTATAGGCAAGCAGGAGATAAGGACTGGATGTGTGAGCTCTGAAACAGAACAAGGGGAAAGCAGTAAAAGAGTGCATCTTCCAGATCCATTTTTCTCAGTATTACTATTTCTGAGATTACAGGAAGACTCACAGCACTATAAACTTTGTCCTGAATCTGAAATTTCAATACATCAAAGTTGGCAGGTTTTGCTACTGAGTGGGAGGGAGCCTCGAGATGCAAAGTCTGCATTCACTCTAGTGATTATTTTTAGACAAATGCTGATGTCCATCTGAGCACAGCAATGTACCCTGTTTTCAGACTACACTGAAGTACAAATACTTCATTCAGTGTTAATATTTCAATAATACATCTGCCCACCACATACTTTGCGAGTACCATGACTCTGTACTGATTTGTAAAGCTATTAACCTGTAAAAAACATGTTAGATCTTCCAAAATTTTGCTAAAAACTGTGATCTATGAACGTCTTAAAGATCTTAAACACATTTCCTGGCCCATAAAAAATACTTGGCTTTTGCGAAGTTATGTTTATGGTTTGAACAGCCTATTATAACATTTAGGAATGTCTCATATGTCTATAATTTTTTTTTTAAAAAGTCCATTCTCTGTCAAGGTTTAACCCTCTACTTAATTCCCTTTACTAAGAATAATGTAAGAAAGATTCAGGCCTGGGTTTTTTTGTACTTACTCCTTCCATCCACCTTCTATGCTTGCAGCTCCACATATTTAATGCCTAAAAAAAGTCAAAACCCCCAAAAGGCAAATTTTGCGTGTGTTGCCTAATATTGAATTTATTTGATCAACCTGCTTTCGACACTGACCTGCCAAAACATAAATTTTACTCGTGTTGTTAAAAATCCTGCAACCCATGGGCATGGGTGTTGGTAAAGGAAGGAAAGAAAAGAAATTACCTGAAAGGCAATGGAAGAATTGTCTGCAAGGACAGAGGAGCAAGCCAGGCAGCAGGCAGGAGTGAACAGGACCAGAGGGTTTCTTCCCCACCCTTGGGGCCACACATCTGGACCTTGCTGTTTCCTGACCCACTAGTCCTATCAACCAGTTCCTCCAAGGGGATGGAAACCTCCCAGTCCTGCCAACCCCCTGCCAAGGGGTTTGCGTTTGAATAACATCAGGCTCCTGGTGACCTAAATTTGCACTTCGACAGCCCTCTGCCCGTGGGCTGCAAAGGCACAGCCAAACCCTGTGTCTCGCCACGAGGCAGCTGCTCAACCTTTGCTCACCTCCCTCGCCGACTGACTACAATGGCTCGGCCAAATGCCGCCTGTCCTCACCTGCCTCAGCCACCCCACCTAGATTAAACTGGATAAACCCCAGGCCTGATACTGTGGTGGGGCTTGGCAGTGGCAGGGCTTGGTGAGGATCTCATCAAGGGGTGAGGAGGTGCTGGCAGCTGCTCTTCATGCTGCAGCAGGGATGGTCCCTCGCTGTGCCACCACTTCTGGGCTATGTGCATGCTTCTGTGCAGGCACAGGTGTGAGCAGAGATCAAAGGTGATCATCACAGAATCACAGAATGTCCTGAGTTGGAAGGGACCCACAACAATCATCGAGTTGTGAAGTTATGAGCGATCATCGAGCTGGTGAAGGGGCTGGAGAACAAGTCTTACGAAGAGCAGCTGAGGGGGCTGGGGTTGTTTAGCCTGGAGGAGGCTGAGGGGAGACCTCATTGCTCTCTACAACTACCTGAAAGGAGGTTGTAGAGAGGAAGGTGCTGGCCTCTTCTCCCAAGTGACAGGGGACAGGACGAGAGGGAATGGCCTCAAGTTCTGCCAGGGGAGGTCCAGGCTGGACATCGGGAAAAAGTTTATCATGGAAAGGGTCATCAGGCACTGGAACAGGCTGCCCAGAGAGGTGGTTGAGAAACCTTCCCTGGAGGTGTTTAAAATACAAGTGGATGAGGTGCTGAGGGGCATGGCTTAGTGTTTGATAGGAACGGTTGGACTCGATGATCCTATGAATCTTTTCCAACCTAGTGATTCTGTGAGTTCAACTCCCGTCCCTGCATGGCACAACTCCAAAATTCACACCAGTAGGCATCCGTGTGTGCACACACGAGCGCCTGAGCATGTGTTGTGCATCCATGTGCATAACAAGTGCACGTGTGTGCATGTAACCATGACCATGTGTGCACGTGCATACGATGACACAAGCGGCCTTGCAAAGGGCCAGTCAACAGGGAGTAATTGACTTAGTCCCACTTCGCCAAAAGGCATCAAGGAATTTTCAAAAGTAAAAAACTGGCACCTGAAACCCATTTTACTCTGAGAGGAATCATATCTGACCTGTCAGACAGGCCAGGTCCCCAAAAGGGACACCTTATCGGTAACAACTGCGCACCTCTGGCTCTTGTTGGATGTTCTGGGAATCATAGATTCATAGAATCGTTTGGGTGGAAAAGACCTTTGAGATCATCGAGCCCAACCGCACCTGTCCACCACCACAGCGCACCTCCTAGCACCTCGTCTACCCGCCTTTTAGACACTTCCAGGAATTCATAGAATCATAGAACGATTCAGGGGGGTCATCACAGAATGTCCCCGCGGGGAGGGGACACGGAGCAGGGAGGGAGAGAGCGGGAGGGGGAGAGAGAGAGAGGGGGAGGTGGCGGGAGAGGCGACGGCACGCGCGCCCCCGAGCCCCGCCCCGGGCTGCGCGCGCAGCGCCTCCCCCCCCCCCACCGCCTCTTCCCTTTCCCTTCCCGTTTGCCCTCTTCCAACACGGCGGCTCCCGCTTCACGCGCGCAAGCCACGCAGGCGCTGCTTCGCCTCCCCTTCCCCTGGGCGCCCCGAGTAAAAAAAAAAAAAAAAAAAAAAAAAAAAGAAAAAACCCAAACCAAACAAAAATAAAAACTACCAAAAAAATCAACAAAAAAACCCCAAAGCAAACAAAAATAAGCAAACAACAAAAAAGAAGCACGCCGGAAGGAGTCGGCCCCGGAACTCTATGGTTTCGCGCGGTGGGTAGAGCGGCGCGGCTGCCTCGCCCCACCTGGCCCCCCAGTCGCCGCGTTGCATGCTGGGACGCAAGAGGTCGCCCGTCCCCTCTCCCCTGCGCGCCCGCCGAGCCTGCGCCGCGCCGACATCCGCGTTGCTCCCAAGATGGTGGTGCGGGGCTCGGGCTGAGGAGCGAGCGAGTCCGCCAGAGAGGAGGCGCACCCGCCGGCCCGGCCCGCCCCCGACAAGGCCGCTCGCCTCTCCTCTCCCCGCCCCCGACAGGCCGCGGCCCCGGCTCCCCCTGCCCCGGGGCTCCCGACGGCTCCAGCGGCGGCGCCTCCTTCTCCTCGCCTGCGGCCCCGCATGAGCCCGGGCGGCGGCGGCGGGACTGACCGGGAGCATCAGGGCCGCGGCGCCCAGGTCGGTAGGCGCTGCGCAGCGCCCGGCCCGGGGCAGGGAGGGAGAGAGGGAGGGTTGGCGGGGGCTCACGCCGGCCCTGCAGAAGAAGGGGCCGGGAGGCAGCTCTGCCCGCTCCCTTCCGCCGGGGCGATCCGCCATCGGCACGGGGGCGGCGGGAGGCAGCGGTGCGCGGCCGTGGGGCTCCCGTTCCCCCCTCCTTCCCCTCCCCGGTGCTCTCCCCCCGTCCCCTCCCCGTCCCCCCCTCCCCGTCCCCCCTCCCCGCGAGGCACATGGATGCGAGGCCGGGCTGTCCCTCCCCACGAGGTGGGGAAGGTGGCCCCGGGCTTTCATCCCGCCCATCGGGGAGACCGGGCTGGCTGAGCGACCTTGGGTGAACCCAGCCTGCCTGTCCCGGCCTCGGTTTCCCGCCTCGGGGCTGCTGCGGGCATGGGGTGCCCCGGCGCCTCCGGCGTGGCCGGCTGTGGCGGTCGGGGGGCAACGGGCGTGGGAAGCAGTGCGAGCGTTTAGAACTAGTGTGCGAGGCCGGCTCGGCAAAGTGGGGATGTTCACCTGCTCGTGTTCCCTTCTGTCTGCTCGAAAGAGTTGGCTCCGCTAACCTGCGAACAGGCTGCTGGGCCGATAGATGCGATCTGTCCCTCCTGACTGCAGGACTTGCTGGGTTTCGGTTTTTTAAGTGTACTGGCAGCATTTCTTGTAAAAGAACTACCTGAGTTCGCACTTTGGTTTGTAAATCAGACGTCTAAGGTGATGTGACATGGTCATTCAGAAGTAACTGCTGCTTAGGAAAGAAAGCGTGTTCCACAACTTTGCTTTAAGTGACAGCAACCTGTGATCTGTAGACTTGCAGTTACGCTTCTTTTCCTCCACTTAATGGAAATACTCGTGTATATTTCCTTCTGTGTGAGCGATGTTCTAAGCCTCAGACAAAGCCTGTGTCTTGCAACTTGCTTCAGGGATGGTCCCTCTGTGTCAGTATGGAGACACCCCTACCTCAGTAGCAGTCTGCAAACCTAAGGCTCCTGAGAATGGACTTGTCCTGAGAATGAACTTGTCCAATTCAGTGTCATCATGCCTTACATGTCCTCCAAAAAGTTCCTCAGTGAGAATTTGTACCCGATTTTTATATTTGATTTCCTGCTTAATATGGAAGTAAGACCTACCTGATTGTATTGTCATTTTGTTTGTTTATTTGGGGGGGGGGGGGTTGACTGGCTGACTAGTGTGAAAATGACAGGTCTGTAAGATAAAATTTAATTCCTAATTAATGCAAATAGCATCCAGTTAGTGAGAAAATACCTGCTAATGGAGAAGCTACACTCTACATTTAACTGCATTATTGGACATCTGTGTGGGAAAATAACAGAGAGGGGGAGAAGTACCTCCTGATAAGAGTGAAAACTGCTGGAAAATGGGCTTTGCAGTTTTCACAAACTGCTTGGTTAAACACCCTGTCCCTTTTCATCTTGTAATCAGTTAAAGGTCCCTTTTTTAATTAATTTGAAAATACTGTGAAACTCAGTTTAATGAGTGTGTTGAATTGAAAATATGTGCAGTACCAAATTATTAAGGATATTCCACAGTTTTCCTCACATACATTTATTCTTTAAAACAGATGCAGTTTGCAGTGCTTATGACGTTTCCTTGTAACAGTAAATGTTCTGTCAAGTCAGTACAGGCAAACCTTGCAAGAAAAGCTAGGCTACAGGGCTGTCAATACCTTTAACTGAAATTATTTCCATGCAATATTACAGATACTTTATCCCTTTTGTGAATACCTTCCATTCCACTCTAAATGTTTGCGATTTAATGTAGCATCTTTCATACTGGAGTTAATAAGTTCTTTTTCTGTTTACTGAAGTTGTTTGTTATTTCTCTGCACTGGTGTATCCTATCTCTCATGAATTTAGAAAAAAAAGCACCAAGCTAGATGGCAAAACAAGCGTTGAAATTTTTTTAGGGGTATAGTTGGGTGACTGTTAAAAAAAAGTGACTGAAGGAAAGACTTGAAAAAGCAGAGGTATTTAACTTTTTCACAGCAGTGATTTTCCAAGCCTAGCTCTCTCAGTCCAGATCCTATTCAGCAATCTAACATTGTGTGGCTTTCATCCTTTTTTTTTAATAGCAAGCAAAACTTTTAGTCTTTTTTAAATTACTGCCACTGCTTAATGACCTATGCAAATGATGACTCTTTTGTGAATGGAATTTAAAACCGTGTATATTTGTTAAATACAACTAAAGATTTTTTCAGCTTGTTAAGAAGTCACTGTTTTAATCAACTTAAGAAAATAACACAGGTTCTCTTTATTTTCATTTGACTTCATTTTTATGTAGGAGAAAACCTGCTTCGGAAATATGAAATTACATACATACCCAAATGTAAAATCATGCTTATTTCATTATGAATATGTCCTTTGTTGACATATTCTTTGCTAGTTCTCTTTGAATTCACAGGTTCTACTTAACCAAATACATAATTAGGGCGAAAAATGCATTTGAATCAAGTTTTAAAAGTCATAAACATGTTTAATTGTGAACATGTTTAAATATATTACATTTTGTAAATGAAAATTAGTGTAATACATTATATGACACTTATTGTGGACTGAATCTAGTGTTTACATTTTTTGTAAATATGCATAATCTTAGTTTTTGCAATGCAAGAAAGTTTAGGTTTTTTTTTTTAATTGCCTCTGCTACCTTTGATTTCAGTTTATTTAGTGAATGTCCAGTGAGAATTCATCATTTTTTAAACACGGGAACTGTCTTTATGTCTCCCTACACCAGTGTGTTCATACACTCAAAGGTAAAAGCCACTATTACTTAAAAATAGAACGTACAGTTGAGGGATAATGGGAGAAACTTCCTTAATTGTGTAGGTACAGATCAGATTTCCAGTGTCAATCTTCATTTCTGGTATTGTGGGCCAGGTCTTCGCTTCACTTTAGTTAATGAATTGATATTGATTTTAAACAAAGGAGGTATGTTTCACACATTTTCTGAAGTATCCAGTATATTTAAGGTAGTTGGAATATTTCTAGAGAAGCGATGTTGAAAGGTTTTCTGTGATTAATCGAATTCCAGTTTGCACATTGAAAGAGAGGGGTAACACATCTGCAAATAATAATAGTATATCAAACAAATAATAAAATAACAAGTAATCTAAAATACGGTATTTACTTTTTAAGAACATAATCTATCTCCTTCTTTACCCCTCCCAGGAGAAAGCTGTAAGCTTTGCTAAATAGTTGGTTCCCAGAGACAACAGGAATGAGCAAATCCCACGTTTGAAGTGACTTTTGTCACTTCAAATACTTTGACCTTAACATTTACTGCATTAACTTCCTGTATTTACAGGCAGCACCTGACAGCCTTGTCAGGCTGTATTGCTTCGTGAATGAGAGTTGGAAAAAAGCTAGTTCATATGAATAGTAATGTCTGTAATGTGTTTGGCTGCTTAGCAGAAAGTCAGCAAATACAGTGTAAACATAATATTTTGAAATGAAGAAACACCACAGTAGCTACACCAGCTGGTGAGACATCTCTTCAGGATTATAACCTCATAGGAGAAATATAGAGAAGATAAAATGAAATAAAGTTGAGATCCGGGGTTTGTGCTTGGCAATGTAACACATGACTAATTAAAATTGCTATTTTTTTAATAGTTCCACATTCTTGTGGCTAGGAATGGCAGAATTTAGTGATGACAAAATAACTTAGGCTGCAAAATTACCTTATAAATTAAATATTACCATGGTGTTCTGTCTCACAAATGCTCTTATGAATGAATCCCTTAAAGGAAGCATTAACTACGTCTTACTTTTGATAGGTTGAGCCTGCTTCCCTGTATTATACAAACTCCTGAACGAAGGAAGAGGGTGGAAGTCACTCTTTACCGATACTCTTTCCATTACTGTCCTGCATGGCTCTTTACCCATGTTTTACAGGGTGGTGAAGAATTAGGAGAAGCTGCAGTTGTTCAGCTGAGTGGAACTAAATGGGTGGCTTCCCTCTGGACCCTCACTTCACTGTCTTAGGTAAGAGGGATGACCTGCTTCTTTTGAAGCAACTTGCGTTTCTTTAGAACAGAGGTATATGTATTTTAAGAAAGGCAGCAAAGCAGATATTTGGGCTTTTTTTTTTTTTTGGTAATCTGGTGGCTTGAAAAGGATGTTCACAGTATGTCTGTTCAAGACTTTTCATCAGAAATAGTTAGTTTGCGTCTGTTCAGTAGCTTTAGAAACATGCTATATGTCCACATACTTTACCTTAGAGAATCACACTTATTTTATGTAATAATATCAGTTGTAGGACTGTACGAGAGGTGGATTACAGCGGTGATGTTTTAGCACACACTTGAACTGATACACCAGTTGGCTGTTGGATGTGGAGAGTACTAATTTTTTTTTACCATGTTCAGTTCGTGTATGACTTAATTCCAAACCTGTGGCCCAAATAATTACGTAACATGAAATTCAAGTGCCTCAAAAACCGTAAGGTACAGTATCTTAGTTTGAAACCTAGTGGAAATTTGGTCTTGGTGGACCTTGCATCATCTAATAGGGTCACAAGTAGAAAATCATGGAACCCATATTGACTTTGGTGATTATTGCATAGTTTTCATGCAGCGATTAGTCTACATTATTTGGTTTTCATTCTGGTGTCCTGTTAGGACTGCGGCAGGACTTCTGTTGTCCTGACTGAGCTTGAATAATAGAGGTGAAGCTGCTTCATAAAAGAGACCATATTCTTAATCCCTTTGATGGACCCCTTTTTTGACTTATTGATATTTCCTTGATAATAGTTACACCAAACAAACTGGTAAAATGAGGACATTAGAATGACAAATAAACACCTCCTCTCCCTTACCTTTAGAAGCTGTGTGCGAGGGAGGCACAGGAACCATCTGTAACATGTTGCTAAGCTTGTGCTGTGCTGAGAGATGCCAGACTTGTCCAGGCAGCCGGGCTCAGGCACTACTTGTGTACTCCTGCTCTGGTATGCTCTGTTACCAGAGCAGACCAGGCTGGAGCAGCTGCAGTTCAGCAGGCTTGGGGTGTTTGAGGGTGATGGAGTAGCTCTTAAAGGAGCTTAACTTCTAAAATGGGCTACAGGTCAAAATATTTCAGGGAATGTCACCATGGTTGTAGGTGGGTTTTTCTTTGCATTATGGTTAGTCACGTGTTTGAGCTGAATTCTTTAATGCTTAAAGTATTTCAATTTTACTAGACAATGTTTTTAGTTTTCTTAAAAGGTATCAAAAAATTCTACACAGCTGGATAACACTGAAGAGATCTGTTACTACTTAGGAATTTCTATTTCCAATATGATGTTTTCATCTTTCTTATTTGTATAGCCATATTCAGATAATTATTACTTTTTATTTCATAATGAAATCTCATTTCTAGAGTCTTAGTGATCAGTGTCATGGCTTAATACGTACATATACACCCTATTTTATTTTTAGAAAGTTCAAGGTACACCAGCATATGCTGGCTGTAGTAGCAGAACCTAGATGTGTTTCAGCTGTTGTGGCAGAACTTACCTGTTCTAGACCATAGAAGTACATCTAGTTTACACAACCCACAAGTTTTATGAGAGTTCAGAGACAGGGGACCTCCTAAGAATGTGTGTCACTTCTGGTATTTCTTGGTTGAAAGGCTGAGCTCTTTATGTTGTAAGGCGATGATAGATAGCTCATTTGCATGGTTCCTATGACCTGAATATCTTATTGAAAGAAGGATTTCCTTGAATTCTTGGGGCCTTTTTGTTTGGCTAATGTTATAGTGAGAACAGAAGGAAATTATTCTTACGTGGACTTATGTATTTGAAATTGTATGAGAGAATCTATAATACTAAGTAAATTATCTACCATATTATTTGGGGTAGCACACACAGACACACACAGAATTTTTTCTTCTATTTTTGTCTCGTCACAGTTATTGCAAAAATAAGAAAAGTGGTAAACGTCATTTAAGCACCTGATAGAGGTGACTTCATGATGTATTTCATCAGGCTACACAAGCATTGCAAAGTATTTTTTTGTGATTTATAATTTGTTTCTTAAATATTTTTTAGTTCTATATGCTACAGTTTGGTTATTTCAGTAGCTTACCATCTTTGTTAGTAATATTCAATGTCCTTGAAGTCTCTCTTACTGAAAATGTATGCATAGTTGTAAAAAAAACATGATTTTTTGGACTCTGGTCATGTGACAGATCAAGATTTCTTTATGTTGAGTGGATGCAATAGTACTAGCTATCCTTTAGTCACATTTGCTATTTGCGTCTTTTTTGAGGCAGGTGTGGCTTAATGCTTATTAACAGACGTACTAAAGGTGAATGTTGAGGTACATGTGACATCATGACATTATTTTCGTTCTTTTCCAACAAGCATTACGGATTCTATGATTCATTTTGTTGTTAGTCTTGTAGCCTTTGTGCAAATATTTTAGTAGACTGCTGGACTCCTGCTCTGTCTTGGTGGTAGCTGTTGCAGGGAAATTGAGGAAGGAGAATTACAAGTCCAGGTGCTTCAGTTTTGTACTGTCAGATTTACTTGCTTTTCTGCTGCTAGCTACATGTTATTAAGCAAATCCTGTGTCTCCATCTCCTCTACTGTGGTCTTGTTTCTGCTGTAAATTGTGCTGTCCTAAGTTACACGGCTTCAGTTATGTTGGGAACCTTTGTTTCCTTTTCTTTTCTCGTATTGCTGGGCAATAATCCTAGGAACCCTGGTGGGTGTGTTAGCGATACATTTCATGCTGTACTTTGTGCTCTGCCTGTACTCTTACACTGAAAGTTGGTTCTTCTGTATCTTAGAGGAGAATAAGTGAATTTTACATAGCTGTCGTTGCTCTCTATGCATGCATGAACAAATATGTGCATTGGAGTTTAAACTGGAAGATCTGAGACACTGGATGGTGTGAAAATATTGGTGACATTTCTCAGAATAATTTTAGCTGAGCTTCCCTGGTGGTGTCACTGTGAGTGAAGAATTAGTCTTCTATAGAATAAAAGACTGATATTCTGGATTTCTGCTATTGATACAGATTGAAAGTACCACCTCCAAACAGGAAAATCATCAATTACTGTCTTACACTGTTCAGATAAATTTATTCTTTTTTCTTCTTCTTCTGAATGGTAGTAAAGCTTTATTGACGTATTTGCATGACATTAACTTATTCAACCTAATTGTACATAAATCCACATAATTATCATAATTGTTTGTTGAAATAGCAATTTGTTTCATGAAGCAGGTAGGTTGCCCTATTTAACTTTTAATTTAAATATAAAAATTTGTGTACAAACTGTTAAAGCTTCACTGGCACAACACTGTCAGTCCAGGATCACTCCTCTTCACATCCCCAGTACAGAATCAGGCCTTTGGTACCGGATGGCTTCTCTGACATCTTTAAGACAAACCTAAATGTACTCTTAAGGTCACCAGATCAGGGTTTCCTTTATGGGAACTCCGATCTATATCAGAGATCAGCCTAAGTCAGCTGCATTGGATTTGTTTGTTCTTAACAGAGTTTTAGAACCAAGAAATTAAGTATTAAATCTTCACAATACTGAAAATGTGATGCTGTGTGCCATACCAGTAACTTTCCAAGAAGTTACTGGATGTCTTTAGTTACATACCTGTATGTGTGTTTCTCCCTTGAAATTGGTTGTGCTTTTAGGTGTGTGTTTAAAAATGCTTGGACTATGTTTTAGATGTGACTGCCTTTGTTAATTATGGTTTCCCTACAAATGAACAATGTATAGAAAAGCTGATCAAACTGCAGCAGTTTTGAGCAGCCAGGACAAAGATTTGTTTCTATCTGTGATTTCTTTTGAGTGTTCTAGGTTGTTTTCTTTTAAATTATTTTTCTTTTTTTTTTTTTAAGGGGATGAGGAGGGGAATGAAACCTTGCCAGAATCTTCCAGAAGAAGGAAATAGATATTTATAATTAACTGAATGAACGGAATTATAAAACTATTGCATCACTAGAGAGGAAAGAAAGAATAGGGAACATTGTGTATATATACTTTCTGCTTTTTTAGTTTCCTTAACATACTTAGTGTTTTCTGTTGCTGTTTTTATGGAAAGTATGATTTAGTTGTAGTGTCATAGGATTTAGTTTTAGAGAGTCCTGCAAGGATCAGGGAATTGGACTCTGATCTTCATGGGTCCCTTCCAACTTGAGATATGCTATCATTCTGTTGTATTTCGAAGTATATGTTTCATCTAGTTGCAAACTTGTGTCTAATTGAATGGCCTTCTTGAATGTATTATTTTGAAGTTGTATGGAGCTTCAGATTGGTATAGAGTGTAGTGCAAAAACTGAAATGTGATGTTTTGCATTATAGGTACAAGAAGTGTCGAAGTCCATTTTAGAAATTGAAACAACACGTTTCTGCAACTCTGGAAAGATATGGTATGTTTATGGTTTCATTTATAATGTGTGAATGCTAATAATTACAGTAGCAAATAATTATACTTTTGTTTCCTGATTTAAAAAAAAAGTTAGAAATAAATTCAGGAGGAAACACAAATTCATTTTTCCCATATATTTTTTTACTGCAATGTCTGTTACTCATACTTCTCTAGAAAACTGAGTTATTTGATGGGGTTCTTTTTGGAGAAAATAGGTATTGATGACACAACATTGATTAATTCCATTTTAATGTGTTTTTCAAGCTCAGCATCAGACAGCC
The DNA here is from genome assembly GCA_033459285.1 of Clamator glandarius. Classification (NCBI taxonomy): domain Eukaryota; kingdom Metazoa; phylum Chordata; class Aves; order Cuculiformes; family Cuculidae; genus Clamator; species Clamator glandarius. The sequence continues at coordinate 663,123 of JAUNZM010000254.1, forward strand.
ACCATCCATATATTTTTTCCATGGGTTTGATAAGAATCAGTGCTGTTTCTGAAAACAGTTCTTTTTTCCTTTTTTTTTTTTTTTTTAACTTGCTGCTGAGCATATTTGTAGTGAGGTTTGTCCAGTTTTTAGGTATGACTTGAAAAAATAAGTTGAGAACTACTAGAAAACTTAAACAAACATCAGTGTAAGTCAAATTTGCAAATGTAAATGTCAGGAAATACAGAAATGTAACCTTCGTTAGCAATGTTAACATGAGCCCAGGGCAGGTGGTATCTCTTTTTGTCTAGACTCTTAAATGTCCAGCCAGCTTAAAAATATGTACATGTATTATAGTGAGGTTGGAGCCTTAACTTGTAGTTATTTTAATTGCCATTTTATAAGTTTGTTCTGGTGTGGTCCTGTGGAGGTACCTAGCAATACAAAATAACTGCACCACTCTGCAGTGTCTCAAGTTCCGCAACTTGGTACACAGAAAACTTTTGAAACTTTTTCATTACTGTATGGAGAAAAACAATTATTGTTCAAGGTCATTTTTCTACTATATTAAGTAGTTTGTTCATCCATGTATAAAGTTGTAGTTAGCTACTTTAACAACTGCTTCTAAGCTATGTGTGTACTTTTTTTTAGCTACTTAAATGTGGAGAAAAACTCAATGACTGGTGATGAGTTTTATATGCTGTATGTTTGTCTAGACTTTTCTTTTGAAGATACTTAACATAAGAACATATTTATAGTTGTAAAATCTCAACCTTGCAGGATTGAGTGTCTTTTTTTTTTTTTTCTTAAGTTCTGTTTTGTAAGAAGTTATAGACAGAGTCTAATATGATTGATTCTGAGCTGAAACTTTAAATATTAAGTGTGCTAATTAAAAACTGTAAATTTGTTAAAAAGCTGTAATGTTACATGACCACAATCCAGATGTTCCTGAGATAATTTTATAGATTGGTCCTTTACTCTAACAGGCATCTGGCAGGTAGTGTGTATCCATTTTTGCACCCACAGCACCACTGGGACCACCCACCTGCTTCTTGCTCTCCAATTTCAGTACCAGTTGTGTGTATGATGGCTCTTCAAACTTAAGCTGTTATTTCCTTATGCCATTGTTTCTGCTGACTGCCTTTTTTTCTGAATGTTTAACTGCTTGCCACTTTATGTATGCATAGTTTATGTAGTGGTATGTGCCTCATAAATTGATGAAGATTTGCACTCTAATCCCCCACAACTTGAGTAATGAACTAATGGAACATCAGAAAAGCTGAATATTATGCTACAGAATTGCATGATTGCTTGGTCTTGGAATAAACTGTATATCAACAAACACGCTGGTCTCACTGAAGAACTTAGTGAACAGAAACGTACTTTACGTGGAAGGCTGTGTTAAAGATGGGTGGCAAAAGAAGGCAAAAATAACAAAGGACAAGCAAAAGGATGGATGGAATAAAAGTTTAAATATTAAAGCTGAGGAGAAGCTGTAAAACTTACCTGTCTGGAAAACAACTTAACTTGATACCTAGCCAGTAAAAGGAGAGCTACTAAAAGAAATTTAAATAGATGATTGGATTTCACCTGCTTATGTGGGAAGCACTTTCCATTCATAACTTGATATCATTTTGGAGGGAGCCTCAAGTAGCAGGCATAACCAAGATAGAAACAAATGGTTCTGCTTAAAAAAAAATCAGTGTGTAGTGAAAGAAAAATCAGCTGTGGTCTAAGTGAAAAATGCAGAGACAAAAGGTAATCTCAGGTCTTTTGTGTCTCTTACAAAGGTTAATAAAGTAGGTCTGTGATCTTACTGGAATATCAAACCAAAAACAGATGTTGAAGGGAAAATCTAGTATCGAGAGTTGCAGGGGCAGTTGTAGAAAATGAGAATGCACAGACCTTTAGCTTTGGGACAGGGAAGGGACCGGGAGCAAATACTAGACTTTTTTTCTGTTACTTTGTGATTTGTGGAGTATTGACGTTAAAACAAAGTATACAGCTATTGGAGGATGAAGCTTTTACATAAATCTATATTCATCTCTGTATACTGCGGTGCATGAAGTTCTACCTTTGTTTAACTCGGGGACTTCTATAAGTTCCAGAATGGCACCAGCATTAATTTGGAGATAGTAATACTGGTCCCATACTGGAACCAGTGCTGTTTAATATTCTCATTGATAATGTAGACAGGAAGATTAATTGCACCCTCAACAAGTTTGCAGGTGACACCAAGCTGAGTGGTGCACTTGTCACACAGGAAGGACAGAAGGGGCCTTGACAAGCTGGAGAAGTGAGTCTGTGTTAACTTCATGAGCTCCTACACCTGGGTTGGGGCAACCTGCATTTTCAGTATAGGCTGGGGGATGATGTGAATGAGAGCAGCCCTGTCGAGAAGGACTTGGGAATGCTGATTGATGAGAAACTTGACATGAGCCAGCCATGTGCACTCACAGGCCAGAAGGCCAACCATATCTTGGGCCACTTCAAAGGCAGCATGGCCTGTAGATAGAGGGAGGTGATTCTGCCCCTCTACTCTGCTCTTGTGAGACCCCACTTGGAGTACTGTGTCCAGTTCTGGAATCCTCAATATAAGAAGGATACAGAACTGTTGAAACAGGCCCAGAGGGGGTCCACAAAGATGATCAGAGGCTGGACCACCTCTCATACAAGGACAGGCTGAGAGAGCTGGGGTTATTTAGCCTGGAGGAGACTCTGAGGAGACCTTGTAGCAACTTTCCAGTACCTGAAGGGAGCTAATGCAGGGCTAGGGAGTAGGGGAACTGACAATTGGCATACAGTAAAAGCTGGGAAGGGTCTTTTTACGAGGGCCTGTAGTGACAGGATATGCAGGAATGGCTTTAAATTGAAAGATAGTAGTTTTATATTAGATCTTAGGAAGAAGTTGTACACTGGAAGTGTTCAAGGCCAGGCTGGATGCGGCTATGGGCAGCCTGATCTAGTAGGATGTGTCCCTACCCATTCCGGAGGGGTTGGAACTGGATGAGCTTTAGGGTCCCTTCCAGCCTAAACCATTCTATGAAATTCAGATTTCCACATCAAAATAATTTAAGATTTAAATGTGAGATTTGTATTTGTTTACCTTCAGTTTCCAATAGTGGGGTGTTTCATGCTTGCTTCTAATTGGGCATTCTTTTTTATGCATCCTTTCTGTGTTTCTTGCAGTATCCATATTGATTAGATTGATTATCTTTCAACTCTTCCCAGTAAATAATCACAAAACACTTCCACCCGTCTTCATGCTCTCTTTGTGTCTCTCTTTGGGTACTTCTGGAGTACTTTTGAAGAATATTGAATAATTGCAGAACTGATGTGAAATTTTGAACATGTCTGAAGTACTTCATGCAGATGAACAGACTCTTTTTGGGGAACCCTTTGAGTCATATCTGTCATTCTTAGCGTAATGCTGGGAGCACATCTGTGTTTGCTCATCATTTGTGACTGCCTTAGTCACTTTAGGTTGACATTTTCCAGGAGAGGACTCAATTCATTTGATCTTCTGTGCGATTTTGTATTTGTTGTTATTAGCTGAATGGTTTGATTACTAGGCAGTGGAGGAGGGGATATATAGATGCCTTAGTACTATTTTTTTGCAAATCTTTTAGCATTTATTTCATCAGTTTTTATTAGTGGCAGTTTTGGTTTACTTTAGGATCATTGATAACTCAAACTGCTATTTGTTGCATGAAGAAAACTTCTGGAATCTTGAGTGTTTTCTGTGTTGGAGTCCACATGCAGTCAGCAAATGCAGTTGATGTTTCCAACCTTAGCAAGAAATTGTCTCAAATGTGCCTGTTACGTTATTAGCTTTTATTTTCTTCTATGCAAGTGAAAGTTAAGGTTGAACTTAGGGAGCTGGTGACCGTTTTACGGTTTCCTCCAGAATACTTGAATCAATCTCAAGTTCTAAAGGCCAGTTTTCCTATTGGTTGTCAGTTTTCCTATTGGTTGTCAGTTCCTTTTTTAACTGGTAAGCTAGCTGGGGTAGTTCTTGACAACTCAAATTCTGGCACTGGAAGGTGAGGAAGATTATGGTGTTACTTTGTACAGGTCAATCAGTCACTTTTTCATTAGATCATTATCAAAAAGATAATCTTAAAAAAATTGTATTAAAGATTATTTGGTTGCATACTTAAAATTCTCCTGTAAAGGAAACTTAAATTCTTACAAATGCTACTTCCCATGTCCTAGCTTAAAAAAGAAAAGTGTTCCTTCTCTCAGAGATTTTCCTAGACCTCAGATACTGGGTGACATTTGTCAGAATGTTTTGCTGTCGCAGGAAGTGAACAGCAAGTAACACAAGGAAATTAGTGGGTATAGGAAATCCATGTGCATGACAACTTTCAGTTAAGTGATTTGTAGCTGAAAGTTCTTAGGCTTTCTTTTGATTGCTAACAAATAGATGCTTGTTCTCTATGGTGTGGCTTTAGATTCTGTATGTTAAAGCTATGAGCCTCTTCTTAGCTGATGTTTGTGATTCCAGACTTTCAAGGTTAAATGAAGTATGCAAGCTCATCAAGATGTGGGACAATGTTGCTTTTAGCCTCTCTTGATGCATCTGAATTTTATTTCTGACTTCTTGCTCTTTCACTCATTTATTGTTTACTTCCTCTCTCTTTTTGACTTGATGGGAACATTATTTTCAGAAGATCTGTGCTTTTGGCACCTTGGAGATTTGACTGTTGTCTCAAACTACTGCATAAACATTATTTATCCTGTTTCTTCTTGATGAGGGCTACTCCATGCCACACAGGCTTCTTCAGATGTATTGTTTGAAGGCATGGATCTTGTATATTGTTTTGCTAATTATAATAGGAGTTGTTGCAGTCCTGCCTGAATCTGCCTCTTGTAAATAGTCACTAGGCAGATACAGAGGTGTCTGTGCTGGAACCTGCCCAGCTCTGAAGAGCCATTTCAGGTTTCTCAGACATACTCCACAGACACAAATTTTGTGTGGTACTTGTAGTTGCTCTGTGTGTCTGTGAAAGCCTAAACTTTAAGCCACGCTAATCATGATAGTGAAGACCAGAGAAACCTATTTGAGTAATAAGAATAAATATGTACTCTGGGGCTACTGTTCCTGCCTTCTGGAAGGTAAGTTACATCCAGAAGGGTTTTTTTGTAAAGGAATTCCTTTAACATAAAAGCATTTGGTTTAGGTCAGTTTCCTACTCTTCCTAATGCCCTTTTCCAAGATATTAGTCAGTTTCTCAATGTGGTTTTTCTTTCCTTATCAAGTAGTGCTATTTGACTATCTTACCATTGGGCTTTTTTCTGCATTGTTTGGATTCAGCAGTCAAAATGTCCTTTGTTCAAACTAGGCTCAGAATGATGGCAGTCTCCTTCACCATCCACCCCACATTTCTACATCGTGGTCTCTTTGCCAGCAGACATTACTCTGCTCATGCACAAGTGAGTAAGGTTGTAGAAAAAAAATTCTTTCATCTGTGCTAGGGAATGTTTGCCAATCATATTCTGTCCCACAGGACAGGTGGAGAGGGTAGGACTAGGTCCAGAAGTAGATGGAAGGGAAAATAATTCATTAAGATTTCTTGCATCTGAATTGTAGGAAAGTAGCATGGGATTTTTAGACCCAAATGCAGTAACTCTACTTTTAAGGTACATAGTAATAGACTAGAAATGCTGCAACTACCCAGTTCAAAGCTCTGGTCTGTAAGAAATTCATTTTCTAGCTATAAATTTCACTATAAAACTTAGATGAGTTAACTTCAATTTGATAAGATTCATGCCAGTCTGCCTCTCTTCATAGAGCTGCTGTAGATACTATGTTTGGTGGTGTATCTGACTAGCAGAGTTGGATCTGTGTCAGGCCTGGGCACAAACTTATCTTGGCCACGATTGTAGAGCTGTCACCTCAGTGCATGTTCTTTAACGTTCCAAAATGTGATGGTTTTTTAATCAGCACCAACTCTTTGTGTGTTCTGTCACTGTTGACAATGATTTTCATAACTTTTCTCTTCCCATACGAAACAGCCTCAGAAAACCCTGTTTTATTAAGGTTGCTGTAAGCCTGTTGTTCTAACATGTCTCCATTTGAATGGAAGACTACTGAAATTATCATTTGTCCATGGTTTAGGTGATACAGGACACAAGTCTAGGTAGGGAAACGATTGATTCTGCACGTTCCAGAATGTGAACTGATACTTTGGGCAGTCAGAATGCTAGTTTTCCCACCAATGAAACGTTAGAGATTTACGCCACTGTTCTTTTTGACCAGCATACTAAAAGTTTTGTAGTCAGAGAGCTAGAAAGGGGTTTAACTTCTAAATGCATGTTTGCAGAGCCATTTTGTATCTGTTCAAAATGCAGTAAGAGTTTAGATTCAACTTTAGAAGAAAACATTGTCTTAAAATAGGCATCTGTTTCTTCAAAGCTAAGGCTTGCCCGAAAGTGGATGTTGTCAGGTTTTAATCAGAATGTCATAAACAATTTTTTAAGGCTTCTTAGTTTTGCATCAGCATCTTGGTTCTTGCTGTTTGCTTTTCTTTACAGATGATAGTAAGCAAACATTAATTTGAAAGTTTTTACCATTTGTGGCTTTTATTCCTTGTACTGTATTCCTGGCGTTGATGTTGTTGAACTTTGACAGTTTACACCCTTAAAACAGATACTAGAGAACTCCTTTTGGTTTGGAGTTTTTTAGTAGCTGCCTTCTTTTTTTACTTATGTCAACTGTGCTTGTGCTTAGATGAGAAAATTCAGGTATTACTGATGCTAAATAATTAAATGGCACTTTTCCTGCCTCAAGGAGCATACCCAATAAAACTAATAAGCATCATTCTGATATAAATAATATAAATTTTGTTCCATTGCAGAGTGTGTAGCAGAATGGCAAATTGTAGTAAAATGGCAAAAATCATCAGCTTTTCTGACAAACTTCAGAAAATCGTGGGCCTTGCTTATCAATCAGTGATTTTGTATCTTTGACAAGTCAACAGATACAAATTAGTATTGAGAATGTTTTATTGCTCATCAAACCTAAGACCTTACTGAAAGACGCTTGTAATAGTTTGGGCTGAAGCACAAAAGCTTTCTTTACTGAAACATTTAAAGCTGTCTGTTGTGCTTGCTTTCTTAGTATTTGCACCTGATGGTGATGACTCGAGTGTTGCAGCTCTTTGAGGGTGTGCTCTCAATAGCTCACTACCCTTTGTGTGCCTTGCTTCTGTGTGAGGCTTCTGCTGCATGGCAACCTACAAATGTGAGGTTTCGTCTGAGTTAGAGTTATATGAATGAATTTCTTGGATTCATTCTCTGAATCTGAGGCAGAGGCCTGTCTTCATAGATACTGGCTGTTTAGGCAAAGTTTTTATTTACTAAACACAGTAATAGCATTTCAGTTTTAATCAAGACTTTATATTAACAAAAAGTGAATAATGCTGTTTGTGATCTGACTCTCCATCAGAGGCCTTTTTCTTTACAGTTGTTGTCCAGTGCACCTAGGAGCTTGGGTGGGAGAAAATGGGGCGAATTGAGTGTTGAGGGCTGTGTTTGGAAATATTTCATCAGTTAACTTTAGTTTAGAGTAGATAATAGCAGTAGGTAAGAGACTAACTGGTTCCTTTTCAGCCATGGAAGTAATCAGCTGGGGTGGTCCCAGGGCGCTCTGGGCAGGAGTATTGCTGAGTGATCATTGGCTGCCAACTGCATGACAAATAAAGGACCAACCCTTCAATTTATACCAGTGGAGCCAGATCACGGGAAACAATTGACAGGTAAAAGACACTTTTGAAAATTTAAGGGAGAGGAGAGAGTATTTGTGGTATAAATGGAGCTAAGAATCTAAAAGAGTGGCCACAGATAGCAAAAGTAGCTTCTCTGAAACTTTGACATGGCTTTAGGTTACTTCATTTAGGGGAGTGGCACACAGCAAAGTGCAAGTTACACATTCCTCCCCCTGGAAACACAAAACCTCGTTAGGAACCAGTATTAAATTGAGACTTAGCAGAGGAACAACTAATGGAATCTTATTGTAGTTAGAAATTTCAGTTCATGCTTACCCACATGCTTCCAAATTTTGATTTCTCGTTGTCTTGATCAGTGCTTTCCACTGATCCAAGAACTGGGGGTATGTTTTGTTTGTTTGGTTTTTTATAAAAGCTAAAAATATTTCCATGTTTACCAGTTAAGTGTAACTGTGGTTAGTTACTCTGGGAGTCTTAGAATGCCATTCAAAAGTGAACTAATTTTTGTGAAGTAGATCTTAATCTCGCAGATAAGGCAATGCTTAGCATCAGTATTTTTATTTTGGTTTATAGTTTTTATTTAGTGGACTGGCTGGAAATAATTTCTAAGGACTTTTAACTAAATTATTTTTACTTATTTAGAGTTGTTAAGCTTATGCTTATCCCAGCGTGATACAGGACTGGTGTGACAACTCATTTTTAATCAGTGACTCAAAACTGTGATCACCCTGATGTCACCGAATGGCCACAGCTTGTAAAAGGTAAGCATAAAGATTGTGGTGTTGTTTTTCAGGATCATTTTTGGTATAAAGTTTATTTCTAAAGTATTTTAATTTGTATGACTTGGAGTTACTTTTATAGAAGAGTATTAAGGTATATTGTTTGTTTAAGATAAGATCTGGCAAAGTTGACTTACCCTTCTGCTTAGAGTGATTCCAAAGCTCTCTTAGCTTGTTCCTGAACACTATTTAAAATATGAGCACTGTAGTGCTCTGTGGTTTCCCTCTTAAGAGCAATACAATCACTTAAAAGTCTCTGGTAGTTTTTACTGTCGTGCTGAAATTGTTTAGCATACTTGTTTAAGCAGCTTGTTCGATTCTTTAGAAGTATTTGTCTAGGAGACTTGATGATGTTAGAATCTGTAGGTTTGCATACCTTTACTTTTCTCTCCTGTGGAGGTACAGCAGAGGTAAAAGAAGTGGCTTGCAGAATGGAGAAGTTGCTCCCTGTGTTACTGGAAGAGAGCCACCATTAGAATTTGCTAGCTCATACTGCAGCATTCAGATTAGTTTGTGTCTTGTGATCAGTATCTACAATCTAATTCAAAGCTGAAATTTGTAAGAGCATTTGCTCTGAGATTTCCTCTGAACAGAACTCTTGTTTCAGATTTTAAGCATGATGAAAGGACGTCTTGCCATACTATATAGTTGGGTTTTGGTACTGTTGCCTGCTCAGAGGAAAAACAAGGTATCTTGTTTGTAAACAATCTGGTATTGCAAAATAAATAGCTTCTCATCAAACAACTACAATTCTTGTAATTAGATTGATCTTCCATTTTATTTTAATGAATACTGAAAGCTCATTTTATGTGATGCTTATGTTGTCATTTGAAACCTTTTAAAATCTGTTTATTTAGTGCATTGAGTGCAAATCATAGTTATGGTAGGTCTGTTCATGTTACAGAAAACAATAAGCTGAAGAATTTTAACCCTGTTTTCTATAGAACAGCTTGCCTTAGAGGACTGAACCTTTCTTGACTTGGCTAGGCTTATTTTTTCTGGACTTCCCTGAAATTTTGTCTTCCATTATATTGTTTGTCTTCTAGAAAAACCTTTTTTGTAGAATAGCATGTACTGAACTGCACTGTCTATTCAAAGCCCAGGTAAAACTCTGTTACAAATTATAAGGATAGGAAAAGATTTTTGATATCCTTGATAGCTGTGCTTACATGTCTTCACTGTAAATCACCAGGCTACCTTTTTCATGTGCAAAGTTTAGATGTCGATTTGCAGGGTTTTTTGTAATTTTTCATACTGATGTGTATTTTAAAGGCTCAAAGTGATTGATGTTTTTTGTTACGTCACTATGTCATGTAACTTCTAAAGCACTTGTCTTACCTAAAGCTTCATTGTGTTGTATTTCCTGTGACTAGAACAAAGATAGTAACAGCCTCAAACTTCCAGGCTCTTTGCTATCAGTTTCTGAAGTCCTGAATGGGAATAGAGGAGCTAGCCATTATCGATATAAACACTTTTCTTTGTACTGCTGCTCAGGTTGTATGGCTTCTAGCACTTACTATTCGTTTAGGTGAATGACTAGGAAAAAAAAAGAAATTCTTTTCTCTCTGCTATGTGTTCAGTAACTTGTTTTGGTCACTGGAGTTAAGGAAGATGACATTTTGATCCGTTTTACTCTTGAATGCTTTTTTTGCCAGCAACTATCTTATCAGTCTTGAACTTTCATGAGTAGGGAAACATAATTTGGAAAGAATAAATAGAGATGTAAAAAGAATAAATAGAGATGAAATTTTGAGATAGGGCTGTTTTAATCTTGTTTTCCAGTTAAGCAGGTAGTTGCAATTTAAGCATGAATGTAAAGTTAGTTGGATAGTAAGTTCATAATTCTGTCCCTGGCGTCAGCTGGATTTTATAACTTAGTGGAATATAAACAAATAACTTCCTGTATTCTGCGTCATCTGTCACTGCATAGTATCCAGCTAGCCTAGGAATTTTAAGTTGTCTGCCAGAAATGCTTTCTAGGCAGTGGGTCTGTTCATGTAGTACAGTTTGGTAAGATCCTGAAAGTTGCCAAGATCTGGTATGTCAGTAAAGCAACTAAGATTTTAGTAGAGAATTAGGAGAACAGTCAAGGCTTTAATAGGAGGGACCATAGAGTTAATGAAGCATAGAAAGTAAGGAAATGTTGAAGGCTGCAGGTGGAGACTTCCAACAGCATTTAGAATAATATAGATAGTCATATAGCAAGTAGAGACATTGAGAATTTCTGTTCCTATAAACAAAGATTTTCCCAGTAAAACCATTGCAAAGCCTGCTTAGCTGTGAAAACTGAAGTGCCTTATCAAACTTTTAAACCTACAAAGTGAGTCCTGTTTGCAGATTTTTAGCTCGCTTCTGAGATAGCTCTTTCATGAAAGACATTTTTTATTCATGTGAGCTACAGAATTTCACTATAGTAGCTGTGCTCTATTTCTATTCCTCACATCTAGCATGGTAGTTTTGGTCAGCTGTACCAAAATCTGTACCCATGTGAAGGTTGGATAAGGTTCTTTATGGTATGATTTCAAGGCAGCTTAAGGTGATTGAAGCCAAAACTGCTGTGTTTGTGCTGCCTTGTCTCCTTGCTCATCCAGCTACAAATTCTCGTCTGGTTACAAACTCACTGGGTAGGGGGAAGTCATGAAGGGAAGGAAAAAAAATAGTCTTTAAAAAAAGAATGTTAAATTATTGAATCAGTGGTGCCATAAGGAAGAAGATGGAGGAGGCAACCAGCTGTAATTCAGCCTACTTAAGTTAATATGGAACTATACTCCTTAAGTGAGTCTGTAAATTGAGGGGGTTGGTAAACTGATACAGGTGCTGCTTGTATGTTCAGAAATACCGGTCGGTAACACCTAATTCTGAATATGACTAGCTGACCCGTTAGCTGGAAGGAAGAAGCAGATAGTTGCCTTTAATGCTTCTGCTTGGTGAGATTTTTATCCATAAATTCAAGTAGAGCAACATGAAATTTGGTTTGAGATTCTGTTGAGACCTGCTTCTGAGCTGCTGTTTCTTAGAGTCCAACTATGCAGAGAATCTGTTTGTAACCGTTGATAAACTTTGGGTATACGTTTTGGTTACAGAAGTGGTTATGAAGAATTAGCCCAGAACTGGTGTACTATGCAACCTGAATATAGAAGTACTGCCAGCAGAACTCTCCTCTGATGGCTGGTTTTGCGTATGCTGTGGGGAAAAAATGCTGTCCTCCTTAGAGAAATTTGGCTTAATTGTATTGTCAAGTTTTGTATTATAAACTGTCTTCTGGAGTTTCGTCAAACAAATTAAACGTGCAAGTGCATGTAAGTTGATGCTTTTGATGGATCATCATCATTTTCACCTTTCTGAACTCTTCATATTGTAAGGACTTTAAATTATAAACAGTGCTCAAGGTTTTGTATCTGTATTTGCAGATCACCAGGAGAACCTCACTCTGAAAACATTGAAGCTAGCCGAATGTAAGTAATTGAGTGGATGAGTTTGATACATGTTTTTTAAAAATGTTTTGAACATATGTCACAGTTACTCTTGTACCTGCTTAAAAAAAAAAAAAAACAAACACATAAACTAAGTAGAACTGTGGGATCACCTTAGAAAATTTCAAGTTAATAGTTTGCTATGGAAAAATAATTTTAAGCCTCTGTAGAAACTGTCGTTGGTTTTTTTTTTCTTTCCCGTCTCCCCCCACCCCAGAGTTGAATGGGTTGAAGGGGAAGTTCAGAGGTTTAATTTAATGTGAACCAGTAGATGGTAGCATAATACAGTGTCAGAAAACTTCAAGCCTATTTCAGGTTTGACAGTAGGGTTGTGATTTCAACCTGCTGTTCACTAACATCTTGCATGGGTTTGAAAACACTTAGGCGCTAAGGCACAATACCTGCTAATACACGTTGTGGCAGATGGATTGTGGAACTAAGAAAAAAAAAGTCTGACTTTATTTTGTCAGACTTACATACTATTTACTTCTAGAAATAGGGGTCTACCATTCTTTCACTAAACAGTACTCATATAGCATTTTGCTCACAGTTATGAATCTTGTTCTGGTCTGTCTTCAGTAGTCTAGAAGCAAGATTGTGATAGGCCAAAATGTTTGTTTTGATTTTAAATTCAAAAGGGTTTTAGGAATGAGAGGACCATTTAAAAAAAAAAGTTATTTGAGACTTTTGGGACTTTATTTATCGGTGAGTTAGCAAACAAACAAGGGATTTTTTTTATTTTTAGTTTTTCTTACTCATTCATTCTGCCCTGTTTTAGAACTCCGGTAGGGAAACCACAAACTATTGTTCTGGCTTATTTTCCAAAATAACAGAGGGAGCACAGTCTAGTGGTTAATGTACTGTCTGAGGCTTCAAAAGACCTGGGTTCATTCCTCTTCTGCCACAAACTTCTCTGACCTTAAAGTATTTCCTCCACACCCTCCCCCCAAGTGGTCTAGCATTTTACACACTGTGGGCTGGACGCCAGTTTCAGGATGTTTTGCAAGCTAGGGACATAGTGTGAATTGCTCAAGGACTTCTGCTGTAGCTGCTGGACTTGGGAAGGGATAAAGGTGTGGTAAGCCTCTCCACGTTGGACCGCACACCTAATCTTAAAAGTCATGAGAAGGAAACAAGGAGCACTTCTCCTATGTGTTTTTAGGAATTCGTTGTGGTTCAGTCTTGTCTTGTAGTAGGAGGAGCATTTCTCTTGGTTTGATAAATTTCATTTTCCCCTCTCTCATGCAGTCTCTTAAAGAAATGCTGTCTAGTTTTTTTCTTGGGAATGCAGGTTGCTGGGATCCAGACCTGAGAGATGACTGGCTATTGCTATGTGAGCATTTGTTATAGACAGGTCGCAGCACAAAACCTCTGCCATAGGCTCTTCTCCTGCTCTAGCAGCCCCCGCTATGTTGTGTTTTATTGTTCCTGCAGCAAGTTGAGTTGTGTTCTTTTGTTTCCCTGACCTATCCAAATGGGAAATCAGGCTATAGACTGTCTATAGTCTACTTTGGATATTGTCAGTTGGACTGCTGCTTTCTGCACATTTAAGGAAAAGATGTTACAAAGGAGGATCTTGACAGGTTGGGAAGCAAAGACTCTGTAAGGGCCTATGAGAAATCAGAAGGAAAAGGCAGTACAACTATTTTTCCTTCTAGCAGTTTGAAAGATTTTTCTGTGTGTTTTATCCTTCTTAAAACTGAACCTGAAAAAGTAATGTACAGTAGCAAACTTTTCTGTGTGAAAGCTGAGTATTTTTTTTTGTGCAAAATGATGATCAGCTTTGATTGTGTAGGTTTTCAGGTATCTAATATAGATGTAAGTCAGGCTGTAGGGGTTCAAAATCTTGAGTAGTAATTATACAGTATTAATTCACAGTATACTTGCAAAACTAAATGTTTTAAAACTGTGTCACAATGTGATGTGTACATTACCTATTACAGAGAATTTCTGCAATCCAGCTGCGTAGTTGCTCTTGCCACATAAGGTGGAATGGCAGGCTGGGTAATACAGTGTGACTTGAAAGCCTGCTGTGTAGCTAAAACAGTTACTATGTTATTTGCATGCCTGTAATTCATTAGTAAATGCAAGGGCTTACACAAGTGTTTCGCTATTTGCACAGTGAATGTTTAAGTTATTTTCTTTTGCTCTGGTTGGCTGATACGATTGCTTTATTTGTTTCTTTGCATTGCAAAGCTTTATACCAAGAGCATAATACTGTATGTTTCACATGTGTGAATTAAAATAAATTAAAGAAATATTGACTCCTTCAGACTTTCAGGCAGCAAATTCTTCCATGCATAAGTCTTTAAATTCTATTTAAATTACCAAGTTTTTTAAATTATGGCTGTATGTGTGATGAACATCTTGATGCTCAGAGTTAGGAATCTTTTTTCCTCAACATTCATTCAAGTCCTTGAATTTTAAGGATGAACATTTTCTCCTGTCTGCTCCTGTCACTGATCTGCATTAATTTTTGGCTTCCAAGTAGTATAACTTTTTTAAAACCTCTTTAGAACTAAATTACATAATTTTTAATTGCTTACTTCAACAATAACTTGACTTATCAGTTCATCTGTCTCCACTCATTGTATTGCACATTGCCATTAATCAAGGCCAAGGTTTGCATATTCTTTTACAATGGGTTTCTGTGCGTTCATCTCTTTCTGGTTTTGAGGATGAGATGCTTTGTAATTCTGGAACTTCCCTCTCTCTTGAGTTCATTGAACACCCTCATTTAAGGTGTTGTTACAGTTACATTTGATATGCAGTCATCTTGCACTGGAGTAGATTTAATTGCTGGCTTCTTTCCCTTGTAACAGGGCCAAAATAAAAATTCAGCAGCTCAAAAGATGCCAGAAAAACCAAGTTACAACCATTGGAAATATATACAGTAACTGTATAAATATTAGTGTTTCATGATACATACTTTCAGATGACATCCTAGTGCTTTCTAGACACAGAATGCCTTAAATTTCTTTTCTCATAGCTGAAAACACAGGTGGATTTGCATAAGGTAACTGTGGGGATATGCTCATCAAGGCCTCTCTATCAAGCCTTGCTACATATAGGTGTTTTTGTGGCACTTGCTGCTTATTTTGTTGCCATTTTGGGAAGGAAAAGCTCTACATAATATATTTATGTGTACTGCACCCTTGCTGTTTGTGGTATTGTTATCTGTCTAGGATGAATTAAAAAATGTCTTTTCAGAGCCTCTCACTAGGCATCGTTTAGCCAGGTAGTCAGTCCCTTGAGGAAACTTCATCAGTTAATAACACTGCATTGACTCTACTCAAGAATTATTACCTTCTTAAATTTAGCAATTGCTTAAGTTAAAATTAAGTGTCTGGTTACCTTTGTTTCCAAGAGCAAAAGTGCAGCAAGATAAGTTGGCGGTATTTTATAATTATTTGAAAGAAAAGGAATTCCAGATTTTGTGCTAGAAAAATATAACTGAATCAGACCTTTGTTCCCATGGAGCTTGGAAGATGCTGTAAATTTAACAGTTAAAAGTAAGCAAAAAGAAAGCTTAAAGATGAGGCATTTTTCTCTGGAACTGTCTTATCCAGGAATGGCAAACTGTTCTTAGACACCCGAGTTTCCAGTTTAAGTCCTATGATTTATGTGTTATTTACACGTAGTTTCTGCACGATCATGGACATCTTTCTCGGGCAGTGACGTGCATAGTGAAGGCATAGTCAAAGAATGCTACCACAGAAACCTAACTTTAAAAAGATGTGGAGTTTGTAATAACTTGAAAACAGAGCTATGTGATTGTCCCTTTCTTGTATTCGGCCTCTTTTTCTCAAGTTGTCCAAAGAGAGCACAGAGTTGATCAGCGCTTAGGTCTGTTCCCTGGAGCAGTCTTACATGTTGCAATAGTCAGTCCTCTTCCAGTATCAGTATTTTCATGTGGAATAGTTTGTCACTTATATTTTGCCTTCTACTTAAACACTCCAGTGGTCTAGAAGTAGGCAATTGGAATTGATGTTTCCCAGGTGCTTTATGTATCTTTTAAGATCTCACTGCAGTGATAGTATCAATCTCTATGGTTTGGCTGGGCTGCTGGTCAGAATGCAGTGTATAAATTGTATGGGGGTTTTGTGAAGGCTGTGTTTCTCCATGCCTTTTCAGAAAGTACTGATTCTGTAAGCGTGAGCATAGTGTTTAGAATGGTCAAGTATGCCTACAGTCATTACCGTTTACATATGCTGATTGCTTACAATAGTTACTTAACAATTGTTTCCCCATGGTCAGTTATTTGATAGCTTCAGGCCTGTAATGTGGGGGTGGAGGATGAGGATTTGTCCTGAAATCACTTGGGTTGAAAAGCCAGGGTAAAATTGATGCGTTATTTATATCTCTTTTTTTTTGGCTAATTGGATGTTGGAGGGATTGCATAGGTGACAGCACACTCCATGCGTTCTTAAGAAGGACAGATAGGAACCAGGATATGAAACCAGCTGCTCTGTGGAATGACGTTCTCTGGAGTCTTGGAGCTAATAACTTGAAGAGGAAAGGGCAGTAATGAAGGATGTGTTTCTAATAGGACTGCAGCAAGGTCGTTTGTCTGTGAGACAAGATTAAGAGATACATGCTGACTGTGTTCTTGACCCCTCTCTCTAGCTGTCTTTCTGCATTGCTCCGTGAAGCCAGGACAACTCTTCTGTTCTCAGGTTCGCCCTTCCTGAGGAAGTGCTGTGCCTGACTTTGTCAGCACAAGATGTTCCTGGAGGCACAGTGGATTTAGTGTAGGTGGCAGGGAGGGAGGTCCCTTGGATGAATCCAGTATCTGCAGATGTGCTTTCGCTGGGGTGCCAGTGGCCAAGGCAGGGTAGAGGTGTGACAACACTGAAGGCTCAGCTCTGGCTCTGGGTGGAGCATTTGACAGTTAGGTGTGCAGGCCACTTCTAAAGGGTCTGTGCCAGGCAGTTGCTTTTGCTGGAAGCTTGTCTTACTCTAACTAAACAGAAGCAGGAAACCAATGAGAAACCTCTGAAACTGAAACTTTCACGAAGTAGTATTTAACTTCACAAAGATATCTATCCATTACTCACACTTTTAAAAGGTTTTGATCTGCTGGTCATCTTAGTTCCAGAGTATACTATAATTGTTGCGGGTCTCGTTATGCTCCTGTCTGTTAAGGCATGTTCTGAAAGTTGTCTTGCTATCGGTACTAAAAAGTTGGTCCCTGGGTTTTTGGGGTTTTTTCCCTATCCAAAAGACAAGCATAAATTTTCCTCTAGTTTCCATGCACATTAATACCTTTGTTAGTATTTCGTATTAAGAAAGAAAACAGCGTACAAATACTTTGGTACTTCTGAATTCCTAGTAGTTTTGTTAAAACAGGCCATTGTATATTTCCGCTTACTAAAATTACCATCTTGGAGCAAAGGGAGATTTCTGAGTAGAAATAACATAAAAGTTATTGTGTTCCAAGGAGAAACTATTCAGGTTTATGTGATTTCATACTGCTATTTCTAGACAAGTATGAAACCTTCATACGTATTTCTAAAGTGTAGATAAGCTTAAAGCAGAAATGTCCCATTTTTCGTATCTTTTTTACTTTCAGGCAAGTTTTGAAATTTGGATAAAAATTCTTTGCTCCAAATAATTATTTGCTTCATTTTTGTCTAAAATTACTTAAACGTTTAAACATCTGATTTTCTCTGTCTCAGAAGTTTCCTTTATGTACCATTTATTTGTATTTAGTTGAAGATATCTGTGAAGTTCAAATTAGGTGCTGTAACATAGGAACTTTTGAACGTATCTAGAAAGGTAGAGGCTCAGTGGTGCATGTTTCTAGTGATACTCCACAATTTTAGAAGCATTTTAATTACAAATGCGAAGTGCTTATTATCTGGCTTTTATTAGTAAAAGAACAATTAAAAATTCTAAAGACATTCTCTTTAAGTACTACGAAAGTAAGTCAGTGAGTACTAAATTTTTTTAAATCAGAAAAATGTGCTTGTGAAATTGTTGGACTTTGGAGAAGGAAGATATCTATTTTAGGTACCAGTCCCCCTCACTGAAGTAGCAAGTATTGCTTGAGGAGATTATATAAGGCCTGCTGTGTGGGAAGTTACCCTTAAGGCATAAGGATACATCTGTGGAATGTTTACAACTGCAACCACACCAGTGCAGTTTGGTACTTGAGTCTGCAACAACAGTGTGACTCTTTGGAAGCTTGTATGAAGGTCAGTCACTGTAGCCTTAGCTACACTAGAAAAGGTGTCTGTGTGCTGAAGTACAGTAAAGTAGTCACTGAGTTTATAAGGGACCAGTTACTCTTCTCTAGATCCCTGTAAAGTAATTTAAAGGAAACTGCAGACTTGTGTACACCCTGAGCTAAGAATAGGGAGGGGTTTTGTGTTACCTCACTTGATGAACCAGTTTTAATGCCTCAGGTTAAGAACTTAAGTTCTCTATCACAGAACTAAATGGGCAGGGTAGAAAGAGATTAAGTTTTCACCTCTGGAGAACAGAGAAGGGACACTACTTTTTTTTTTTCTGAGTAGTATAGTAATGTGGGCTGTTTGCATTAGACGGTGACAGTAATCCCT
This sequence comes from Clamator glandarius, assembly GCA_033459285.1. Classification (NCBI taxonomy): domain Eukaryota; kingdom Metazoa; phylum Chordata; class Aves; order Cuculiformes; family Cuculidae; genus Clamator; species Clamator glandarius. The sequence goes on from JAUNZM010000254.1 coordinate 681,647, forward strand.
CAAGTACCCCAAAGGGAATGTGGTATGGAGTGTCTTACTGTTCTGTAAAATCATGCATTGGGTTATTCAGAACTGCATTCTCTGTAAAGGATGGACCTCAGTAAGGGCAGTTTGTGTGGCAGGCTCAGTAAATTCTGTTTGACCTTCTAAGGTATGTATCCTCACTTTAAGGCTCCACCTTTTTTATTTACTTAAATAATTCATCTGAGGCCATGTCAGAAGTCTGAGGAATAGCTGCCAGGGAGAGGTGGGGGGAAATTCTAATACTGATGTATTCTAGTACTGTTGAACGTTGTTTTGTTTGCATCCATAGTTGATTTTTAAAAATAAATAAATAAAAAAAAAATCCACATTTCATTCAAACCCTTCATCTCTGATAGAATTTCATGGAACTTGGGTCAGTGAGTGTGGCCATGAGTCAAAATGAAAGTGTTTGTACAAACAGCATTATTGTAGGCTTATTACAGACTGGGAAGTAATTGGAAGTTTAAAATCTAGGAAAAAAAATACCAAAAAAACCCAAACAAAAAACCAAACCCTTGAGTATCTCAGGATTTAGAAGGCATTAGAGACAAGTCTAAGCTTAACTTTTGTTTCCTGATACCTCAGAGACAACCTGATTACAGTGGAGTGTTTAGTATGATAAAATGTGTCGTGAATATACCAGTGTTTGCACATTGAAATAACTTGATTCAAATTGGATGTTGTGTATGACAGATGTGTGCATGCCTGTTTGAGGCGTAATAATGTCTCCAGTTTGAAAATGTTAGCTCTTCCTAAGGAGTTGGTCAGCTTCTCATAATACATTTCATCTGAATAAAAACTCCAGCAGCTTTAGGTATATATAAATATATACACACTTTCCTAATGTTTTTTAAACACTTAGAACAGCTGTTTGAAAATAATCCATATAACATTTGTAGGTGTATTATTCAGAAAATATGTAGCTTATGGCAAAAAAACAATGTACATGTAGACTGTGATGGAGAAATAAAATGAAAAGTGTGATGAGGAAGAATAAAGTTAATGTGATAATGTGTATATGAAGTAAACACTGTTTGGCATGCACTGTGGAAAACGTCAGTGAGAGATGGGGAAAATGTCAAGATAACAGTAAGATTCAACTTGAGTAGGAAAGCTTTCATGAAGGCATTAAGGTAATACAGATGCAAGGGGGTGTAAATGAGGAGCAGTTGGCAAGACAGGTGGCCATAGCTCAGGTGTAACAGTTCACTATTAACGAAGAGACTTTCACATGATGTATTTATCTGATTACAAATGACAATATTTCACACACTAAATCTGAAGATCTGAAATAATTGAAACTCAAGAATGATCAAAGCATAAAATGTTGGCATTCAGAAACAGATGTCTGTGAAATTGTATACTAGTCTGAGATGTAGTAAAAATCTCTGAGTTTCAATATGTTTAAAAGCCTCTATACTAAAAGCTGAGGTATGAAAGATATGATAAAAAAAGTTTAATTTTATATGTACATGGAGAGAGGCAAGTTTTCTTAAGTCCACAAATAAACTTTGGAGGGGCTAAAACTCTTTCCATGGGTCAGAATACAGCTGTTCCCTCTTTATACAGTATATGATGTTATTGCTAGTGCTGCTTTTTTTTTTTTTTATGGTCTTCCACCTCCATCTCGAGCTGCCAGGGAAACCTTTTTCTTCAGTCTTGTCTTGGAACTGGGATGTTCAGCAGGTCAGGTAGACATTGGGGCAATTGTTTGCTTTGTAAGAAATATTTTCTTCTCTAGAATCTTTACAGGTGGAAGGGAGGGAGCAAAAGTGTTATTGCCAAATGGTGTACACCTCAGTAATTTTTTTCAGAACTTGAGGACATTTTTCCTTCTGAAGCAGCTGCATTGAAACTCTGATAATTAACCAGCTAGGTGCAGCAAGTGCAAAGTGGTACCAGTGGGTCTAGAACTTCAGTTCTCAAGCACTTGTTCTGTGCAAAGTCTGTATGCATCTGAAAATGCAACTTTAAGTCAGTATCACAGTTTCTGATGAATATCTTGCTTCCCATGGCCTAGTCTTTATAGCGCTATATCACTAAAGTTAGGTGAAACACCTCTATGTTACACCTGATCAAAGTGTTTGAAATGTTGCATAGTTTATATTTTTCATTAATAACTTGTTTTCTTAAATGAAGGGAAGGTTTGGGGATTTCTTTCCAAAATGTGGTGAAATATGGTGCTCTTAGTGCTGCATGCAGCTTCTGTCCCAGTTACCTGCAGCTTTTCAGTGATTTCTTTACCATTTGCATGTTTCTGTAAAAGTCTGACTTCATTAATTGGCCAGTTAAATTTTCTTGTGTATGTATATATAGTACTGAGCTCACTGATTTGTATAGCAATACAGTTGTAATTCTCCAAAATACATGCTTGCCAGGAGAAAGGGGAGAATTTGGCAGTCAGCTTTTTAGTGAACCATATACCTTATTAAGCTAAGGAGAGAGAGAGATTCAACCTTGAGCTCATCATTAATCATGGTTTTGTCATCTGTGTCATTAACCAAGGAATGGTTTTCCTGTGGGTTTAATAGTCTAAGTATCAGATAAATGAATCATCTGGAATCTTGGGGTTTTTTTGAAAACTGGTTTAAATTTTTGAAGGATTTATTTCCTGTTGATAGTATTACTAAATAAATGCCCGCAGCATTTTTATTTCATGCCTTTTCCCTCTGTAAGTGGCAACCATACCTCAGTACTATACGTCAGATCTCATCATCTGTACGAGATCCAATTCCGTTTCATTTGCAGCCTTGCTTTGCATCTAAATTGCTCTTTTTTTTCAGTGACAACTGAGATTGTTCAGAACTGAACAAGATTGTGTCCACTGTAACGCTAGAATGTAAAGGTGGAAACTGTACATAAACGGGAATTGCCTTTCATGTACATAACATCTACAAATCAAATTGTGTGTTTAATATGTTTGCATCTGTAAAGATGAGAATCCCACATTTAAAAAAATCTCCTGATGTGTCCTCTCTGATACAGAAATCTTGTGTTTCAGTGCCTGACTAATCTCTGCCTTGCTGATGCCTTTGAATGAGCTTTGTATGTGAAAGCTCTACTAATCCTTGTACTTACTGTTTGAATGTTTGCTACAGGAAGCGAGCAGCTGCAAAGCATTTAATAGAGCGCTACTACCACCAGTTAACTGAGGGCTGTGGAAATGAAGCCTGCACGAATGAATTTTGTGCTTCCTGTCCAACTTTTCTCCGTATGGATAACAATGCAGCAGCCATTAAGGCCCTCGAGCTTTATAAGATTAATGCAAAACTCTGTGATCCTCATCCCTCCAAGAAAGGAACGAGCTCAGCTTACCTAGAAAACAATTCCAAAGGTGCCCATAACAATTCCTGCACTGACAGAAAAATGAACAAGAAGGAAATGCAAGGCCCAAGAGATGATTTTAAAGGTAAGATTTTCTTTTTAGAATTTTACTGAAATAAAATGCATTTAATATGCACGAGCATAACCATATAGAATTCACTGTGGTGGTATTCTGCTGATTTCTTCAGTAAAATACAGTATTTGGCAGTGAAATATTTCAGTATGGATTTTGAAAAAATGGCTGGAATAATGCGGAACACTGATTTGAATCTGCATCTTTTAACCTCTTGTTAAAATCTGTGTTGCCTTCTGTGGTTACTGTGTTTTCAAATACAGACAGGATTTTTTTAAGTGCCCTTGTATGACTGCTCTAGTTTTGCTAGTTTCATAGTTCTCCTGTAGTTAATGAGTTATAAAAGTTACACTTTAACCAATTCCAGGTTCTGTGTTAAGAAACTTAATAGATGAACAAAAATAATACTGTGGATGATAGGCAATATATGTACCAAGCTAAAAAAAGCTTAACCAGAGTGATTTCTAAGTCATCATATGAAAATGAAATACTATTCCATGTCTTCTCTAATTTCTATTTAGCTTTTCAAACTGCGTGGAATAGTGAATATGTACTATAAGAATAATTTTAGTTGTCAGAATCCTGTGGTGCAAAAAGAAACCATAATCTAAATGAAATTAAAACCATCAACCTCTGAGTAGGCTTTTTTAAGTATCATTGCAGCAAGTGGTATAAACACAGAGGTTCGGTTTCATTAATTTTAGCTGAAGAAGGTGAAACTGTTTGCAGCAAAGAAGTAAGGCCTACAGAATCAGCAATAAAACATAGCACTGTGTTAAAAGGAACCAAAGATGCTCCAGTCAATACCTGTGTCAGTTTGTTCTTTATCTAATGCAAGAACTATTTATGATCTACATAAGCAAAGAGGGAGACAGAAGGGAAGGGAGCCAGCGTGATTTTAGGAGGGCAAGAAGGCCCAACGTGAGGTCAGTTTTATGATTCATCTCTTAGTTTTGTGTATTTTTAATGGAGGTGTGCATATATATGATTTTCTTCCTTCTTCCCAGTCCTGTTGTCTTCTGTCTCCAAGACAGATATCTAAGTCGTCTCCACCTATTTCCTGACAGTCTGGAAAGCAGTGACTCTTTCTGTCTTTGATTTCATATTTTGCAGCATCACAAGTATTGACCTGTCTTGTGTAGCTATATGGACAGAGAGCATTAATGAGTCCTTAAAGCCTATCTGAGACTCTTAGTTACCTTTGGAATTTGGTGATGTCAAAGGTCTAGCGTTCTGAAATATTTTAAGTTCTGTCTGCAGCAACAGTTACTGCGAAAACTGCAGTTTAAGAAAGCCAAGGAAAAGGATGTGCAGCTTGCTTCGATGCTTGACATAGGATTGAAAGTTCTAAATAAATTAAATAAAAGCCCTTTAGAAAGAATAAATTTAATTATTTTTCTGTGGTGCAAAGCCCTAAGACTGTTACTCTTGGGAGAAAAATGAATCTGGAACCGTTGGTAATATCTTAGGTGGCAGTCCAGAAGGAGGAAGGAAATGGAGAAACTGCAGATACGTCAAAAGCATGGATTACGAATTTAGTCCTATACAGAGAGAGCCATTTCAAAATCAATGTTATAATTACCTGGGAAGCTATTTTCAAGTTCGATCACCAAAACATTAAACTGGGGACAGAGAAGGTCGGTGAACAGGCAGTGAGCACACAGTCATAACAATGTTCTGTAAGGTATAATGAAAATATAATTAATAAATTTGCTAATTTGGGAGTCTTTTGTATGGGAAATACGTTTCCTATATAGGGAAATATATAGGTCACATGCAGTCTTTTTTTACAGTCAAGGATCACTCTTAAAGCTTGACTTCGTGTACAGATTTGTCATGGAGTGTTACTGAGAAAAGAAGGCCTGAGAAGAGATGCAGTTACTTTGCAGGGTAGTTAGTTGTAATAGAAGGGGTGAGAGAAGGCAGGTAAAGCTCACATACTTAGACACAAGTCAGCTAAAACTGACTTGAGTTAGAAGAAAGGTTCACTTATATTTGTTTTTCTCCAGCTATCCTAACTGCTGTAAAGTAAAAATGGGGCAGACCCGCAAATACTAAAACCTGGAAATATCTGTTTTAAATATGGAAATCTGAAATGCGTTACATAGTTGAATTGTCTACTTTGCTGGTGATTTTTATGCTATGAATAACCTCTGTAATCCAGAGTGGGTAAATGTGAGGCTCTGGTCCTCATTTTGATGAGTTATGGCATGGAACGGCATCTGCATCAGCAGTTAAATTTCTTTTAGGCAAATTTGCTTCTTAAGCGTGTACTGCAACAGATAAAAATAAGAGATGTTGCACTAAGCTTGAATCCTTCAGTGATATTTTCAATTTCGTTGTTCTTAACAGGACATTTTAGTTCTGAAGTTTTTCACTATCTTCAGGTTGGTTGGAACTCCCATCTCAGAAGAGTGACATAAGCTTAATCTTTCCTGTGTTATATGTGCTCTAAGAATGACTTGGGGCTCTCAAAAACTCAATAGGTTGTCTGTATTTGCATCATATAGTTGCATTTTTAATTTAATGACTACTTAGTGTAGGCAATCGCATTTTAAAATATTGCAACATAAAACACACTATTAAAATGATACACTTCTTTCTGCAGAGGTGGTTGTTCTAGCATGGCTAGTGACTATAGTGCTGTGATGTGAGGTTTTTAGATCTCCAGAAATGCTATTTAACAGATTCAATTTTAATTGTAAATTCTGTCAGTTTAGAAGAGTCTGCTTAAGCTAGAACATTGGTTCAGGATAATCCTACTCTGAATCATCACTTCACGTGAAAGTATCCATGGGTTATGTTTGGGAAGTAGTATAGAAAGCTGTAAATATTGTTTTCTCTTTTTTTCCTATAAATAAAGGAAGATTTCAAATAACAAATGGACCACCAAAAGACTTATTTCATGTGCAGGTTTTCGGGGGGGAGAGGGAAGAAAACGGTATTTGGAGCCCACGCAGATGATGTGTATAAACCATCTTGTTCGTCTGAAGAGCATGTTGATGAGTATACTCAAGTAGTTTATCTCAGCAAGGTCTTAATGTACAAAGAAAGAACCCACGTGCCTAACTGTGTGTGTAATTTAGAAGGCAGCATAAACTTCTGAGCGTTTATTGTGGGGTTTGGGGGTAATTTTCAGGTGTTAGTTTAGTATAAAAACAGTAGCAGAAAGCATTAAAAGCAGAAATAGAAAATCTTATATTCCTGTTAATATACAACAAAAAAAATTACCAAATCTTCAAGATCTGTTTTTAAGGGAGAAATTGTATGAAGTCCATACGCATGTGCTGAGTTTGAAGGTGGGGCATACAGATTAGTTTGTATAGTTTAATGATGTGCTCGTTAACTGTGCAGATTTACAGGAAGACTGTATGGTCACAGTCTTATTCATAGTCTTTTAAACATCTTACTGATTGATTTAGTTGCTCTTGTTTAGACGGTGCAATACTACCAAATGTAGTTAATTGGCTTCAAAAGAGTTTTACCTTTGAGTGTGTTCTCTGTTCAGCATCCATAAGTAAAATATTTTACTAAATTAGTCAACAAAACCATGTTTATTCATGCTGATGAAAATATAAAGTATATGTCTTGAATTTATCTGGCACTGACACTGGTTTTTTTTCAATGTTAATGATCTGATGAACAGATTTCTTGAGAAAATCAGGTATCTTATCTTTTTAATTTATGTCTTGATAAAATTAATATTTTATCTTATAGATGTGACTTTTCTAACGGAAGACAAGATATATGAAATTCTTGAACTATGTCGAGAGAAAGAGGATTATTCCCCATTAATCCGGGTGATTGGGAGAGTGTTTTCTAGTGCTGAAGCACTGGTACAGAGTTTCCGAAAAGCCAAGCAGCACACCAAGGAGGAGCTCAAGTCTCTTCAAGGAAAGGATGAAGACAAAGATGAAGATGAAAAGGAAAAAGCTGCCTGTTCAGCTGCTGCTATGGAAGAAGATTCAGGTGCATCGTCGTCTTCGTCATCGAGAATAAGTGATAACACACAAGGAGATAATAACCTCCAAAAACTAGGCCCAGATGAAGTGTCTGTAGATATTGAAGCAGTCAGACGGGTCTATGATAGATTACTTTCTAATGAAAAAATAGAAACTGCCTTTTTAAATGCACTTGTGTACTTGTCACCCAATGTGGAATGTGACTTGACTTACCATAATGTGTATTCTCGGGATCCTAACTATCTGAATTTGTTTATTATCGTTATGGAGAATGGCAATCTTCATAGCCCAGAATATCTGGAAATGGCTTTACCATTGTTTTGCAAAGCAATGAGCAAACTGCCCCTTGCAGCTCAAGCAAAACTAGTGAGATTGTGGTCTAAGTATAGAGCAGACCAAATTCGGAGAATGATGGAAACATTTCAGCAGCTTATTACTTACAAAGTTATAAGCAACGAGTTCAATAGTCGTAACCTAGTGAATGATGATGATGCTGTTGTTGCTGCTTCAAAGTGCTTGAAAATGGTTTACTATGCAAATGTAGTAGGAGGGGATGTGGATACAGATCATAACGAAGAGGAAGATGAAGAACCCATCCCAGAATCAAGTGAATTAACTCTTCAAGAGCTATTGGGTGAGGAAAGAAGAAATAAAAAAGGTCCTCGAGTGGACCCACTGGAAACTGAACTTGGTGTTAAAACTATAGATTGCAGAAAACCACTTATCCCTTTTGAAGAATTTATTAATGAACCACTGAATGATGTTCTAGAAATGGACAAAGACTACACTTTCTTCAAAGTAGAAACAGAAAATAAATTCTCTTTTATGACCTGTCCCTTCATATTGAATGCTGTTACCAAGAACCTGGGATTGTATTATGACAATAGAATCCGGATGTACAGTGAAAGACGCATTACTGTGCTCTACAGTTTAGTTCAAGGACAGCAGCTCAACCCGTATTTGCGACTTAAAGTGAGACGTGATCACATCATAGATGATGCACTCGTCCGGGTAAGTCATGTAGCAACATGGAGCTTAGATTTGGTTCTGACTAGTGTGAGCTACGTGGACTTTGAGTAACTGAAAAGGACTGGGTGTGAGTGCAATGTGCTAAGTACTATATTTCCTCTAGAAGAAACTCAAAATAACTTTACCATGTTAAGTTTGAATTAGAAGCGTGCAGCTGAAGGTTTGTATGTTCAGCAGAACCGCTTCTACTCAGAGTGATTGCAGACTTGGATGTTTTAAAGTGTCAAATAGTTCTTATTCCCCATTAACAGATTCTGCACTGATACAACTTTTAATAATGGGGTGACACTTTGTCCTCAGGACTGTCTTGGATCATCTTCTAATAGTAGGGTTTTTCAAGTGGAGGTTGGAATTGAAGCCTTCAGTTGTGTACTTTTTCTTGTGGACTGCTGAACTTCTAGATATAAAGTATGTGGAATGACTGCATAATAAGTAGAACTTCTCGCTTCTCTAAGCATTGCTGCAGTTTGGTGCAAATACTGATATGACCAAGAACAGAGAAGTAAGACCTGCTAGTACCCAAGAACTGTAAGAACAGCGTGTTTCTGGATATGCTGGCTTCTTAAAAGTAAAACTTAAAACAATTTGTTCACGCATTTTTGGAAGATGGGGATTATACAGGATACAAGCTATAAAGAATATGTGACAGTAAATTATTTTCGTGACTATGTCCTTTAATTTTAGGACTCTTCTTCCCTTTATTTTTTTCCTTGAAGCTGTTATTTTTCAGAAGTTCATTAATTTCTGTGTTTCTATGTTATAAAAGTGTAACGTTTGCAAAATTTTACATTTAACCATGGCTTTAAAGCCTGTTGCTGAAGACTCAGGCAGGTATCTGGAGACCCCCTGGGGAAAATACACCTTTGCCTGTCAACCCGGCTGTTATTTCTTGTTAAATTTGACTTCTTTAACTGCCACTGAAGGTCAGATGCAAGAGCCCTAAATCATTCCTTGCTTTCTCCTGTGTGTACCTCTGAATTTCCAGATGATTTAGCTGCTTCATTGGAATTGCTGATACTGTGACTTATCAGGGAAAACCTTTGTGTCCAGTACCAGTAGGAGAATTAAAATGGCAGTGCAGAAATGGCTTCTGTCCGTAAACCTAATTATCACACTAAGCAAATTAGAAATACACTATTCTGAGATTAAACACTACTGTGTACCAGTTTCCTAATTTAAGAATACTCTTTTTAATTTCATTACCAATCAGACTTAGTTCTATCCAGGTATGTTTTGTCACATTATTGTATGAGAGTGTGTTTCCATTTTCAAAGCTCTGTTCAGCCTTGGGATACAGCCCTGGGAAAAGGGAGAGAACACTATCTTATTAGGAGAGCGTGAGCTAAAAAGAGGATAAGAACTAGCTTTAGGGAGGTGTTCATTTTAATGTCAGTTCCAGCAGAAAGGAATCTTAGAATCATAGAATGATTTGAGTTAGAAGGGACCTTGAAGATCATCCAGTTCAGCACCCCTGCCATGGGCAGGGACACCTTCCACTGGATCAGGTTGCTCAAAGTTTCATCCAGCCTGGCCTTGAACACCTTCAGGGATGGGATTTCCACAACATCTCTGGGCAACCTGTGGCAGTGCCTCGCCACCCTCACAGGAAAAAAAAAAATCTTCCTAATACTGTATCCAAATCTCCTCTCAGCTTAAAACCATTCCCCCTCATTCTATCCCTGCAGTACCTGTCAGAGAGCCCCTCCCCATCTTTCCTGTAGACTCTGTTTAAGTACTGATAGGCTGCTATGAGGTCTCTTTGGAACCTTCTCTTGTTTAGGCTGAATGAGCACAACTCTCTCAGCCTGTCCTGGTATAGCAAGTGCTCCAGCCCTCTGATCATCTTCATGCAAAAGCACAAAGCAAATCTTCCTCCTCATACTGACGATGAGAAGGAAAGTTTGTAAGTATGAGAAAAGGCATTCTTCCACACGTTGCTTCTTGTGGAAGGAAATTGAAATCTGTGAGAACAAAAAATATGTTTGGTGTTGCTTAGAAAGCTCATGGGCAGCCACAGTGATGCAGGTACAGTATTACAGCAGGGTTACAACCTTCAGTGCTGTGGTTACTCTTGGTCTGTTGGAAATTTAGGTAGTTTAAACCTGATTAAGCTCAAACATGCTAATTCAAACTGTGATGCACTTGCAGCAGCCCTTGCACAGCCTAGCAGTCTATGAGTACATGCATGGGCAGTTGCCATGGATCGTCTTGTGGTTGTTAGCTTAAGCTGTCAGAATGTGCTAAATTATGGTGATCTGACTCTGTTAAAGCCCCAAGGAGAGTAGGAATTTTAAACTTTATTCTGGGACAGAAAATAAAAGATGATGATTAAATTATTCTATTTTAAAAAAAAAATGAAGTTATGAAAATTAAATAATAAAACCTAAAAGGTTGGACCATATGATCATCGAGGTTCCTTCCAGCCTGACATTCTATGATTCAGTCTGAGCTGAACTGTAGTGTTTGTCAGTGAGAGCAAGCACAGCCCAGGCATTTCTCAAAAGCAGAAAATATATTCAATAAAATGGGAAAGAATGAAGAATTGCCATCCTAGCTGGAGGAAGGGAGCTCCATGTGATACTTCAAAAAGATGCAACAAAGTATCTGTTTTGAGACAATGAGAAAATAGTGTTGATAAATATGTAGTGGGTACAGAAGTCATCTTTTAATTATTCATATTTTTGACTAATGATATGAAATATCAATATTCAAGGAGGAGATTTTAAATATTCCTGAGGAAGTGTTAGAAGTTAAGAAAGGATCAAATGAAATAACACAATGTCTCTTGTTTACTGTAGTTTACCTATGTCTCTCTCTTCATTTGTTTCTTATTTTTATATCAGAAAGGGTGCAACAGGAATGCACTGGGGAAATTCAGAGTCTCTTCAGAGAGATTGTAAAGTCCTTTTAGTGGTAAAAAAGATGACAGAACATAAAAGATGGCTTGGAGAATCTGAATGAGAAGTACTGTTTTTCTGAACCGGTAGCACTCTATCATATCAGGAAGCAGGCTTACCATAAGGAAAGGTATATTTTTTTCAGCACAATGTGCCTTAGAATTAGGAATATCGTTGCCCAGAACTCGTAGCTCTTCATGTAAGAGAGATCTGTCAAAAGCTAACAGGTATTTCAGGCATTTTAATGAAACCCATGCACAAATCTCAGGACGTCTGTACGACGCAAGTCTGCTAGTAGCTAGAGGAAAATAAGGTAAACAGTGTTCCACGCTGTCATCTTGCACTTTCTTCTGTGGGTACCTGTTCTCTGTAGGAATTGTGTGATTTTATTACAGGGGTACCTGCTGTAACATGTTGTGAAGTAATAACCCCCTCCTCCTTGTAAATTGGACAGTTTGTTTCCACTTCCTAATTGGCCTGTAACTGATCTGGATTGACATCTTCATTCCTATGTCCTAATCCTTGATGGGATTTGCTCTATCTCGCATTGTTGTCAAAGTTTGAACTGCATTTCAAAGATAGGTTTGATGCTGTTAGTGCTGCTACAGAAACTCATGGTACCTAAGTGAAAGCTACAGTGTGTGAGTTGCGTCAGTGATGATTGCAGTTTTGGGTGCAGTACTTTGGAAGGTCTCATGAAAACTATTGAAAAATCTTGCCATGGTACCAGTATAAAAGTGTATTATTAGATCTGTTCAGTGACAAAATTTTTCCAAACATGCTTAAATTACAGGTAAGTAATTATGGTTTCCTGTATCTTTACCCTTGCATTGCACTTTTTACCCCTGGGGCTTGAATGCTAGCAGACTTCTTTGAATTGTAAGTAATTACATACTCATGTTACTAGGCCTGTGTCTTTACAGCACCACCACTGCAGATTTTTTTTGACTATATGTGGAATAAGTGATAATTTAATGATAAAAGAATTTTCAGGAATATTGATTAAAATTAGGATGAGATTGTCTTATTCATATGAAGGCCAGCTTTATCCTAGGCTACATCAAAAGAAGCATTGCCAGATGATTGAGTGAGGTGATTCTGCCCCTCTGCTCTGATAAGACCACACCTGGAATTCTACGTCCAGCTCTGGAACCCTCAACATGGCAAGGACGTGGAACTGTTGAAGTAGGTCCAGAGTAGGGCTACCAAAATGATCAAAGGCCTAGAACACCTCCCCTGTGAAGAGAGGCTGAGAGAGTTTGGGTTATTCAGCTTGGAGAAGAGAAGACTCTGAGGAGACCTTATTACAGCCTTCTAGTACTTAAGGGAGACCTATAGGAAAGATGGAGAAATGCTTCTTAGGAGAGCCTGTAGCAGTAGGACGAGGAGTAATGGTTTTAAACTAAAAGAGGAAAGGTTTAGACTAGATATTAGAAAGCCATTTTTTTCACTGAGGGTGGTGAAACACTGGAACAGTTTGGCCATAGAGGTGGTAGATGCCCTGTCTGTAGAAACATTCAGGTTTGGGTTGGGTATGGCTCTGAGCAACCTGATCTAGATAAAGATATCCCTGCTCACTGTAGGGGAGTAACACTTGATGACCTTTATGGTCCCTTCCAACTCAAACCATTCTATGATTCTGTATTCCTTATTAATATTGTATAATTTTTCAAGCAAAATATATTGATCAGCCTGTGTAATTTTTTCTTGAAAATTGACTAAGTACCGGTCTTTCTCTGCTAATTAGTTGAGCTAGTTAAGTGATCACCAAGATCATTTTATCTTATCAATATTTAAACTTTTAAAATTCATTATGTTCATCTGCTCACTTCTTGGGCTTCATTAGTACCTATACGAGCAGTGGTAAGTGGTTGGTTTTTTTATTGTTTTAATTACCATAGGATTTTTTTCTTCTATTTAGGATTTGAAGCAATACCTTTTTTGAATACCTTTTGAAGTAATAAATTATTTAAAGACAGTTACTGTGAGAATTACAGTTGCCTTGGAACAAACATATCTAAGCAGAAGTTTTATTTGTATGTGCATCACTATTTCTTTGCTTGTATGAAAGTTACATCAGGAACTTATTTTACTTTTTTATTGAAATGGACTTAATGAAACATGCTTTTTTATGTACTTACTGAATACTTATTTGTATGTATGTTAGTCTGAGAAGTCACTGGAGAAGTGAGGTTGCAAATAGCAAAATGCTAAGTCTCATTGTTCTTAAGGAACCCTTACATTTGGAAGTTAGTAGCTGAGTTTGCAGTTCTTGAAAGCAGTAAACATGCTTTTCTGTGTCTAACAGGTTTCTTTTGATATATTAGCCTGCTGAGTCATGTTAACTGAATGTGGTAGTAGTGAAAGGAAGTTTGTCCTTAAATCCCCTCTTCTGCCTTTTCGTTCCCTAACAGCTCTTTCTTTCATTCCCTTCCTCAGAGTTTACTGGTTTGGGGGATATTTTGCCCAGATTGTACATGAATTTATTCTCAAGGTACAGTAATTTACAGGGTGTAAGTTATGACACACAAGTTCTGCAAGGGAAAATGTGGGTTCCTTTGGCAGAGTCTGACTGGTGCTTACAAATTAGAAACCTACTTTTGACAAATTTCACATGGAATGTTATACAGCTAGTGGGCAGCAAGCTTCTGCTTGTAAATGACTGCTAAATATATTGATGAGCAAAAACTCTCAATGTGACAACTGAAGCCAGTAGGCTGATGCTCTTACAGTATATTAGCAGCAAAGTATTCCAGGAGCTTTGAGGTTTTCTTATACTAAGTCAGTGTTCGTATACAATTGAAAATCTCAGCATTGGTGTGTTTGTACACACAACCAATTGTGTGTAGAATATGTCTGACTGCCTGTGGTGGTGTATACGTGAACTGTAAAGTGCAGCTTGGAAGGATGCCTCTTACTTACTTTAGTACTTCATATGCAGTATTGCAGAAAATGTAGTGACCGATTTTTTGTAATGATGTGTCACTGGTGCTTTCAAACTTAAATTAGTTGTATTTGTGTCACTTTTGCCTTCCAGCATGGAAAGTATAGCTGCCACTGCCCTAAAGAGAACTTCTGTGTTGCATTGCTAGAACTTGAGGGTTTTTTTGATAGGGTTTTTTTAGTGGAATAGAGATTGTTTTAGATCAGTTTTAAGAAGGTAACCAAACTCTGGTGTTAAGCTTCTAAATGTTGTCATATTTCTGTCATTCAGTGGAAGATCCTTGTATTTCAGGAAACCACAGTGGTGTTCTGTGGGCAAAGTATATCATACAATCTGTTATGCTGTGGCACAATACCATGTTTCAGCCAACAAAATATATTCTTTATAAAGAAAGCTTTCAGCTTTTCAATTTGCAGATACTCATTTTTTGATGCTACTGCTTTGGACAGTGCTACACACATAGTTTTGGGAAGTCCCTGGAAAAGGTAGTGATGACTTCATTTGTTTGGCCTGTTAAACCATCATGACAGAAAACACAGTTTCTGTATAAAATGTTGGGAGTTCACATTGGGTTTATCTAGCAGCATCTGTGTTGACACAACTGAGATAGCTCTGATTATTTAAATAAAAATGAAACCCAAACAACTTTAAATTGAAGTTCATGCTGCTTTACTGGAGAAAAACTCCTACAGTTCTGCTAAAATTTGGTGCCTTTCTACTATCACAATAAATGCTGTGTTTTCCCTGAGTTCCAGTTTTCTTGTGAAGCATCACTGTGGAGAGACATGGATGTGGAAAGGAGCAGCTCAACCTTCAGTTAGGCAGCTTAGCAACATTGTCCTGGTTATAGAAGCTGCTTGAAGGAACGCTAGACTTTGACTCAAAATACTGGCTTTCTGGTAATCCTTTATCTGACTCCATTGCAGATAGCAGCACAGCATTCAATCTGCACAGCCAGTATTGCTCAACTAAGAGTGTTTCCTTCCCCTTTTTAATGCTGCTTTTCTTTTACATGAGTCTTTGTAGCATAGTCTTCAGCCAAAAAATCATTTTGATGTCGTTCTTTTAATTGCTTTATATGTCTATGTATGGTCGTTCTCCTTAATACAGGTGTATTTCTATGACACAAAAGAGTGTTTATGCTACAACAAAGGACTACTGTCCCAAAAGAAATGCTGGGACAATACTTGCTTTCTTGGAACTCATCAAAATTCATAAAATTTGCAAAATAGTAAATTGCTGGTGGTAAATATTACAGAGCCAATGAAGTCATGTCTGGGGAGAGAAAAACAAAGTATTATTAGAGCTAGCTGTAAGTGGAAGGGATTCAAACAGGAGAACTTCTGGCTGGCTGGCTTGAATGTATAACCTGCACTTAAGGTCTTAAATGCAAGCTACTTCTCTGTTTTTTTAAAAAATCTCTATTGTATTTGGACGTGGCACCATTGTTTGGGAAAAAAATTTTTTTACACGTCTATAAGATTAAAAACTGTAAGATTTACATGAAAGGCAAGATGCAAAACTACACCCTTATGGGAAACGTGTGATGAGAATACCAGTGGGAGCAGAACTGTGGCATGATTTTGTGGCAGAAATATTGCTGATAAAATACAGTGAATTTCAAAGAAGGAACGTTACTTGGTGGTCTTAGGGGTTAAAATCATTCATTGCCAGTTATATGCAATGGAATACTAAACGGACAGACTCCATTAGGTGGTATATAACTAAGTTTTCCATGTATTTTATAATTTAATATACATCTCAGTCTGCTAATCTGAATTAGCCTGCCCTCATTCTTGGGATCGTCATGGCCTATCTTAATGTTTTAAACAGAGCTTTATATGCTATGGAGTTACTCTCAAGCATTGTTAGAGGCTGCCCATTGAAGTGGTGGAGTCACCATCCCTGGAGGTGTTGGAAAAGCATATAGATGTGGCACTTCAGGAGCTAGTTTAGTAGGCACAGTAGTGTTGGGCTGATGGTTGGACTTGATGAACTTAGAGGTCTTTTCCAACCTTAATGATTCTATGATTCTTTATCTTCTTGATTGTAGCTTTTAATACTGGTTAGTGCAATTCTTTCCTTACATGCTCCCTTTGCGTGAGGAGCTTCAGAGTCTTCATATCTGTTATGCTAACCACCTTAGGTCTGCCCCCATCTAACCCTGCTGTGCTACTTGAAACATGGATGGCTGACTTGACAGTTACCAGGAAAAAACAATCGTACTGTTGGTGCCATTTTATGAGTTAATGGTGTCATCATTGTTTTGTCCTCTCTGTTCTGTTTCTGTTTTCCTTTAAACTTCTGTAGTAAAATTCTGAGTGGTAAAGGATGTATTGAGATGTGTATATGGACAAGGTAGGGTAGTGAAATAAAACAAATGGTTTGACATGTTAAGGGCACCTGCTGGTAAGTACTGTTTGCGCTTGCCTGAGTTAGAAATAAATCTTACCAGTAATATATGGTCTTGGTAGTGAAATGTACATGTCCATCTATGCCTTTCTTTACTGTTACTGAGTTTTGTTTGCCATATACCTATATTTAATGTAGTCATGCTGCACAAGTTTAATCAATATATTTATGCTTTTAAGCAGCATATTTCTTCTGCAAGAATATTTTGCAGCTGGTAACTCTTGATTTACTGAAAGGATGCATTTTTGTTGGAAAAAGTGAAAGACTTACAATGGCCTTTATATAGCCGTGAAACTTTTTGCTATGAAATGTCACAACTTCTGTTTGACCTTAACTGAACTTCCACCTTTGTGAAAGCAGTGCAGTAGATCTGTTTAAAGGCACTGAAGAAATAAGAGCTATAGATTTTTGAGACTTCTTCGTTAGGGTTGAGAGGACAGGGGAGCAATTTGGCTGTAGCACTACTGACTCTTTATTTTCAGTGTAGAATCAGCCACTAGTCAAAGGCTTGTCTCCTGTCTTCCACTGTGAATTTTCACATGAAAGTTCTGAAAATGTATCTGTGTAATCCTCTCACAAAACCATTCATTGTTGGACATGTAAATTGCATTGCAGGCTCTTTCCATTGTCAGATGAATGTAATTATTCAATTAATCTTGTTTTCATAGTTTTCTGTGAATCTTGTGCAACACAATGCTAATTTATTTTAGATAAGCACTTAATAGAAATGGAGAAAGCTAACACACTTCCTTAACTAAAAGATCAGAACTGTGGAACTTTCTGCCCATGTTAATCCTTAACTTCTAATACAAGCTTAAAGTGATTTAGCATTGCTCTTGGTTTCTGATATTTTACTGTTGTGATTTGTACTTACTTTCTTCTTAGGTTTGGAGCGTAGTTTTGGTTTCATTATTTGATGCTCAGATGACTCTTCTAGTAAACAGACTGACTAATGAAGTGCTTCTGTCTTTTCACTTAATATAGCTAGAGATGATTGCCATGGAAAATCCTGCAGACTTGAAGAAGCAATTGTATGTTGAATTTGAAGGAGAGCAAGGGGTAGATGAAGGCGGTGTTTCCAAAGAATTTTTTCAACTTGTTGTGGAAGAAATCTTCAATCCAGATATTGGTATGTGTTCTAATAATTCACTAATTCATCAAAATTTTCCCACAAAAGGTTGGACCAGGTGATCTTTCCAAGGTCCCTTCCAACCTGGGCTGTTCTGTGTTTATGCAGTACCTTTCTACCTCTGCTGCTGCTTCTCTTTGAAACTCTCCAGGTTTCTTGGTGATTGTGAGAATGTTTGACCCATTGAGGCTCACTGTGTCATCATCAGTCATCCTCCTAAGGAGGAATAATGAAAGAAATAACTGTGTATAGTTATTGAAAGCTACCATTGCTTGCTTAGATATAAATCAGTAGTATAGGGTTTCTTTGCAGGGTTCCTTTGTTTGTTCTCTCACCTTTCTCCTCGCTTTGCTTTGTGATTAGCTTCTAGAATTAGTAATCAAACCAAAGAGGAAGAGCTTCTGCAATAAAACCAGAGTAGGACTATGGTGAGTTTTTTAGTTATTTCCTCCCCTTCCTCCAGCTTAAAAATTTTGATAGTCTCAGTTCTTATGATTTCATTTTAAAGGGGTACAGATCCCAAGTGTGACAATAATGTCAAATTTGATTATAGTTAGTTAAGAACAAGGAGTAAGCGGATATATTGGAGCCAAAGTTTTTTGATTGTGTTTTAATAATGGTATTTCCATCTTATTGGGTTGTTTTTTTTCCCTTGTTCCTAGTACCAGTCTTTTATGCTTCTGTCTTTATACATGCCAGGACATTCTGCTTTTAATATGCAAATTGTCTGCTGCTCTGAAAAGATTAATATGTTTTGAAATGTTACAAATACTTTGTGTTAGAGTAGAAATGAGACCTACCAGGTTCCTATACTAATTTCGTAGTTTGAAATATGAGGTCCTATTCTAGTTCCTGTAGTGGCTTCCATTAAATAAACTCAGCAGGTTATAGTCATTAGTTAATTTGGGTTCACTGAAGTATTTTCAAGAAAGCCGTTGTTCTTCGTTTTGTAGCTTAGAAAATTAATAAAGTAATACAGAAATTAATTTTGACCAGGTTACAGAGGAATTCCACAAAACTGGTAACAGAACCCAAACCTTGGCACTTGCCTTTCACTGTACACATTCCAGTTCTTGGAACAAGTGATACAGATCCATAGACAAGTCTTACTCATTCTGAAAACTACTATGAACTTGGAGAGATTTGGAATCTGAATTAGCCAAATTACTTGCAATAAGCTAGAGTAGGTCAAAAAAAGGCAGTCTTTGTACTTTGACAAAGTTGTATTTCCAGTGCCAAATACATTTTTTTTACTTGAGCTTGTCTAAACAGAAATTGTGAGGGGTACCTGTATTGAAATACTCCTACTTAGTATTTGAAGTCTGATTCAGCTAAGAGTCAGCCAGTGTTATACACTCCCTGTGTGTAAACATCGGTAATAGATTAGATGTGCATGTATGTTTTTGATTGAACTTCTGTATTCAAAATACAAAATGTATGTATGTCTTCTGTATTCATATCAACTTTGGGAAAAAAAGCATTTATTGGCTTTTGATGTACGTGTGTAAAAGCAAAACACATAGCTCGCTTTCAGTCATCTTTTGCAGCTATTAATACACACTGCAGTATAACAGTTTACACACCATATATACCAAGTGTGACTTTTGTTGATTTGTAAACACTTTATTTACTAGAGGAAATTAAGGAAATCCTTTAAATGGAATTTAACATTCTTTGATAGGTATATGCAGAGTGATGTTTATTGCTGTAATAGTTTATTTGCCATTACATTTCAAGTGGTTTCATATTAAACCACCGTAAAATTTTACTCAAAGGAGGTGGAAACTCGCTCAGAATATTAGATTTATGGCCAAAAGTCACCATGGTAAAAAGCAGAAAGGGAAAACTTCATGTAATATTACTGGCCACACTATACAATTGTTTCCCCCTTATTGCAGCTTCCAGTTTCTTCTGGTGTTCTATTATGATTATAATGTACTGTAGTCTTAATTTGGGTCAGTGAATAAAACACTGTATTTTAACATTAAAGTGTTCCCAGATGTGGATTGGGGTAAACTGTCAGCCCTTCGTTATTAGATGTTTGCTGCAGTTGTTTGTTTTGACTGTTTAACTCTTCCATCATTTTCTAGAAACTACAAGTCATTTCTTTTATTGTGCTAGCAATCCAGAAGTTACTTCAGTCAATTCAGAAAACGGAACACAGGCTTCTATTTAATGTTTCTTCTACATGTGCTTGTATTGCTCTCGATCCTGATTTTTAGTTGCCTTTACCTGATGTGTTAGCCTGTTATTTGAGTGCTCTTCTAATAGCTGAGCCGGTCCTAGTACTTTACTGAGGTAAATAATCTTCAGTTTTGGGGACTAGCCAGAGTCTCTGAGTGAGTTTGCAGTTCATTTCCTTGCGCTGAATGTGAATTCAGGCTTTATCTCTTGGCTGAAGGTGATAATCTCAGTCTGAAGAATCATTTTGTGGCTCTGTGTCTGTGGCTTTGTTATCAGTTCATACATCTCTTAAGGTTGTAAATCAGCATACCTTTCAAGAGTTGACAAATCCTTGTGGCAAAAGTAGTTCATGTTCTTGACTACATGCATCTAACTTTTGTCATGTGAGGAGGAAGGTTTCATAAACAAGAACTGATCTAGTGGCATGCTGCAGCCAAAAGAGTAAGAGTCTCTTTGCCCTTCTCTTGTCTGTATGGTTCTATCCATTCCCTCCAGCTCCTGGCACTTGCCAACTCAGCTGCTTGTTGAACCCTTCTGTGGGGGTAGTCAGCTTGAGAGCTTGGCAGGCAACTGGTCACCTGAAGTAGTGACCTGAAGCAGATGAAGGGATAGGGGAACAAAGCAAAGCCTCTCCCATTCAGTGGTGACAAGCTGTTAAAATTGCAGCCCTTCCCGTGAAGCAACAGTCCCACGTTACATTTTGCCCTCAAGTTTGGATGCGTGTGATAGCTGCAGCAACTCATTGGACTTTGTAGAATACCTTTAAAAAAGCCAACAAGACTGTTGAGTATCCAACTCTTAAGTTCATATGATGGTTAATTCCTGCTTCCATCATCATCAGCTTCCAATTTGGTAACAGTGCTGCGCCAAGTCCTGTTCCTTTGCTGGAACTGGCCTGGAAAAGCCTTTGAGAAAAGGCTATCTCATTATAATAATTAGAAATCTTCGGGATTATTTAATACACGTGGGTTTTGGTAGCATTCTTTTCTCGCAGTGTTATGTTCATCAAAGTTACGATCTATGTTAGCAATGTGCTGATTCTTCCTCCGTAATGGATCTGGATGAAAGGCTGCGTATGTACAGCTTGAGCAGGCATTGTAGGATGTTGCATCACAGGTTTCCTGCACAGTTTTAGTGGTAATGTAACAGTAGTCTGAGCAGCTCCAGTAACTCTTAAGGTAAGTAGCTTCTCTTTGCCATTAAATTCAGTATAATATTAAGTTAAACATTTCTTACAGGCATTCTAATGCAAATGAGTTTATAATGGTATGTTTTACATGTCCTTTTTATTGAAGGTGTTTAAGGTGAGGGTGGGTGAGGTACTTAGGGGCATGATTTAGGGATTGGTGGGAATAGTTGGACTCGACGATCCAGTGGGTCTCTTCCAACTTGGTTATTCTGTGATTCTGTGAAATGTAACTGTAATTGTTCAACATCATTTTTTTTACAGGGATGTTCACATACGATGAATCTACAAAACTGTTTTGGTTTAATCCATCCTCTTTTGAAACTGAGGGTCAGTTTACACTGATTGGCATAGTACTGGGTCTGGCTATTTACAATAACTGTATACTGGATGTGCATTTTCCCATGGTTGTCTACAGGAAGCTAATGGGCAAAAAAGGAACTTTCCGTGATCTGGCAGACTCTCATCCTGTAAGTTCATTATGTTCTTTGAGTTTATTAATGCATTTTCCATGCAATAACTTAATCTGTATTTAAATTAAACACAAGTTCACTTTCAGAAGTGGGAAGTGAAATAACCAGTGACTTGTGTGAAGAGTCTGTATTTGTTAAAATAAATTCATAAGCAATAAGAATTCTTACTACATCAGATGTAGAGGAGGCAGAATTGTCAAGTCAGTAAATGGGGCTGAGTATCAGTAAAGTTTTGTTCTTTTTTACGTACCACCTGAATTGCTTAGTATCACTAAGTATTATTAAACTATTTTTAATAGTGTCTTCCCAAAAAGACTTCTAAAACTAGGCTGGTCTTATGTATTTGTAAAAAACAAAATGTGAAAGGAGCATTAGACATGCAAAGGTGTGATGCTCATATTGTTTTTTGTCTAAAGCAAGGCCAATGAGGCAGTTAATAAACATCCCTACAGCGTGGGAGCAGTGTCTGCTTTCCCCAACCCCTCCTCAGTCAGTGGCTATACAGAAGCACTAAGGCGTGTGCATGCTTTAGTACATGGAGCATAGAAGCATTTATGTAGGATGTCTTGGCCCAGCTCTATCTTCAATCAAAGATCACCAGTAGCTTTCTCTCATGTTATCTGGTATGAGTTATTAGTATTCTTCATTTCATTTCAAATGATGGGACATTTCCCTTTTCATAAGTAGCTGTGAACAATCTTCAGCTATTCAAAAAAAATGAGTAAAATGATACTGTTTAGAAGTAACTTGCCTTTTATTTTTGTTTAATCAGAAAATGAGGCAAGTGTAATAAAAAATAGGTTATGCAGTCTGCTTTGGATGACTGCGTAATAACGGCATGCCAGCTTTGACCAATTTCTCTGTAAAATTATGTTGAGAAACAGTGCTCCCAGTTTCCTGTAGCTTTTTATTATAAACTCAAAATTTTTGTGAAAAAGTGATTTTATTTCTGAGGCAGGTTTTTTTTATTTTTTTCCCACTATTCTTACATTTCTCCTCTGACACCTACACTGGATTCATTTAAAATCATCCTTTTAAAACTCTTGGCATTCTAATATGACTTAAACATGTACATCAGTTTCTTAAACCAAGAATGAAATTCAGAGTAGTCAAGCCACCCAAGGCTTGCTTGAGCACTCTGGAGCTAGGGATATAGGGTGTTCACCAGCCCTTGCCAGCAGCAGTTCAAGTCTAGTCATTTTCAGTGCAAGATATTTTTAAAGGTACAGTGGAAGAATTGAAACGATACAGATTGTAAGAGGATGAAGCTTACATGTGAACTTTCAATAATTAAAACATTGAGGGGAAACTTATTACTTCTACCTCACTGTACAAATATAGTTACACTCACCTGTTGCTTTTACCTTCATTTTGCATTTTTAAGTCCTACACCTCTGTCTCAGCCGAAGAATTGCTCCTTTTCTGCATAGCCTTTGGTTTCTGAGTGTGTCTTGGGTTTTTCCTAAGGCATAGGAGGGAGAAAGAACGGTTGCTTCTTTGAGTAAAGCGAACTCTTAAAGGGAATTTCAGATGCCACTTGGCTGGTATTATTCAGCAAAATCTACTAAAACTCATTTATGACAGTCATGTATTTCTTATTCCATTAGGTTCTTTACCAGAGTTTGAGTGACTTACTAGACTATGAAGGAAGTGTGGAAGATGATATGATGATAACATTTCAAATATCTCATACGGATCTTTTTGGCAATCCAATGATGCATGATTTAAAGGAAAACGGTGATAAAATCCCTATTACAAATGAAAATAGAAAGGTACACTCAAATAATGTTTTTAACATTAGCTGCCACTTTTAGGTACCCTGCAGAATTATTTAGGACTCACCATTTTGGTCTCACAATTTAAAAGCCTTCTGAATTTGCAGTAGCACAGTGTAGTTGGACGCATAAAAGAGGCTGGGGGTGGGACAGGGGGTTGTTTGTTTTTTAAACAAAGTGTGGATGCGTGCATACTTAGCTTTTTGGTGTGGTGTTTGACCTGACTGAGAAGTATGAGACTTGCACTTTACTATTGCGCAGTCAAAGCTGAGCCCTGATAATCTAGGTAGAATTATAGAATTAAATGTATTTGTGGGTCTTACATTATTGGGAGATGATTCAGGTGGAGTGTATGTCAAAGTACTAAGGGTTTTTTGGGGGATTGTTTCCTTACAGGAATTTGTGAATCTGTATGCTGACTATATACTCAATAAATCAGTAGAAAAGCAGTTCAAGGCCTTTCGGAGAGGATTCCACATGGTGACCAATGAATCTCCTTTGAAATATTTATTTAGACCAGAGGAAATTGAATTACTTATTTGTGGAAGTAGGGTAAGAATCCTGAATGTACACAAGAAAAAATGGAGCATTTTTGATCCTAAGTATATAATTGGTGGCCATTTTTAAAAATGTCATCTTCTTACAGAATTTAGATTTTCAAGCACTAGAAGAAACTACAGAATATGATGGTGGCTATACAAGAGACTCTCTTATTATTAGGTAATTTTTTCAAACTTCTGAAAGATTAAAAGCACATTACATGCCTATTTCTTCACAATGAATTTGGTATTGTAAGATATAGTATTTTTGTAGTACTGGAGTTGCAAGCGTCTTATGTATCATTTCACTTTACTTAAGTACTGTCTTTAGGAAAGAGTAGATAGTATAAGCATTGTCTTTAGCTTCCAGTGAACTTTGGTAAAGCTTAAAAGAAATTTTTCTCTGTGTTTTCCATCTTCCTCTTATACCATATAGTTAAATAATCTCTGGTTTCAAAGCTGTTTCAATAAATTACACTGCTCTGCTTGTGTTGGGGCGGGGGGGGGGAAGATCACATGCAGTGAATTGTTTGAATAGCTTGTGTATTGTGGAACTTCATTCTCTAATTAGCACTCAAGTAAATTGCGTGTTTGTTTCTTTTTAAAGGGAAAATATTTGTAATGTTTTTACCTTCAGAGTTCTCTAATCAAAGGGGACAAGACGATGAGGGTCAGAGAAGTGTGCATCCTTAGTCCTCTAGACTTTGACAACTACTTTAAAAAGTTCCTGCTAGGGTAGAAAACATTTGACAGCAGCTGCATTTGTTTTGTGGCATTTCAGAAGGTGGTAGAAATGGACAGTGTAGTGGAACACCAGTACAGTTCCCTAGTAAATATGAATAATAAGTGATTTGCCAGTGTTCTTCCTTTATTTTATGAGCCAAATTAACATTTAAAACCAGTTAAACTGCAGTGCTTTGGTAATATTTCTGTTTTCTAATTCTTAATCTCATCAGTTTGATTAATACCTTGCTGTTTTGGTTTATGAATGCAACTTGTAAACTGATGTTGAGATTGCTTAGAATTACTAAACCTTCCAAATTTGATTACTTTTGGAAGTCTCATTAATACCAAAGAAAGTTTTCAGTTTACTTACTTTGATTCCTTCCTTGATAGGGAATTCTGGGAAATAGTTCATTCATTTACAGATGAGCAGAAGAGGCTATTCTTACAGTTTACAACAGGCACAGACAGAGCCCCTGTGGGAGGACTTGGAAAGTTAAAGATGATCATAGCCAAAAATGGCCCAGATACAGAGAGGTAAAAATATAAATGTTTTACTTTTTTTTAATAAATGGAAGCAAGTTCTGTGCTTTTAATGTATTACCTTAGTTAAATCTGAAAGTTGAATCTTTCAGCAAAGTAGATTCTCTTCAAACTCATTATTTTGGATTTGTGAAATATCAATGTATCTCTGTACATGTTCCCAGATCTGAATTGTTCTTTTTGTTTGTTTGTTTGTTTTCCCCACAGGTTACCTACATCTCACACATGCTTTAATGTACTTTTGCTTCCGGAGTACTCAAGCAAAGAAAAGCTCAAAGAAAGATTATTGAAGGCCATCACATATGCCAAAGGATTTGGCATGCTGTAGTAAATATAACAAAAGGGATTAAAAAAAAATGATGGTGATGTCCCTGTCTGAAAAGGCCATAAGATAGTGAGCTACAGTAGTCACCTGTGTTTGTGCCTCCCTTCTTTACTGGGGACATTGGGCTGGAACAGCAGATTTCAGCTGCTTATATGAACAAAATCTTTATTTTTTCTTTTAGCGTGAAAGTGTTACATATTCTTTCACTTGTATGTACAGAGAGGTTTTCCTGAATATTTATTTTAAGGGTTAAATCACTTTTGCTTGTGTTTATTACTGCTTGAAGTTGAGCCTTTTTGAGTATTTACAAGAAAACAAACTGTACTCTCCCAAGGAAAATATTGCCACCATTTGTAGACCATGTAACCTTCAAGTATGTGCTATATTTTTGTCCCTGTATCTAATCAAATCAAGAACTGTACTTTTTGAAGAGTTTGCTTTTGAAACTTGAAGTCTTGGAAAACAGTGTGATGCAATTACTGCTGTTCTAGCCCCCAAAGAGTTTCTGTGCAAAATCTTAAGAATCAATAAAGATGGAAGGGAGAACTTGGAATGTTAAATTGCAGCCTTGAGAACTTTACTTTAGTCACAGCACAACGATTAAAATTCACTTCACTATATGTTGTCTTCACATGTCTTGTAATAATAAACTGTGTTTTTAATTATGAAACATTTCTTAGCATATGGAAGGGTAGAAATTTTAGTTACTTTTTTGAAAAGTTTACTGGGAAAAGTGCATTTTCAACTGAACAGCTTTAGAGTAGGGAGTGAAGTGTTTGGAAAAAAGATAGGAAGTTTTTGCTATATTATAAACAAAGCATGCGGAAGTGCACTTAAAATGAAGTTTTATTCTTAATTGCCTACTGTGTTGACATTTTAAACAGACAATCCAAAGTCTTCCCTACATGTTATGTTATCATTTATTTAATGCATCATTGTTCCTACCTATCAAGGCACATGATCAGTGTTGCAACATAATCTAAAGGGATGGCTACTGTATTTTAATCTCATCTAACAATAAGCAAAATTGAACAATATTAAACATAAGGCCTACTTCATGTTGTACGCTTCCTACCATTAAATAAACTGTTAGAAAGTAAGTACTAAGGTTATGTTCATCTACTACATAAAGTACTTAGTAGGTTTTTAATTTAACTCTACAAATCATATCAGAAATAAATCCTTAACCTTTCATAGTCTGTTTAATGTTAATTTCTCCTATTGCAATATATGAGAAAGGGATTATGCTTTTTTAAGTGAAGACTTAACTGGCATATCTCTTTTATAATACAAGCTGCAGTGTATGTGCAAAGCTGAGCTTGTGCCTTGACAGTTGCTATAACTGACTGCTACCAATCAAACCCATGACTGTGTGGAATTGGCATTAAAAGGCATAGTTTTGAAATCATTGGAGAAAGAAAAGATGTCTTTCGGGACTATTTTAATAAATTCTTTCTAGTATTAGAAACAGACAACTGTTAATGTAACTACGATGCTGAATAAAACAGTGACCTTTTTGACCACGGTTCAGTGAAAAAAAACAAATTACTTCCTTACTTTGGTAAATCAGATATTAAATTATTTGATTAGAAAACATTTTAGTGCAGCATAATTTGAGGGTTACAGGTATGTAAAATTCTCCAGAGCTGTAGTATATGGGGTGCAGCTATGTTACCCTCTCAAATCCAAGAGAGGATTTGAATATGGGAACTGAAACTTGCTGGGAGGGGAGAGGTGCTGGCTATCTTCTGGTCTTGGATCTCAAGGTAGCACTTAGGGCATGTCTTCTTGAATGTTCACCTCATTGCATGTACTTGAAGAGGAAAACACAAGATATCCTACCTCTCAGTAGGGAAGCTGACAGCAGTGCTTGCTGATTCCTGCAGGTTTGGGGCATCTTTTACTGTAGGTGCTGAGAACAAGATTTGCCAAGTGCCTTGAGGTGTTACAAATATGAATCACATCATGATACTGCTGTGTGGTATGTACTGTGTCAGTAGCCTAACACTGTTAAGCTGTGTGCCTATAACTTGGTTTATTCTGATGTAGCTGTAGAGGGTGGTTAAACCCAGCTAACAAGTGTGTAAGATTCATGTCGGTTTTTTTATATAGGTCCAAAAGCTGGGCAGATCACGTAATTGGATAGCAATACAGAGTTCTTCAGCTGAAGTATTGACTTTTTCTGTCTTCCTTTAGCATTAAGATTAAAATAATACATAATTGTATTGGCCTTTAAAAGCATAAGTTGTTTTTCAAGGAATCATTTTCAGGTAAGATACGCATACTGTTTTTTGATGTATTTCTCATTTAAATAGATACTACCTCCCACATAATGCCACTGTATTGAAAACTTCTCAGCGATGATATAAATGTGCTGTTTGTCAAGCAGCAGCGGTTGATAAGATTTATAATTAGTAATTCTTTGTGTCTTGTAGCTGCAAGCTGCTCCCTTGACCTACAGAAGTTCCAGTCAGTCTTCTGTTGCATGAAAGGTTTTTCAAAGTAGAGAAAAATGCAATTTTATGTTCTTTTTTTATTTTTCTGGGCTCCAGGCAGATTTTGAACATCTTTCACCCTCACTTAGTCTTTAAGTAGCGCTTAGCAAGTTTTAGGTCTACAAAGCATACCTAAAACTTAGGAGTGCTTATGTTTCACTCAAATGCCTTTCACAAGTAAGACAGAAGACTCATCTTTCAAGGGAGAAGTTTGATGGCAGTGTGCTGATGCTCTCGCCTCAGGGTGCCCTTAGCATGCTAACAAGAAATATTTTGGGCATCTCAGCATTGTTTCATTTGACAAGTGCCTCTGAACATTTCCTTCCATACCCTAATAGACTGCCAAAATGTTTCCAACTTTGTTGTGAAGAGGACATCCTGCTTTTATCTGGTTGTTGTTTGGGATTTTTTTAGTAGTATCCTATGCCTCAAAAATTATAGTAATGCAAGATACACCAAAAGGAATCATCTAAAGTACTGAACAAGTACGGCAATTTCTCAGATTTCATTATGAGTAAGGGAATAGTTTTATTTAGCTCTAAAGGTATGTTAGCACATGACTGTGTGTGAACAGAGGATTACCTTATAAAAGGTGAAGGCCTTTCTTTGTAAAAAGACTTCAGGAGCAGTCATCAGGAGTGAGCACAGTTCCGTTAACTAAAGAACAGTGTTTTGTGAACTTCTGACTGGGCTTAATTTCCACTCAGCAGGCAGTAGCCTGAGACAGAACTGTGACAGACAAGGAGACCCTCTCCCATCACTATGCTTTGAGGAAAGCTGGTGCTGGAATGAGCTGATGATAAGCTTAGGGTTCTGAGCAGCTCTGTTGTATCCATCAGTCCATACCTCTCATCCGACAGTGGTCAGTGCCAAAGTAGGAGCTTCGTACCACAGGTCACACTACGCGTGTGTGATGTACCTGATGGGCTGAACCTCCAGATAGCCCATAGTGTGGGCTAACCCAGATGCTTGCCTGGTTTTCTGCTCTGTGGGGCAAGGGACACATTTCCACACTGATGACGTTCAGCAGGAGGACAACACCAATGCCACCCCCAGCATCAGCCTTAAGGTACTTCCCTGGCACTGTCACAGCTAACTACTTTCAGTTAAATCTTTATAGTCTTACCAAGGGATTGAAAAATTTCCTGGTTGTCTCAAGAATTTACAGGATGAAGATGCTTCAGTTAGGCTGAACATCCGAGGCGCCTTTCTTACTACGCAGAAAAACTCGAGCCTTTCTGCATGCAAGATGCAGCAGCAACTCCTTCCAAGTTTAGCTTTAGGAGCTGGGCTTGGCTGAATAAGTTACTCGGCTTGGCTGGTGAGCCAAACAAGTGAAAGGGCAAGGTGGAAGAGGAGAAAAAGAGAGGACCCAGTTGACAGTTAAAAATAACTAGGTGGGAAGAGAAGCAGTTAGAAAATGGATTTTGATTGAGAAATAGATGTGGAAGGATGAAGGAAGCAGTGGTATGTTTTGGTTTTATTTTTTTTATCTGAAAGGAGGATTTTAAAGGATCTTGAGAAAGCGGGGGGTGGTAGAAAGGTGGTTTTAATTGTGGGTGTGATACTTTCTGATACACAAGTGTGGTTTTGTTCTCTTCTGCGGTATTTAAAGGCTACATCCAGTGAGCAGTCCTGATAAATAATTGAAATTACCTAGTATGCTTCAGTTTATGAATGTCTGTTGCTCAATATATATCCCAACTCGGGATTTCTGTGGAGGGAAATTTCTAAGGGACAAGTACATCAGAGATACAAGGAGAGAACAGCAATCATTCTCTGTTAAGCTAATAAAATGGCATTAGGAACTACTATGTTATCTTCTCTGGTTTGTGCACAGTTTTGAGACTTAAACCAGAGTTGACCAGAGCTAGTGATCGCTTGAGTTGGACTTCTGCCTTTGGAAGGTTGCACAGCACAGCTAAACTAGGAACAACTGCGTATGCAGTGGTGCTGTTGCTCATTTGGGCTTGATTGACAAGCCAGTACTGAGCAAAGTCAAGTGAAGATAAAAACTGCAGCAGTTTGAAGATTTTTGACCGAAATGTTGTCATGTGCAAAGCTGAAATGAAGCCTTTCTTCTTAATGTCACCTCAAGCTCTTGTATGCATTTCTGCTGTGCCATTAGGTTTATGTATGGAGAAAATCACTTAAATATGTCTTCCCACTACATCTTTTTGCTTCCAGATCTGTATGGTACAACAGTGCGAGCAATGATGCTCACACTAACTGTCCATGAAGTGGCATCTAGTTGAACATTCCTGTTCTAGGTTTTGAGCAGTCATACATGGTGCTACATTTGATTTAGTTTTCTCCCATTGCACGCAGTCAGTGTTTGAGCTGCAAGGAGTAGAGATCAGGTGAACTAATAAGGGTTTTTTATTATTTCCTCATGTAATGGATCTTAATAAAACTGGAAACTCGGCACTGGAGTGTTCCTAGGTGAAAGCATGCTTTTCTAAAGAAAAATCTCCTTTGTGCTTCACACACTGATTTTAATTTTTTAATTTGTTTAATCAAGCATCATCTGTGCATGAAGGGATCCTATAACTTTGTGGCAAGTTACCCAAAATAAAGCAGGGGACATTTTGGGTTCACCAACACTATACTTTGTTTTCAAAATACAGCATGCACTTCTTTATGATCATCTGATAAAGGTTACTCTTTGGCCAATTTCTTTCAGATCTCTTTGGGGAGGATCGTGTATTCCCAAATGAAAACTCCCCAAGCGGATATCCTTTCTAACAAAGTTCTGCTGTGAAGTAGGACTGCAGCCACTAAGCTTTGCCAGTGCCAGGCTCTGCTTTCTGCCCCTACTGTAAGAGCCAGCAGCCAGCCCAGGTGAGAGCATTGTGCCTGCACCAGGACTTGTTCTAGATAGCAGTCCTTTCAGAGCTTTACAGAGGCAATGGTGCTCCAGACCTGCGACTTTTTGGATAAGCAGTTTGACTTATCCAAGGCAGTTTTCTTGCTGGTTTTACTTTCAGAGAAGAGAGACTGCCTCAGTGTCTCAGCCCTAGGAAAGTTTTGCTGGGTGCAGGACCACCCACTGTTGCTTTTGCAACCTGCAAAGGATGGTTTTAGACCCTTCTTTCTCCTCTGTACTAGGCTTCTCCCAGAGGAACAGTGGGGAATCCTGCAGCCACTGCTCTTCACTGCTGCCTCCCACTGCGTATCAGCAGTTGCAAAAGGGGAAACTGGAGGTGCAGAAGCAATGGTGATCTGCCTTCTGGCCCCTCACCACAAGGATGTTTAGGCTCTGGAGTGTGTTCAGAGAAGAGCGACAAAGCTGGTGAAGGAGCTGGAGAACAAGTCTTACAAGGAGTGCCTCAGAGAGCTGGGGTTGTTTAGCCTTGAGAAGGCTGAGGGGAGACCTCGTTGCTCTCTACAGCTACCTGAAAGGAGGTTGTAGAGAGGAGGGAGCTGGCCTCTTCTTCCAAGTGACAGGGGACAGGACGAGAGGGAATGGCCTCAAGCTCTACCAGGGGAGGTTCAGGCTGGACATCAGGAAAAAAATTCTCACGGAAAGGGTCATTGGGCACTGGAACAGGCTGCCCAGGGAGGTGGTTGAGTCGCCTTCCCTGGAGGTGTTTAAGGGACAAGTGGATGAAGTGCTGAGGATCATGGTTTAGTGATTGATGGGAATGGTTGGACTCAATGATCCAGTGGGTCCACTCCAATCTAGTGATTCTATGATTCTACTGCTGAGCTGCAGGTAGTAAAAATAGGCTGATTTGAGAGGGGTTTTCCCATCATCTGCAAGGTGAGACCCTTCAGCAGCCATGTTCTGGGTTTTTTCACCTATATGCCATCCCAAGGCTGGTTACAGTCTCTGGAGTATTCCAGTGAATGATGGCAGCATCAGTTTGGTCTCGTCACCTTCTGAATTTACTTTTTGCTTCTGTTTTTTTCCTGTTATACAGGTAAGAATGAAGCCCTATAGGACTGAAACCTGTATGGAGTAGGTAGCATACTACTTCTGCCCTCGGCACCTGAGATGGTTGGTGAGGGGAAGCATCCTTTGCTGGAGATGTCCCTGTTGCCATCGGTCTGACACGGGCTGGTTCTGGCCATCAAAGTTTTAAGTGTAAACCAGCTGTAGAAAACTGCCTGGTCAATAGAAAAGGAGGTTCCCTCTGCTTTCTCTGGGGCTCCGGGTCGTTGTGTCTTTTCTGCAACAGCCTGTCTTCCCAGTGGTGGCAAGCTGAGCTGAGCTGCCTGGGGCTTCTCCCTTGCCTAGGATGGCTCTGTCACCCCTGCTTTCCTCATCGCAGTTCATCCTCATGCTTGCAGCTGGTGCAGTTAGGCTACAGGGGGTCTGAAACCTTTTCAAAGCAATCAGCCTTGAAACCCTGAACTGAGAGCGTTTACTTGCGGCAACTGCTCTGTCAATCTACCAGGTAGCTGGGAGCCTCACCCTTTCTGTCAGCCCTCTGTTCTGAGCCACACGTGAAGAACGAACCCTGACTGTGGCTGACAAGGTAACTGAGCTGTGGTGGCAACTGATGTGTTTGGATAAGCAAGAGGTACCTTCTAGGAAAAGCTCTGCAGCTTTTTGTTGCTGTATGTAAGCTTTCTTTTCTAACCTTCATGCAAGGGTAAGCAGAGGCAGCTGTGTTATTGCAAGGAGATGAGGCATGGGGTTTTCAGTACTCGGGAGCCATTGAAAACCCCACATCTGGATCATTTCCCTCACTGTTAATGTCCAAAGTTACTGCTCTAAGTGAGGCTTCCTTGTGCCAAGCATCAGATGAATACCTGTGAACAAGCAGTCCTGAGGACTTGGATTAAATGAACTAAAACTGCAAATAATTTGAAAACTGAGGGAATTCCACCAAAGCCTGGTGAAAGAATTACCTGCACTGTTCTGTAAGTTAAAATACTTGTGCTTCAGTGAGGCAATTGGCTCTCCTGAAAAGAGTAGGTCTTTGCAGTACGGTTGGTTTAATTCATCAGCCCTAGAAATAAGCTGTGCCAGGAAAAAAAAATCTTTCTGTGCTTCTCTATTTTCCTTCCCTGGAAAGGCAGGTATTGTCTTCTGGTTTTTACTGTGCTGCCCACCTAGAGGGGCTGCTGTGTGGTGGCTCCCTTTCCCAGAGGATGGAGGAAAATAGTTGTTGACATAAGAACAGAATGGGTTATTTTTCTTGACAAGACACTGTTGGAAATGTTGTCAAAACAGACAAAAATCTGAGAAGTTGACTGTTCATCAAACTGTCCGTCAGTCCAGAATACAGTTGTGCTTTCCTGATTTTCCATGTTACTATATTGGGGTTGTTTAGCCTAGAGAAGAGGAGGCTGAGGGGTGACCTTACTGCCCTCTACAACTACCTGAAAGGAGGTTGTGGAGAGGAGGGTGCTGGCCTCTTCTCCCAAGTGACAGGGGACAGGATAAGAGGGAATGGCCTCAAGCTCCGCTAGGGGAGGTTCAGGCTGGACATTAGAAAAAAAATTTCACAGAAAGGGTCATTGGGCACTGGAGCAAGCTGCCCAGGGAGATGGTTGACTCACCTTCCCTGAAGGTGTTTAAAGGACTGGTGGATGAGGTGCTGTGGGACATGGTTTAGTGATTGATGGGAAGGGTTGGACTCAATGATCCAGTGGGTCTTTTCCAACCTAGTGATTCTATGATTCTATACCTCAGTTCCCCTGTTGGAGAAGGATTGATACCAGCTGCTACAAACATTAAGGAAAGAAAAAATTGAATAGCAACCACTCGTAAATTCATGTTTCTGCACTTCCGGGTTTAGTATCCTACCCCCAATTTACCTATGCAAATAAGATAGATCTTTATTAGCACTGGATAGTGTCCTCCTCAGCCTCTTGGGAAGGTGCCTTTCTATGGGAGCTGAGGCCACAGTCACTGCATCCCATAGTCTCCCTGCAGAAGTCAAGCAGAAGTGGTAGAGCTGATGAAGAAAATCTTTGTGAGAGATGTTGCTGCTTCTGGAGTAAAGCTAATGTTTGTGTCTGTCCTTGAAGCTGAGGCCAACCTGCTGTCCTGCTCTTGAGGCTGCAGAAACTGAATTCGCTTAACGTGAGTCTTTTCTTCCCCCCTCTTTTAGCACGCAGAGGAGGGAGCTTTGCAAACACAGAACTGCACAATTTTATTTTCCACAGTGAAGCTGCAAGAGTAGCTGGCTGCAGCAAGCCTCAGTCTTTCATTTGTGAGCTGGAAACAGTTGCAAAATGTGAATTTCAGAATCAAAAGGCATGACCTTTTTTAGACCCATGCGTTGCATGTGTTCCCCTCCCCTTCCACCCAAGGCAGAGGGGTAGGTGGGGGTCTTCCCCATGCTCCTCATAAGGGCTCCCCAGGCAGCATCCTCCTCCAGCTCTGGCCTGTGGATGGGGCCAGGGGGAGAGAGGGATCCCCGGATTGATAGCTTCCCTCAGGAAAGCTGCCACAGCTGAAATCTTGTGCTTTAGCTGCCTGTACACTTGCCAGATCCATTTAGTGCATAATTCATTTTGCTTTCAGGGATACACAAAGGGTTTTTATGAATGCTAAATTATGTAAACAATGGCTTGATTCTTTCTGTCTGTTCCAGGGTGGAAACATTAATAGAAGAGCCGAGGGACTTTGAAGCCAAGAACAAATGCTGTCAGCTCTCACATCTTCAGGATGAAGAGCAGCTCTCCTTTAGTCAGCCTGACTGCATTATCTCATTGGACAACCTGAACTGGCTTTGGCCTGTGAAACCTTTTTTCAGCCTTGCTGTCAACAGTGACACAAACAGATGCATCTCCAAACCCACAAGAAAGCACCAGCACTTCTATGCGGTAAAGGGAAATGGACAGTTTGTTTCTTTATGTAAAGCAGAGCCCTCTCTGCCTGTAGATTAATAAACTATTTGGCAGGATTAAAACTTTAAAGCAGATGCCTCAGAATAAAATAATTAAATACAGGGGTTGTTTCTTCCCCGGGCTGTTTTTGCAGGAAGAGCTGCATGATCAAGCTAACCCCACCCTCAGCTGTACCCATGCACGTGCTATATTGCTGTTGCTGCCACTTCTGTTGTACAATTCACTTCACTGAATTTTTCCAGAGTGGAGCTTTCTACTGTAAAAACTGTAAAAATTCTGCACCTGCAGCTTGTGTTCAAACACATCAAGCCTCGTCCATCCAGCATCTTGCTCAACACAGGCAGCTTGGAGCAGCCCACGGCAAATTGCCTCGGTACGAGTTGGCTCCAGCACTTGTGTGAAGTGTGTGCTGTGGCCCTTAAAACCCCTGTTTGCAGATTCAGGGAGTGTGTTTCAAAGCCTTCCTTTCTTTTTCAGTGAGATTGAAGGACCAGCCCAGCTCGTGTCATGCCAGGCTGGGCCAGTCCGATGCCTCAAGGGAGATTTTTGGAGGGTGATGTGTAGCAGAAAGCTGCCAACACGTGTATTTTGCCGGACAAGCCACCATCCCTCCCTGTGCCATCCAGCATGAAGCTGGGGAAGGAGGGGACAGGAGACAGGTGGCACTCCAGGAGGAGCCGGACTGGCTCTTTGCTCCGTGAGTCCCAGTATTGTGGGGGAAGCGGGTCCATAGTTGAGCTCTCGTGCCTGCGTGGTATCTGCAAACACAATAATAGTGTCAAAGCTGGGCATAGGACCAAAGCTGCACACCAGCTGCCCTGCAGTGAAAGGAGAACACTCCTATTCTCACTTTGTTTCATCACTTCAGATCTCTGCTCCAGCTGGCAATTTCCTGGGCCATGAAATATTGGCGTGATTAAAGCCTGTCATGGAGCACTAAAATCCAGGGGAATATGGATAAGAGAAAACACAGAGTTGTTTGAATGTTACTCAAAATATTTTAATGTACATGCTGTAGCCACATTAAAGAAGGGGAAAACAACATTTTGCAGAGAGGAAAGATGTTGAAGGACATGACTTCACCATGTCAAAAGCTGTCTATTTCAAAGTGGCTGAAGCCAATAGCATCAAAATAGCTCTTTTTCAGACATGTGAAAACCAGACTAAGAGGCATGGAAAAGGGAAGAGCAAACGTATTTAACTGATAAATTAAGCTGTTCTGATCCATGAGGATAAGAAGCATTCCTGTGTTAGTGGGTTTTTTTTTAACACATATAAATTTGGTGTAAGTAATACTTGAAACGGTTCTATTTGTATATACCTAGTAGGCTGGAACAGCTGTAGTATAGGGGGTAGACAGTTAGCTTTTACAAAGAATGATGACTGATGTGGAACATGGTGATAAAACATGGTATGAAACCCCGACCAGATACAACCTTCGAGTGATGTAACAGCGAACATCAGCCCCAGGTGAGCGCAGTACCTTCCTCTGTGACAAAGTTGGAGAGGTGCAAACTCAGCAGCCTGTGATTGCACTGGCTGCTTACAGTGATACGCTGCAAGTAGCCAACATCCAGCTCTGCCTCCACCCTGCCTTCCTCAGAGCAGGAGCGAGGGCATGAGACCCCTGCCAAAAGCAGCCTCTCTTACCTCCCTCGTTTATTTCAAGCCCATAGAGAAAATAAGGACAAGATTCAGCTGAAGGACCAAAATTCCTGAACTCTACCAGCTACATAGAGCCTCAGCTACTTTCCAAAGCTCTCATTATAGTCAGTGGAAATCTTGAGCCCAGCCTAGAGTAGATACCTAAGTCTAGTTCCTTCTAGGCTGATGATAAGAGGTGTTAAGACATGGGCCACGTGTAGACACCTACTACCGGGTGGCCCCTTTGCCTAGTGCTGCTGACCAAGCCCCGTTCCTCAGTTGCTGTCAGATCTGTCTTTCACTAGGCTTAGAAGTGTCAACAGGAGAGGGACAGCTGCTTGCCTAGAGGCGAGTGCTTAGTCAGAGCAGTTGTGCTCAGTTTGGCAAAGCAGCCACCTCTCTTCACCACCAGTCTAGGTAACCACCCTCTTCTCAGCGGGTTTCTCACCAATTTTCCTACAGGCCATCTATTCCCACATGCTGTTTAGCGCTTCTCAGTCAGAGCTGAGGACAACTAAAAGGCAGAGCGCTGATTGTGTTAATAACTAACCCTGCTGAATATCCAGCCCCCGTGCTGGTTCATAGATCCTGATCAGCCTATGTTATTCCAGACTCTTCTTTAGTCAGTGAGGTACCCAAGGCTAAAAGTAACACAGGGAAAGCTGCACAACACAAAAATACTGTATAGAAAAATGAAAACTAGTATTTTCCTGGTGGGGGAATATTAGAGAAACCCCCTCAGCAGCAGGGAGAGAATCCTGGAAAGAAACTAGAAGCTGCAGGGTGGAGGAGGCTGAGAGGGGTGTCTACGAGGCAAACCCTACGGTTGTAATGTGACAACATGAGAAACTTTCTCAGTTCCATTCTGTCCCAAATGTCACAGTAGGCTGAGTGGACCAGACCTGTCCACTCAGCAGAGACAACTCTGCAATGACTAGAAAACCCACCAGCACAATTAGGCTCCTATCACCACGACCAGAGCAAATGTGGTCTTCACTCTCCCTAACTAATGGAAATGTGGTAGTGTGATAACTGCTTTGTAGAAAAGCTGGCACTAAGTAGTGAAAGGAGGTGGAGTAGGCATCATTAAAGTAAATGAAGAGGAAGAAAACACAGGTTTACTAACAGGGAAGAATTCGCAACACAGTACTTATTTTCCCTGCCTTGCAGAAAGCCTGCTTGGGGGGGAAACTGGAGGGAACAGGCTGCACCTGCCTGCCAGCCCATGCAGCCCTCTCCAGGACTGCCCACCTGATGAGAGGGAATTCACTCAAGACCTTATACATAGGAGCTGCAAGCACCAGGATCCTCTTTTTTAATTCCTCAGTTCAGTAAAGCCATGTTGCTACAGATTCCCTCTAGCAGTGAGCTTCTAGGAATTCCCTTCCAGCTGAGGGTTTTGCCAGTGTGGATGGGACTGCATTAAAAAAAAAATGGATGGGGGAATCTTCCACTCTCTCCCCAAGTGAAGCAGCTGCAGAGCAGCAAAGGCTGTCGCAGACCATGCTGGAAAGGACGTGAATGAGCACTGCTACTCTGTCAGCATGGTCCTTTGTGCTAGAAAGAATTAGACTAAAGCACCAGATGTACAGCTATTTCAAATACATACACATAGGTATGTCCTGCTGCTTAGCTATAGTCCCAACTGTTTGCACAGATGCTTCTCTGAAAAAAACCAAGGATTTTGAGAAGCCCAGGTGTGCATCTATGCATTTAATTGGCTACTAAGGTAGCAAGGTAGAGCATGTACCCTACAAATATTTTTTTAAGCCCTTAAAAAAATTCAGTCTCTTCTACTTTAAGTACATTGCCTTCTTAATGCAACATGCCTGGGGTACCATATGCAATAGATGTTGCAAGCATGACTTGCAAGAAATCCATTCCCAGTACAAAAAAGTACCCAAATGCCAGACCAAATATCCCCCTAAGAAGGTGACAGTGTTCTATTTACAAGAAAATGCTGCTTCAGTTAAAAATGCTAAAAACCTTTCTCGAGTTCATATAAAAATAATCATGTCTATGTATGCACATGTGTATTTACATACATTTATGGCTTTCACATGCTCCAACCTTCTCCAATAAATAAGGAAATATAAATACTCCATTAATTCTTTTTCTCCTCCTCTGGTTTTTCAGCCTCTGCTTCTCCAACTGATAAGGTGCCACTACCATATTTTTTCACTCGGGTTTCTACTTTGGCAAGTCTCTGCTTCACCTTCTGTTGAGATGAGGTGTATTCTGCCAAGAGCCTAGCAAACCTGGTCTGCAGCGTATCCAGAGCTGTTTCAAGTCTTTCTACTTTTTCTTCCAAGTCTTTTGGGTCAGCTCCTGCTTTTGCTGCTTCCTCATCTATTAAATTGTCTTTCATCAGAATTTGTCGCCCTTTCTCTTCCAGAGCTTTTTTGGCTTCTGGATATTCTGTGAGGGCTTCCATTAAATCATCTTTAGACAAGCAAAACAAATCAGAATAACCAATACTCCTTATGTTGGCTGTCCTCCTGTTGCCAGATTTGCTACCTTTGATGTTTAGGATGCTGATTTCACCGAAGTAGCTGCCGTCACTTAGGACTACAAACTGGGTTATGCCATCATCTGCCACCACAGCCAATTTTCCCTCTTTAATAATGTACATTTCTCTCCCAATGTCTCCCTTTTTGCAAATGTAGTCCCCAGGACTGAAGACTGTAGGTTTCAGTTTCAGCACCAGCTCAATAAGAAGTCCAGCTTCACAATCCTGGAATATACGCACTTTCTTCAGTGTGTCCAAATGGACATTGATGGCAATTTCAGCCTTCAGTTTGTCAGGCAGATTTTTGAGAACTTCCTTCTCATCCACTGTTTTCTTGTTGGTCCAGAGGTAATCAAACCACTTGATAACCCTGGCTTCCAGATCCTTAGTCACTTTTCGGAAATGCATGTACTGTTTAATGGAATCCACTTTGGCCTGGAACTCTGCCCTGGAAGCATTCATGTTGGAAATCATGGAGCCCACATTACCAACAATGGTAGCGAAGATCAGCACACCCACCAGGAAGTCGATGACCACAAAGAGATACTCTTCATCTTTCACTGGGGGAGGAGTTTCTCCAATGGTTGTCAGCGTGAGCGTTGACCAGTACAGACTGTAAATATACTTTCTAGACAGACGTCCGTACTCTGGAATGGATACATTTGGATAGACCCAAGAGTCAGTTCCAAACCCGATGAGCTTCGAAATTGCAAAGTATATACATGCATTCCAGTGGATGATGATAAGAATGTATAATACAAGGTTTCCAATACGAAACATGTTTGGATAATTTGTCCTGGTTTCAGTACGGTCAAAAAACTCAAAGAGACGAGAAATCCTCAGCAAGCGGTTAAATCGCAGTTCAGGGTAGTTCAAACCAAGCTTCAAATATGCCAGGTCTGTTGGCACAAGTGACAGCACATCCAGTTTGAACTGTACAGTTCTGGTATAGTGATCTCGTAATTTCTTTTCATCCTGAACTAGCAAGCCTTGTTCAAGGAAGCCTTCAAAGAATAAAAATACATATTTTTCTTGTTAGAATAAAACTACCATGAACAGTACTGAGTCACTTACATTTCAGATACTTGAGAACTTTAAAATTTGTCCTGTTATGCATATAGACATCCATACACTGTGAGTTCGTGTAATGAAAAATATTTAACTGCAGCTTTAAATATTTCCATTAGATTTCAAAGCTGATATACAACGATATAGAGCGATGCCTCTGTTATTACCACAGTGTTTCCTGCTCTGTTCTGGGACAGATGTATCTTTTTCTTTTAGGCATCTTTGCAAGATAGGGGAGTCTTATTTTTCATGAACCACTGACATGAGTCATAACTAAAGTTAAGCAAGCGTTAAGCAATTGTGTACAAAATCAGAGTGGAATATGTTTAAATAAATACCAAAAATAAGTAGGTGCAATGGATTGTTGGAAGCTTTTTCAGAACAATATATGTGCCCTTGAGATAATGAAATCTACTCCTCCCATCCCACTTCCCGAGCCATGTTTCACCTCATATCCGATGTTAAATCTGACATGATTTCCCTTTTCATTTGAGGAAAGCAGTTTGCACATGTTTTGTTTTTCTAATGAGAGAGCTAAGCAGAATTTTGTACATTGGTATTTCTTCATTCGAAAGACTTTGAAAACAATTAGATTTTTAAAATTATGAGAAGACACAAACTGCAGTAAGAGATTTTGAAGCAAACTGTGTAAGAGTTCTTACAGAAAGACTGCCTGAGCAGCGCAGCTGCGGTGCTGTTTTACACCTTTGAAAGATCAAAGCATTGAAAATGCTGCATATGGAACAGCTTATGCACTGCAAAATACTTGCAGGAATTGCAAGTGGAGATGTCCAACTATCTGCCCACTAGGCCAGCCAAGAGGAAAGGTGCACTGAGAGAAAGGCAAAACAGTCCCTGTGCATCAGGATTATCACACTATGCTAATGCCTTGGCAATGTACAAGCAGCAGCTTCCCAGGGGGAGCATTTGCTGAGGAAGACCAAGCTTCACGTCTTTCTGCCCTACACAGCAGAGCTGTATTTCTGGAATCTGTGCACTTCTGCACAGTTGTCTCATGTATACCTGCATATCTGTCCTAGTGTAATTCCAAACTGATGGTGTGACTGCAAATAGAAGTAGTTCCTGTGTTACGTCCCAGAGACTGCTAAAAAAGCCTAGTCAAATATGCTCTTATTAACAGTTACGCAACTAAATAGAAAAGTTGGCCAGATGAATTTCTGACTCACAATTATAAGAAACAACTTTGAAAACACCTTCATCCTGAAGGGAGACAGAAGCTTCTCAGCTCTTGTTTCCCTCTCACAGAACTGAAGCCCTATAGTAAGACCTTTTGGAAGCATCAAAACGCAGGGTATGCTAAACATGACCAGCTGCTGAGAAACATGAATCTTTCCGGCTTCACAGTGCACAGTCACCAAACGGGTGAAATGCTGCAAAACTGGCTCGGCAGCTAGACAGGAATGCGCCACAGAGGAGCTGAGGTGGATCACAGTGGTTGCAGGGCTGCCTAGATCCCAGTTCAAAGCCAGTCCCCGCCCTTAGACCTCAGGGAGTCACACTCTTCCTCTAAGGCTTCTAGGACTTCTGTCCCCAGGGGAGATGGACCTTGAAGACTTACAGGAAAAGGTAGCAGGCAGAGGCAGGAGAGGTTGTCGAGAGAGTTGACAAAGGTTTCAGCACCTAAAAGAAGCAACTTCCTTATCTGAGTGCCAGAAACTGCAGCAGACACCTGCACTGAAGTGTCCAGGAGACATCTGTGGCAATTCTGCAGTTTCAGGCAAGGCCAGCAAAGCCACCCTTCCAACCACACTTTAACAGCTGCACAGCTCTTATCAGGACAGCCCACAGAAATTTTATAACTTGCATTGCCTGGACATGCCTAATTTCTGCTCTCCTTCTTTCTGTAATTTCTTTCCCATTACAATAATAGATATAACTGCAGAAGAGAAATTTAGTTGGAACAGGGGACATTTTAACCACACAAAGAAGATGAAACCCCTCCACCCCAAATACAACAGGCTGCTCTCTGGCACAGACTTTGTTGTTGAACAAGATACTTCCTAAATTTAAGAATTTGCCTTGCCATGAGTTGTGTACTTCCCAACATGACGGCATTTTTAGCCTTTGTCATGTAATTATGTTTACAACTCATCACAAGCCATAATTAAAGACAAGCTGTCAGCATGATTTTTTTTAAAAAATAAAGAAAATGTAAAGCTCAAAGATTTAAAAGAACTCTCGTCTTCATAAGGAGCAGTGCAGTTTTGAACCCTTTCAAGGAACATTTTGGGGCTGCACCAGTAAACAGAACAAGTCAGGAAACATTTTCTGGCTCTGAGACCAGCTAGCATGACAGCTTCTATTCACATTTAAGTTCTCCAGGCCCCGTCGAACGAAATGACACCATGAATGACACCCAGCTTTTGCTGTCCTCCCAGCTGGGCCCAGACACTGCCTGAGAGAGCGCTAGCTGGCATACGGCAAAGTGCACACACCAAAGTACATCAAGGAGTATTCTAGCAATTTAATGGTATGGATTACTGTATGTCATTGCTTAGGCCTATATTATGACCTTTTTTCATTTTAAAACAGATATCTCTTTAGGGCTAGAATCTTTACCAGCTGGGCACACTTAAATATGAAATGTTCAGCCTGTCTGGACTACAGAAATAGGGACTGGAAGCTGGAGAGAAGCACTTCACGCATGACATGGCACAGTCCTCAGCGATCCTTTAGCTTCATACTTCCTTCAGGGAGGCAAGACCGAGGGCAGGACCTAAGCAGAGATGCCTGGGTTAATCCCATAACACCACCCTTTTGGGTTAACCCTGTATCACCACCAGGCAGAGGGAGACCCAGCCAGGACCTTGTAGAACTCACAGGAGCTGGCAGAGGAGCAGCACTGCCTGTTCCAGGCAGAGGGCTGCAGATTGGAGACCGAGGTGGTTGCCAGGTCTTGCATGTGACCAACTCAATAACCACTTCTGAGCACGATGCTGCACAACTTGGCTAAGAAAGCAGCACTTGTGGGGTGCCGTTGATTTCTTTCCCAGTCTAATGAGCACAAGCAATATATTATGCAGAAAGTGATCATCACATGCAAAGTGGTTCATTTTCCTTTTCCCATGTAGCCTGGGACAGTGGCTCTTCAGTCAGTGTTTGACGTGCATATTGAGCACAGATAAAACTGAATTTAGAGACAAATGAAGTGCAAATTTTGGGATGTGTAGCCTTAAAACAATCCAAGCTGGACAGACACTTCAGCTTCCCAAAGTCTCCACTGCTGAGCTCTGCTGGAGACAGTATACCGCACTGGTCAGATCCCACAAGGGAATTTCTGTTTACAGCTTTTATACCCATGCTGTATGTGAAAACACTGTAAAAACTCCAGAAAGACTCACCTGTCCTGAATCGGACAAATGTGTCAAAAACATAGATGATATCAGAGCCATAATCCAGGAACAGCCATAATTTAATATGGTCAACTTGTAGCTCATCAAAGCAGGCTCTAAAGAAATAAAGATCAAAAAAAAAAAAAAAATTACACTGTTTAAGCAGAGTACTTGCAACATGTGTCCTAGCAGCATGTTAGTGTTGCAACGTGTGTCCTAGCAGCATGTTAGTGCATGTTATAGGCATTGAAAAGTTAAAGGCAGCGTATCTCCATGCCCAGACATCTGCACAGTAGAGCTATACATAAACAGACTTCAGGATCTTTCAGAATTCAAAAGTGTTCAGGCCAGGAGCAAAACTACAACAGGTCTGCCACACAAGGGCACTTACAGAGAGATACACACTCCCACAATTAAACAGGCATCAAATTTCATGGGATACACATCTCTATTAAGATAATACCCAAATAAAATATTTGTTTCTGAGTGGCAAGCCATCCTCATCTCTCCCTGACAACCCACAAAGCATAAATGAACCATTTCCACAGCAATCCAATTTGACTCGAAATGATTTCAGCATGTTACAAGGGAAAATCAATATCTCAAGTAAAATCCTCCTGCCCTTCAAGCACCTTTAGGTGCATGACATTAATTTAATATAACACAACAATGCCCAAAGCCCTCCCTTCTATTCCCTGTTGGGTGACTGGAAGACCTATCTCGAGCAGTAGTTATTGAGCCTACCATGGCCAATGGACACCTCTGCACCGGTCCAGGTTAGAGGCTGACCAGCAGCTCTGCAGAGAATGACCCAGGAGTCCTGGTGGACAGCGAGTTAACCAAGAGACAGCAACGTGCCCCCATGGCCAAGAAGGCCAATGGTATCCTTGGGTACATTAAGAATAGTGTGGCCAGTGGGTCGAGGGATGTTATCCTCCCCCTCGACTCTGTCCTATTGAGGTTGCATCTAAAGTACGGCGTCCAGTTCAGGGATCCCCCCAGTTGAAGAAAGACAAGGAACTGCTGGAGAAAGTTCAGCACAGGGCCACAAAGATGATTAGGGGACTAGAACATCTCTCTTACGAGAAAAGGCTGAGACCTGGATCTGTTT
Source organism: Clamator glandarius (assembly GCA_033459285.1). Taxonomy (NCBI): domain Eukaryota; kingdom Metazoa; phylum Chordata; class Aves; order Cuculiformes; family Cuculidae; genus Clamator; species Clamator glandarius. Next base: position 726,176 of record JAUNZM010000254.1, read on the forward strand.
AGTCTGGAGAAGAATGAGAAGGGGTCTTATAAATGCTTATAAATAGCTAAAGGGCAGAGGTCACAACGATATGGCCAGACTCTTCTCAATAGTCCCCAGCAACAGCACAAGGAGTAACACACATAAACTGGAGCACAGTTGGTTCCACCTTCATGTGAGGAAAAACTTTACTTTGGGGGTGACAGAGCACTAGAACAGGCTACCTAAGGAAATTGTGGAATCTCCTTCCCTGTAGATATTCACAACCAGCCTGGATGCATTCCTGTCCAACCTGTTGTGGGTGAACCTGCTTTGCTAGAGCAGGGCTAGGATCATCTCCAGAGGTCCCTTTGAAGCCCCTGCCATCCTGCCATCCCGTGGTTCTGTGAGCCCTGCAGCCAGCCAGCAGGTGGCACACGAGGGCCACAGCCAGTGCTCACGAGCGGCTCTCTGCAAGTCACAACTGGTTTTAGGCAAGATAAAAAAAACCGTGACCATATATTCCCAGTAGTACATGTATCGTACGTCCCTAAGAGTATGAACTGTAAACCTCCTAGGTAAGCCACCCAAAAAACACCACAGGGAAATCAGACGATGATTTCTATCTGAAACATAATGATACACTGAACTTGAAACCTAAAATTACCATTAACTTAAATCCATACCTGCACACTAGCATGCACCAGTTGTAGAACACGGGTGCTGCAATTATGGTCAGCCAGTTGTAGTAAATATTGCTTGAAGGATCTATCACAAAGATCTCTTTTTTCTTTCTGAAAAGGAAAAGGTGCAGATATACATCGGAAAGGTAACAATGTGACCTGCTGGATCTCCCTCTCATGGAGGCTGCTCAGCTCATGAGGAATTCGGAGCTGCCCAAGAAGAGGAAGTTTCCATGCAGGCAGCTCCAGATGACATACCAAACATTAGCTTCATCCCACCAGTCATGTTCTATTTATTTGCTTGACCCAGCTTCAGAAAAAGTAAGAGTGGAAAGAAAAACAGAGACATTCACATTGCCCAGGATGAAACCACACCCTTTTGCATACAATCTCCACTGAAAAAAAAAGTAAAACATGAAATATTTCTTACTATCATTCCAGCCAGAAGGCTATGGTCCATTGCTGGAGAAAGAACCTTCCTTTGCAGATACATTTTGATGTTTTGGCAAATATTATTATGGAAATGACTGTACAGGCACACATTTAAGCAAATAAAACAAATATGTATTCTAACAGATGTTTACACAAGTAACCCTGTGTGCACATATACATTTATAGTGTATGACTATAACTAAAACATATTACTATGTTAAAGCAAATCACACATTCACAGTCCTTGCTCTCTAAGCCTCACAACATTGAGAGATGCTAAATGAAGCATACAGATCTGGAATTTAGAGAAGACTTAAAGAACAGCATGGCTAATAGCACACTTAGGGTATTCTCAGAAGTGCCTTTTGCCAGCACAAGAAAGGCTGATACGGAATAGGCAGCATTAGGCATGTTATATGCAATCAGAGGAAATACACACTAGTGGACAGTGAGGTCCACAGGCACAGAAGTTATTCTAACAGTAACATACGATACTGTGAGCTGTATAATAGTGTGGCGAATATGTGACTGGGCAATGGTTGGATATGTATTTGTGTTACTTTTCCTAACCTGCAAGAATGTAAACTTCTTAAAACATAATGATAATCTGTTTCTTATTTGCGTGTTATTTCTGATATTATCCCTACTGTCAGGGGATAATGGGACAGTACACTACCTTCTAGGCATGAAAGCATTTATTTTCTTTGCTGAAATACTTTAAAATGCTTTTATACCACTACAAAGCTCATACCCTCACTACATAGTACCTAAAGCTGAAAGAGAAACCCTAGAACAAACACTTCCTAATCAAACAAAGTTTAGATTGAGAAAGTCAAGATCTTAAGATCTAGCAGATTCCATGCTTTGTAGTGTATGAGGTGTGTTACAAGCACGCATTCATTCTATATACTTACTCTTCTTTTTTTTTGTCATCTTTTTTGTCATCTTTCTTTTCCTCCTTCTTTTCCTCCTTCTTTTCCTCCTTTTTCTCCTCCTTTTTCTCCTCCTTTTTCTCCTCTTTAACCTCTTTCTTTTCTTCCTTTTTGCTGTACAACATAATGTAAGGCTTAGCAATATTATTGATAGTCTAGTAGTTAAGGGAGAAGTGGGATGTTGAGGTGCAGGAAACTAGACTAGATTCCAGGCAGAGTAGGATGGGGTTTCTCAGTGGAACCATACATCAGTCCAGTAAAAAGAGCTTACAGGCTGCAGCCTCTCAAATTGACACCACCACACCATCACAGGAGGTAACCAGTTGGCTGATTCTATGCATGTCACCCATGCTTTCTCAACCTTTTCAGACATCAGCGTACCAGACTGATTTTTATTAAATGCCTTCAATTTGTTTCATTGTTTAGGACTCTTGCATTTAAAAATAAATCTATCAAATGATAACAGAACTAAAAATGGCTTAGCAAACTGTCAACTTTCTTTGAATATCCAAAACCTCACAGTGACTGTCCAAAGCTTTGATGGTAATTAAATGAAATGAGGCTGAATTTCCTCTCACAGTTCTTTAAAAACAACATAGCTATAATTAATTAATTAATTAACTTTGCCTTCAACTGTTGCCTTGGAGAAGAATCTCAGTCAATGTCTGAACAAAAGCAGCAAATGTAGAGAAAAAGAGTTATATCTCATTTAACTACAGAGTAGTTACTTTACAAACACTTTATAGTCAACATGATTAAGCCAAACTATTTTAGGTCTCTACAACAGAGATCTACTGTATCTACAAGATAGTCCCTATTTCATAGTTGGTATCCACAAGATGACTTGTGCCCTAAAAGCATTTTTTTTATTTCCATCAGCTGTAAAGGAAGAATGGGTTGCCTAGATCAGATGAAGGTGTCTATGTTTTGGTCAGAGGAGCCATGCTCAAGTCGCTCTGCCTGTATTTGATTGCCACTGTATCCAAATGCTGAACATTAAGCATGAAGCATCCTTGCTAAAATCAATGGGGATTTTTCCTAGAATTAAAGAAATCATTATTGACTACAAGTTTATTACCTATTTTTCATACAATAAAGTAAAACTATATATCTATTAAATATGTATAATTGTATATATATATGCATATATATAATTATATCCTACCATTCCACAATATACAGCACAGACACAAGCTGGTAGATTTAATTCCAGGTGTGGATTTTCATACTTTTCAAATATGTGCAGCCTTTAGCTCACTAGAACGTGATAAGCCAGGTATAAAGATGGATCTGACTTCCCCCATTCTTAGGTTTGTCCCAACAGAAGAGTCTTGATCTATTGGAACTTATGCAGATAGCTCCACATATCCTCTTCAAAACTACGGAAGATTCTTTCCTAAGGTTCTGTCAATACTTTATCTTAGAGCTAAATTTGCTGCGTGCATTACTCAAGACTCATGTAAGCTGAAGAACTGCACTCATTTGCAGAAGCAGAAAACACATCATCTGAGATGTCAATGTTTCATAGTTAAGATTTCTTTATTCCTTGAAGCAGAAAGTGTCCCCATTGGTCAGATAGAAAAGCCTAAATACTCCTGACACTACAGTGTATGTGGATAATGCATAAATAAAATATAACTCTCCAAACATTATAGTCTGGTTTGGATGAAAGCCATACTCCCACTTCCATGGGAGCTATGTGCTCTCCTCTGAATTGTCAAGATTCTCCCCATACACTGGTGTCAAAAAAGGATAAATCAGTTCAAGGACAGCAATATCCCACAGCAAAGACAGAAGACATAGTGACAGTTAAAAAAAAGCTGCTTACAGGATTGTAACCAACAGGTAAACAGTTTAGTGAACTCATTTGTGCTTTGCATATACATTTGCTCGTATTACTCAGATCAGAAGTCGTCTACACTGTGAAAAGCTGTCCTGCCTATGAATGTGCTTGTTACAGGGAGAAAGAAGCACTCCAAGGGAGAAGACAATAGTCAACAATCTTAAGATAAATATAATAGGTGTAGTCATTGCTTTCAGCACTGAGCACCTGTTTCAGTTCTTACCCACAGACATTTCCACAGTGATGCAGCACCACAGTGCAATTTGGAAAAGTCCAAACTAATTTGGCAAAAAATGCTGAGATCCTACACTCTTCCACGTCCAGGGAAATACCTACCAAGCTGACCAACACCACTGAAACCTTTACAATTACACATTGCAAGAAGACATAAGTGCAGGATAAAAGAACCTTTGGGTCAACTAAGCTTCCACTTCAGTCAACTCAAATTACTACATGGCAATGGTAACTGCCACTCAAGTGTTTATTTCTATGCCACTGACCCCTGGACTTTTATGGCTTCTTTTTAATCTGCCCCAAAACTTCCTTCTTATCTTTCCTATCTAAAAAACGTATCAGGATTTCACTACACAGTACTATGCACAGTGCCTGATCTAAGGGCCAATTCACATTTGCTGTTGTTTGCATTGACATAGCTCCTCAATGCTTAAAATGAAGAACTAGGAGTAAATATAATTTTCAAAGGGTAGAGCCACTATACATTTGTGGATGTTGTTATGCAGGGAAAAGTAGGTTGAGACAGAGAATCAGTCAAAAATTCTCAGTGGTGGTGAACTTTGGAGGTAACATTTTGACAATTCTTACTTAATCCTATGATTTGTTTTAAAAAAAGAAAAAAATATTATTGCACACAGCATCTAATGATAGTAGTTCTTTTTCTCTGGTTTGAGATCTCCTACAAACTCATCTGTCAACTACAGGTATCTTTCATAAACAAGATTCTTCCATTTCTGTGATTTCTGTGGCCTCTGCTCATATCGCTATTGAGGAAACTCCTAACTTATCATACGCTCACCTACTTGTGGTCTGGCGGTGGAAGTCACTCAGAGGAAATCAAAGACTTGAAAGCACCACCTACAGTTCTTCAAGGGCAGGCACTCTTAGGTCTTTAACATGAAAAACACAAAGCTTCAAGAAAACTCATGTATTTTTTTTATCAGTGTAGTAAACTACAGTCCAGTAACTAATAAAACTATTGTTTGCACCTGTCCTTTTTCACAGCAATACAGTGGTGTCCATTCTGTGTTTCTTAGCACACTAAAAGGAGTGTGCAACTTCAGACTTAGAAAGCGCATCTTCATCAGCCTCTATTAAAACACTGTCATAGCCAAATAACTGCATTTCTCTTCTGCTGAGAACTTTGCCAAATCAAGTATATTTCAGACTGCCAGGCAAGTAGACAGACAGCTATTGTCTTTATTTTAAATGATGGAAGGATGAAAGTTTTGCCTAAGGTACATGAGTCCTTGTCAGAAACAGAGTTAGAAAGCAGTATTTCCATCCTAATTGGTCCTTTGGGCCCTGACTAGCACGCTAAACTCAAGATTTTTAGCACTTTTTTTTTTATACTAATCTAAATAAAATTCTGTCACTGCTCACCACACACTGATATTCCTTTTTAATAGAAGTTATACACACAAGCCAAAAAGCTGCTTCAGGGGCAGGGAGACCTCTTGTTCAGATATGCACACAAAAGTTTTGCAGCAACATTTAGAATGTAAAGTTTGAGCTAGCTCATGATGGAACTTTTTGTTGAAAAAAACCCCAAGAGTTTCCTGAAAGTATTTCTGACATAACCAGAAACTATTGTGGTCATTTCCAATTTTTCTTTTCATCTGGAAAGCAATGAAAGAAATTAGCAATCATCACACTTGAGAACAGATCTGCTGCTGGATGCGACAGAGCAGATACGTCCTCAGATAGCTGTGGCCTAAGACATCAGCAAACATTGGTGTTGGGTGATTCTAAATTACAGGAATTCTTCAGCTTTTCAAGAGATCTCTCTTTGGTGTAACACTGTGCTTCTTGTCAAATATATAAAATAGACTCCAAAGGAAACCTGCTGTCAGAGCTTCCCTTGCAATGCAAGCCTTATTATGTTGGCTGTTACTTTCTCTCAAGCTACACCAACAATACCTGCTGAACTGAAACACACGTTTAAAAAAGATGTTTAGTTTTCATTTAGACTGCACACAGAAGTGTTTTCTTGGTACCCTGCTCAGTATCAACTTCTCATTTGTCAATCTGAAATTTTTGGGGCACTTGACTTGCAAAAGGGGACTAGCACGTTAAAAGAGGAAGATCAATATTAAAAATTAATACATGAATCTCGGTTCAAGACTGAATTAATAAAACAATTAGGAATGCAGTAAAATCAGCCAGCTGAACTAGAGGAGGTAAGGACTAAATGCTTAATCAAATTCACTCCTTAAGAGGTAGGAGTAACTTCAGACAAAAAGAAGTTCACAGGGAGCATGAAGGACATTTTTTATACTAAGAAAACTATATATTTTTTATAATTAAACTACATTCTTAGGAAAGGCTTAGGAAGAGATAAGGATTTTATACTACAATTGTTACAAGGCTAGAAAGGGAAAAAGAGAAGGAGTTACTAGTAGGAAGGTGTTTGGAAGTTACCAGTACTTACTCTTCACTGGTGTTGTTGCTGTAGTTGACATTAAACCTGGCCAAGGGCCAGTGACTGCAGCAAGTTAAATAAAACACATTAAAGAGTGTAAAGACTGTTGGTATTTCATGCACGTGTTTACCAACATGATGGACTGACTTACTAGCTTCTCACATATGCACTGATAAGATTAGGGAGGTCAACTTTGACTGCAATGATAAGCCCCTTTGCATAACTATTTCAAGGCACCAGTTTCTTTTTATCACGTGCTTGGCATGCACACTTGTGATCACATCTGATGTCTGAAGCTTGTTCTCAGGCGTATTAGTGCACAGCAACATGCATCTCACTATTTTTAGCCCTGTAGTCATTTAGCTACTAATTCAAGCTTTCCTCAATCCTTTCAAGTCTTCTTGACAGATGCAGTGCCAAGGCTTCTGGATAAGTAACAAGCATACCTACAATTGCTGCAGAAATAAGCCTTCATGATAGAACAACTGGGAGTTACTGTCACATGGCAACAGTGTAAAACTGAGGAGGTAAGGATGGATACTTCAGATTTTACTTCTAACAACCTTATATAGAGGTTCATTGGCCTAGGATCAATGTTGTCCTCTCTAATTACTTCAAACCGGCAGTTGCTACTGATCCAGATGTCTGAAAAAATCAGACAACAGTCTAGCTAATTCAACAAAACGTGCTTTTGAGCTGAATTTCTAAGAAGATGATCAAGTGAAGATGATAAGGCTGTGCTGGCCCACAACAAATCAAGGTAACCTCCACCATGCACAGTCCTTCAAAGGTTCTTGCTTTAATCTGAATTACTAGCTGAGGCTTTGAAATAAATCAGGTTATTAGTTGCTTACCTTCAGCTATGCAAAAAAAATACTCGAGCCTATGCTTCGAAGAGTAGTGCCAAACAGAAAGACAAGATTTTCTCATTTCTGCATTAGAAGCCTTCTGTTATGTTAGCAGCTAAATTCTTGAGTAGGTGTTAACAAAACAATGACAAATTTTGGATAACTGCTTGTTTGGCATTTCCTAATACTTGCAGATTATGTGCATAACATGAATGTCCTGAAAAGCCACAACAGTCAGCATCCTAGATTCTTGAAACAGAAATTGTATTCATCCTCAGTGGCAAGGAATTTAGCCACATCAAGTTGCGCATGATAAAATTCCAGTTTTAAGAAACCATTCTGCCTGAAGTTGCGTGATTAACGTCTTTTACTTCAAGGTCTTTGCTACAGTATGTTTGAGAGGGAAAGAGAAAGTCTGCTGAAAGCCATAATACTTCAGTTATGTCAAGATTCCTGGGAAGCATTAGATAATCTATTCAGCTGCCGTGCTAAGCTCCTTACCCTCTTCTTAAAATAAAACTTATATCCTAATCACCAAGAAAATATCCTGATGTCGACCATCTTCCTTTAAAATATAAACATATTTTCTTACCTGCTTATTCCTCCAGGCTGCTCACGGATACCCAGAAAGGAACGGATGTTACTTTGCCTACTGGACACTTCTATGAGCTCTGGCCCTCGGATACGCTCTAAGAAAGAATCAGGTCTTTGGTCTTCATGGTGCGAATGTCTTGTGGCCCATGACCTCACAGATATGACAAATCGTGATAGCCTGCATGGAACAGACACACGACATCAACTGAACCAGACAAGAACAAAAGATGGCTTAAACCATCCCCACAAAGAGTAGCCCAGGAGGGTTTTTCTACACATCTCCACCTGCCACAAAATCAAACTTGACGGATTAACTCTGTGAACCTAGTCGCTTCCCACAATTTTATACATCAACTTTTTGCAGTGGATCAGGAAAGTACCTCACAACTAGCACCACAGGAGCAACAGAAGAATATTTTTGCCACATGGGGGCAAACCAAGTGGTTGGGGTAGGGCAGTTGACTTCTGACAAAGTTCTGACATTATGTGATAATGAGGGAATTCTGCACTGACAGAACAGGGAAACGAAACCTCACAGGATCACATGCTCATGGGATGGTACACACAGTGGAAAAAAAAGCTGAATAGTTCATGAGGGAAGATGAACTTTGAAATCACTATTTCCTCATACTAAGCTTCTAGAAGAGCATTGAAATGAGATACGAAAAAATCATGACAATGTAATAATTTACCATTGTGCCATAATGTATCTTTTTCTCTACCCACTAAATCATATTATGAATACTTACAATGTTTTCTGTCAAAGTTTGAAAGGAAATATGTTTCCGAAAAACTTAAAATAACGGAGACTGAAATCTACCAAAGTGATTACATCTATTACCCACACAATATAGTGTATTCTTTCCTATCAGCAGTCTATTATGGACAAAAGGGTGTTAACTCAAGTGTCCCAAGGAAAGCCTGGAAAACAGCATAATGAAATCCTGGACAATGCTTAACTTCTTGAATAGATCTTGGGCTACTCAAGGAAAGCTCTTTACATTCTCTCTGCATTGGCTGATTTTACATATGTTCAGAACCCACAAAGAGGCTGATATAAACAATTTAAATCTTATGGTAAAGTACATCTGCCTGTGCACTGCAGTTATCAAGGCCCTAACTATGCCTCTTCATAGATCTTGTCCAGGTTCTCTTACCCTGAAATAAAAATGACAATAAAGGCAGGAATATTATCACATATAAGAAATTAGAAAAATATATTTTTACTTCTTTAGCACTATGCCAAGATAGCATCATATAAACCCTCTACAATTTAGAAAATTCAAAGCCTAGCAAGAATGCAAAAGAAAAACAAAGTTCCAGAAGAAAGCCTGAGATTATTTAATAGATTCATCGTTCTATTCAAAAAGTACTGCATAAAATTAAACTACAGAATTTTTTTTTTGCCTGAGCAGAACTCAGCTTTCACATAGGAGTGGCATGGAAGACTACTGATATGGATGTTCTTACTTACATTAGAGAATAAAGCATTTTGATGAGACCTGTTAGTTAAGAAGCAAACAGATTTTACCAGATAAGACTGAGGGCTTCTCTACCTGAAGAAAGAAACAGAATTTTCTGACTTCTACCATGCTATATTATTTTCACTTTTTTGTCAAAGTTAGATACTCAGTGAAGTCCATCAGATGCTGTTGTCTTAGGTCCTTGAGAATTCACATTCAAGAGGCATATAGTGTTAGCATTACATAAATTGCTAAGAATTCCCATTTTCATTACAGGCTTCCTTGTATATTCAGAGATTAAGTAACTGTAGCTACACACACCTAATTCAAAACATCCCAATAAAAGGTAAAGAACAATATAAACAAAGATTAAAAGAAGTTCTCAATATTAGTTCATATACTCATGTTTTATGTGCACACAAAACACACACCTATAAAAGGTTTTCCACCTAAACCCAACTTCTTGTAGACTTTGTAGTCTAGACACAGTGGTGTCACTATCTGACAACCAAACAGGGAAATATAAATTTATTCTCCACCATCCAAAAAGCTGAACTGTAAACAACAATCTTTAAATTACTCTAATTTTATAATATTTTTTCTTTGCTCTTTGAAACGTGCTATGCTTAAACTGAGCACTATCTGTTTTGCATGTAACAATCATATCTGAAGACAAGAGCACTGTAATCTCAGCTGGAAATATTTATAGCAGACACATTAAGTTTTTGAAGCTCCAGTTCAGGTTTATGTTTAAGACCTGGTAAATGATTTAAGCAAATGGTTGACTTGAATTTTGCTGACCAAGGCTCCCAATCCTTTACAAACATATCTGAACTCTAAAAACAGAGAGAAACTCTTGCACTCCCAGCACAAAAGCCCCTGCCTCCTCCCTTGCCTTCTAGAACCATCTACCAACAAGAGAAAAATCATTATGTCTTACTTGATAGGAAACAAAAAATGCATCAGCTCTTAGCCAGAACTAAACACTGATTCATTTACTTTACAATCTGGCCTCACTTCATGCATTTCCTTAGCATTCACTATATTTTCAGATCTGATCATGTAAAACTAATCTTTTTTTTTATTCAGACTAATTTGTGTGAGCTGATTCAGCATCTCTAGGATTCTAAGGTTTTTCTTTAGCAATGAGTCAGTCATGCGTTCAGAATCAAGGTCAAAAGCAGCTTCTTTTACTTTCCCCATCTAGACTCCATCCATTTTCTTTGGAAAGTGATGATTCTTCTTACTTTGTCTCCAAATTGTAATCAGTCTCTTTCAACAAGTTAAACTTAACACTATAAATGGTATTAGGCAGCATGTTACCTTGCCATTGCTCCCCTGCCTGTGAATGAGCTTGTCTGGGATCCAGATAGATGCCTTCTGTCCACAGAAATGACCCTCTGCAGTTCTGAAGATGCATCTTCACATAGCGAGTGGGTTCTGCAAAAGCAAATTTTTTTAAGCATTCCATACAGCCTTCAGGAGACTCTCCCATCAGGAAACAACGCAGCAAACAGTCCTCTTCCTGGCAATAGAGCATACAGTTGATATACACAGAGTTCAGACTATATTCCTGCTTATCTGAAGCCATCCAATACAAAATGAAGTCCATGGAGCCTCTGCCATTCAATCCAGCAAGCTCAGAAGCTGATTCCTTTCTGGTCAGTACTGTCCTGGTGTGCAGGGGACACAATTATGGCAAGCATGTTTTCCACTGTTAACATCTCCTGTAAGGCATCAGTAGCTTTCCCTCAACATAGAGTTCAAGTGACTGCCCACTGCTTTTTCTCAGCGTGGTTCCTCTAGAAGTTGTTCGGGGCTAACAGTCGGGAATGTCTATCTATTTATGACTCAAAGCCAACTCAAGGGTTCACTCTGGATTTTTTTTTTTTAAAACTCCTGGCGTTTTCTCTGTGTCTTCCATTCTTTATTATTCATTTTTACAAGACTTTGTCACATCCATTATGATCACTTCTTTCCCCCTTTGTAAGGCAAACAAGAACTCTCACATGACTCCGTTAATCTGTATTGCCAGGAAAACACTGACTATAAATAATACTTACAGCATCTTCGTAAGAACTGGCAATGGCATTTTGAATGCCCACTAAAGGATAATTGGCAACTCAATTTTGTGTGTACTCACAGCTAAGAGACTGACAAACAAGAGAATGAAAATTTTATTTCTACACAAAGAACCACTAAAAAGAAACACGCCCAGTATTCTCAACTTGTTAGCTGTTTTCTTCTTCTGTCTTAGTAAGAAGACACCAATTGACACTGCTCAGTACTGAAAAACTTCTATAACCTGAATTATGTTGAGGGAGTGGAGAATATTGTGGATGCCAAATTTAACAGGACTTCTAGGGGAGAATGAACAAACTCACAGAACAGAAATCCATTATGGATTAATAGATACACAGAACCTGCTTTCAGTTCAATAAGTCTCCCGAGCTGGATGTTGGGAGAGTATTAGAGGAAAGTATCATAGAATCACAGAATAACCAGGTTGGAAGAGACCCACCGGATCATCGAGTCCAACCATTCCTATCAAACACTAAACCATGCCCCTCAGCACCTCATCCACCCTTGCATTAAACACTTCCAGGGAAGGTGAATCAACCACCTCCCTGGGCAGCCTCTGCCAGTGCCCAATGACCCTTTCTATGAAAAATTTTTTCCTAATGTCCAGCCTAAATCTCCCCTGGCGGAGCTTGAGGCCATTCCCTCTCGTCCTGTCCCCTGTCACTTGGGAGAAGAGGCCATTAACCTCCTCTCTACAACCTCCTTTCAGGTAGTTATAGAGAGCAATGAGGTCTCCCCTCAGTCTCCTCTTCTCCAGGCTAAACTATGTTGCAGATACTTGCAGATATAACACTTTTTTCCTTTTTCCTGGACTATCTGTCTCCAGACCTCCTGCAGAAAGGATACTGGACCAGTCAGTCTTTTCGACTGCACTTTTACAGCTGTTTTTAAGTTCTTTTACTCCTTTTTTACAGGAAAATACGCATTACGCATGATCTTAAACTTCAATAAATTCTAATATTGCTACTTCCGTTCTTACTTACCAATTACTACTATTTTTTAATCCTGAAAGTACATTTTTAAAAGAGGGTAATTTGTGTTCTTAGAAAATAATTTCAAGTGTCACAATTCCGATGGGAAAGAAAAAAAAAGAAGTATTTTGCAGAAGCAGATAGCCTTTCATGAAGGCTTAAGCCAGTATCTTTTATTGCACATTTGGATGAATTAGTAGTTTGTATCCGATCAGTGACTCAGATAATGAAGAATATCTCACTAAGTTGCAGTAACCCAGGTACTTTTTTTAGTTGTTATATTTGCTCTAAATATAAGTAATTAAATATAAAGGTCACAAAATAAAGTAGTGAATAATAAAACAGAAAAAAGTAAACATGGATTAAAATACTTTAGGTATCCTTCCAAGCAGAACTGCATAAAGAGAAAAGATCATCAGACTGCATTCTTTGTCAGTCTAAGAAAAACCTGAACTGAGGTCAGGCCCACGAAATCAGACCAACCAGGGTTTTTCTGAAATCTCAGAGGGAGATCTATTTCAATTTTATTAGCCTCTATAAGCATGCTGAAATACAACAAACACCATGCAATTCACACAAATGCATATCAAAAAGTAAATTTAAAATTAACTCTTCCATTATTATAACTCCCCAATGCAAGTCTCTATTACAAAACTCATATACTCATCCATGAATTTCCTTGTATTATCTACTCAGATAATTACAAGAGGCCTTATTTGTCAGCTGGGTTTATGCTGATGCAGAGGGGCAGTTAGAGACGAGACACCTTCAATACATGTAGCATAGTTTTCACTTTGTTTTTACAAAAAGTGATTCATCTCCATCTGGACTCCATAAGCTTGCTTGTTATCTGCAGCAAAACAGTAACCACTGCCATTGCTATCCAAGGGTGTCACACAGCCTGAAATCAACACGAGAAGAGAATATGCAGAGTGCCAAGAAATAAAAAGCAAGTTACAAAGCAGAAATGTCAGCAGATTATTGTGCCTTCTTGTCTTACGTTGAGAAATATTTTATTTGCACAGGGGTGGCACTGTCACTATCCCTTAGAGAAAACTCGCTGGCACTAAGGTTTCTGCTCCGTGCCTCTTCAGCTCTCTGAAGGATAATTTATTTTCACACTTTCAAGGTATCTAGCAAACTAAGATCTGGGAAGAATATTTACACCAACACTTGCTCAGTAGCTGTCCCTTGCCTTGACTTAATTTGGCTCTAATTTGCACAAAGATCTTCAAGGAAACGCCAGAAGACCATTTTCACCTAAAAAGCATGCAAGAATTTTCCTTTAGCAGTAATTGTTTTGGCAGTTTGATCAGTTAATTTGGAATTGCTGAAGCTCTTCTGAGTAATGACTATGAGCCAGACTTCACATGGGGGGCTGGGGTCTAGAGGGCAGTAAATTGATGACATAAATTAGGGTTTCTAATATAACCTGAATATATAAGTTCCCATTATAGCAACTGGCACCTTAGGGCTTGCTTCAGTTGCCTCAGCATAGGAGTCAGTACCACTTGGAATTACTCAAAACACTTTATCTGACCTCTCCAGAGCACACAGGTCTCACATTCACTGGTCCCAGTTAAATGCTTCAGATACTCTATGGTATCTCAAATAGCTTTAGAGGCCTATTTTAGGCAACTAAATACTCCTCATAATCAATACAGTCAAAGAAGCCTGAAGAGATATCCAGCTTCAGGGTAAGCCCAACAGTTCCCTAGGCTCAATGACTGTTAGTACTGACTACATCTCCACTGATGACAGCACGAATTTAGACATCTACTCACATAAAGACACATCTAGATGTCTACAAAGCACAGCTGATTCCTGCTTCAAACTTTTAGACAGCCAGCCTATGCCTATGAGCTAATGTGATGTCTGTCCTATATGAGATGTTTCTATGCAGAAGCTGAGTTTTAAAAGTGAGGACTCGTTTGGGTTTTTTTGTTGTTGTTTTTGAATTTTGTTTTAACAGAATGAATCAACTTTATAGCGTACTACACTCTAAGAATCTGTGCACATGAATCACTTTAGCATAACTGAGAATGGCAAATTAAAGATCACCAGCAGCCTTCTGTTAACTGTTTCAGTGAATGCTTTTCTTTGACAATACATCATTCCACAGCAGAGAAGCACATCCTTAGCATTAAGAATAAATTTAACATCCACTGACTTTAATGAGGACTAAGTAATGTGCTTAATTGCTTAATTGCCAACAGGAATTAGAGGGAGATAAAGGCAAAGGAGAAATGCTATTAGACCAAAAAAAACTGGGGTTTTTTTCCAGTGTCTATAGTTATATATTTTGCTACAAGATAAAGAAGAGATAAAATGTTGGATGAGATCTATCTTTTGGTAGAGACACATTTTAAAACAAATCTGACTAAAAAAATGTGTACTGGAATTCTCTGAGTTACTATTTTGAGCTATTACAAAGGTATTGTATGTAAATATTAGCAACCACCTCAGCAAGACAAAAACCTTAAATGAGATCCCTCTTACAGAATGAGATTGTATCTTTTTACCCACCTATCAACTCCTGTTATTAATGTTGATAATAGCAAACTTTATTTTAAATAAATGGCTCTTCAAGATCATCATCATGATGATAAAGCGCAATTCATATTTCAGTCTGTGTCATAAACAATTCATTGCCTCTGAAATACGGATGACTGCAGCAATTTAATTCTACATTTAAAGTTTTATAACCACAGTCTCATATCCATGCCAGTAATTGCATTCTGTGAGCTGACATTCACTGGTATTCTCTACAAAAAGGACATTAACAAAAGAAAGGAAGAAACTCATTTTGATCTGTTTTTTCCCGGTTTCTGAGATATCACTGTAAATTGAGACAAAGGGACACGGTCCTTGCAAATGTCTCTAAGGAGACCATGGGGCAGTATAACTAATTCAAGCAAGCCATACTGTGCAGAATGAAAGCAGCTCCATTTTGACTGCTATACGTACACCTATACATACAGAAGGTATCATGTAAGCAAAGCAGAAAGCAAAACAAGGGCCAATTCAAGCAGGACAAGGATCACAACCACATTAGGTGCTGGGGACACGAAATCCAAAATTATCATAACTCAGGCAGTCCTGTCAGCCCAGCAGGATTTTGAGTGCTCTAGTCTGGGTACACATTTGAACAGCAAAAGACAGTCTGACAGGGTCCAAGTAGCAGAGTTGGTTGACTCTAACAAGCCAAAAGCAGGACACTTTTTTTCCACTCTGTAGAGGTGCTCTGGATCATCAGACTCTTTCCTGCAGGCCCAGCAGGGTTTGCCTTGACTAAACAAATGACTTGTACTGTGTAAAAGGTAAGTGTCAGCTCACTGGCACATTTTAAACAACCACTTTAAAACTATCAAAACAGAGAAGATGAATGCAAAGAAACCGTTACAAATCTACCATACAGTGAACAACTCTGAAAATCCAGTACAAAACCTCTATATTCTTTATATGCTATAAATGTTCCATATTGTAGGAACAAGGGGATTTGCAGAGGCTACTTGCAGAAAAACTTCCTCAGGCTTTTCACTGCATGGCATTGGGAGGATCTATTTTTCTTCAAATCCCACAGACTCTGTGGGAAGCACAGACCCTGCCATCTGTATGATGACTGGAGAAAGAGGTTTCATAGAATCACAGAATCCTTAAAACTGGAAAAGACTTCTTGAATGGAAAAGACCTTAAGACTGGAAAAGATCATCAAATCCAACTATCAACACATCATCACTATGCCTACTAAACCATGTCCTGAAGTGCCCCATCTACACACTTCTTGAACGTCTTCAGGGATGGTGACTCCACCACCTCCCTGGGCAGCCTGATCTAGTGCTTCACCGCTCCTTCAGTAAAGAAATTTTTCCTAATAGCCAATCTAACCCTCCCCTGGTGCAACTTGAGGCCATTTCCTCTCATCCTATCACTTGTTTCTTGGGAGAAAAGACCAACACCCAACTTGCTACAATCTCCTTTTAGGTAGTTGTAAGTTAGGTAGTTGTTTAGGTAGTTGTTTCTTCTTAATGAGTTAGCTTAATTCCCACTGATGTGAACATGGGGTTTATTCCTGAGGTAATACAGATCCTGGCTCCAAAACTGTAAGCCACAACAACATTTCTGTCTCTTCTGTACTTTGGATATACATCATTAAGTCTGTTAAGCACAATGAGTCAAAAATATCATAATGCAGAGCTAGTGCCACAAATTATACAGCAATCTGTCCTCTTGACTGTGAGGGAAGGAATATCCTACCTGATGCAGCCGTTTCCAATCCTTTCAATATCTTCATCAACAGGTCTGACAGACAGGCTGTGTATACCAGGGTAGGAGTGCCGGGTGTTGATTTTTGCCATTTTGTTTTATGTTTCAACAACTAAATGGCAGCTAAAACAAGGGGGGAAAAACATTTTTTGAAGACTGCAGAAGAAATACATTCAGTACTTAAAAACAGCAATTTATTTAAAAAAATGGCATAGAAAAAAACCCTGACGCAACCATTTGAAGAATAGCCAGTGATATTTACACATACAATATGACACCTGTTTCTTGACATAAAAAAGTGCTAGTAAAAGAGTAACAAAGAAAATTCATCATGACCAAAGAGAAAGGTTACATGACACTACATTCTTTTTAATCCCTGAGCTTACTGAATATCTACACTGTCATACCTGTTATGCATGGTGAAATTGCTTTCAAAATCTCATTAAATGAAAGTCACAATTAGAAAGCCAGCCAAAAAAAGCTAGTTAATAAATGTGTTGGGATACCCCATTCCACTTTAAATTGATCCCCTTCTGCTAATTTTACGTATTTTATGACAACTTCTTTTTTAATTCTGAACATGTATATTAACTAAGCAGATAATGAAATTTATCTCTCAGCTTAATACATACCATACATTAATTCCACGTTACCTAAACCATGCAGTAAATACATACTATGTATACTATCTCTTGAGAGCATTCAACTACCTCAGATCATCTAGTGCTCATTTTTAACTTGTAATCCTGTCTCACTGACCACACAACATTCAGCTTTAGCAGCAAATGAAACACAGGCCTACAGAAACTAATGTTCTTCCCTTCATTATTCCTTACACAAAGTTCTCAATCCATTATTAGTCTATATTATGCATCCTATTTCTAAAAAAACCCAGATACCTGACTCTCCACTCAACTCCCAGCCAACTAAAGGAAATTATATACAACTTCCCAAATTAATTAATATATTTCAAAATATAAAATAAAATAGACCTACTTAATGAAATGAATCTAGAAAGAGTCCTTGAGCATCACTTAACACCTGAAAATCTGGTTAGTATTTTCAATTACTAATTTTATCTCAGTGCAGATAAGTTGATGTTTAACTGTGTCTCACCTTAAACTGAGCCCCGTAGAAACTGCTTAACTTAAGCTTTACTGGGAAAGAAATAGGCATATCTATGACACACTAAAAACATAAAGAGAGATCTTTCAACCCACTCTCAGATCTGAATGTTTACTCAGAACAGTTAATTCCTAAACTGCAGATAATTTATTCCTAAAACAAAACTGTATATGAAAATTTCAGCTGGAGCAGTCCTACAAAATGAATCAATTATGAATGTTCAAAAAACACTTGGCAAATTTTTTCTGTATATGTTAATGTGTATCCATTATAAATATCAATGAATATTATTTCTTCTAGAAGAATTCAGCCTTAGAGAGACAAACATTGTTATTAACAAATTCATCAGCCAAATTACCAGGTTTCAAAGTAGGTATGATGCCAGAACTATCTCATCTCCAGGAAAACTTTTCATAAACCATTTTTTAGTTACAATTACAACTTCTATTACATACTTGCTTACATGGAATTAGATTGACAATGCATTAGTGCTTTGATGATTAGACTTCTTTTTGCTGTAACAGTGAATATTAAAGTAACTTCTATTTCTCATATAAATTTGAGCATAATTTAAGGTAAGAAGAAAATATGTTTTTCCTTCTGTTACTACTGATTCCTTCAAAGTTCAGCTTACCGAAATTTGCAAAAGTAGCCTAGAACTTACACTCTTTCTCACTGTCCAGGTTCCAGGACTTGAAGCTACAACAGGAGGCTACAAGACAGCAGCCAGGGTGTCACAGCTTCATTTAAAAACAGTAGCATGCTTCCTGCTGACAAATTGCTATCCATACATGGAAAGCAAGGCACAGTAGCAAATTGCTACAAATGGCAAATTCCTACTTATAGTTCCTTTGCTGCATACATCACTTCCACTGCTTCGAGCTATATTAAGTCTCACGAAAGATAATTTTTAAGAGTAAAGTGGCATGAGCTGCTTGGATTTTACTGCTCTCTATAGACCTTGCTCTCCTTTAAAGCCCACCCAAAGAATTTTATTGTTTTCTTAGATCATAATAGAACTATCTGTCACATTACAGGAGGGAGGAAAGAGTTGTCACTCTTTCACTGAACAGTGCCATGGATTCCTCATGTACCCTGGCTAAACCTACACTTTATCCTAGTTCAAGGTTTTAAAACCTTGATGATGGGAAAACCAGAATGATTCATAAGATAAGTTACAAAGCATTCCCTTCTTTCTAAGGATATCTTTCCAACAAAAAGCTAGTACTGAAGTAAGTTCTTGACTGATTCTGCCATCTAATAAAAAAAAATAACCCTCTCACTAGTTCTGGTGATTCACAGTCAGATTGATGTCTGTCTACAGCAGCTCCTAAAAATAAATAACTGTTAAAACAATGAAAGTATGAGATAATAAAAACCTTCTGAAGCCTAGGGATAATGTAGATAATCAGCTAGCGACAACATGTTTCACTGCAAAGACATGTTGTTTCTGAACCTGCAGACAAGGCACAAAGTCTTCCTATATTTCAGAAGCTGTAGGTAGAACACATGGATTTTCAGATCTGTCATTTCTGAATCAGTTCCTGAAGCTGTGTTAAAAACCATTAAGTACAGTATTCCTTTAGACTTCAAACTGACATAGCTTCTCTAGATGTTACAGATCTCCTGCAATTAGATACTGCTGGTGTGGAACTAGACACTACTAGTAGTTACTGGAGTTAGATATTCCTAATCTCCTGTCATGGTTTCAGTATGCCAGTGGAGCACTGAACACAGGAAGCAGTTGTAGATCTTATTTAGTCTTCCAAAAGCTACACCAATAAAGAAACAAACAAGTCACAGGATAGGAAACCAAACATAATTTTGGATAAAACGCTAGCTTCTTAAAAGACAGTGAGCAAGAATGGGATTAAACAGTCACCTTCACAAAAGGTTAAGGACAATATTCCCCAGGGTTCCATACAAAAATATCTCATTAATGGTGCTGACAAAATAAAAGGAGACAAGAAGACCTCAAGATGGTACTATGGGCAAGAGAAACAAAAACGTACTGAGAACGTCAGGGTGACCCACGTCAACTAGATCAATTTCTCAATTTGACAGCAAGTGATGTGCAATGTTGGCAAACGTAAAGCAATGAATGCTGGTGAAAAATATGTAAACTACTGCCTTATATGCTTCCAAATTAACCATATAGTCTCAGAAAAGAAACCTAAACACTATATACGCATGGGTCAGTGAAGGGCAGGCTTGCTGACACAATAACCAACAAAGTGAAGGGATGTATACATGGGAAGTGTTAATAACACAAAAAAAACCCCATTAAAACTGCTCCATTAAACAACAGTGTGGACTTATCTGGAACACTATTAGAATCCCTCTTAATCAAAAGAGATTGCAGAATATAAGCAAGGCAAGAATGACCAAGGTAGAGAAATAAAAAAGGGCTTGCTCATCCTAGAAAGGAAAAGAGTAAGAAGCTATAAAATAAAAATATGTAGTCAAAAATTGAGCTCATTTCAAAGCCCTTACAATTTCAGCTGTAGAATCCAAATTCAGTATATAGTGTGGTTTGAATTCTTATCTGCACTAGACTGGAGGAAAGGTGGAAGGAAGGCTTGCACAGAAATGAAACGTTATCACTAAGCAATAACATACACTAATATATTTTTAGAAGAAGGTAGTGAGAGGGGATGAAGGTTCGTTATTAAATTGTGCCATGCATGTCCATATCTGGTAGAGACATAACAGAGGACTGGTAGAAATACATAATGCAGTAATCCAGGTGGTGAGTGCAAGTGGTGATATCTCCTGAAGCAACATTGTTTGGCCTTGCATGATGCCAATAGAATTCTGACAAATTACTGTTTATGCAATAAAGGAGAAATATTCATTCCTTCTAGGCCTCCAAGTTTCTTAACGACAAATGTGTTTAACAGACTATGAAAGAAATCGTAATTTCAAAACTGGATGCAAGTTCTGGCAAGCAACTGGAGAGGGAGCAGTAAGCATGAAGCTATCAGGAGTCAGCCAGCAGGAAAATGCAGCAGACGCGCAAGGGTCCTCAGACGCCTTTTAGAGGGACACACAAAGACAGCTCCAGCTAGCTGGGGCCCGTGGTCCTAAAACTGACACCAAAAGCTGGGGCTTACAAAACAGTTTTAAGAATAGAGTACAGCTCAGCTGTGTGTTTAAAACCACAGTTGTTACAGAAGTATGGTGGGTTGGCCTTGGCTGGCTGTCAGACACCCATCCAGCCACTCTCTCAGTCCCCCTCCTCAGCAATCCTGTGGGAGAAAGCAAAATGACTAAAGTTCATAGGTCAACTTAAGGATAAGAAGATCACTTACCAGTTATTATTATCACAGGCAAAACAGACTCAAACTGGAGAAAATTAATTTAAATTTAATGCTAATTAAAATAAGATTTGGATGCTGAGAAACAAAGACAAAAACACCTGCTCCTTCTTTTTTTGCCCCAGATTCAACTTCGCTCCTCTATTTCCAACTCTTCCACCCTGCCCGGCAGCCCAGAGAGGTGAGGAATCGGGAGCTGCTGTCAGTCCACTGGTTCCTCTCTGCCACTCCTTCCTCCTCACACCATTCCCCTGCTCCACCCTGGGTCCTTCCTTCAGGCTGCAGTCCTTCGTGAACTTCTCTAGTGTGCGTCCGCTCCGCAGGCTGCAGTCCTTTAGAGTAAACCAGCTCCAGCACGGGTCCTCCACAGGGCAAAAGCTCCTAGCAGGAGAACCTGCTCCTGCATGGGCTCCTCTTCACTGGATGCAGATTCCTTCAGGAAACATCTGCTTGCTCCACTGCAAGGTCCTGGTCCCCCACAGTGGATATCTGCTTCGATATGGTCCCTTCCATAGGCTGCAGGCAAATCCTTGCTCCAGCACCCCGAACACCACCTAGCCTCCTTCTTCTCAGACCATGGTGTCTGCGAAGCTGTTATTCACGCTTTTCTTCCCCTCACTCCTCACACACTGCTTGTGCAGCATTTTACCCTTTCTGGAATGCATTTTTCCTGAGGGATCACGACCATGGCTGTGGAGCCCAGTCGTGCCCTGCAGTGGAGCAAGCTGGAACCATCTGTGTCCAGCACAGGCAGCTACAGTCGCTCCTCACAGAGACCCCTGTAGCCTTCCTGCCAGCATCTGGGCACCTGCACCCAATGCAAGTAGTTATCTGCCCTTGATAAAAATCTCCGTTTCCTTCAAAGTACGCTCTTTGCTCTGGATATTTATAAGCTAGCAACTACACTGAGGGTAAAACTTGATTACCTAAAGGCTGACACTTCTGATAAATCCATGTTAGGCACTTATCACAGGTATTTAGCTCACAAGCAGTAATGAGAGGGACAGGTAGGTGGAGATACATACAGTCCTCTGAACCTGAATCTAGCTTCCCAGTTTTAGGCAGTCAAACTGGGGATCTAGATCTTTAAAGTATCCTTGTGATTTTTACTTTTACAGAACTCAGTGACTTATTGTTAAGCACTTCAAGTCAAACTATGGAAAACAAAAACTGCCTCAGGCTGACGCAGTTTTTTCAGTGTCAGACAGGAAAATAAAATTTCTGTGAAACAATCCTAGCTAACTGAAAGGCTGATATCTTTACCAACGACTTAAGCAAAGTTTCAACATGCTTTCTCATGTACTGTTTCTTTCCTTGCTAGCAATTTTACTAACCTGAAAGAGATGAATAATAATTCCACACTCAGGAATATTGCTTTCTGGTGCATAATTTATTGAGATTGAAACTAAAACTAAATGAGAAAGATTTATTATCCTACTAAAAATGTAACAAATTACACATTAGTGATAGCACTCCCTACTCCAAATGCAAATAGTTCATGTACTCTTTTATCCTCTTGCTTTTAGATTCTATCACAACTGATGTTTAGTGTCAAATTATTTTATATGCACTGTCTGGTATAGAATAATAGAATCATAGAATAGTTTGGGTTGGAAGGGACCTTAAAGATCATCTAGTTCCAACTCCCCTGCCATGGGCAGGGACACCTCCCACTAGCTCAGGCTGCCTAAGATCCCATCCAATCTGGCCTTGAACACCTCCAGGGATGGGGCAGCCACAGCTTCCCTGGGCAACCTGTGCCAGTGCCTCACCGCTCTCATGGTGAAGAAATTCTTCCTTATATTTAGTCTAAATCTGCCCCTCTCCAGTTTATACCCATTGCTGCAAGTCCTACCACTACAAGTCTTTGTCAACAGTCCCTCCCCAGCTTTCCCGTAGGCCTCCTTCAGGTACTGAAAGGTCACTATAAGATCTCCTTCTCTGAGGAGATCTTATATATAGGAGGTATAGAAGACCTGTTTTATCAAGACAGCCAGTTGTTTGACAACAAACATGAGTGCAAGTAACATCGGAAAACTTCAGATTCACATAAACATTTCATAATTCTGAAAATTAGTTTCCACTTATCACTTTATTACTATAATATTAAAGATATAGAAGTATGAAACCTGTAGCATCTACACTTTCAGAGTTCTACCATTCAGTGGATTTCCTAGAAAATCATAAAATCATAGAATGGTTTGGTTAGAAGGGACCTTAAAAGACCACCCAGTTGCCATCCCCCTGGCCAAGCACAGTGGACACCTTCCAGCAGATCAAGTTGCTCAAAGCCTCACCCAACCTAGCCTTGAACACCTCCAGGGATGGAACTTCCATGACTTCTCTGGGCAGGTACTCAAGTACTCAGGAACAAGATGTTGAGAAGAAAGCTACACATGGTAGCCAATATGAAATGGCTGAAGCTAAAAAGAGAGACAGAAAATAACTGGGCATTTAACTGCAGGGAAAAGGGAGATGGCACCCAGTAACTCCCTCCTTCTTAAGTCTACTCAACCATTTGCAACAAATTGCATTGTGCCCAGGAGTTGTACCTGAAAAATCATAAACTTTTCAAGTCTGCCTCAAATCAAGCAAGCTAAAACCAGTTTTTCCCCCCTTTCTCCTACCAACAGATTGATTATGGGATGCACTAACAAATTTTTTTCTCATGGTTTGCAGTGCTCTGAGAACACCTATCAGGGCATTGCAGGAATGACTCTTCTCAGCACCCACTGCAATCTGGACACATTGAAGGCCACTGAGCAGCTTCGTAGCTTAGGTTTCAGACAATTTTGTACATGCTCAGTAGTGAAAAAAACCCAATACACAGGCACACATTTAAATATTACCAATTATATCTAATTTAAGAAGTTGCTGCCTATCAGCTAAGCCAACAAAATGAACTGCATAGCCTGTCAAAATTGTCCAGTAATGCATATTGGTTTAAACGTCCATGGAGGAAGTTTGAATTATTATAGTCTTCCTTTTAAGAGCATTGGGAGTCCACATGTGGGCTGCTTCAGCAGTTCCACTTTTCGGCAGAGTATGTAAACTCACCCTAGCTTACTTCAAAACTGTTAACCAAACAAATATTAATACTTTTTATACAAAATAAATGTGTTGTTTATCAAGTAATGATGGCAGATCAAACTGTTTATACCACCATTTAGTATTTTTAAAAGCTTACTTATTTAGATTAAAAGGACTATACGGCAGAATTCAAAAAACAGCTTTTCAAGGCGAAATATGGAATGCTGTCACAAAGTAAAAGGTAACTTTACATATGATTTTATATTGGATCTTATGGGTTTTTGTACTTGGTAATACACTGTTGCTCCTGAAGCTTTCAACAAGATTTTACTTATTGCTATGGAAGCACTGATAAGCTGCATAGGATCACTTACATCATTTTAGTTAAGACACGTTTCAAATCCTCACACAGCCTCTCAGGTTCAACCCTGGTAAGTCTTTGGGATTTGTTCTGGGATTTGACCCCCACCTACATGATCCTTGTTACATCACTTGGCTATAGTTGTAGTTCAGCTGTGCATTATGTATGTCATGTGTGTTGTGTGTGACTGTCAGCAGTTCCAATTTAACAACCAGTACAGGCAACAAACAGACTTTAAAGGTTGGATGCTGGATCCTTAAAGCAACTATAGGATTTGAAGACAAGGTGCAACTTTTTCCTTCAATGATTTGGAGGTTTGTAAATTAATCCGCAGACTTAACTCTGGCTTTGTATAAAAGGTACTGAATCAAGCCTAAGGGGTTGAAAAGATAATAAGCAGGCTGTAACACCGTACCCTCATAAATCACTAGGCGTAAGAGCTTAAATGAACAATTCTTAAATCCTATGTTCTCTTCTGTACACTTCTCAAATTTCATTACTCTCTGCTACATTATATTGCATTTTCCATAGCTTTTGGGCACCGATATCACCTGAAAATGCACATAATTTATATGTATAACCTAGTAACCTCAGTATTAAAGGTGTGTCAAACAAATACACCACCTCCCACAGGTATCCAGGTTATGTATATACTACATAAAACACTACATATGTATGATTTATAGTTCTAGAATGAAATGCATATGATTATCCTTGGTCCATTTGATGACTGAGCCCCTGTCATCTTGTAGTGGCAAAATAATCTTTTAAAAAGATTGCATTATTTGAACTGAGTTTCCCTGCTATATCTATGAATTAGTTATAGTTTTTTTAAGTTCAATTTTTTTGCTGACCACTTCCTGTGAATGCAGTATTTTTTAAACTGGAAACCATTCAGGAGAAACTAGCAGTGTAGACCAAACATAACATTGTAAACTAAAACACAGTAAATTACAGTTAACTGGACAACCAAGTCACATTGTATTGTTTCTGTGCTGGCTAACATGATGCAGGTATCCATGTTTCTATAAAGAAAATAGACTTTGTGCAAGGCTTCTGTAACCACTGTCTAAAATTTACCAGTTATGCCAACATCTCTGTCAGTTCATTAATTTGCCAAGGTAACTCTTAAAAGTGAACATAACAAGGGCATGAATACAGCTAAAACACAGCAGGTTTACATTTCTGAACAAGAATCTATTATATATATATATATGTTTACATGTGCACACATGCATACATGTAAATGTTACCCCTTCAAATTCACTCCCTGCCCACTTTCTTTATGTAAACAACCACAATCATCCTATTTGGCTAGGGAAGGAAAACACGAGGGGCAATTTGTGTCACGTTTCACATGCAGTAACAAGGCATTGGACAGAAGAGGATTTAAGAGATGCTAATGAAAAGAGATGGCAACATTGGAGAAGGCTGCAGGATAACGTGCTGAACCGACACACGACAGATCTTGGGTGCAAATTGGATGACAAAGGCTGGGACGTGCAGAGGTATACAGAAGGCTGAGCTGAGAGATGCTGACATGGAAGGATGGCATATAATTTTTTAAAGCTGACATGCTCTTTCCTCAAGTCGTTCACAGATTGTTTACCATGGTTACTCTTGCTGATTAGATATCCTGACAGTCCCATTATCATCTGCATTGTGTATTTTTCTAATCAGATGGGTTTAGCAAGCATACTTGAAGAAAATGACATAAAAACATCAGAGAGAAAACAAAACAAATTGTGCCAAATGAAGGCAAAGTTACGCTATTTCAAAAACTGTAATATCTGGAACTAAAATTTACTCAATTGTAGCAATGAAAATTACAGATCTTAAAACAGTCCTCACACTACTTGCTTTGAGTGTAACAACTCTGAATCTGGAGAACAAAATATAGTAAAAAGTGTCCACTACTAACAGGTATTAACATTTACGTTTAACATTATTTCTTCAGAGATATAAAACAACATTCACGTCATTTTTTCTTGTCTTCTTTTGGTTTTTTCCTCTTAACAAGTAAATGGACCGTGTGTTAAAGAAAGACACTGATTATAGGCATTATTGCATCTTAAGCACACTCTGGCCCGGTTTATGCTACACAAGTTTTGCAAGAGATGTTCTATTACTAAAACCAAGGCCAGTTAAACTGCAACACCAAAAATCCCAGGGAAGCGATTTCCTTTCACTATGCTTGTGGTATTTGCTAGCACTTTCCTTACCTAGGGTTTGACAAGCTCATGCTTGTACCACAGGTAGCAGGCAGCAGAGAAGTTAAAAGACACATGGATCAAACTGGTAAAGCCAAACTTCAGTCAACAGGAGTGGGGTAATTCCCCTCAGCCCCTCTTCTGTATGGATGTGTCCCAAATGTAATATATGTGTGTATATGCAGATCTTTGTGTCAATTATAATCAAATTTTTCCAAAAGAAAAAGAGAGGTTGTAAGCTACATTTCCATTTCTAACCTTTGAGTGGAGGTTGAAGTCAGGAGTAGAAGTGAAGTCAGATGCAGGACATGATCCCACTCCCAATTAATCAAATTAACAGTTTGTGGGGTTTTTTTCCCCAAAAGAAAAAAAGAGGTTTTAAGTTACATTTCCATTCCAAGCTTTTGAGTGGGGGTTTAGAATTGAAGTCAGATGCAGGGCATGATCCCACTCCCAAGACAAAAAAAAAGAGGTTATAAGTCACATTTCAATTTCAAGCTTTTGAGTGGGGGTTTTGAACTGAAATCAGATGCAGGGCATGATCCCACTCCAAATTAATCAATTTAACACTTTTTTTTTTCCAGAAGAGAAAAAGAAATTGTAAGTTACATTTTCATTTCAAGCCTTTGAGTCGGGGTTAGAACTGAGGTGAAATGCAGGACATGATCCCACTCCCAAGAAAAAGAAGAGGTTCCAAGTCACATTTCCATTCCAAACTTTGGAGGGGGCGGTTAGAATTGAAATTAGATGCAGAACATGATCCCACTCCCAAGAAAAAGAAGAGGTTCCAAGTCACATTTCCATTCCAAGCCTCGGGGGGGGGGTGTTAGAATTGAAATCAGATGCAGGGCATGATCCCACTCCAAATTAATACTTTTTCCAAAAGGGAAAAAGAGGAAAATTACCTTTCCATTTCAAGCCTTAGAGTGGGGGTTAGAACCGAGATGAGACGAAGGACGTGATCCCAGTCCCATGAAAAAAAAGAGGTTATAAGTCACATTTCCATTCCAAGCTTTGGAGTGGGGGGTTAGACCTGAAATCAGATGCAGGGCATGATCCCACTCCAAATTAATCAAATTAACACTTTTTTTTTTTTTTCCCAAAAGCAAAAAAAGAGATTGTAAGTTACCTTTCCATTTCAAGCTTTTGAGTCGGGGTTTAGAATTGAAGGCAGATGCAGGGCATGACCCCACTTCCAATTAATACTTTTTCCAGAAGAAAAAAAGAGGTTGTAAGTTACCTTTCCATTTCAAGGCTTTGCATGGGGATTAGAACCCGGGTGAGATGTAGGACACGATCCCACTCCCAAGAACAGAAACAGGCTCTAAATCACATTTCCATTCCAAGCTTTGGAGTGGGGGGTTAGACCTGAAATCAGGTGCAGGGCATGATCCCACTCCAAAGAAAAAGAAGAGGTTCCAAGTCACATTTCCATTCCAAGCCTCGGAGCAGGGGGGGTTAGAATTGAAATCAGATGCAGGGCATAATCCCACTCCAAATTAATACTTTTTCCAAAAGGGAAAAAGAGGAAAATTACCTTTCCATTTCAAGTCTTAGAGTGGGGGTTAGAACCGAGGTGAGACGAAGGACGTGATCCCAGTCCCATGAAAAAAAAGAGGTTACAAGTCACATTTCCATTCCAAGCTTTGGAGTGGGGGGTTAGACCTGAATCAGGTGCAGGGCATGATCCCACTCCAAAGAAAAGAAACAGCTTGTAAGTCACATTTCAACCGCCAGCCTCTGATCGGGGGTTAGGACCGGGGCGAGATGCGAGGCACAATCCCACTCCCAATTAATAAAATAAACACTTTTTTTCCCCCGAAAGGGACGAAGAGGCTGTAAGCGCCGTTTCCCCCCCCGCAGCCCCCTCACCGCTCGGGCTCCGGCCGCTGCCCCGGCTGCTCCCCGGCCGCGCCAGCCTGTCCCCCCGGGGCCGCTCCGCCTCGGCCCGGGAGGACGATGAAGCCCGAAAGCCCCGGCTCGCTGCGGGGAAAGCCGCTCGGACGGGCTTTGCGATCGCGTTAAGTTCTCGGAGAGGATCAAGACGTCAAAAGCAGCTCCGGGGATGATGGGGTGTGTGGGGGGGGGTGATGCTCTCCAGGAGAGACGGGGCGGAGCCGCCAGCGACCCCGCCCGAGCGCCGAGTGGAACCGCGTCCTCCCCCCTCGCACCCCAGCGCGGCGAGGAGCGGCGCCTTTCTCCTCGGTTTTAGCGCCGGGCAGGCTGTTTCTTCAATCTCTGAGCCCCTTTTCTGCCTGACCTCCCAGGACGGAGCTCCCCTGGGCGCTCGCTCTCGGTCTTGCTGCCCTCCTGAAGCTCCCCGTAGGCTTCGCTCACGCTCCCCTGAACTTCACCTTCTGATCCCGCGCTCCGTCAAGTGATTCTTCGGCTGGGGAAAAAAAAAAAAAAAAAAAAAAAAAAAAAAAAAGAGCCTTGAAAAGCCGTCTCGTTCGCTGTCTCTTGCTGCACGACGTCGGTTCAGCTGGTGGCGAGGCGGAGCTACCCCCGGCGCGGCCCGCGCTCCGGGCTCGCTCACGGGTGCGGGATGAACCGCACCGCGCCGACGAGAGGGAAAAGGCAGCACCTAAAACTCTTAAAACCCTCCCAGAAGCTCAGGGTCACACAGTTATCAATCGCCTCCGTCTTCAAGAGATTTCTAGGAGATCGAAAAAGAAAGGAGAGTGCTGGAGGAGGAGGGAGCTGGGCTCTTCTCCCAAGTGACAGGGGACGGGGCGAGAGGGAAGGGCCTCAAGCTCCTCCAGGGGAGGTTTAGGCTGGACATTAGGAAAAAAAAATTCACAGAAAGGGTCATTGGGCACTGGAACAGGCTGCCCAGGGAGGTGGTTGAGTCACCTTCCCTGGAGGTGTTTAAGGGACAAGTGGACGAGGTGCTGAGGGACATGGTTTAGTGTTTGATAGGAAGGGTTGGACTCGATGATCCGGTGGGTCTCTTCCAACCTGGCGATTCTATGATTCAATGAAAGTCTGGGAAGGGAATCCAGAAAAAAAGCTGCAAAGATTTCCAAAAGGTCCAAGGTCTGGACAATAAAGGAGCCAGTCTGAATTAAAAAAAAAAATATTGAAAATCCACATCTGGAATTCATCAATTTCCAAAGTCTGTTGTAATATTCAGTGCTTTTGGTGTAAAAAAGTTTGGGAAACGTTAAAGTTATAATACATCTTTGCAGTACCTCAATTTACCTCTCTTAATCAAAAGATTAGTTCTCTCAACATCTTTGAAATCTCTGACAGAAAAAATAATTCATAAAGAAAAAAAAGCAACTAAATTTATCTAAGCATTTATCATAACGTACATGTTTGCTGAAAAATACTGTTTTCTATTCAAGAAAATAATGCATTGTCAATATAATAACTTTTTTTAAAAGATACAGAATTATTTCTCAATTTTTAGGTGAAGCTGAATTACATAAATTTTTAGCATAGGTAGTTGTTTCCTCAGTGTATAAATAAACAGTCTGTACTGATTATTTTTTTTTTTCTCTTCTGGGTTCTTCCTGGAGTCATTTTTCTCTGTAGAAATACCAAACCAACACTTACAGTTTTGTAGAAGGCTTACTTAAGAGAACAAATACATTACAAAAAAAAACCGGAAAAATATAATTTGCAGTAGCAACAGGAAAAATGGTACCCGCTCTTCAAATTCCTGTGAAGCCCTTTTGTTGCATTCCCTGAGATAGACTGCATGTTTCTCCCTTCAGACAAGGTGCTACCTGGAACAATGGAGGTATCATCAGTACCAAAACATAACCTGTGGTTCTCCACCAGCTCCCAGCTTCCCTCCCCTAGAATCACTGTGCTTAGCCTGCTGCTGATTCCAGCTACGTGTTCCTCCTTGCAAAAAAAAAAAAAAAAGGTGAATGTCCTCCTATCCCAGATTTCCATGTCAGCTGTTCCTATTGCTTGCAAGCGTGGAATAGCAAGATCTGGTTAAGCTCCCAGTAGCCACCAACAATCATTGTTCATTGATGAGAAGCTCGGCAAGAGCCAGCAATGTGCGCTCGCAGCCCAGAAGGCCAACGGTACCCTAGACTGCATCAAACGAAGTGCGGCCAGCAGGGTGAGGGAGGGGATTCTGCCCCTCTACTCCACTCTTCTGAGACCTCATCTGACGTATTGTGTTCAGTTCTGAAATCCTCAGTATAAGAAGGATATGGAACTGTTGGAACAGGTCCAGAGGAGGGCTACAAAGATGATGAGAGGGCTGGAGCACCTCCCATATGAGGACAGTCTGAGAGAGTTGGAGCTGTTCAGTCTGGAGAAGAGAAGGCGCCGAGAAGACCTTATAACAGCCTTCTGGTGCCTGCAGGAGGCCTGTAAGAAAGCTGGAGAGGGACTTTTCACAAAGGTGTGTAGTGATAGGACTTGGGGGGAATGGCTATAATTTGGAGAGCGGAAGTTCTAGACTAGACATTAGGAAGAAATTCTTCATGATTGCCGGTCACAAGTGGGGTTCCCCAGGGCTCAGTCCTGGGTCCAGCCCTGTTCAATATTTTTATCAATGACCCAGATGAAGGCATCGAGTGCACTCTTAGCAAGTTTGCAGATGACACTAAGCTGGATGGAAGTGTGGATCTGCTGGAGGGTCGGGAGGCTGCAAAGGGATCTGAACAAGCTGGACCGCTGAACAGAGACCAGTGACATGAGGTTTAACACAGCCAAATGCCGGGTCCTGCACTTGGGGCACAACAACCCTGTGCAGAGCTACAGACTGGGAGAAGCCTGGCTGGAAAGCTGCCTGGAGGAGAGGGACCTGGGGGTGTTGGTTGACAGCGACTGAACATGAGCCAGCAGTGTGCCCAGGTGGCCAAGAAGGCAAATGGCATCTTGGCTTGTATCAGAAACGGCGTGACCAGCAGGTCCAGGGAGGTTATTCTCCCTCTGTACTCGGCACTGGTGAGATCGCTCCTTGAATCCTGTGTTCAGTTCTGGGCCCCTCACCACAAGAAGGATGTTGAGGCTCTGGAGCAGCAAAGCTGGTGAAGGGGCTGGAGAACAAGTGTTACAAGGAGCAGCTGAGGGAGCTGGGGCTGTTTAGCCTGGAGAAGAGGAGGCTGAGGGGAGACCTCATTGCTCTCTACAACTAACTGAAAGGAGGTTGTAGAAAGGAAGGTGCTGGCCTTTTCTCCCAAGTGGCAGGGAACAGGACAAGTGGGAATGGCCTCAAGCTGCGCTGGGGGAGATTCAGACTAGATATCAGAAAAAAATTTTCACAGAAAAAGTCATCAGGCACTGGAAAATGCTGGGAGGTAGTTGAGTCCCCATCCCTGGAGTTATTTGAAAGATAGGTAGGCAACAGGGACATGGTTTAGAGGCATCTAGGTATGGTTGGACTCAATGATCCAAGAGGTCTTTTCCAACATGGTGATTCTGTGATTCTATGATGAGTGTGGTGAGGCACTGGCACAAGTTGCCCAGGAAAGCTGTGGATGCCACATACCTGGAAGTGTTCAAGGCCAGATTGGGTGGCACCTTGGGTGGCCTGATCTAGCGAGAGGTATCCCTGCCCATGGCAGGAGGGATTGGAATTAGATGATCTGTAGGGCCCCTTTTATAATTCTATAATCTGTTACCATGTGCACCTGAATGACTGAGGAGCATTTAAATGCTCCCATGGAGAATAGGGTTCATCTTCATAAAGCACTAAATAGAGCTGAGAGAATCTAACTGCTCTCCCACTGAAGTAACAATTTGAGATGAGAAACTCCTCAGAGCAAATACCTTTGCTAGCACAGGATAGCTGGGACAGGGTGTTCCACGCCACCTCCCAGAAAAATATGCCATATAGAACCATAGAATCATAGAATAACCAGGTTGG
This sequence comes from Clamator glandarius, assembly GCA_033459285.1. Lineage (NCBI taxonomy): Eukaryota > Metazoa > Chordata > Aves > Cuculiformes > Cuculidae > Clamator > Clamator glandarius. The sequence goes on from JAUNZM010000254.1 coordinate 758,783, forward strand.
AAGAGACCCACCGGATCATCGAGTCCAAACATTCCTATCAAACGCTAAACCATGCCCCTTAGCACCTCTTCCACCCATGCCTTAAACACCTCCAGGGAAGGTGACTCGATCACCTGATGTCTCAAAAACAAGACATGCCTCACTAAAACAGCACAACTATAACAGAGGTGAATGCGGATTAAAGAGGAGAAGAACCTATTGGAAAGAGTGAGGAAAGGCAAGGAAGACAAGTTGAAGAAATTTAGGGAAGGTGGGATTAGCTGGGAGTTTAGGAAGAAAAGGACAAAGTGGTAGCAAAGCTCCTTGCAGCAAGGATCAAAACCTATTGTAAAGGATGCAGGAATCTTTCAGGCATTGAAAAAAAACCCAAAATAACCAGAAAAAGGCAACAGAAGTTTTAAATTGTCTACAATTTTAAGGCTTGTTATACATGCACCCTTTTCTTGTCAAGTCAAACAGAAGAGCCCCTTTCCACCATGTGTAAAAGTGTGTGCTGGCAATATACCAAAATGGTTCCAACACTCTCCAGGCATGGTGAGGTCAGTGTATGGGAGGGAGCTGCTGAACGAACTAGCCCTCCTGCTGAACGAACTGGCCCTCCTGCTGATCCTCACGCTCCGTTTAGTTCTGAGGCGCAGGTGCTGCTGAGGGCTTTGTACAACTCCTAAGCGCAGGTGATTCAATAAAGATGCTAGAACAGGCTTTTAGTTTGTGTAAATTTACCCCAGTGAAAATCCAGTTTGCTAACTGTAATAGTTGTTTAAATATCACTGACTATTCCAAACGTTAGTATCAGGACTCATAAAGCCAGACTATGTTTATCGACTATACCGCTTCAAAGGCAGCCTCAGTGATGTGGCTAGTGATCATATTTGAAATTCGGTCCAAAATGAAATGTAACGGATTGCAAAGCTCACAGATTTAATTCTGCTAAGTAATCCCCCAAAGAGATCGAACAAACACATTTACAATGTAGATGTGCGCTGACAAAATGAAGAGACATGTTGATATGGAACCACTAATGCCCTAAACATGCTCAGCTAATAGAATGAAGTACATACAGCAGACTTACAGAAATGTTTGATTGCTATTTACAGTCATCAGTTGTTGTCAAAACAGTAGGTGCTAAGTGGCAGAAAACCACTCTGTGTGCTGTAATTAAATTTGGCAATATTTCCTAGTTCTCATATTGATACCTATGTGCTAATTATATTCTTATTCAAAATTACTAACTAGCAAATTTCAGCTTACTAGTAGCAGAGTTTGGGCAGTTGCCTAGGTATCAAGATGACATGAAAAAATAAATGCCTTTTCAGTTTTCTGAATTGTTAGATGTGAGTGAGAACATGCTTATTCAAGGAACAAATATTCCTTCTTTCCAACAGTTTCCTAATTTCCGTGACATTTTCTTTCCAAGTTTAGCTCTTACTTTATTTGTACAATCATTAAACCAGTCCTCTGAGAACCATCAACAAGTAGGTCCAACTTGCTGACAGCTGAAAAACATCATCCATCAAAACAGTTATGTTTAGCAAGGCACTACTGATGATTCAACTCAGTGACCTAAAATTATTGGTCTCTGACAGACACCTCTTGGAAACATAGACATGAATTACTATGTCTAATTTTAACAAAGTATTTTGTAGTTTTATGTGCAAATTAAATATCAGTTTTGTTCTACTCTGCCTGCAATTAAGAAATGCATCAGTGATAGTTTGCAGCTGGAAATTATAATTAATAAGAAAGGGAAAATTTACAGTTCCAGCACCTAAAAACAAAAAAGAGAGGGGGAAAAAGAAATAAAACAACCTGTTACGTTATAGTGTCAGATACCTGGTTATTAAATACAGTCTTCTTTTTCATACGTTGCTTTCTTATTTTATTCTTCTGCATCTTATTTACAGTTCGTAAATGAAACCCATCAACTGCCAGACCACTCTCTGAGTTCTTCCTCTTGTTTTCTTTCATCTTGCATGTCATGAACTTCTCATACTTAACCCTTGAGGCCCTGTTCATCTGTGTCCATCTGCTTTTCTTTTTCATGTTTTCTTGTTTTTCTATTGTGCCAAGAATTCTTATCCTGGTCCAGCTGGGAGAGGGTTAATTTCCTGGCTTCAACAGGGAGAGCTTAATTTTCACAAGAAGCTGGGAAGGGATATAGTTAGGGCAGCTGACCCAAACTGGCCAAAGGGATATTCAATACCATGACATCATGCTCAGTATATACGGGAGGTAGCTGGCAACTTGGTTGGCAATGCAGTCCCATTTCGTGTCTGTAAAGCATCACCTCACCAGTTTGCACTTGTGCAGTGACTACATAGTATGGAAAAGAAATTCTATAATCAAAGTATAAAAGTTCAATTAGTGGCGTGACTGGCAGCAGAATTAAAAGGCAGGAATATTATAGCACTTAGATAGACATTAAAAAAGCAGGTGAAGAAATGAAATTGCTCCACAAGAGAAAAATAAAACAGAAAATACCTGAGTGTTAAACAGACAAGCTAGTGAAATAAAGCAAAATCATTCATATGCATTCATGCATATTACCAGTAATAAGATTAAGTTCCATGAGGATCCACAAATTACTGAACGCAGGTATAGTAGATTGAGAAGAAGAGGCACCCAGCTGTCACCAGGAAGATGGTATCAGTCACCCACTCCCTACTAAACTCGAATGGGTTTTCTGCTGTATACAGGAATTTTCAGCAGTCCACCTCAAAACCAAGCGCTTCTCAATCTTATCCGGCAGGGACTTGAGGAGCATGGAGCTGGCAATGCCTCCCTCAGGAGTGACAAGCATCTCATGTCAATGAGTGTCAGTGCAATCCAATAACTTTTTAATTCATACTCATTCCATCCATTTTGAGATCAGCTGCCTGTTGAGTTGGAGAACCGAGAAAATTTTCTTCTGACTGCACATCTAGTAGTGCATGAAGCACTATAAATAACCACAATATGAGTCCATGTGTCCTGAAAACAGGAGCTTTCCTTGCTAGCAACCTTTGGTCAAAAAGTCTTGCCAAGATTAAATGTTTTTATCCTGTTTTTATCAATCAGCAAAGCTGATGCTGCAGGATCATTCTGCCCCAACCCAAGGAATATGATGAAAAGCCCACATTCCATTTGCTTTCTCAGAAAAGTTTTACTTCACAGAGCTCTCCCATTCTAATTTTGTAATATCCCTTTCTTCCTTCAGAGCATAACATGAAGTATAATTTCTCCAAAAACAATTTGGAGTAAATATCTGTGCTTTAAAAGGCCTATAGCTGCTAGAATATGGCTGGTGAGCCGAGATGATACATCTCAAAATATTTTCTGTTAATCTGTTTTTCAAAAAATACGTTTTAGGAAATATTTGGTTTTGGTAAGTTGGTTGTAGTACATGGCTTAGACTGTTTTCAGGAGAGAAAATGAAGAAACAGCCTTCCCCTTTATCCGTGTTTTGTGACACTGCCTGTTCAGGATGCTTATTTGTCTTTACTTGCATATAATGAAATTTCTTCTCATTTCATGCTGTGCTTTTTAAATAGGTCTGCTTTATTGTATTCATTAGTTGTCTGTGAGTTAGAAATACTAACAGTAACACAATGGCTAAATGACCTTAAAAATCATACCTGATCTTGAGGTATTTTCTTTAAAATGGAAAAATTAAACAAAACTGGTAAAAAAAGATCACAGTCACTGAGTCCCTAAATTACATTTTTTAATAACATGTACTCTGACAATCTTCTGAGAAAGAAAGGACTTAACGTATTTCTCCAGCTGCTTTCCAGTTTTCCTGAGCTAGACTCTCAAGTTGATGCTCACTTTACTTCAAGGATCGGCTAGCTTGTGGGTTTTCAGGTTAATCATCAAAATGTTCTGAGAAATAAAATACAACAACAAAAGAAAGGCAGATGATGCAGCAGTAACTTCTCCCAAAAGCATCAGAAAACTGGGAGTTAATAGAGGTTAATTGCAATAGGAGTGTTCAGAGTCTTGACTTAGTCCACTGAGCCTGTGATAGACTGAAAGCATTCAAAACTCATCACTCGCTAGAAGATACATTGCAGAAGTCTCCTTGTGTCCAGCAGCAGAACGGCATTTTAAAGAAGGTCTCTAATATTGTTTGGGGTTAGGCAAAACATAGATCTGAGAAGAGGATCACGCCAGCTGAGCCTTGTGTCCTTTCCTCCTTGCTTTCTGCTAGCCTGGGCCAAAAGTATCGATATAAAGTTCAGTTTCACTGATTTCACTGAGCTGAGTGAGGCTCTGAGCCTGAAGCTGACATTATGTCAGTGTTATCCTTCCACATCTTGAGGTCAGTTCCTGGCATTAGTTGTCTGAGTGTAAACCCCAGTTGTTCAGTCAGCTGAGGCAGAACATCTCACAGACCATGTGTGGTTGTCGTGCACAACCAAAACATGGAGTCAGACCCTACGGGGAAGATGGTCAACAGCCAAAGCAGAAATTCTGGTACATAATTATCCATTGTTGTCAAAAAGGAGAGTTTAGTGCCACTGCCAGGAGTCTGCTGAATCTGTTAGGTGATTAGTGGTAACATTTGCAAAGATATTATGCAAAAAGTGATACCTCATCCTTTCACTCCAGTGAACTTCAAGTTCTCAGCTGCTATAAACTAGTGTAGGTCCAGGGCTGAGCTTATTTACAGTGTCTGAGGCTTTGGCTATGTGGCTCTGTTGTGAGGGGCACTAACGTTATTCTGAAAGTTCTCTCAAGACTGCTATGCTCTGCAATAAAGCAACACCAGTATTCATGACATAATAATAAAGATTTATAGATAGATAGATAAATGCATTTTAAACTCTCGTTTTCTTCGGGTTAAGGAATCATCATTTCCTGTTTACATTGTAGTTGTGACCCTTTTCTTCAGATTGTTCCACTTGAGAGGAATTACATGAGCCAAGATCTGTTAAATAATTGGACTGAATTGCAGACCTGAAGGAATCATAGTGTAGTTAGACTTGGAAGATACCTTAAAGATCATCTAGTTCCAACCTCCCTGCCGTGGGCAGGGACATCTCACTAGGTCAGGTTACTCAAGGCCCCATCCAACCTGACCTTAAACATCTCTGGGGAGGGAGCATCTACAACTTCCCTGGGCAACATGTACCGGTGTCTCACTACTCTCATGGGGAAGAAATTCTTCCTAATGTCTAGTCTAGATCTGCCCCTCTCCAGTTTACATCCGTTCCCCCTTGTCCTATCACCATAAGCTTTTATGAATAGTCCCTCTCCAGCTTTCTTGTAGGCTCCTTTCAGGTACTGGAAGGTCGCTATAAGATCTCCTCGGAGCCTTCTCTTCTCCAGAGCCCAACTCTCTCAGACTTTCCTCATATGGAAGGTGCTCCAGCCCTCTGATAATGTTTGTAGCCCTCCTCTAGACCCATTCCAACAGTATCATATCCTTCTTATGTTGAGGATTCCAGAAAGGGACACAGTACTCCAGATGACGTCTCACAGGAGAGGACTAGAGGGGCAGAATCACCTCCCTCGATCTTTTGATACAGGCTAGGATACGTTTCCTGGCAAAATGGTTCAAAAGATGGAAAGAAATAGAAACAGATAAGAGGCATGTAAAATACACATCACATGTATTTTCACAGTTCTGAAATGGGCTATTATGAACTGACTACTGCAGAAAACTGAACATGGCGAAGTCAGAAACTAGCCCTGCTAGAGTGAGAGATATCCTTATAAATGAAAGCAAAAGGGAACACTTACCTGTTTAGTGTTCTACACTGTAGCCTCCACGTTGCCCTAATTATAAGTGAAGAAACTCTATTTATACCTTAACTTGCACCATTGGGGAGTATGTATAGTAAAGGAGAAGGACAGTATTGTGTGAAGGTCTTTTTTTAATAAAAACATGAGTTTTTCCTTGATTTCCATTAAAAAATGCCAAATATGCAGCAACTAATGTGCCCATTGAAATCTATGAAAAACATCCCACACTTTTGGGTGTTGCAGGATTGGTTCCTTGATATATCAAGGAAAGCTTTAGCAGGTCATTTTTGCAAGCAAAATCACAACAGAAGCCATTACAGGCTGAGCTTTGTAAAGAATGAACAGTAGGCATCTAATATGGTTTGGGGTCTGGCGAGCAGGCATTTGCGTAAGACGAGACCAATGCATAGATGGATGAGGAAACTTCCTTGCCCAAGCGAGCACTCAGCTGTGTCATTTCTGTAGCAGAGCCAGCTTATAGAGCATTTCACAAAAAAAACAAGTACACGTCCAAGCGTTTCACGAAAAAGCAAGTACATGCCCGAGTCTAGTTCTCTGTCAGAAGAGAGCCCTGAGGGACAGGGAGCACATGGCCACTGAGAAGCAGGGACATAGCTCACAGCCCTAGAGGGGAGTGGAAATCCCTGCTGACTGAAAGCCTACCTGTGAATTCACTTCCCAGCTTGTGTGAGTCAAACTGCCTGAAGACACAGGCTCAGCGAACCGTGCAGAAGCACTATAGATGCTCAGGGAGCTGTGGAGATCTTTCTGCGAATTTTCATGCTGCTCTCTTTAAACAAACATGATTGCAAATGCAGCCTTGTTAATGTTTCCCAGGTGAGTAGCTTGGCAGAATATGTATACACAAGAACACTTATTTTTTAGTTTGCTTCTCAGGACAATCCTATCTCTCAGTGAAAATAAAACCATCCCACTGTCTCTAGGGGAAATTTGGCAAAACATTTGTCAGGCCTGAGGCACTGAGAGGGGTAGAGCCCAACTCCTCCAAACAGAACAAATTGGCATTTTCAGTCATATAATGGTGGTCCATTAGCAGCAAGCAGAGGAAAGAGAGATGCTTATGTGAAATACAAACCAGGGCTTAAAAGCTTTACTCATTGTGCTTTATGAAGGCAGTTGCTGTCATTTCTGGGCCTGGCTAATGAGTCTGAGGAAATGCTGCTGACAGTCTGCAGCCAAATGTTGGTAATCACAGATTAAAGATGACTCCTTCATGAGCTCCGAAATATCTTGTCTTGGATCCAGCAACAGTGTGCCAAGAATCCCATAGACTGTGTCCTGGAAGACACAAGACAAATAATGAGTGGTAGCCCTCTGTCTATAAGTTCTGTGCCAAGTTGTAAATTTAGAACTATAGAAACTGAAAGCACTAAAGAAAGTGTATTGGAAGGCTTCCAGTGGCTAACAGCTCCAGGTGTCCATGTGCTGATCCTCCTTTCAACAGCAGTCGGAGCACTCTGATGCCTCCTATTGCAAAGCCAACTTAGAATCATAGAATCATAGAACCATAGAATCACCAGGTTGGAAAGGACCCACTGGATCATTGAGTCCAACCATTCCCATCAATCACTAAACCATGTCCCTGAGCACCTCATCCACTCGGCCCTTAAACACCTCCAGGGAAGGTGACTCAACCACCTCCCTGGGCAGCCTGTTCCAGTGCCCAATGACCCTTTGCATGAAATTTTTTTTCTAATGTCCAGCCTAAACCTCCCCTGGTGGAGCTTGAGGCAATTCCCCTTGTCCTGTCCCCTGTCACCTGGGAGAAGAAGCCAGCTCCTTGCTCTCCACAACCTCCTTTCAGGTGGTTGTAGAGAGCAATAACATCTCCCTTCAGCCTCCTCTTCTCCAGGCTAAACAACCCCAGCTCTCTCAGCTGCTCCTCATAAGACTTGTTCTCCAGACTTACCTCAATCACTGAGCAAAGAGGAGAAGAAAAAAGTCTTATCCTCTTTACTTTGGAGTTATTTTAGCCGGCATTGTTTATTTCCATCTACTGTACACAAGGCTCAAGGTGTAAGGTATGCCTCGCTAATACTGGTTTTAATAATAGCAAAAGACAAGCATTTGAAAATGCAACAGTCAGTTCAATATCTGAGTAAAGATTACCAAGTACCGATGAATCTTCATTTATCTGGCTCTGTTAAATGTCTTTATATGACTTCTCATGGACCAGAGATGCAAGGTAGCAGCAGTCAGGCATGGTTCTGTGTGGGCACAGCCAGACCTGCAGTACTCAGACTGCAGAGTTACAGGCAGATCCAGCCAGCCCCAGCTCACACAAATTAGATGCGGCAAAACTGAAATCCTGAAGAAAGTAAGATATGCTTCTAAAGAGCAAATATCACTGGTAGGGACAGGTGGAATTGTGGTATTATAATATTAATCTGACCACAGAGAACAAAGGCACAGACAGCAGAAATCTTTGCCAATGAGAACGTACTGTACACATGCCTTGCATAAACAAGCAGGCTGCCTGAGAGCTCCGTCTTCCCTCATTGATTTACCTGAACTGAGCAAGTTAATACCTCTTGATGGGAGAGACAGGCTCTTGTTAGATGGCTTTTCTGTCTCTCTTTGGAAGGAGAAACCATCTTTTGTGGTGTGAGTGCCAGGCTACCTATGCCCTAACCCCCTTTAACCTACACACACACAGAATGCTAGGCATAGTCTGTCAAGGACTTCCGTAGCCTATCAGATCTTATCAGGAGGCATATATATTCAGCAAGAAAATAAGCGGTCCTAGTTTCCGACTAGTTTGTTGAAGTTCCATACCAACCGGAGTTTTATTTCAGCAAACTGATAACATACTGAAAAATCCTATACAATGGCCAGAAAACCTCTAATCACAGCAGCTGGCAGCAAAACATAAGTTTGAAAGCTGGTGCTGCCCATGCATGGGGAACGAGGAGGGCTACGCATCACACTGTGCTTCTTGGGCTGAATAGGCCTATGGAATTGCCTTGGGGGATGTCACAGCTATTTCAACAGGGCTTGGGGCAGGGGTATCACTGTATCTTTCCTAATATCACTGGAGCATCTATGAACACTGCTTGGTTTATTATTTATTTAATGCCATATCCACTGGGACGGCAAGGTCTGTAATACAGCTCTCTGGATTAGCAGCTAGCAAACAGATTGCTGATAATCTTCTGATGCCTTTTGGAAAGTCAAATGAGAAATGGCAGCACAGCTGCCACTGGGAGAAAGCATTTCCCACGATAGTACCTCTTTTTTTCATCACAGAGGAAACTCAGAGAAAACTGTGTGGTCAGTATACCTGAGGGCTAGATACAGAGAGAGAGATTTTTTGGAAGCTGGCAGTAAAACAGAAGAACTCATGAGATTAATCCTGCTAAAATCCAATGCAGCTGATAAGAATTAACTGTGCTCACACCTGCCCACTCACTGAACCACAAATACTGGCTGATATGGTGCTGGTAATGGTGAGAGGGAAAGGAATATTTTGGCAGTTTCTGTTCCTAAAGATTAGCTCCCATTTATTGCCTTACATATGGAGAATAGCACTGAGGATTTTTCATGCCCCTAGAAAATAATCTACCTTAATTTAGATTATCCTTAAATCCTTTTCTTGCTAAAGGAGATGGGGATTGCTATAAAATACTATGTTCTAGATGTTCTTATGCAGAAATAAGGAGACTGAAACTGGGCTTCAGACACTTGCATCATGCTACCGAGACACTGTGGAGGAGAGCTCAGTAGTTTCTCTGGCCTTTTCCACTGCCATGTTGCTTTTTCAAAGAGAGGAATTTGAAAGTCCTTTTGGTTTTAGCAGCCTTATCATATTTCATTTTAGGGATGTTTAATTTGCCTTGAACTTATCCTGAATGTATAGGCTGATCAGCCTGATTGCACTACTTCATAAACAGGTGGTGAATGGCACGTGCCTGTAATTCAGAGACAGACAAGCCCAGATGTTTGTTTTACATGATAATTCATAGTCAGATAACTCATCCACGTGGATTCTTGAAACACAGGAAAGAAGAGGAGTATCTTCTCCAGAATCAAAACTTCTGAAACATGAGCAATCGCCATTCACAATTAAACTCCATTCAACTTTCACAACTGCACTGAACAAAAATACAGCATTAAAAAAAAATCAGCTTCAGAAACTTCTGATCACTAAACTAAGGCCCCAACATTCAGCAGCATCAATGTGTGATGAGGCCATTCTTGTCACTGCAGGAATCACAGATATTTTCAAAAATATATCCTGAAGCTATATACTACCTCAAAGCTATTGAAAAGTGGTGCGTGTTTGGGTTTTTTTTCTGAAATATGCACAGGGTAGGTCAGTTGACTAAATTGTTGCTGCTCTTGTTTCAAAGAATAGAAAAAACAAAAGTCAGGACAGTGCTCAAGAAATCTCAGCATCACACAGAAGTCAGGAGTCTTAATTGTGGCTACATTTTGTTTATGCATAATATGCAGGAGTGAACAGTAGAGGGTGTTAGCTTAAAGGAAAACCTCAGTGCACTGTAGGGAATACGTCCTATTTGCAACAACAAAAAAAAAAAGCCAGACACTGAGAAGCAGAGCTCTGGCTCAGTCTAAATGGCACAGGGGAATATGCCCATCACCTCTTCTTTGAGACCAAAATAAGGAAATAAAACAATAGGAAGCAACCTCCTCCTTCCACCTCAAATCATGCTCCACGAATTCTTTATGTCTAAAGACTCCAGCTGGGGTGGTTGGAGTGGTCACTTCACATCATAATGTTCCAACAGGTCAAGCTTAGGCTCCTGCTGGGCTTAGGCAGCCTTTGTGGCCTCGCTGCTGGGAAGCGCTTTGCCCAGCAGGGCCTGACTGGAGCTTAGGGATGGATCCTGCCCAGTGCCAGGCGCTGTGCACGTGGTGTCAGCTCTCTCGAGTCGCATACCCTTAGACGGGGACCTTGGCCAGAGTTTTAAGATCATTTACACATTTGGGGCGGGGAGGGGGAGGATTTTCAGGAGCATCAGACACTTAAAACAGCAGAAAATAAGTATTTTGTTAATGTCTCCATAAGTGCCTGTCTCTTTAGGCAACTCAATGCATCCCAGGGCGTGCAATCACACTACCACTGAGCTTTTGAGCGTTCGGCCCCTGGCAGATACAGGCTCCAAGCAAACAGCCCCAGTGCTCTCATATAAAAGAAAGAAGCACCCTTTCTCATTAGCTTTGCCCAGCTGAAAGGAGAAAAGAGCCAGGGGGGCTTCTTTCTTCTACTAGCAAAGTACTATCTGAACCAAGACAAACATGAACACAAAATCAGACTGGCAAGGGAGAGTGGCACTGACAGGGCTTGAAACTCTATGCACAGCAGCTCCCACTTGTAGATTGCAACATGTTAAAAATGTTGTATTTCCTCAGGCAAGAAGCTTTGTGTGTTGTCCAGCTAAAAGACAGGACTTGCCCATCAACATATTGCAGGATGGTAGTTACGTTAAGGTTTTTATGTAATTTATGACTGGTTTTCATACTTGAATGGTTTGTCAATGTACCTTGCAGAATAGGTAAATGTTCTTATGATGACTCTCCAGGCAGCAGCTCAGAAAAATTTTAGTGATGTTTGTCATGGCATTCGTTAGCATCAGTGGATGTGCCTTTTTTTCCTAAAGTTTTCTAAGGGAAAAATTACTTCTTTCACCCTTCACATAGTCAAGCAGATATAAATGGTAATGGGTATAAACAGACAAATCTAAGCCTCTCCTCAGCATTCACCAAAGAGAATGACTTTACTGACAGGGCAGAGTGCTATTTTAGATGCTGTGGATTATCCAACCCAGCGTCTAGCAGCCAGAACAAAAGAATCTTCTGTAGGTCTTATGTCTTACAAGCCAGCTTGAACCAGATGCCTTTGAGACTCAGGCATCTCAGAAGGCACTGTGTAGAGGTATCTAGGTAGCTGGACTTCATCCTGTTTGTTTCAATTGTGGTCTGAAGACGAAATAATAGAGATTTTTGAAGTTCCTTAATTTATTTAGACTTCCTCAGGAAGCACATTTGTGGATACAGTATTCATGAGAATCATATCTGCATCCTGAATCACTGGATTTTCTTCCTCCTCAACTCAGATGGATGCTAAATCCGTATTCTGGACACACACGTACAACTTATCGAGTGCTTGCATTTAGATTTCAACTGTCAGATGAAAATTGCCAAATATGGGTCTTACCACTGACCTGGCTATCTTTCTTTTGTGCATTTTAATTCATAAAAGCCCACTTAGGTCACACATGAGACACATTTTCTATGTATAATATAGTCATAAGTACCAGGTGAAAATTTGACAGGACAAGGGGCAACGGCCTCAAGCTCTACCAGGGGAGGTTCAGGCTGGACATCAGGAAAAAAAATTTCACGGAAAGGGTCATTGAGCACTGGCAGAGGCTGCCCAGGGAGGTAGTTGAGTCACCTTCCCTGGAGGTAATTAAAAGATGGGTAGACGAGGTATTTAAGGATATGGTTTAGTGGCAGATAGGAATGGTTGTACTCAGTGATCTCAGAGGTCTTTTCCAACCTAGTGATTCTATGATTCTGTGATTCTATAATTATGGGAATTCATTAAGTCCTGCACACTGGTGTGTAGGGTGCCTGTAACAACAACCCCTTAAAGTTATCTGTGGGCATGGCTGGAAAGATCCAAACTGCAGTGCTATTGAGCTCAGTATTATAGGGAGACCAAAGCCCTTGTAGAAGTACTCATAATCTAATTCAAGAAAGAAAGGCAAACCAGCAACAGACGTGCATGTAGGTACAATGTATAATGAAAGAAAAGTTCTTTTGTATTACATATTGCACCCAAGCTAATACTGTGTGTGAAAAGGGAGACAACTGAAATTAATTTTATCAAGGAAGGCATGAAGGAAGTCTGTCTTGGCTTTTGGGCTTGGGATGGAAGCACACAGCATATACGTGCTCTGTGGCCAAGTGGCTGGGCAGAGAGTCATGGGACTAACAAGCACGGTACCAGTTGTCCTAACCAACACTAATGTGGATAAATGCATTTAGTTATATATTTAATTGAGAAAACAAACAAACCAACATTCAGCTACCAGCACTTCAGGCATATTCATAATGTAATTGTCTGAAAAAGTAATTTGAACCCAGGTAAGGAAAAAATTCTTCAAGGAGAGGTTGGTTAGGCATTGGAACAGGCTGCCCAGGGAGGTGGTTGAGTCGCTGTCCCTGGAGGTGTTTAAGGTTAGGGTGGATGAGGTACTTAGGGGCATGATTTAGGGATTGGTGGGAATGGTTGGACTCGACGATCCGGTGGGTCTCTTCCAATCTGGTTATACTGTGATTCTGTGATTCTGTGAGGTGTCAAAAACTATTTAAGGTGAATTTCTGCCTCTTGTTTGGCAAGGAATTTCTGAGTTTGTTTGTCTGTAAAGCAGCTCCATAAAAGAATAGTTGATGGTAAACCTAGGCAGGAACTTTCTTGTGAAAGATATTTTCCTCCAGTGATAAATCTTTTCTAACATATCCACAGGCAAGTTACACACTGAACGCACGTCACCTGTATTGATGTGAATGAGAAACTGTCCAGCAAGTGCCCAAACATGCTTCTGCTCAGAAAAAAATACATACCAAACCAAATATTGAAAGGTATAACACACCCTGCCTTGGTTTCTAGTTTGCAGCTATTCTGTGAGTTACCTATTCAATCCAACAACATGTTGCCTTTTTTATGGACAACTCAGATTTAGTATCCATGACTCCCTACAACAACAATTCCTACAAAAATGTGCCTAGCCCTTTTTTTAATGTTTATTTTAATGTATATGGGTTTTAATACTTTACATGCATAGAAAAGGCAAAGCTCTTTCAGTTCAAGGTGACTTTCAAGTTAGATCAATGAAAACAACAGAAAAGGGGAAATTGGCAGCATCTGCAGGAGGTAAATGGTTGCAGTATGTGTGAAAAGAATTTCAGAACAAAGCCAAGCTCTGCAGACAGGCAGAGAAGATGAAAAACATGAAGAATAGTAGAAAGAAACCAAAGCATTTTTGGCTATATTCTCCATTTGTATTAACCTCATTGCTTGAATTCATCACTCTCACACATTTCTTGGTAAAAGGTCTGGTTTTCTATTTTAGCTATGAGAAGGGTGTAGATTCACAGTATGTTGTAAAAGAAAAAGCATGGAGTGAGGGTAATTTTATGAATCTCTGGTACGTGAGGAAACTATGCCCACCCAGAAATCTCCCACCACATTCTTAACGAACACAGTCCCACTTCATTTCACTTCAAACAGGGACAGTAATGCCCTAAAGGCCAAAGGGTCCCAGACTGCAGAGCTAGATCCTCCAATAACTCCTGCCAACACAGTACCTGGAGAGCAGTTGTGGTAGTGGAACTGTTGCATGATGTACAGCACCAGCTACAGTTTCAAGTTTAATACATGCTAACTGGACAATCCAAGGAGGACATAATAGTAGTGATTTGATTTGAAGAGAACACTGAGCTTTAAATGTCAGTGTCCACAAGTATTTATTACTTACTGCTGACCTGGATTTTGTTTTCAAATGCGAGCAACCAATTTCTGCTTTAACTCTGAGCCTACTAGCAGCTGCATAGCTCTAGTAGTGCTGGGTAGATCACAAACCAGTGCAGGTTGCTTATCACCAGGGCTGATCAATGCAGGCTCAGTGCTGCAACAGCCACCTTCATGTGGCTTCTGGTTGGCTCAGGACACTGATGAAGCTGTTTGCAGAAAAAACCCGCCTGCAAAACGTTTTAACAGATATGGAGGAGAGGCAAAAAAAATTGTAACTGATACATGAAATCAGATGTGCCATGCTGTGAATTCAAAATACATTCCAGGACTGATTAAAGCTTGTGGTCCCATGGGAACAAAGCCTGGTGAAGATTTCAATTAGTGTGGCCTGCATCTTTACAGCAAAACCAGGGAGATCTGCCAGGCTGTTCAGGTTACCCTTGAGTTTTAGATCTCAGCTGAGCCTGAACCACCTGAGAGAAACTAAAAGTTGGAATTAGCCACTGTACCAAAATCAAAAGCCCTGCATCCAGTCCTGCCTTAACCACTCCTGTGAAATTCAATTACATTTTTTTTTTAACCTGCCAAAATTAAGGACAACAGTCTATACAATGGCACAGAAGAACTGCTCAGGTGCTGGGGAATGGAAGTATCAGTGATATCAAAGTCAAGCTTTAGGTATTAAACAAAGGCCACCTGGAAAAATGAGGCCCTGCAGCATATCCCCCTATTCCTTTTTATGCTGAGACATTATTTTTTATGCTGAGACATTTTTTCTATGCTGAGCCATTGTTTGGAAAACCTTGTATACCTGTCCATAACCATTTCTTTCCAGATGAAAGGCTGTTTCCAGAGGAAAAAGACATAAGCAATCTGAGGAGAAATTCTAAAATATCCCTGTCTCAGCAGCTTCCCTGAAAACGGTGGTATCTCCCCTACTAAATGTCCTTCCCACTTTGGCCTTCTTTCCACTCTGCTGGAGACTTACAACATAAAACAAAGACAAGGTTTGCAGGGATCGCCATCCTCCACATCACTGTCTGACTTAGAGAAAAGTCGGGTTACAATCACAGAATTTGGCTCACGACCACTGCATGCAAATAGCATATCCTGAATTTCCTTACAACCTTTAGAGAAGCAGCTGCACAGATGCCACAATGCTCAGCTTTGGGTTACCTGTGGCAGGAACTGTCTGGAACAGGGAATGCCGCTGGAGATGGAAGATTACCTCTTCTAAACCTGCTAAGGACTGAGACGTGGGGCAATTCTCAGTGGAAAAGGTGGCAATATCAGTGCTGAGGTCCCAGCTCTAAGAGTTGATTGAAGTGGAAGAAGAACCAGGCAAAAAGAGCTGGTTCCATTTTGGTCACAGATGTGTTTGTGTTGCTTCTAAACTTTTCTTGCAGCCCTGTAGTTAGAAGACTGAGCTTACACTGTGCTGAAATCAGTCCTCACAGTTTTGCCCTTTAGCAGATTTTCTGTTGAATTAGAACCTAAGCGCTACTGAGCCAGTTTGAGGTGTGTCTCTCCAGAATCATAGAATCACTAGGTTGGAAAAGACCCACTAGATCAAGTCCAACCATTCCTATCATATACTAAACCACGTTCCTCAGCACCTCATCCACCCGTGCCTTAAACACCTCCAGGGAAGGTGAATCAACCACCTCCCTGGGCAGCCTGTTCCAGTGCCCAGTGACCCTTTGCATGAAATTTTTTTTCCTAATGTCCAGCCTAAACCTCCCCTGGTGGAGCTTGAGGCCATTCCCCTTGTCCTGTCCCCTGTCACTTGGGAGAAGAGGCCAGCTCCCTCCTTTCAGGTAGTCATAGAGAGCAATGAGGTCTCCCCTCAGCCTCCTCTTCTCCAGGCTGAACAACCCCAGCAAGGCTTCATGACCAAGCCTCATCTCATCACTTGGCTAGGGACTGCACTGTTGGCCTGGCTCCAGGGCCAGTGTGGAGAGGACTGACATTGCTAACTGCTCAGTTTTCAAAAGCAATCAGCATGAGCCTGAACTCTCTTCTGCCAAGCACCCCTTCCTCCCAGGAGAAGCACCTCACAGCTGGGAGAAACCTTGGGTTTGGTGATAACAACCTCATTTTGTCAACAGGAGGTAGTTACAAGTGGTCCCAGATCCATCCAGAAGAGTGTGGATGTGCGGTTAAGAGAATTACGTGGCTGCTCACAGTGTCGTTTATCAAGAGACTGAGCCCTCTGGAGCTCAGGTGCATTTATGCAGCAGTCAAGCTAGCAGTGTTCTCAGTAGGCAAAGAAGGAAATAGCAATGGAGGAAAAGGTCCTTTGCACACCTGTGCAAATTGAGTCAAGGTTTGCTCTAAAAACTTCTGTGAAGATGCCATTTTTCTTGGAAGATAGAACGTTGATCTGATTTCATAATTTCGCAAGTGAATAGGAGGTTACTGATGGCTTTCTAAAGGAATTCCATCTCAAACACTTTTCCATGTCCTCTAGTTCTATCAGCTGGTCTGGTAAAAGCCCTTACTCTCATTTCCCCTTTTATTCTTACTTACCTGGGACCTTGGGATTTTCACAGCCACACTACTGCTATAACAGCTAACTGGCAGGTGCTCTCTTCCTGTGCCTTTCACTTGCTCAAACAAGCAGTTCAGTATGAAGTATTTCTTTTTTACCTTCTCAAGAAGCACCAGTGAATGTATGTAATGCTGAATGCTGGGGTCTGAGTCCCAACCCTTCTGGGGTCCAGAGTTTGACCCAGAATGACAAATACAGGTGGAGATGAATATGACTTCTTTCTTTGGTTTTTTTTTGTCATTTTCTTTGTTTTGTTTTATAGGCTATTTTTCCTTATCAAAAAGAAACAGAACGTTGGGAGGTGTGAATAGAAAAATTACCATCTTAGTAGCTGGAAAAGAATCACAAAAAAAGTTTCAGCATAGTCTTGGTCAGTCCCAAAGTCAGAGAGGCAACTCAGACCCCACCAGTGCCTGCTTTGTATGAGGCAGTGTGAGGAGCCAGCAACCTGGATTTTCAGTGATTCGGTTATGCTCGACTGACAGAACCTGAAATTAGACCATTCTGGTCAAGCTCAGCCACCTGGGAAATCTAATCGGAAAATTCATCTTTTTGACAGACCACCATACTATTTGCCTCTTCAAAACAGATCAGTGGAAAGTAGCAAGCATATGAAAACATAACCTGCATAGTGGGGAACTCGGGATGGAGCTCATGTTGTGTGAATGGACCAACAGGAATGTTTGAATGAAAAGAATAAATGATCCTGACAATTCCCAGGCTCAATACAAAGCAATGCAACAAAACATTTAACCAGTCTCAGTCAGGAAAAAAGTCTTGTGGCTGCAGTAGAGAAAATTAATAAATGCTGGTTTATGACAGGTGCTTCTTGAGGTCAGACTGCACATCCAGAAAGGAACAGTGAAATGGATCCTTAATCAAAAGTGAAAAGGGAACTCATCCATCACACCCATATTTCTGTAATAAATCAATCTTTAAACATAGCTTGTCTGAAGAACCAACAGTGATTGATGATCACACTTTATGCAGAAGAAGAATTCATCATTCTGACTACCTGTGCTGCCAGTTTTGATCCTGCACTTGGTTAGCATACCTGTTTGTATTTCTCATGAATTTTTATTGCACCTAGTGGAATATTAAGGTAAGATTTCTTCAGCCATTTTTTCAAGAGGATCCCAGTCCTCATCATTGCGGGATGGCACACAATACATCTGCACATGCCTAATCGTATATACTTGCAAAATCCAATCTGTTCATGTTACTGGAACTGCACAACTTCAGCCTCCAACACACGGTAACCACTAACAGCATAAACGAGACAATCACATTAATGCTGCATTAGTGCAATAGAGATGCAGCTTCTGCTAGAAATATGAACTTAGAGATTCCAAAGTCCATTTGATTGAAAGCTGTTCTTGGGGGGAAAGTAAATTTTCTATTCAATAGATTTTTCATTGAGGTATCTTTTCTATCAAAATTTATGGGATTCTTCTGTTCATTGGTAGTGCCATTTCCTCCAGAAAAACAAAGTGTTCATGTAGACAATGGAAATATTCTGAGCTATCCTGTCCTAAAATTTCATGGATGCTATGTCATAGTTATATCACTTCCAGTTTTCCCTCTGCATAGACCAGGTCCCCATTGAATCCCTGTAACCAGGGACTCCATGTGTGTGCCAGCTCCATTCCCCAAGAGAAAACTCCAGGACATAGTGGATCAAGTAAGGAGCCTGACCTGCAGAATAGAAGGTAGCATGGACTATCCAGACTGCAGCTTCCAGGATAGACCATTTCAGAATTACACTTTTTCCCAGGTTTAAGTCTTCTCTGAATCAAACCAGAGAGAAAATTCGACACTCTCACATTCCACTCAATTATCCTGGCTGCAAGGTCATTCTGGCTGCACAAAATCCATAATTCTCCTATACTAAATAAAAATATCTATGTACTTTTTTTTTTTTGTTCCATGCTGATAGGTATCAGAATCTCAGAATTTTCCCCAAACTGATAGATAAAGGAATAAATATATATCTATTACACTCTCTCTTGGATGACAGCATCAGATTGCTCTTGTTACATATTAATGGCTGTCAAATATGTGAAGCACAGAGTGGGCCTTGAGATTTTCAGCTTGTTTGTGTATAGAAGCACAAGCGGCAGTCAAGCTCAAGAAAAACAGGGTATTAAGTATAGTACTTATAGCTCTCCTACAGGAGGGGACACGCATTCATCTGAAAATAACGTGGCACCTACTTGTCCAAGTGGCTGCTTGAGACTTGGTGATATGCACCACAAGCAGCTCCAGGTGTTGCCTCCACACTGGCCTCAACGAAGTCTCTACCGGCTTTGAGATGAACCAAATGTGACCTTTCAGCATCTGCAAAATGAAAACAGAACATTTCACCTGCTCCATTGTACTGGGAATGTGCCTCACAAGAACAAGGTACTGACAACACAAAAAGACCTTTGCTGGGAGCTGAATATTTCACAATGTTTGGGGCATCTTCGGTTCATTGCTTTGCTTCTTTTATATTTCAGGGCCACAAAGTCAAGGTTCTTACCATGCTACCATGGTTACATTGTGCTAAGTGAAACATTTACTGCTCAGAAGTGTGCTGCATGAAAGAGACGCCCCTCACTAAAAAAAAAGTGCTTCTTTGCTATTATTCTAAATGGACACAGACACACACAAAGACCATCGGAGAAGCCGTATGGTAAAATACCTGGGCTTCATCCAACCCCAACTTAAAATAACCTTTCTTGAGCAGAGGAAATGTCTTCTGTATATCTATCCCACTCATTTTGCCACTGATAGAAATTACTTCCCCACATATCTATGCAAAAACCTCCCTAACAACATGCAGAAACCTATGCCCGGTTGCGGAGACGTCCTTGCCTCACTGTATCACTGGCTCTGTCAGGGCCCTAGAGTCCCCGGGGCAGAGGTAGCACAGGACCTTTGTCCCTGTCATTTGAAATCTGCAGTAATAATCCTACACTCTCGGCATCCAGAACAGCCAAGAGAGCCAGACTCCATCTTGTAAGGTGAAATTGTCTGTATTACTCTTTATTTAATCATGCAACAATATTTAGTATTTGCTAATTCATTCAGAAAGATATGTGGAAATTAATAATGTAATATTAATCCAAGGATATACTTTATCTAAGAAAGACATTTAAAAAGAGGGGAATCAAAGTGTAGAGGAGGTAGTAAAGACCTGAGATATTACTACTACATCCAGCAGAAGAATATCTTAGCAGTCAGATACAGTAATAAATGTGTCATGTATCTGGAACCCAGAAAAGGTCTGTGATTAAATTGGCTACCATAAAAACTGGAATTGACTGAATATAAATGTACCACTGGGTTACAACACATTCATGTGTACACTTTAATTGGCCTGTTTGGTTAAGTGCATCTTTACTTCAAATGTAAACATAAGTACATGTATCTGCCTGGAAATTGTATTGGTATCTACAGTCTATCTTGCGAGAATCTTTCATTTCCTCTCACCTTGATATGTCAAAAATACTAAGAATCAGTTTTCGCTTTCTTAACAGAAAGCATTAGACAACCACACAATTGTGTTATTACATTCACAAGTTGTACTTTCATTGAGCTGAGGTTCTTTAGTACTAGATGCACCAAATACCTCCAACTCTGTGCCATTTCAAATGTCTTGTCTTGGACAGTGAATATCACATTGCCTTTGTTAGATGGAGAAAATTATTCTTTATTTGGATTTTTTTTTTTTTACACAGTTCAGTCACCTATCTATTATTTGGGAGCTAAGAGTAGAGGTGCTCCTAAATGTGGCTAGGTGCAATTCCTGCTTTCATTCATAATACCATAATACTGAAACAATTCCTCTGAGAATACTCTTTCAGAATAGCACTGGATTTATATCATCTAAGCCTGTGTTAGGGCAAACAAGGACAAAGAACCTCATCTGTGCTCTCATGGGACAGATCCTATCAGTGGAAAAGCTTTAGGACTGATACACAGAAAAGTCAGCACCAGTAGAAAACCAGATAAGCTCCCTGCAGCAGGTCTTCACAGCTGCCTTACAGGCTGAATCTGTGAAAAATGAGGTTTGGAAAAAGGCATTTTGCAAGAAAGACAGTAAATGTTTTGTAAGGAAGTCAGTAAATCAAATAGGTCTACTGCAATCAAAGGATACTCTAACAAATACAATTTTCCATTCTCTCTTGTTATATTGATACTTTTCAGCAGCAGAGCTGAACCTCTGACACTGTTTCTCTTTCATACTTTCAAAGCAAGACTCCAAAATCATAAATAATTTAGCATAGTCAGTTTATTTTTGATTTAAGGAATTAAATTTCACAGTTGCAAGTGCTAAAAATCTTTCCTATCTGCACGCTCATCCATTTTTCACAAGCTCCCTCATCAAGCACCCTTAACATGGCTTGTTTTGCTCTGCACAGTGGTGCTGAGGCTGTTTGGCCAAGCCTTGCTGCTCCGTGTTGGCTCTTGTAGTTCCGGTGATGTTTCTTTTACCAGGCTCTGGAGCTTGCTCTACAGCAGGACTATGCAAGCAACAGGAATGCTTTGCTGAGCTGTGAATTGAAGCTCTTGGTAGCTCCAGAGATTGACGCCTCAATGAATGCCAGGAAGACGAAGTGGAGAATGAAGATGCTAGAAGGGAAAGATAGTCTTTAGTGAAAGAATACATTGACCCATCATGAGCTTGGATGTAACAGTTCAACACCTCTCCTAAGACACGCTCTGAAATTAATCATGGAACAAATGACTTACTGACTGTGGTGACAGAGTAACCATCTTGGGTTTTTACCACTATCCTTTTTGCTTTCATCCTCAGAAGTTCAAACCAGTCTGCTCTTTTACTCTCATTTTCTAAGCTTATGGCATTGTTATGTATATTGTTCTTACTTTTCCTCAGGAATCATCTTTTAGCCACAGCTAGGGACAGAGTCCAGGCTACATGGAACTTTTTCTGACCTAGTACAACTGTGCTTATCTTCTCTGATTTGCTATTAACAGTACTGTGCCACTGAAAAGTCTTTTTTTACAAATATATCAAACTAGAACACCAACTATTAGGCACCCTCCTGGTACAAAACGATGGCAACAATAATGAATGAATGGCAGGAGACTGGAAGCAGGAGGAAGAAATGAAAGAGAATAAAATAGGAAGAAAAAAAGTAAACAAAATCACATGCTTGATTTTGCTTATTTTATACATCTTGCTTATTTTATATATCTGTCCTAAAGCTTAGGGAGGATTTGGGGGATTTAAATGATCATACGATAAACTAGTGTAGCAAAAAACAAAACCATGAAAGGCATCTAAAAAATAAAGTTATGATACATGAAGCGGGCAAGCAATAGCACAGACAGGGTACACAGAGAGTACACGGCATAAGTATGATAGTTTTAGGAATGCTGATCATAGCTACTACTGAAAACCCTGAAGCTGAGGGTTTAAACATCAAAAGCATGGCTTTGGAAATTACCTCATACCTGCACAAGACCAGCACTTAGATACACAAAAGGTACAGTTTTATTCTCCTTGGGCAACCAAAGAGACAGGAATCTGGATTTCACCTTGTGTGAGGTTCAGAAAATTTCTTGACTGTATCCTATACGCTGACGGTATCTGTCTGCAGTACAAAACCACTAAAATACTGAAAGGTATTTCAGCCATAATAGTGCCTTGTATAAAAAGAAACATGCACTGTTAAGTGAGTGTTCCTATCACCCTCAATTCACAAAGGGTTCCTTTTCTTTACCCAGTGCATGTGCTCTCCATGTGCCTTCCCAAGGTGTTGAAAGAAACCATTCTGGACTTGCTCCCATAATCTGGATAAAACAACCCTTCCTTCCACCCCCCCAGACACCCTAAGACATGCCTCCTACACCAATGGAACTGCACTTCCCTTGCACACCTCCACGTTTCACTCTTTATGGGGAAAGAGACACAAAGTTTTACACACTTTCCTGTTTCAATGAGCAGACAACCCTGAGGGAAGAGAATAGTTCCCGTTAAGTTGTAACACGGTATGAACAGAGAAACAAAAGCTAAATCTGGAGGCTGTTGGGGAGCCCTTAACAGCACACAGCTGCAGTAAGTAACAGATGTAAGCATAGCTGAATTGGCATTAACTGCTTATTAAACCAGTCATGATCAACAGATGGGAACACTGCTTTATTATGACAGCCTTCTCCAAACACTGACTGAACTATCTCGAAAATGGGACTGAAAAACAAGTGAGTGCTAAAAATGTGAAATTCTACTGTGGGAAACGCAGCCAATCCACGAGACTGCCAGGTGCCACAGCTGTTACACTCTTGAACCCAATTCAGATGAACTAGACTTGCCACAGAAAAGGATAGAAAATGATCATTTTCAAAGGTCTTCCACCTACCCCGTATTGGCAGTTACAATAATTATCAGTGTAATTGCTTCAAGTCACATCCCATTATAAATTAAAAAGGAGATGGGGGCTTTGTTATATATGATTTGCTAATGCAATAGGCAATGCAGTCTGTCACTATATATCATACCTGTGCTTCACTCTGAATTGTTTTCTGATTTAGGTTTTTTTTCTAGATCACCATTTTGAAAAATCATCAAGGAAATAATGTGACATGGATATTGATCTTAAGAATTACAGAACAGAGAGAAAATTAGAGAGGGAGAAGAATTTTTCTATAGAAACACGCACATTTTAAAATCATCTATAAAAACAATGATTGCTATAAACAATGAGAGTGTTAAGTGTTTATAATCTTGTTCAACTAAATTGTTCTATTTGAGTTACCTAGACAAAGAATCATTATCCCACTAACAGCAGGAATTTGCCAGGACTTTATTCACTGTCTTGTAACTATACAGAGCTAACACAATAGGAGTAGCAGTCATACACAGTAAAATAACAATAAGTTAAATACAGTAGTTCTGGAATAAATAAGACAAAATTACACATCAACATAATAATGAAGCTAATACATACTAAATAACTAACAAAATTACTTAATCTTTCTTCACTTCTGTGAATTCTGAGTGGGAACAACAGGAATAGTTTGTGGATTCCCCCTAACAATCAGCAATATTTTAGCTGAGCACAAACCAAACCACAAACATTCAAAAATATTCCATTAATTCATACGGGACCCACAGCTCTGTGGAAATATAAGGCTCCATCAGCCACCTATATAAAAGCCATGCTGCTGAATCCTCATTATCTTGGAAAGCACAAAAATCCATCCCTGTGTTAAGCAGAGTTCATTCAAGTTCAGGAGAGCTTCCTCATATAATAAACTTACACATGAAATGTGTAGGAAGAAGTGCTGATTAACACACAAAGTAGTTACAAAACGCAGTCCAATAAGATTATTAAAAAAAATATACCTGTATCTAGAGAGTTCTTAAGAAGTGATAAAATAAACCTTTGGGAAGGAAATGTAGGGAATGTTGATGGCATTAAATGCTTTTAACACTTTAGACACATACTAACATTCATGGAAAACTATTGTGTATAAACATGAAGAAAAAGTCTTGACTTTAGGAAAACAGATCAGGACTATTGAGCTTTTTTGAATGTTAAAAGATATCCCAAGTATTCAGGTGTAAGATATTACAAGGAAAAGAATATATGTCCAACAGGGAAGAGTGTAGGACAATTGAGCATTTCCAGTGAAGTAGCCCTACCGCTGGAAACCGTGTTCTCTCATACAGCTGCAGCACAAGCTCAGCTTCTCTGCTCTCACATAATTCTGACAAGTCCTGGCTCTAACTCCTGACTCCTAAAATGCAGTGGCACCAGAACACCCAGCATAAGCAATGTAAATATAATCTGCAGACAATCCTCAGACAGCGAGTGAGAACACAGAAGGAAAGTTTAACAAAGGAGCCAAATCAAGTTGACTGACAACATGATGATTAAGTGAATCTTTGATTCACTACTTCTGGAAGTAAATAACTAATGAAGATATTGAGAACATGTGAAATAGTATAAGGAGATACAAGAAGCAAGTATGGATAAAAATCCGCTTATTTTTCTGCTCACAGTATGATCTTCAAAATTAAGAGCTGACTGGCACATGATGGCATATCTACATTAGCCCAGCTCTCTACTCCAGAGTGATAGGAAGTATAGATAGTGATGTCAGCCATAACTGAGCCAACTCAGACCCTAAAAGCAATTTAAACTCTGAAGCACTAAGCTCCATATGCAATAATTTATTGCCTCTAATATATATATACACCTTTAACAAATAAGGAACAGTAGAGAGACTGGAACATACACTCAACTTATTGGCAGGTATTAAGATTGTTGTTATTGCACTGCTATTACTGTTATTCATTACTAATACAAATGTTACGGAAATTGAGGTGGCATATGCTTGAACATGCTTTTTTCACTGGAAACACATGTGAGAATGATCAGTGTCAAGAATGGTTTCCAAAGGAGGTGAAAGAGTCCCATCACCCAGAACATAGGAAAGCATGTTGGTCTAATACCCAGAAAAGCTAATGCAGAACCCTGATTCCTTGTGTGTATTCCCTAATATTTATAATTTTCCAAAGCTACTTCTTTACCTTCAAATTCTTCTTCATTGCTAGGCAGTGAACTACTTCCCCTGTGTTTTACTTCTGTTCTGGAGACAGACAAAAGATCATCAGTCTCTGACACCCTCTCCCTGGGATGTCTTTTGTCTTCTGCTTTCCTCTTTTTCTTTTTTCCTCTATCTTCTTTTACAATAATTTTCTTTGTTTCTTCTCCTCTTTCATCTTCCACAGATGGCTGCAGATAGGGCTTTGTGGTCTCTCTGTCCAGGCGAAAAGATCAGACAAGGGGATTTACTAAGCTAAAAGCACACATACTGTATACTACCTTAAATCCTTTTTTACATTACATGGACTTCACAATTTCCTACATCTCATAGAAAAGGACTTTCCACACTATTGACCATTTTACAGGGCAATAAATGTCTTGCAATTCAGTTTCCGTTTTATTCATTAAAAAAGTAAAAATTACTATTTATATAGTTTATCCAATGCCAACAAAGGACCCTAGGAATCCCAAAGGTTCAAATATGCCCGATTCAGGGTTGTAAGTGGGTATCTAAGTTAAGAGAGTCCCAGTTTTAGATGCTCAGCTTTTTTGTCGTTTCTTCTTAGCTGCTTTACACATTTCACTTCACTCTGCACTACAAATCTTAACGTTCAATATACATTCATGGAACCTAAGCATCTAAATTCCACTCTCAGAGCTGCCAAATGCTCAGATGTTACTGCTCTGAGTCCCACAGCATCCCTTTGTGTATCTGAGCCTTGGTGTCTAAAACACTAGCAATCAGACATAAGTAACAGCACTTGAAATAACATTGTTTGGAGGCCCTTTTCATGTTCCTTTAATGGGGGTAACTTGAGAACAATTTGAATAGTGATGTCCTCAAAAATGGAGACATTTTGCAGTAAAATATTTTCATTGTAGATATGATGGTTTGTTTCTAAAAGCTACAAGTGCTACAAGAATAAAAACAGATATGTGGTGGAACATTCAGATATTAAAACAGCAATAAGACATTGATGTGTTCAATCATTATGCTTGCAAAATTTATTTTCTGTTTCAGGACATACCATAAACTGGTTTAGTTTGATTTAAAGGGTATAAAATGAATGCCATAAGTAAAAATCCATTATTTCATGCTGTGGTAGCAATATTGTTTGGAATATTTTATCTAGATTTCATAACTTTGATTTCAATAATCTGCTATACAAACTGGCTATACAACCAAGTCAGTGTTTAATAGCAGGAAACATTATATAGAAATTCACAATTAATATGGCTTGAAAACACAGTTTTACCTCCTGTTTTGCCCAGAGATTTGCCAGATTGATATCACTTAATCTAAAATGTAGGTCTAATGACTACATTTATTCTCATTCACAAAAAAAAAAGTGCATTTCGTTCACTCATTTCCCCAAATAATGCCTCAGTTTGGTAGTGAATAACTTGATTTTCTCATCATTTGTACATAACAACAGCAAGTCAGCTTGCCAATAAAGTCTATTTGGAGAATGACTATTAAATTTAAAATTGAAGTTCTCAGTCATGAAACAAATCACATAGAATGGAAGCCATTCTTGTTGCTTATACATTTAGGCACATTTTTTCTAATAACTTCATTTAGAATGTAATCCAACCCAGTGGAAGGGTTTGGTGAAAAGAGGCTACAATCATGTAAGTGATCTGGCCAGGAGAAAGGCATTGATGTATTTCCAGATTTTGAATTTTGCTCAGTAAAATGGGGGTGTTCATTTGTGTATGTGCTGTGGCTGCAAACTGGCAGAAGAGTGAGTTTCAAACTGCACTGAAATCACTACCAAAAATGTGTGGGGAACAAGTCTTGAATCAGTGTTCTTTTTTCATGTCATCATTCTCAGAGAATCCATAGATCAGCCCACAACTGGTACCCTCACCCAGCGTGGTTAGATGTAATCCTTAGCACTGATCATCATATTAGAACATTTCAATAAAAATTAAGAACTTCTAAAATTGCCTTTAAAGACAGGATTTGTTCTGTTCGTGCAACCCAAGAGAAGACTCCAATTCTACTTGATAAAATCATTATTTCACAAATTGCTGGAAGCTGGGAATATATTCTGGAGAAATATCCCTAGATGATTGTTCTGATCCTATTCTATTTCCTAAGATCTGTGGTTGTCAGGTGTCAGAGATTGTTGCAGTTATCATAATCTGATGCTGTTTCAAGTGGATTAAACTAGAATTTAACACAAGATGAAAAAGTAATCCACAGTCACTTGCAAACACTGCCCATTCAACACACATTTCGTATCAGAAAAATGTTACCCTTGCTATACATCAGTTCAGCAGAACTTAAGCAGGGGCTCATATTCATCTTACATGCTCCCTCCACATCATTCCACAGATTCAAGCCAAGCAGAAGATTCAGTATCCTAGAAGCAACTTGCAGTTTAATGCATAGCTTTGTATCACAATAAATACCTTAGAAGAAAAATAAGGTCTACAACAAATAGAAACTCCACTTCACTTTTCAGTAATCTTGTAACAATTTCCTGGCACTAAATTCCAAACCATCATATCCCACCAATGTTTCCAAAATGAAAATAGGGCCATAAATTGACAGGGAATAAAATGGCTGGACAGACAGTTGATGTTCTTCTGACTGACATGTTTGTGCATCAAATGAGTTGGCTGTATGTGTAGAGCAAGCCAGGTCATAACTACAGTTACAGTACTACATATGGAAATCCGACAGCATAGCTGAACCCAAAGTACAACATTTAGGATTCATGTAAAACAATTTTTATATTTTTAGGTTCAAGCATACTCACGTCAGAAAATCCACCATCTGCACCATTTTTATGTATTGACAGGAAAAAGCATACTTCGTTTGGCTGATTTTAATAAGCCCAGTTCTTACACAGTGTTCCTACAATAACACAATCAACATTCACCTAAGTTATATTTAAGTCTAAATCTCAGAAACAATGAAAATACATACTGTAATCAGCCTCTAAATAATGAAGATAAATTTCAAGTACAAAATAGATTTTCTTAATATGCACTAAAAAAAAGCAGTAGAATTATCATAATGGCTGACAAACAAATATAATGAAATTAACTGAAGACTGTGTTGACTGTGATAGAACCCCCAATGTTCCTCATTTTAGCAGCATGAAGCTTGTGAAAGCCACCAAATGGATTATAGAGGAAAGAACGGAGTATGATTTAAGAATAAATTATCCCACAGAATTTCTTGGTTCACATCTATTGCACGAGCTCTTCTTTGAGCCCTGAAATCTAATTTACTTCAGTTAGTTGGAGACAGGGATTGGGACAGTGAACTCATTATCCTGGAAAATTATATCTGCCTCATCAGAAACAGAACAAGGGTAATACCATTGCCAAATTGGTATAATCTTCTAGGTTTACTTACCATCCTGTTGTTGAACATCAGAACTGTGTAAAGTTTGCCACCCATTTCCACCCTCTTTGATGTTGCTATGACAATGGCAGGTGCATAATATTCTGTTCCTGTTTGTGTCCTAGTTCTGGCAAACACATAGTCTCCAACCTGCATACCAGGAAAGCATCGGTTTGCAATTGCCAGGTAACACAAGTTTTACAAGACATCACCCACAATTTCCCCTGAATCAGAGAGCGAACACAGAGCAAAAATAAAGGACAGAACCCTAAATGTACCAAGGCTCAACTAGCAAGAAGAACAGAATGAGAAAATTCCTACAACTCTTCAGCCTCTTGAACTTCCCACAAATTTAGCTGCTTTTAGTAAGCTTTTAAACCAACCTGGGAATTTCAGAGAATTCCATATGTAACTGACAAAAAGTTGGTCACTTATACAAAGTCATTTTAAACTGTACAAAGAAGTCACTATTTTCTATCAAATTCTGCTGATCTTCTCCAGAACTAGATGCTCCACTTACATTATGAGAAACTACCTGTTCGGGATTTGCCTTAATTTAAAAGTATAAACAGGCACATCTCTAGTTTTAAGTGTAACAAAAAATTTATAAAACAGATTTTTGTATTCAAAAATGAGGTATCTATTCTGTATCCTTTCTGTATCCACCATCACTCTCATGTATAAAATAAGAATCACCTGAAAAAAGAACTGTGATTACAGATAGTCAGCTGATAATTTTAAATACAAACAGAAATGGAATAAGATTTTTTTATTACTGTTATTTGCCTTAGTATAAGGCTATCTGCTGAATTTAAAATATGCTGTGAAAAACAAATGATTATAAACTGCTGCACAACACATTGTGCATAAAAGGCTCTCCTTGATTCATAGTCTATGTGCTAATAAACAACCATTCTGCTAGTAAATAGCTCATCTTTCTTCTATAAGTGGCCAATAATCATGTTTCATTAAGAAAATAATATAGACTTCTAATGAACAAAGGAGTTGGATTTCAATGAAAACAAGTTCCAAACAAATGAAAAATAGCTTGTTGATAATATCACTATATTACTACCACTAAAACGTCTTCTTTAAATTAAATAGATACATTTAAAAGATTTTTTAAAAAACTACCTATCTCTTATTCTATGTGTGGCCAAATGCATAAAATTAAAAATGCATATTTGCATTTTTCTTTAAAAAATAGAAATTTTCACCTGCAGATAGGGGCATGGCATAGCACCTCCCACGGGTATAGCGAACTTCACAGGAACAATGCAGGTCTCCCCATGGCTGAAGCCAACAAGTACATGGGTAGAACAGATATTCTTTATCACAGTTCCTGAAAAATAACACAATAAGATATTCAAACGCTTATTCTTTTACCTCGATTTTTGGTTTTTTAAAACTCTATAGGCTGTCATACATCACTGAGGTCAGACTCGTGTATCCTACAGAATCTGTGGTTTTTGTTTAGGTAGGGTAAGCTGTGCTGGGGCAATAGAGAAACTTGGACATAAAAAACATACAGTCCTAGTAACCATTCTTAATAACGCCACAGGAAAGCTGGGGAGAGGCTCTTTATCAGGGAATGTAGGGATTGGACAGGGAGTAACAGTTTTAAGCTGAAAGAAGGGAGATTTAGATCAGATACCAGGAAGACATGTTTTATTGTGAGTGTGGTGAGGCACTGGAGCTGACTCCCAGAGAAGTCATGGATGCCCCATCCCTGGAAGTGTTCAAGGCCAGGCAGATGAGGCTTTGAGCAACCCTGCCCATGGCAGGGAGGAGAGGGAAACTGGATGATATTCAAGGTCCTTTCCAACCCAAACCATTCTATTACTCTATGATTCTATAAAATATATTCTATAAAATAATACAAAATTTTAAAAAATGAAACAAAGGATAATTTTTAAGCACAGGTGAAACTTGTAAGCTGATCAAGTGGATGATTATGGCCATAATGAAACTATTACCACAGTTAAAAATGTGTAATTAAAAAAACCCAAAGAAGTAAGGGTAACACAAAAATAAACACACATATACACACATAAAGTATCTTTTTCTTATGAAACAACGAAACACAATTTTACCTACTATTCATTCTGTCTTAAAATTCACAAAATGGCAAAAGCATTTAGTGAATTCTTTGAACACACGCAAAAGCTGGGCTTTTGCCAAATGCTCAACGAAAACGTTCAAAGGAGACATCAAAGACAGATGGGTCTATACTCTTGAATACTCATTTACTTAAAAGATTTTCCTTTCCTAGTCTTCTTATATAAATGTCTCTTCATTTCCTAACTTTAAAAACTGTATGTCTTTTTCATAAAAATGTTTATATATGCACACACAAATATATATTAATTTTTAATTAACATGCACATGTAGTATTATATCTGATTGAGGCAGAAGTAGCTAGTTAGGAACAAAACTAACATTTTATCAGTATTGATAAACTTTAAAAAACACTTTAAGTGGACAAAAATATATACCTGGATAATAAAATCCTGTGATGTCTGATCTTGCAACCACCTTTTGGCTTTTGTAAGTCACAAATACTTGGCCTTTTTGTCTTTTTTTTGACTTTGACTTCACAGTTTCTTCTTTAGTTCTCTGTAATTCAATACAATTATTTTTTCCACAACAACTAAGCCAGTCAACCTCAATCTATCCTTTGAAATTAACTAAAAATTTAAGCAATGTAATGTTATGAAAAACTGGAATTATTTTAAATATAGAGAATAGTCAAAAACCGAGGAAGCTATTTTGCAAGAAGTACTCTTAGATTAGATCATTTAAGACTTTTCACTATAAAATCATACTTTACATGGTCATAACAATATGGATCCAGCAGCCATTTGCCTACAAATAAATTTACAAAGTTGTACAATTTATATTCAAGGATGAGGTAAAGAAAAATCAACTGGCTTTGCAGAATACGTGAAAGTGCTATGCACATTCCTTTTGTCCAGATAAGTGAATCTTCACAATAATCTTACTTTCATTGGAAGTACCCCACTGTATAGAATGGCTGATTAAAAAAAATCAAACCCAGAATCAAAAAACCTGTAAAAAACTCTTGAAGTGCCTGGAAAATATGTTTATTTACAAACTATAAATTAAAAATTAATTTTTTAAGCAGTTTTATACTATTCCAGCTTAGCAAAATATTGCACCACATTTTCCAGAGCTGCCACTGGTCCATCATTCTGCCCTGCCAGTTTAGGTTCTTTGTACACTAATTCTTTTCCTTTGGGGGCAGCTCCCCAGACAACAGCTCCTGTGAGGTACCACAGTCACACAGAACACTGGAGCTTGCTGTCTTGCTGTTGAATTGCTCATAAATAAGTCTGAAGGACCATGCACCACACTGCTGAGAACTGAAATACCAATGCGGCAACTGGCAATACGTAGACTGACTCAATTCCTAGTTGAAGCCAGTGACTACAAATGGTAGTAACTAATAGAAGGATGCAAAAAGCACAATGGATCTCACATAAAAACTGAAGCAGGGAGCTGGGGGAAACACAATATGTGAAAAATAGCCAGAGACTCAAAAGTGGCTCTATGTAAAAATATGCTGTTGGGCTTCCCAGCCTTCTATGTACTTGACTTTATAGTCACCATAATCTTTTACCTTGAACTCTTTTATATCTCCCAATAACATTTTATGGAGTCTCAGAATTATTAGTCTTTGAAGTAGATCAAGCTTCTGAACCTCTTTTTTTTTTTTTTTTTGAGAAGAATTTCTTCCCACCCTTCTTACAGAATGTTTTGAGAGGATCAGAGTATTATGAGTATATGTCAGAATGTGAAAGGACACTTTATATTTTGGTTTCCCAAGAAAATTAAGAAAACTAATTATATAAAGCCCTTTTCTTTCTAACAGTAAAAAGTCTGTAATCCCGGTATTTTTATACATATATTTTAATAATACTGTAGAGTAACAATGTAATTTATGTTTACTACAACAATGGCAAATTAATTGTTTAAAAAGTCTACTATTTTCTCCATACTGCTGGCAACAATGTTTCTAAATATAAACTATAAGCATGTGAAGTTAAATAAGTAATTGTTTCTCCATTAATTTTTAAAATACATATGTATTAGCCTATCTTATAAAAAATTTGCAAGCATCCCTCTGTTATACAGTTCCTTTGAATCATGAAAACACACAGCTTGATGTCTCAAACTTTTCCGTGTTTCTACACTCTTTCCTGAAGTAACAATCATAACTCATGGACTCCTACCTTCCCTCTTTGCTAGGGTGTGTATGACCTGGATACTTGTCTGACAGTATTTTTCTTCCTAAAAAGATTTACTTCATTTTGACACTCTTTTTTCCCTAACGGGTAGTGAAGATGAGAATAACTTTGACTAAACTGTTTTTTTCTCACTTCCACTAGAACTATCTCAAACTATTTTTTTTCAATCTCCTACTCAAAAATAACAAACAACCCTAAATGAAAGTCTGAAAAATATGCAAAACACACACACACACAAAAATCAGATATGTTTTAGTGGGAAATAGGTGGCTTTTTCCTAATTTATTCTTTATCCCTACCGAATATAAATTATACCAACACTTCTGTTTTTTCAGATTTAGTCTAAACTAGGGGCTCTTCATAGTGCTTAACTAACTGCTTGAAGGATAACCTAACAAAGGCTGATTTGAGTGCAAATACTTACAGCTCCAGACACACAAAAAGGTATTTGGGTAAACCATTTACTTAATTCCTCAGGCTCCAAAGGGACAGCTGCTGCTGAATATTTATTATCAGCTAATTTGTAATGCTTGACTAAAAACTTGGGCAACTTCCAGCACTCCACATTAATCCAAATACTGAAGACTGTGCAGGCATCCACAATGAGGATGCCAAGCCCTGCAGAATTCAGGTGGCTCGGAAATACTGTCTACATTCAACTCCATCTCCCTCTCATCAGCTGCCTCTCATGCAGCTCTTATAGGTGTTCAGCACGACTGACCCAGACACTGCCAGAGCGCCCTTGCCTGCAATATCATTCTCCAGTATTTTTATTACAAAGGAGCCTTGTTTGATTCTCAGGGATTTTCCCTCTGTGTAGCTCTGCTTTTCTTGAAGGCTATGCATTAAACCAGGAGGTGAAGGAGAATTAGTTCCCCCCACCTGCAGCAATTTAAAATTCCCTTTCAAAGAGATTAGGTTTTGCACTTTCCTACTGTAAATGAGAATAGATTGCAATACTATCCACAGATTTCCACGTGTCTTGGCTCTAACTTCAGCCTTTCACAATCCTGACACCTCCAGAGCCAAACAAGCGCTGCTTTTCCCAGGCTATCAGTGGCAGCAAGCCCATTCTGTGTAGAGTACAACTCATTTTTATGAAAGAGCCAAAATTATGGTAGCTACATGCTGTAAGTCCAGCAAGTTACTTCATTGATGATGATGGAAAATTTGACCAAACGTTTCTAGGTAGGTATAACTATTTTGTGGCTGCACTATTTTGTTGTTCCGCTCAACTCTGCACTTGACGTGCAGCCCCACCTCGAGTGCTGTGTGCAGTTTGGGGTATAAAGAGGATATCAAGCTGCTTTAGAGTGCCCAGAAGAGGACCATAAAGTTGGTGAAGGGTCTAGAGGGGAAGCCATATGAGGTGCGGCCAAGTGACTTGGTCTGTTCAGCCTGGAGAAGAGGAGACTGAGGGGGAGACCTCATCACAGTTTACAGCTTCCTCACAAAGGAAGGAGGAGGAGCAGGTGCTGATCTCTTCTCTCTGGTGACCAAGGACGGGACCTGAGAGAATGGTAGGAGGATAAGCCAGGGGAGGTTTAGGTAGGATATCAGGAAAAGGTACTTCACGCAGAGGGTGGTGGAGCACTGGAACAGGCTCTGCAGGGAAGCAGTCATGGCACCAAGCCTAACAATTTTCAAGAATTATTTGGACAATGCCCTCAGACACATCGTGTAAATTCTGGGGTTGTCCCATACAGGGACAGGAGTTGGACTCTATGATCCCTTCCAACTCAGGTCATTCTTCGATTCTATGATTCTATTTGGGAAGCTTGTTTTCCCTTGTCTCACTGAAGAGATACAGGAGCAAAGGCGGAGTTTTGCTGAGCTGATTGGGAAACATGAACGCATAAAAAATATGAACAGACAGCAACTAGTAATCCTTAAAGAGTGAGGAAGAATGAGGACTGTAAGAATCAGGACACCAGGAAATAGAAGAAACTATCAGGAGAGATACTGAAATTCCCTTCTTATAAAGAATCAAATCTCAGCTACAAATATTTCATAAGGAATAATTAAATCAATTATATATGAAATACATTTTTCAAAGAGAATAAACTCAGCCACTAGAGGTCTCGTTCCACCCAAATAAACCTGCTTTACAAAACACATTATCCCTATTAACCATTTTAAGTTGGTTTTATCACATTGTGACCATTCAACACTGTCACAAACAGGAGTAAGCGTTGCACATTCTAGCTCATCCTAAGGGAAACAGAGTACTTAAAAAAAAGTATATTCTTAAGGAGAGTGAATCCTTAGTAATGAATGCAGCTTTATCGGCGTGACCAGCAGGTCCAGGGAGGTTATTCTCCCTCTGTTCTCAGCGCTGATGAGACTGCTTCTTGAATCCTGTGTTCAGTTCTGGGCCCCTCACCACAAGAAGGATGTTGAGGCTCTGGAGCGAGTCCAGAGAAGGGCAACAAGGCTGGTGAAGGGGCTGGAGAACAAATCTTATGAGGAGCGGCTGAGAGAGCTGGGGGTGTTTAGCCTGGAGAAGAGGAGGCTGAGGGGAGACCTTATTACTCTCTACAGCTACCTGAAGGGAGGTTGTGGAGAGGAGGGAGCTGGCCTCTTCTCCCAAGTGACAGGGGACAGGATGAGAGGGAATGGCCTCAAGCTCCGCCAGGGGAGATTTAGGCTTGAGATTAGGAAAAAATTCTTCACAGAAAGGGTGGTTAGGCATTGGAACGGTCTGCCAAAGGAGGTGGTTGAGTCGCCATCCCTGGAGGTGTTTAAGGGATGGGTGGATGAGGTACTTAGGAGCATGATTTAGGGATTGGTGGGAATGGTTGGACTTGACGATCCAGTGGGTCTCTTCCAACCTGGTTATTCTGTGTGATTCTGTGTGTGATCTCTCTGTAGAATCTGAAATCTAACCATATGCAGAAACAGAAATATTTAGTATGAGATTAAATGGTTTCTATCACTCTCAAAATTCAGATTATGCCACTTAGCGAAAGAAATCCTTTACCTGAAAATGGGCATTGATGAAATGCACCAAACTGTCTTGGAAGCTGTCATGCTTGGAGAATAGTAATGCCATGACCTCAGTAGACCCGAGGTGCCCTAATGAGAAGTGGGTAAGTGGCCCAGAAATACTCCTTTTACTAAGTGACATCATGTTATAAACTGCTTTATAATTCAGTGAGAAAAATAAGATAATAAGAAATGATGGCTGACTGTTATGCTTGACAAGTTCAAAATAGAAAAGAGATACAGTATTTTAAGTCAAAGCAGTTACATACTGGAAAAAAAAAACAAAAAACCAAGAACAAAGAATGATACATTCCTCATTTTTCATATCTATAGATGACAGCTGAGTGTCAGCTTGAAAAGGAAGATTTCTGTCAACCCATTCTTTAATCTGCACAGGAAAAGGAACTGAATAAACTGAGTAAAATGCAATCTACAATTAGCCTTCCGGTTAGGTAATCACAACCCTTCAGTGTTTTATATTTTGCTTGATAATAACTAAATGTGTTTGCTCCTTTCCCAGAGTGTTTACATCCTGCATTACTAGAGGTCTTCATTCACCTCATGGCCCCATGCAGATGGATGACTCCATCTCCCCCCAGTAAGACATCAACATACCCTACCTTTCACAGCTATGTGCAGACATAGCAGACAGAATACAACTCCCAGAGAAGGTCAGAGCACACATAACAAGACCATTAACTCAGTTGTAAATTTAAACAGAAAGTTCTCATAGTAAGGACATCCAAAAAGGATTACTAATTATTTTAAGTTGCGAAGGTAAGTAGGAACCTTTAAAAGCTAAAAAATATGGGGGGAGGGTGGGGGTATTTTTAATTTAGTGAAAAAAAAATTAGCAGGAAATTTAGAAGTCTGCTTTGTTGAGTAGACCTTCAGGTGATTTTTCTACCATTTCACAATGATAATTTTCATTCAATGTCATACCAGCTATTTCCTTGATTAAATATATTTCAGCTGGCAGCTTATTTTTTTAATACCCATTTTGTAGACAGAAATCACAGTAGGAAAACCCTCTGACAGCATTTTTAAAAGGCTCTGCAGGTTTTTTTTCTGGTTTTTTTTTCATTTTTTTTTCCGCCACACAAACAGAACTCTAATTACATCTGCATTTCTGCCTCTCACTCATAATGCATTTACTGAAGATGGTGCTCTGATTAGGCTTCTAAAGCAGGTTGACTCAGGATAAGTGATTGCACAATGTTAATCACATTATGTGTGATTGTTGATTGGATGTTAATCACATCATGTGTGATTGGTAGTTTCAAGGCAACAGTAAAACTGCAGTCAACAAAAGAAACATGAATGTGTTTCTGCTGTTCTTGTATTGCAACATTATATGACAGAGGTAAACCAATAATCAAAACAGTTGTATGAGCAACATAATATTTTCAGACTAATGAAAAATGAATCAAGATAATCTGGTTTTTGAAGACATTTAAATGTTTTCAAATGTACATTCTTAGTGGAGTAAACTTTCCAAGATTATAGAAAACTGAAAATAATCCTGTCCATGGCCTGTGTCATAATATATTCTTTTTATAACTTATGTCATACTATGTAAAATGCCGTAGCCCATTGTCAAATTGATCTCGACAAAAAGAGAGACATATCTCAATCAAGGAATGTCAAGTAAAACAAAAAAATTGCCTTTTTAAAGAATACTGCCATATTTCTAAGCACATGACTTGCTAGGTAGAGTATATGGATACTTGGCATAATTAAGAACTGCAAATTCCAATAGCACATTCCCATTCATTGCTGAGAACTCACAGTGCAGGTTTCTACTCAGTTTGTTTGAATTGCACTTAGCTTCCTACTCCAAACTGACATATGTGTATACATATATATATTAGTATATATACATATGCATACATCAGGGCAATAAAAAGAACTACTATGACCATTTTATTATGTTTCCTACAAAATGAAAAGCATAAGACTTTCCTTAGCATTCTCTGCAATAGTGTGGCCACACCTTCAAGTTCAGTTAGTTGTTCCGCTCACTCAGCGATATAAAACAATGAAAAAGAGAAGGAATAGAAGAGCTTTATGATGAATTCTCTATTTGTTTTTGATTATCCTCTATTAGAACCTAGAGGTCAGGCAGAATATTTCCTTTCTTATTAGTTTCCAAGACAGCTTGTTTTAATGTTATCATAGTACAACTACATCTAGACAGCAGTTCTGCGGAGGCAACAGCACTCCCAGTGAAGCACTTTTTGGTGAATCTATTAGATTAAAAATCCTGAAACCAAATAAGAGAAGTGCTTTGGGTTTTTTTCAGAGATAAAAAGAATCAACAGGATATACAGAAATCTTTTCACTAGGGAATGTTAAATTATTATTTAAAACTTAAACGACTGTTCTTCATTTTCCTGAGAATTTATATTCATAACTTGATGATAAAATCATTAAGGTAGAATCCATTTTCAGGAATGTTCTGAAAGGTTAAAAATAATACTAGAAGAATACAACATTGTTACCTAATATATGTTTTCTGAACATACATATCACCATATGTATTAATGGAATGGAGTGAGCACTCTAGCTCGCCAGTAGTAAGTGTACACTTAAGGATTAGCTAAACAGCTTTCCAGATGCCACTGACTGTCAATTAGGGCTCTGTTCATAACACTGAGATTAGCCACCAGTTCAAGTCTACCTACCTTTTATGAACAGCTAAACTTCAGTCTCCAAATATGAAGCCAAATCCCAAATCCCTTTTCTTAATCTTTTCTCTTAGAAGGTACCACAGAAGTGGGGAAAACTGGTTGGATGGGAAACTGGGGTGGAAAACTGGTTGGATGGCCGGGCCCAGAGAGTGGTGGGAAATGGTGTTAAATCCAGCTGGAGGCCAGTTACAAGTGGGGTTCCCCAGGGCTCAGTGCTGCGTCCAGCCCTGTTCAGTGTCTTTATCAATGACCTGGATGAAGGCATCGAGTGCACCCTTAGCAAGTTTGCAGATGACACTAAGCTGGGTGGAAGTGTGGATCTGCTGGAGGGTCGGGAGGCTGCAAAGGGACCTGAACAGGCTGGACCGCTGGGCTGAGTCCAATGGCATGAGGTTTAACACGGCCAAATGCCGGGTCCTGCACTTGGGACACAACAACCCTGTACAGTGCTACAGACTAGAAGTCTGTCTAGAAAGCTGCCAGGAGGAGAAGGATCTGGAGGTGTTGGTTGTCTGCCAACTGAACATGAGCCAGCAGTGTGCCCAGGTGGCCAAGAAGGACAATGGCATTTTGGCTTGGATCAGAAATCGCGTGACCAGCAGGTCCAGGGAGGTTATTCTCCCTCTGTACTCAGCACTGGTGAGACCGCACCTTGAATCCTGTGTTCAGTTCTGGGCCCCTCACCACAAGAAGGATGTTGTGGCTCTGGAGCGAGTCCAGAGAAGAGCAACAAAGCTGGTGAAGGGGCTGGAGAACAGGCCTTATGAGGAGCGACTGAGAGAGCTGGGGCTGTTTAGCCTGGAGAAGAGGAGGCTGAGAGGAGACCTCATTGCTCTCTACAGCTACCTGAGGGGAGGTTGTGGAGAGGAGGGAGCTGGCCTCTTCTCCCAAGTGACAGGGGACAGGATGAGAGGGAATGGCCACAAGCTCCGCCAGGGGAGATTTAGTCTGGACATTAGGAAAAAACTTTTCACAGAAAGTGTCATTGGGCACTGGAACAGGCTGCCCAGGGAGGTGGTTGATTCACTTTCCCTGGAGGTGTTTAAGGCACAGGTGGACGAGGTGGTAAGGGACATGGTTTAGTGTCTGATAGGAATGGTTGGACTCGATGATCCGGTGGGTCTCTTCCAACCTGCTTATTCTATGATTCTATGATTCTATGATTCTATGATTCTATGATTCTATGAAGAATACAGTTAATTACTCCAGAACTGCAAGATATTTTAGTCCAATTTATCAGATATTAAACCAACCACAACTCTTATCTCATAATTGCCTTTTATATATCTCTTCTCTCCTTTCTTTCATATATATCTTTGCTGTCACTGCAGAGGAGGTAAATATACTTTGCTCAGATTTTTTTCAAAGAAAGAGGCTCAGTTTCTGTGGTGCTCTCAGCTCCAAATTTCTCTTTCCTTGGTACTTCCAAAAAGTCATTGAAATTTTTCTCTCTTTTTAATTACCTTTCTTCCTCTATCTATTCGGATAATAACATCATGCCAAACACCTAATTTATCAGCCATTAGCATAGAACAAAATTCTTCCAGAAGCATATACTGAAGAGGAATATATGGAATATCTGTTACCCTTTTATTGTTGCTTATGTGCGATTCCACGCTTTTCGCAGTTTCCTTTTTGATAGCTTCCTGAAGATCAGAGGCTTGTTGTATATATGCTAATGCTGTCGCTATCTCATCTTCTAACAATATTACATCTTCACAGGAAATTGGCCACCCCAAATTCTCTAAAGACTCCAGCAAAGCTTCTTTATGCTGCATATATTGGACTGGACCATCCTCTTTAAATCTTAAAAAAAATATAGTAATCACAGGCAGGAAAAAAATAATTTGGGCAATACTTTAGAAATAGAATCATAATGCTTAAAAGCAGAATAATACATCAGATTCATCCATCCTATCTTCTGTATATTATAAGTTCTTGTGTTTACATCCACCTACCATTGTGTTTAGTCAGACAATCACATCTGGCTTAACCATACCTCACAGAAAGATATCTACAGAACAGTTCAAGCATAAAAACCTGGTGCCATTTTAGATGTCCCAGATTATGTGAGCCATCAATAAAGAACTTGTAGAAATGATTGAGAAATTATGGAAATCCATGGTCTTTCTGGAGCAGCAGCTACTGCGAAGTGCCAAGTACCTGGATGCCTATTAAGTCCTGATTTGCCACATCAGTCTTGACTGGTCATATAAAGTAAAAAAAAAAAAAAAAAGATATAATCTCCTGATGTTTATTCCTCTATCACTCCTGCACTGCTCAATTTTCACTCAATGATCAGGAGTTTGCTTCCGTCGATGATTCAGGGTACATCAATGTCTACTGGACTAAAGAGCCATTTTGAGCCTACACTATGCACCAAAAGGTGAAACAGATACAGTAATCTTGTTGATAAAACCAAACTAAAACCCCCAAAATGCAGAACAGGTAGCATTACTTAAATCTCCAGTCAAAATCAATGTACTTCTTTTTAGTATTCAAATAAGTCCTGTGGCTTTTCTCTACACCTTTACTAGCACAAAACGTGAAACCTGGAGCTGGAGAGTGTATTTAAGTGGCTGTCTTACTAATTGTGGCAATGCCTACCACAATGCCCTGCTATTTGTCACTGCTTATTTCTCTTCTCTAGGAACCACTTTGTACTGAAATTACACTGACTGGTGTAGTTACTTACTTAGATTTTGTTCGCTGTGTCAATTATTCATCAGTGTCAAGTTAACATGTCTCCTGGGCTGGATCTCTCAACAATTTTGAACACAAGGACCGTATTACTACTGCTGTAGCATATCTGAATTTCCCTAGTATCTGAGATAGCCTTTTAATAAACACTACTGAACAAAAGACGCCCTCAACCAATTATTTCAGGACTCCTGTGACCAACTTAGCAGGCTTCGTTATCCTCTTCCTTCAGATTACTGATTATTTTGAAATTACGCTGTCATCCATACAGAAATTTGATAATTCAATTTGTAAATTTAGAAAATAAATAGATCAAATATTTCCATTTCTATGCACTAATATTAACAATTTCAATATGCCCCTCTAGCAATAGACTGCACTATTGCTAGGACTTTTTTTTCCCTTATATACATAATTGTCTATACACTCCAAACAATAAAATATCTTAGCTACTACCTTGTCAACTTTCTCTGCTCAGTTACTCACTGTCTATCGACAGTTACCTGTTTACTTTTTTTTAATTATATGCTGTTCTTTTGTTTAACAGCCTTCACTTCCTCTTTACAAGAATGGGATTTTAGCTCTCATTATTGATGATAGCACTCTGTGGGTTTTGCTTATTAACTTAAGCCTTGTTAAAAGCATTCTACTTTTCATTCCCATTTTTCTGCACAGAATATTTCATGCCAATTCAGTTTCCATTAAGTGATCTTCACTCTTTTCTCTGAAGTAAAGAGATGCTAACTTCACTGATGTGACTCGTATTTATACAGTTACTAGTTTTTGAAATCAATATACAGAAACAATCTAGTTTCAAAATTCTAGTGTGGGATACAGTTCCAGCACATGCTGTAAAGGTGTTTATTGTACCTTTACAAACCTGCTACTGAAGTGCTCTTTACCAGATGAGCACATTTACCTTGATGCCAAAGGTGATGACACACTGCTCTGCCAAAGCCCTGCCATTTCACACTGATCAAGAATAGACTAGAACCATTAAAATGGAATGCAAATCCTTCAAAAATAATCATGAGTGCAAGAAGGTGGTCCTGAATGTAATATTACTCCACATCACATGTTCATTTTTGAAAGCAAGGTACACTTAAGAAATACTCGACCATAAAACTGGTTGGTTTTAGGAACAGTGATTTTAAAAGTATCAAATATTTATGATTAACTTTCAGAGTTAAGTTAAAACACGAAAAGGGGCTAGCTTACTTGTCTCTTTCCTCCTGAGACAGTGCTCTCCAAACGACCAGGTTTAGGCGCCTATTAAAGAAAGCAGAACAGTTTTTGAGGGAATGCAGTTCCTTGTGCATCTGATAATCACAAAACCAGCAAATAAACGCAGTTTCTTAAGATATCCACACTGATTTGTATTCCAAGCGCACTGTATCATCAGATTGGATCCTTATCATTCAGCTATGAAATTACCAACTGCAAGAGAAGATGGGAAAACAGCATCTTCCATCAAGTAGCAACATGTCTGTTTCAGGGTCATAGAAAGATTAATGGCAATCACTATTGCTTCCTGCCAGCATTTTCTATGGAAAATATTAGCAAGATAAATCAAATTTTAAAAGTGATTAAATGCCAGTTAAGCCAAGCACAGTTTGTCCAATTAAACAGTGTCTGAAAACTCCAGCCTGAAGACACATGGAGAGTAATGCTAATTTTTTTTCCTGCTGAGATAACCCCTTGATTGTAGCAGTCAGGTTTCTACTTCATTAAACTGTGGCTATGAAGAAAAACTACTGACAGGAAAATAGAAGTGACTATCCCAAAGCAATGCAGTTGTGAGATCTTTTAAAAGCTAAATTTTCTGCTGTTATTTATTAGATATAAATGATAAAAGCTGATGAGGTCATCTAACTTAGTTTTCTCTGTTAAAATCTCAAGCAAACCATCACTCAATGACTTCATTTCATAATACACAAATAAACCTCTACTGATGATCTCAATTGCTGTAATTCTAGAAAATTCCAAGCTTCCTTTGGAAATAAAAGAACAAAGTAATTGTTAGAAAAAAATCAGATTGTAACCTTTTGATAGTCTTGCCAGATTTACTGATGGATGTACAAAAAAGCTCATTAGCACCAGATTTTGAATATTAATTTCTTGGTGATACATTTTCTCTACTAGAAACCAAACCTCAGCATTTTTAGAATGTAAATTACTTAGTTCATTCACACTGCAGCCTCAGCAAGCTCCACTGCCTATTTCATACTTCTAAATGTGCACATTCATAGCTAACTCATTTGTAAAAGCCTCTGGCTATACAAGATCATACACATTTTGAAGCTTTCAGCATTTTTCTCCTTCAATATTGGATATTCTTTCTGTCAGAGCACAAAATTTCTGCCCTCGCCACTTTTCTCCTTCAGTATTTCCTGCTGAGGTCAATTTCCATACGGGAAAGATATTGTCACGCTTGCTTCTGTTCTTGAAACCTACTTG
This sequence comes from Clamator glandarius, assembly GCA_033459285.1. Lineage (NCBI taxonomy): Eukaryota > Metazoa > Chordata > Aves > Cuculiformes > Cuculidae > Clamator > Clamator glandarius. The sequence goes on from JAUNZM010000254.1 coordinate 802,607, forward strand.
CCCTGATGTATTGTCTCATCTGTAGATGTCAGAATAAATTTGCGACCAATCACTATTCACTAAGTTGAACTGCAGCCTTTGCAAAATTCAGTTACTGGAAAAGTACTGCACTATTTGGAGCAAAATAAATTTGACTGGGTTGCTGTTTCACATGTAGAGGAAAAGCAATGAGAACCCCCTTTTACATTGTCAATTATAAGCATCTTGAAACAGATTTTGCTTCTACACATCTTTAATGTAGGGAATAGTAGGAAACCCAGTCCTGCTGTTTTAAATACACTGATACTAGATATAGTAAGCACCATTTGCAAACAGTTATTCTTGATTTTTATGGCAAAAGATGGATATACTCAGAAATTGGAAAGGAGAATGAAAAAGAGAGCTATTACGTGCTTTAAAAAGAACTGGTGTGATTTTAGAGCTACAGAGGTAAAAAAAAAACCTTAAAGGGCCTCATTGGAATTAATCAAAAGCAAAGACTAAACACTAGTCATCAAGGGGGTTTTGATCATTTGAAATAACTACAACTGTAAATTTTATTAGAATACCACTTGTAAAGATATCTGTTTTATTAAAGCGAGCCTCATCAAAGACCTTTTAAGGCTACTGAATAACACCTGTAGTCAAATAATTGCATTGCTTTGGAAAAAAAAATGCACCAATTTAGATTCAATGAAAGAAACAGCTTAGAGAGATAATGTCCTTCTCCTGTTTACCTCTGATGTGCTTTTACGAACGTTTAATTAATAAGCACAACACATCTTTCTCAAGCACAACACATATCTTTCTCAAGAAAAATAAGAAATTAAAATTGGCAGTATCTTAAGGGTGCCTCAATTACCCTCTTAGATCTGTAGTCAGGTGCTAGGCAGCAGGCAACAAAAAAACAGGCCACTAATTTAAATGTCAGTCTTTGGATTTAAGAGTTTAATTGCAAGTTGAAAGTCTGGTTACTACTGTATGTTTAGCTGGGATTCTTCCCCAGGGAAGATTGCTTTCAGGTTTATTCACAGAAAATAAAAGAAAATATTCTTTTGTCATTAAATAACATAATATGAGAAAAATAATTGTTATTTCTTGTCTCCTTGGCTATTATCTGTTTTTTCATTCTGCATGTTTTTTGAAGAAAATAAACATTTCTCCTACCAGCTGTTGGTTGATTAAAGTTTGTCAATGGACAATATTACCAGTATTAAGCAAAGCATGTGTGAGCAGATACCCATTACATAAGAAAAAAATCGAAAATTAGACTGCAAATATGACAAATTTCTAACGAGTAGACTTGCCTTTCATAGGATTTAATTGCTTGTTCCAGCTTCTCTTTATAGGCATCAAGATTCACTGCCTGAGGATTAATTAGTGTGATCTGCTTTTTATTGCTGCTAACATGAGCCAATGGTAACATCTATTATAGAACAAAAGACAGAAACTTCATTTATCATACTATTTTTCCTCCACCAGAATGGCCAAGACTCCATTTCCAGGAATCAAAACAGACACAAAACACTGGAAGGCTTCAGAAAGAAAGATCTGACCACCCCAAAAGAAATGTCAGAATTAAGACATAGTTCCAGTCCATTAATAAAATCTTATGAAATTATAGAATCCCTTCATGCAGAAGTTGCAAATTGATTAAACCAGTACTGTCAAAAAATACTGTTAAAAAGTCACTCTAACAATGGAAGGGTAGGTCAGAAGGGAGACAATCCTGTCTAGATCATGACCATATTCCAGACCGTGTTGCTTTAAAACAATACTCTCATAAACTTATTAGCATCTAATTCAAGCATACAGGTGTGATACTTACTTATTTAAGTGCATTTAATGCTCTTATTATAGAGGACTGTATTTTCTAAGGAATAGGAGTAGTAAAGGTGGAAAGAGATGGTTTTTACCACCACACTGATCCCCAAAGCATGAACAAGGTGAGTACTGCTCACTGAAACTGGTTTTAATTAATTACATTAATGCTTAGAACCCTAACTTGGTCGGTCAGAATCAGGAACTTCATTACCCTGCAAATTTCACAATACATAAGCATCCATGTAAATCAACTTCATTACAAAATAGAAAGTCTTACACTTAGAGCTAGACCTTCAAAAGGCCGAGAAAAGTGTTTCAATCATCATAGCCTAGCTGGATTCCAAATTACTGGTGTATGACTATTTTTTCAGGAGCAGTGGTGTGACTTAATATGCCACTCTCTTTCTGAGCACATCTTAATTAATCTGTGTCACATCAGTGCCAAACCACATCAAAGCTCCTCATATTAAATTAATCTTAAGATCATGTAGAAGCTGAAGTTAATGGGAACATGTCAGTGAAGTATCTTGCCAGAGACAGATGAGGTAAAGCTCTGCCCAGAACTGTGAGCCATGAAATCTGGTTAGCTGTCATTTCCAGGTGGCATTTGAAACCTGAAAGACAAGGAACTGAGACTATCCATATTCCAGTTTCATGTTGCCAGGGTGGTTGTCTGCTATGTTACTCAAACCAAGTTTAGCAGGGCATGAAGCCCTCTCCGATACCCCTTTACAAATTCCAAATACAAACAGCATAATTTGCAAAATTAATATTTAATACAGTTTATAAAACACTTTGAGTAGAATATGAGGGTATATAATACATAATTACAGTATTAAAGAATAAAATCAGAACAGAATGTGTTCTTATGAAATAGTAGATTTGAAATATTATGTATATTTTGAAAGCATTGAAAACTGCTAACAAAGTTAAGTGAAATTTGACATATTCAGCTGAAAGAAATCACAGGGAAGCTTTTTCAGTGCCAAAATGTTTTGCCATTTTTCTAAATTAAATACTTAAACTTTCACACCAAAAGAATTTGCTTGGTTTTATTTTTTATTTTTTTATTTCAAAACCAAAATTTCTCTTTTTATGGACAAAATCAAAGCACAATAACCCTAGAAAAACTTTTCCTACTTTAGATGGAGCAAGACATTTTGGTTGGCTGAATCTGAATTTGATTCTTCTGAGGAAACTGTTAGGTCAAAACCCCATGGCATGCAAAGCAGTACTTAAAATGCCACAATCTGCAACAGATAGTCGGATAGTTCTAGAGGGAAGGTTTCTTCCAGAAATATCACAGCATAATTTAGACAAGCCCCTAAACCAATTTTCTTTTTTCTAGATCTGAATGTGATGGGTAACTTAATGAATTAACCTCTTTGGAATAACTCAGGTGAAATTGACAGGTCAAGCAGACCTGAAAATAACAGGACAGCTTCTTTTTAATCAACAGTTGTCATGGAGACATCGTGTTGTCATGCTTGCTGCATCTCCAAGGTGAGAAAACAGCTCATAGTTACTGCATTATCACTGCTAACAAAAAACAAAAGTATAAATTACACTACTCCCAGAAAAGCAATCAGGGATGTATGCATTCCATATCAAGAAAACTAAGATCTTAGAAGGAAGAATGGAAAAATGTCTGTATGTTTATTATCTTCAATGATGTCTTCTGAAATAGTGGAATAATCAAAACTCTTAATCGATTTTTTAACGACTCCTATTCAAGCTCTATGTGTACTCCCAGAACTCATTTTCTGCTTTTCCTTGATAAGCTAGCATGAGACTTGCGGGAGAATGGATTCCACAGCTCATAAAATCTACTGGTTTCACCTTGTGTGCAGCCATCAACTTTCTTTTTCCTTTCTATACCCTGCTTCAGATCCAGACAAACTCATGCTTTTCATAGAATCATGGAATAACCAGGTTGGAAGAGACCCAACGGATCATCGAATCCAACCATTCCTATCAAACACTAAACCATGCCCCTCAGCACCTCATTCACCCGTGCCTTAAACACTTCCAGGGAAGGTGAATCAACCACCTCCTTGGGCAGCCTGTTCCAGTGCCCAATGACCCTTTCCATGAAAAATTTTTTCTTGATGTAATTTTTTCCTTTTACACATAGAACAATAATTCTCCACTGCCTGAGAAACAGTGTGTCTCTATACAACTAAAGGGGCTTAGCAGGTACAAAAAAAGTGGCAAGAATGATACATTCTTTTGTGTTTATATCCCTGTCTCTAAAGAAAGCCCATGGATCACTGTTTGGATTCTATAAAGCAGCTATTCATTCTAAGAATACCAAACTTAATTCAGGCCTGAACTAGATTACCACAAGCTCCCAGGAGCTACCATTAGAAATTACTTCTATCATTTGCTGAATCATAGCTTTCACTATTTTCAAGGACCATTATGTTTTAGAGACTACTGGTTTTGCAAACAGCAGTTCAAATGCCGCTCAGAATTCTCTGGAAAGGACTCAAAGGAGTCTCCATTTAGAAACACGGCAGAAAGAGCTGTAGTTGGTAGGTGTATTCAGACAAAGATAGGAAAAGAAGTGACTGCTCAGAAATCAATTGTATGAAATCAATGTCTTTTTTTTGACATTTCACTTACAGTAGATTGTTTTGTAATCATTAAATATCTCTTTTTATTTAAAAATGTCTACCTTAAATCTGAAACATTAAAATGTACATTTGAAAATACTTTTTGTACAAAAAGCCATCTTTTTATAGCATACAAAAAAAATCTCACACTTAAAATAAAATTCTTAAATATGTTAGGTTTGACTTGCTTTTACTAAATCAGAGAATCTGGTTTTGCTTCCACAATCTGCCTGCTATAGCAAAAATTCCCATTCCTAACACGAAAACTTTAAAATGTACAGATGTCTACATTAGTTATAGATATTTCACTTAGCTCCATATCACATACTAATTTTCTCTGAGTAGTTTTTAAAGAAATTGTTTTTAATAGTTAAAATGAGCTGCAGCATACTCATAGGATGTTGATAGGATATATTACACAAGAAGAATTGGAGTAACTTTCCACAAAATTGACTTCCTTTAAATGGAATGGCAATTAGAGCTTCATGATACACAATTCATCATGAATTTTGCACCTCCAGAATCTCACAGTTGCCTACACCTTATCAGAATTAAATTTTAATTACTGAATTCAAGTACTTCTCAAAAGGTCTTAGCAAACACTTGTAAACATTGAAAATGCACAAATCCACAAATTATGCAACTGTAGCATTTTCCAAATGACCTCGTGGACCTAAAATACATACAACAGTGAATTAACATGCAACAGAAGTTGATGTGATGCTCAAGAAATTGCTCAAGACCTGATGGCTGTACACTGCCATCAACTGGTAAATGTGAAAGAAAAATATATGACTCTAAAACTTAAGGGTAAAATCTGCCAGAAATGCTATTAACTATCAGTTTTATCTTCTTATTGATGCATGAATGAACATTCAGAAATGCATTAAACATTTAGTGCACATCAACCATCTACAATGAAGACTAGAGAATGCACTTATGACGTTTACAGAAATGAATAAAAAATACTTTTTAAAACAGAACCAAGTTTTACATTTTCTTTGAAAGAGCGTAAGAGTTTTACCTCATCAAATACTTTAGAAGCTACATGCTTGTCCAGAACTGGGATGTATTTGGTACTGTGTGTGACAGCTGTAGGAGCTAAGGCATCTTTGATGGTGAGTCGCTTCGCAACCAAGCCATGAGTCTCTAACCAAAGAGCCGAAGAAATATCTAGAGAACTGGAAAAAGGAGATGGTGAGAAGTAGCACAAGGTAGAAATACCTTTGAGAAGTTTGAAGTGACTAAAGGAAAATACAAACTGTAATTTTTGTGCTGTATCTAAGTATGTACACACATACCTTTTCGATGTCTTTTCCACAGCTTTCTGCATTTTCAGATCTAAGATAAAAGATTTGCATTTCATTATCTTAAAGTTTTTGTTCACACACAAGTATACATTAATAAGCTGACATATAATAGCAACATTTTTTCATTTGAACCTACTAGCAGTGTCACAAAGACTACATAAGGATGTCTATTTCAGTTGCTAAATTAATCAATGGGAATTAACATTCTTGCTCTTCTTACTGTTGATCAATAGTAACAGTGTTACAGTATGTTTCATGAGCCTTAATTAATCAATGAGAAATTTATAAAATAAGTGAGGAATAATTTAGGCTTTTTAAAAAAAAACAAAACAGAACTCTGTATGCATTTATTTCTTATAGCCCAAAAATAAAGATAACTCAATTTATTCCCCAATTCAAGACGTTATGCAAAGTACTATCACTAATGAGATGAAAGATCGGCTAATGTAGGGTATAACACTATGAAAATCTGTATAAAAGGTATATAAAGAGTTCAAAATAAGAAGCTGAAATGTAAAAAAAAAAGATACAAACATCTTTAAGTATCATAGGTGAGGTTTTAGAACAACTTAGAGAATCTACCATACAGAGTTGCATGAATTACTGAAAGAAATGAAAACTATTTGGACATATATTCAAGCCCCACTTGAAATAATTTTGCTTCTACCTATGTTTTACTCAGAGAACATGTTTTTTAATAAATTGCCACTTGCTTTCAGAATTAGAAGGACCACTTTCAGCTTTAATGACACTGAACAAAACTACAAATTAATGTATCACAGCAAAACATATTACTGTATTCTAAGAAGACTCTCAAGAGCTACTTATTATAAGGTAAAAAGCACCTCTGATACCCTTTCAGCAGTCTAAGGTGCAGCACTATCACGGTTGTCACAGACTGTGGACATAACTAAACTGTTGTAAACTGAATAGTTTGGGCACTGGAAGGAATCTGGCAACAGCTGTAAGGACCTTGTTATAATGCTTTCCTGTGTGTCCAGCTCTCTGCGTATTTGGTGTATCCTGGTCCTTTGTACTACGTATCTTCACTGTTTCACCTCAAATGAGGTGCTATTAGTAACAAATGCAGTAGAAGAAATGTTATGTGCCCCACCCAGAGCTTCCTGGCTGTCAACTTGCCTTTGGAAATGGTTGTATGTTTCATGCTCTTTTTGACAGAAACATCTTTTCTTTCAGGACATGTTCCTTCCTCTGGGTTCTCTTCCCTTGATTTCACACTGTGGCTCAGGATTCGCAGCAGACTTGTCTTTGTTTGCTCTGTGGGTGTTGAAAGGGAAAGAAAGGAAGAACTAACTTAATGCTCAAAGACTTGCCTGGGATTTTTGGTATCTAGTCCTGGTTTTTAAGGGACTGACTACACAAGACCTCAACCACAAAATTACTTCAGCACTAATTTGTATCTCATACTTTCCCAAGAACAAAGACTTCTTTCACATCAGCCGAGTAAACTTCATTTCAGACTGCATACATGGGATACTTCAGAGAGAAATGTACAGTTACAGGTGTAGTAAGGGGAAATATTAGTGTAAATAATGCTCTAAATAGTGCAACACAGATCAGCCATTCATCCCTGCCAATGTACTTATTTCTAATACAAAGAAATAAGAGGTTGATATCTACTATCAAAAAAAGTGCTTGCACAGCTTTTAAAACATTCTGTGAAAATGGATTATCATAGAATCACAGAATCATAGAATAGTTTGGGTTGGAAGGGACCTTAAAGATCATCCAGTTCCAACCCCCCTGCCATGGGCAGGGACACCTCCCACTAGATCAGGCTGCTCAGGGTGTCATCCAACACCTTGAGCCCCTCCAGGGACGGGGCAGCCACAACTTCCCCGGGCAACACGTTCCAGAGCCTCATCACTCTCATCATGAAGAAATTCTTCCTTATATCTAGTCTAAATATGCCCCTCCCAGTATATAGCCATTGTCCCTCATCCTGTCACTACAAGCCTTTCTGAATAGTCCCTCTCCAGCTTTCCTGTAGCCCCTTCAGGTACTGGAAGGTTGTTACAAGATCTCCTGGGAGCCTTCTCTTCTCCAGGCTGAACAACACCAACTCTCTCAGCTTGTCCTCATATGAGAGGTTCTACAACCCTCTGATCATCCTTGTAGCCTCCTCTGGACCTGTTCCAACAGCTCCATATCCTTCTTATTTTGAGGATTCCAGAACTGGACACAATACTCCAGGTGAGGTCTCACAAGAGAGGAATAGAGGGGGAGAATCACCTCCCTCGACCAGCTGGCCACACTTCTTTCATCGCAGGGTCTGTGATGAAGTATAAATGAGTAGACAGTTGTCTGTCTGTTTGTTTCAAATGAGTAAAATGACTGAAAAGTGAAAATGAAGGAAAGTTAGTCCGAATTTCAGAGAGATGGTTATTTAATTCATCAAAGGCTTAATTTGTTCCTACAATGAGGGGTGCTTTTTGCTATTTTCGACAGAAGCTTTTCAAGTCAGTGAATAAATTCTACTAACAGCTACAGTTCATATTAGTCTTACCTGCATATAATACTTTCTTCCTTCGGGCTGGACTGTCAGCAGTGGTTTGCCAGGTTTGGTGATGTGGTATCAATTGTGGTTCTTCTGAAGCACAGCATGGCCTGCTGCTAGCAGCAGTATTAAGCTCTTCAATGTGTTCAGTTACAGAAGACGCAGGAAGTGTCTGCTTGTGATTACTGCTTCTAAGTGACAAAAAGAAGAAAAAAGCAAGAAATTACTTCAAACATATAGCAATGGTTTAAAAAAGGCTAAGCTGAATTCTTCTGGTTATTTAAATACTCATTTCAAATGCTTCCAATAGTGCAAAATATTTTCTCTATTATCCTAGTCTGCATTTCAAAGGGGAGTTCGAAGGAGGTTAAAATATGCTTGTGGTTTTTTAACTGTCTAAAAATTGTTTCTTAGTCTATTTTAAAAGTGTTTGTTACTTTTAAAGCAACACTCTTGTACATTTATAATAAGGTCAGAATGTTGTTTAATAGCCTCTTTGAATCCGGGGGGGGAAAAATAAACCTACCATCAGTAATGAAAATAACTGACACACATGTATATTTAGATTTTATATATATAAAAATACTTATATATAAATAGTTTATATATATGTATATACACACACATATATATGTTTATTCCAGCACTAATTTAAAAAAATGCAAATTCTTATAGAAACATTTATCTACATTTTTAGGCCGGACATCCTGCCCGTCCTTCCACCTGTGGAATTCTTCCACACCTCTCTCCTCCTTTGATTTATTTTACTGTATTTTTAATACCTTTGTTTTAACTTACTGTTTTTAATAGATTTCTGTCTAAAAAATAGGATTTTTTTCAATGTACTTTCTGGCTTTTGTACTACTACTGCACACATAAAAAAAGCACTAGGCAAGCTATTTTTTTTAAGGCTGTGCTCTCATAAAGATTACAAGTAAGTTCAAGTTGGAAGCTAGGTCTGTGTTTGTTCCCCAGACAGAAACTCAGTACAATCAGAAAACTTCTCCATGGTGACTCAGGAGCCTACCTTCAACATGCTGTGAAAGGACAGATTTTTTAACAGTTATTTTTGGCAGTGCAAGATTTTCAACATGTTTTTCAACTGATGGTGGACATGAAACACTTTTTAATTATGAGATTACTTATCCTTTGATAAAAAGCAAAGTTAAATATAGAATAATATATAGACACATATTATACAATCAAGAAAGTGCAAATACTTGAGCTGAATATCATTTATGGTGTCTGCCATCTTTTACACAAATAAATTTGTATGTAATTTATGTTTCAATCAGCATATCCTAATGAGTGTCAATGTAGTCATGAAGTACCATGCCAGCTCTACCAGAGGACAATAATGTCTTTGCTTTAATTATTCCTAATAATCTGAGACTATAGAGATATATTTGAGACCATTCTGTTAATACATTTAGTGTATTTTCCAGATTTTTCTTTTCCATTACTGTAACTGTTCAGAAAAAAAAAACCAAACAACTACCTTTCTTTTTAGGAGGGAGAATGTCAGAGATTAAAAATGCAAGACAATGAAAAAGGAGAAATGAAACAGATTGATCCTATCTTTTATTAACATAATAGCAATATACTTATTCTCTGGATCATTTTCTCCATTATAATGATCCTTCATCAGACATTCATCATGAAAGGTCTTCATTTTCTCTAGGTCTCTTTTTCCTTGTTTGATCTCTCTTTTCAAAAGTTGTATGTCTTCACTCTAACAAAAATGAAATCAAATGTTTTATTACAATTACTCCTAAACATGTTTCATTTCTGAACTGAAACAATGTGAGCTTTAATGATGATTTTGAATAATGACTCAGTTAGGACAACTGCATCATTTTGTGTACTTTTTCCCACAGTCTCTCTGTCTCTTACACCAAAGTTTGTTTTGATCACTTCCTCTACATACGGGCAGGCTTATAGAAAAGAAGATTAACATGTGTGTGGCAATTCAAACTTTCATACTATTCTTCCTTTTTAGGAAAAGGACAAGCACTCTCTAACAAGCCAGTTATCCCTTAAGATATGAACAGCCATATTTCTGAATAATGCAACAAGGTCAATAGCTCCCCTCATTCCAAGCAAGCACAACAAATAAGTAAATAAATAAAACATACTGCAAGATACATACATAACAACTACTGTCCTGTCATTCTACAAATCACAGCTGTACCACACTCACAACATTGTCTCTAAAAAACTGTATGTAAAACCCATACTCTTCAAGTAAACATTGGAACTGAGTAGGAATAATTTGGACTACATGAAAACAGGAAGGCAATTACAACAATGATCCCTTTACAACTCCCACAGGGCCAGAAGTCTGGATGTGGACAACATGGACTCTGGCTTTCATCTTTCCAACATGCAGTGTCACGCAGTTCACATCATCAGAACCACCGAAACTGCCCAGTACGCTCCCTGGTACCTTCCAAGAGATGGAATACTTTCACATCTTCCTTCTACTTGGTGTCTGCAAAGTTCTAAATTTCATTCTACTGTGTTGTTCCTGGTTGTTCCACTGACACCATTAGTTGTGGAACTAATTAACTGAGTGTTTAATTAAAAACAGGAATCTGCTTTAAACGGGTGTTTCTGTTAGTCTATTCAGAAATTTTCTACTGAGGACTGTTAGATTGAGCTGCTTAGTCACACTTGATAGGTCACGGCTATTCCAGTCATTTTACTCATTACAGATCTCTCCTTAGTTCAGTACAGTGAATTTCTAGCAAAATTCACAGAATCATTCATTCATTATCATTCAAATTCAACACTGCCTTCTCTCATTTATTAACACGATACAAAACATAGCATCGGTTTAAATAGTAACTTGTCTCTTAGACAGAAGAGATGATGTGTGTTTCCTCCAGAGCTGAATTTAGATTATACATTTCTGGGGTTTGGAGGTTGGATTGTTTTTTGCAACAGTAGCACTACTAACGTACTTTGCATGATCTTCAGGCTTTTTTGTTGTGGTCTAATAAAAATGTCACACTCACTGCTTCTGCACCACTTCAAATCTGACCAGGATCAACCCTCTCTTTAAATAATATAATGGAATCTGGAATCACAATAATGTGAGTCTTGTGGTACCTTCAATGGCAAGAAAAAAGCAATTGTATTTCTTTTCAGATACTCACAACACCAAACTCTGCAGCATCAGGATCAGTCAAGTAAATGTTATAATAATGAAACCGTCCCTCTGTTTCAGTAGATAGTTCATATAAAAATTTATTAGCTTCTATATCATCACAGTTGAAGGATACTGTATGGATGGGAATTTTACGCTGAAGCTGGACTTGAGCCAAGATTATCTGAGGGGGCTGAAAATCAGAAAAAATATATAAAACATGTGGCATCTAGAAATGTATTTAACAAAACATGAAGAATTTGTAAGAATTTAATCAGTCATACTGTTGCTTAGAGACAGACATTTATCAGTTAAAAGCACACATTCTGTATAGATTGCTACTTCACCCACAAGTCTATGGAGCCGGACAGGATCCACTCTGAGTATTGAGGGAGCTGGTGGATGTGCTTGATAAACCCCTTTCCATCATCTTCCAACTCTCCTGGAAGACTGGGGAAGTTCCACTGGACTGGAGGCCAGCTGATGTTGTGCCCATCTACAAGAAGGGTGGCAGGGAGGATCCAGGGAACTACAGGCCTGTCAGTCTGACCTCAGTGCCGGGGAAAGTCATGGAATGGGTGATCTTGAGTTTCTCACAGCGTTCTGCTTAGGAAATTGTCACCCTCTGGACTGGACAGGACAGGTGTACACTCTCCTGGGTGGAAAACTGGTTGGATGGCCGGGCCCAGAGAGTGGTGGGAAATGGTGTTAAATCCAGCTGGAGGCCAGTTACAATTGGGGTTCCCTAGGGCTCAGGGCTGGGTCCAGCCCTGTTCCATGGCTTTATCAATGACCTCGATGAAGGCATCGAGTGCACCCTTAGCAAGTTTGCAGATGACACCAAGCTGGGTGGAAGTGTGGATCTGCTGGAGGGTCGGGAGGCTGCAAAGGGACCTGAACAGGCTAGACCGCTGGGCTGAGTCCAATGGCATGAGGTTTAACACAGCCAAATGCCGGGTCCTGCACTTGGGGCACAACAACCCTGTGCAGAGCTACAGACTGGGAGAAGCCTGGCTGGAAAGCTGCCTGGAGGAGAGGGACCTGGGGGTGTTGGTTGACAGCAACTGAACATGAGCCAGCAGTGTGCCCAGGTGGCCAAGAAGGCCACTGGCATCTTGGCTTGGATCAGAAACAGCATGACCAGCAGGTCCAGGGAGGTTATTCTCCCTCTGTTCTCAGCGCTGATGAGACCGCTTCTTGAATCTTGTGTTCAGTTCTAGGCCCCTCACCACAAGAAGGATGTTGAGGCTCTGGAGCGAGTCCAGAGAAGAGCAACAAAGCTGGTGAAGGGGCTGGAGAACAGGCCTTATGAGGAGCGGCTGAGAGAGCTGGGGGTGTTTAGCCTGGAGAAGAGGAGGCTGAGGGGAGACCTCATTGCTCTCTACAACTACCTGAAAGGAGGTTGTGGAGAGGAGGGTGCTGGCCTCTTCTCCCAAGTGACAGGGGACAGGACGAGAGGGAATGGCCTCAAGCTGCACCTGGGGAAGTTCAGACTGCTTATCAGAAAAAAATTTTTCGTAGTAAGGGTCATTGGGCACTGGAACAGGCTGCCCAGGGAGGTGGTTGAGTCACCATCCCTGGAGGTATTTAAAAGACGGGTAGACGAGGTGGTCAGCGACAAGGTTTAGTGTTTGATAGGAATGATTGGACTCAATGATCCAAGAGGTCTTTTCCAATCTGGTGATTCTATGGGTGTATGTTTCTATGATTCATAATTATATAAAATGATCCAACTTAAAAGTGAATTTGTAATACTTCTAATGTGCTAAGGCACAGGACACTAATAAAATAAAATGTACGTTATAATATAAACAGTAGTCTTTGTTTCTTAAGTCTTAAAGGAAATTACTTAAGTATAGGAAATTAAACCACTGCATTGGTGTTTAGTATCACTGGTTGTATATAAGTCAATATTTTTGGATGTATATAACCATTGATATTATATTAAGACACATTAGCTCAATGACAAGTTGATTCAATGTCAGGAAACAAACCAGAAGCTGAGGAAGTAGGACAGTTAGTGTTCCTCCTTCAATAAATAAAAGTAAGAGATCTACCATGTCTAAAAATGTTGATGGATATGGTAGAAATAAATTATTCTCTAAGTTCTCAAATTTCTCATAATACTTTAGTTGTTCAGAATACTGCCATAAATCTTGATTAATTTAGCTTTCCCCTGATATTTGCAATGCATTTGTTTGTTGTACTTTAATAGTCAAAACAATCTTGGTAATTTCCTCTTTTTCATCAAAAAATATAATATAAATAATAAAAGCCATTATTAACTAGGTAAGAAGAAGTGAAGTGTTCACTAACTTCGAATTTAATAAAAATATTAAGATGAAGAATCTGAAAAAGGATACATGAAGCCAAATTATTCTTTAATACAATATGAAGATATGCTTTTAGCTAGCAAGGGAAGTGTAAAAGAATGCAAAGATTTTGATCAGTTGTAAATTGAGTTTTAATCACTCGACTTGTCATTAGAATCATGGAAACATAGAATCAGAATGGTTTGGGTTCGAAGGGACCTCAAAGATGGCCTAGTTCCAAGCCCCCTGCCATGGGCAGGGACACCTTCCACTGGGTCAGGCTGCCCAAGGCCCCTTCCAACTTGGCCTTGAACACCTTCAGGGATGGGGCAGCCACAACTTCCCTGAGCAGCCTGTGCCAGTGCCTCACTGCCCTCATTGTGAAGAATTTCCTCTTATATCTAGTATAAATCTGCCCTTGTACAATTTACAGCCATTCCCCCTCATCCTATTACTACAACCCTTTTTATAAAGTCCCTCCCCAGCTTTCTTGCAGGCCCCTTTCAGGTACTGGAAATAACAAAGATTAAGAAAATAACAAACACTAGAAAATAACAAAGATTAAAACTAAAAGTAAAAACAACATTAGAAGATGTAAGTCGAAGTTTCTCATCTACTAAATTAAAAGAGGTTTACAAATTACTTTGAAGCATATAAATCCAGCCTTCATCCTAGACCACTGTTCTTTCATCAAGAAAAATAAAACCAAAAGAAAAGTAAGCTTCTAGTATCCTTCTTCCTTATCAAGGAATAAATATTTTTTTTCTGCAAGTTTATGAAGCTTTCTGAATCTTGGATTTAAGCTATATCCCTCAATAATTATTTTTATGTGCCCTTCAGCCCAGCTATTTATGTAAGTCAGAGTTTTGCTGCATATCTGCCATTACAACCATGCATTACAGCTTCAAAGCTCAGTTCTACCTTATTTGCATCATTATATCTGATCAACAAGTGGGATTTCATGAGTTTTTAGCTGATGTTCTATAATGCATTAACACATGAAATAGCACCATTTTATGTCACGGCTACAACATTTTCAAAAATAAAAGCATACTTTTGTTTTTGTTACCCACTTAAACCTAGACTTAAAGCAATTCTAGACCATTGCTACTTCAGAACTGCACCTACATGAGATCAAATTAGACTCAGTAGGAATTAAGATGAAATTGAATATCATATGGAGACCTAATGGAGCAATATGATTCTTAATAACAAAATGAAGTAAATTAATAATTAGTACTTTACTCCTCAGACACAACATAGCCCTTACGTAAGCTCTGCAACAGAATGTAAGAAAGTACCTTCTTATATATCTGATGTGTTCATTGGGGGAAAACATTGACAAATGTGGGGGTTTTTTTATTTTGCTATCAGTCACCTTATTTTTAGATTTGCAAGACATCACACAAGATTGCAGGGTTTTAACATTTAAATCCAACCATATAATGGGACCATCATTATTTTCTGAGTTTTAATTCATGAGATATTTGTACTAAGTTAGGAAGATATTTTATTTAACACAAGCCCTAACCTCGATACTAACATACAGCTTTAACAATTAGCAGATCCTTCAAACAGCTCATGAGAAATGCCATGAATTATCATGTGCCAAAGACTAGATTGTGGGTGAAGAGCTCTAAACAAAACTCCTTTATGAACAGCACATTTCTCGGATACAATTTTTCAATATTATGACAATGTCTAAGAGACTCAACTCTGCAGGCATGATATCCTCCATCTCATACTTCAGCCTTCTGACATGATCACTGTAGCACCACACTACTGTATTTTCAGTTTTCTTATTTCAGAAATACCTGGTCAGGTCTCCCATCAGTCAAGAGATAAATAGCTTGAGTGTCAGTATCAGAAAGAGCAATCTGGAGAGCTTCAAGTGTATTTGTGGAACTTCCAACCTAAGAAACCAAAATTCAAAGTTACAGCTACACTTTTTTGTCTGTGTTCTTATATTTCAAATAACAGTGTACAGATTCAAGGGATATTACAGAACTGAAATGAGTAATAAAATGGTAAAAATATTTCTGCCAAATAGCTAGAAAAATCAAAGTGATCAAAGTGTCAAAGTAGCGTATATTGGTGTCAAATTGGTATTTAGTGCTTATGCAACCACACATAAGCAAAATGCTGGCAAGATAAATAGGAGCTGTAGATACTATAGCAATCATTAACAGACTATAAACAGGCAGGAAGATATAAGCAGAAGTTTACATTCTATAATATTTTCCCACTGCAGCTCCTGACTGTCAACTCATCACTCCCCCTTGAATTTCAGTTTTTACTTAAATAATTCAAAAGCTCCACAAAAGAGTTGCAGAAGTTTATTTCTCAAAAATTGGATTTCCTGGTTTTCTGAACAGTAATTTTTTTCAGACTATCTAGCCCCTTAGCACATCAATGTAAACAACATTTAATTTTTAGCACAAAAAATAGCTGTAACAACAAAACATACACATTAAAGCAATACTATGCCCCCTAAATATTCATACTTGAGTAACGTTAGCTGTTTCCCTGGGTCATTCACATGCTTAGTGATCGTGACCTGTCTTTTAGAGACTCTAAATTTACTGAAATGCATTTCACTGCTTTTAGGAACCTAAAAATCACAGTTTATATCTTCAGATTTCCACCTTTCAAAAATTCAGTGCACAAAACCTCCCAAATTTAAGGAAAAAGTAAGGTTTTGTCAGTATGGAAAAGTTTTTTTTCAAGCCTTAGTCTCTAATGGGGCCAAAGACAAATCCCTGAAATGATATCTGTCTGGTTTATGCTAGTACAGCACCTGAGTGCCACTCTGGAGGGCAGTGAGGATTGGAGTGGTGTGAGAAGAAACTCAGTATCCTTATTTATAATGCATTACAGAAGATAAATATAAATCAGTAACATTGACCCAGACATGCAAAAAAATATGAGAGCGTATTATTTTTTCATTCCTATTAATTGTGTTAAAACTCCTTCCAGTTCATCCCTCCAGCAAGGAGTTCTATTAGAAAGGGTTAGAAAGGGCAGAGTAAGTAAATGGAACAGTTGATACACTCTGAGAGTGATTCTACGGGGCTGCATAGGAATATATGGGCCAGGCAACAAGATAGCTCAGACGCTTTATAATCCTGTCTTCTAATCCACAAACAATCCTTATCAGTACTCACTCATAAGAAAAAACTAGCCTGAGCCATTTTCTTTGTGTTAAATAAATGTAATATTCCTAATATTTTAGTAAGCAGTATAAAGGTTTAGGCACACATCACTCATTATTATATGCAAATTGTCCATCCTCGCTCTTTTCAACGATAGTACATGGGTTTAGTCCAATTTGAAACAAAACAACTTCTTCTAATATATCACGGGAAAATAGTAAGGATGTTGATGATATGAGGGGAAATAATTATATAACTTGCGGTAAAAGCTGTTAATTTTCAATTCCTCAGTTGCTGCTGTTACAAATGGACACTGGTTTTATCAGAATTTAAACAAAGTTGACATGTTTCAACTACATAGCATAATCATCCCCTGAATTTTAAACGTTATCACATCTAAAGGATTTTTTAAGGAACAGTTAGTTACTGTTTATAGCTCAGCTTTCTTATTCAACATACTGGGACAAGAGTGTACAAAATGAGATCAAAAGATCTACTCTGATTAATATTGCAGAGCAATCTTCTGTTCATTCAAGCTTCACTGTAAAGCCAGCTTTCTGATCTCAGACTTACATCTGCACTGCTTTAAACAGACTAAAAGGTCAGCAGCACACGTCATCCCTGAAAAAGGTAGATGGTTCTTGTATTATTCCCTGTACCATTTCAGATACCTAGATCTAAACTTAGAAGGAAATTTATAATGAACAATTCATAGCTTCATGAATAAAGATGAAAAAGGTCATTCCCAAATGCATATGCAAGATGGTATCAAATTATAGCAGTTCAAAATGCAATCGAACTTGCATGATACTGTACCACATATATGGCTTAAACAGACGCAAGTTTTCAATTCTCAAGGAAGGCAGCAAAATTAAGCCCACTGACCACAGTTATAAGTATTCACAACTACTCAGTGAGGCCACACTAATACTTCCTTTTCTCTGTGTCTTTTTCTGTTAGCATTTTCTGAGAATACTGAGTTACTTATCTTCTATGTAGTCTCGGAGATATTATGTAGCTTCCTCAATTCCCTCATCCCCAGGAATTTCATGATGAAGTCTGAGGAAAAGCTGAGGAGTTTTATTATATAAACATGTTTTTGAGTTAGAAAACATAACATGGGATATATCTGTACCATTGATTGATTGATTTTCAGTGCTGCGCTCCTAACATTGCTATCCACGTTTGAAACATTAACTGGCCCTAAAGCTGCTGACAGGTACAATGTGGTGGCTGATTGTGGCTCACTACAAGTATTTCTACTCTGTTTCAGGGAAAAGTCCTCAGATTTTGGCCACTGGCAATGAAAGAATATTGGGTAGATAGACAGATGTTTGGTCTGAGTATAGTTGCTCTCATGTTCCTATGAAAGCTAAAGTCAGTTGTCTGTCTGCACCAAAATGGACTAGAAATGCTCTTCCAGCCTGCTGGCACCAGTTTCCTGCATCACCTCTGAGCTGCAAGTCTGTCAGCAACAGCCCTCACCCGTGCAGCAGCCATGCAGCAAGAGTGACAACTTTAGACACAAGGTCCAAGCAGTCTCATGGTTCCTACGGAAATAAAATTGGCCAACATTTGCATTGTGGCTGCTAAATGTACCAGACTGCAAGTTGAATTAATAATGTTAAAGGATTATTATACCTGACACATCATATATTGTACTCAGATCTACTGAAGTCTATGCTTCATCTATACATTTTACTTTACTAAAGTAAAATACTTAACCAATTCAAAAATACCTCAGCCATACAGGAAGAGAAGACACAAATATAACTTTGTACAAACACGTTTCGTGATAATTAGTTGCCAGATTACCTCAAGAGCTTTTATCCAAAGCCAAGCGTCTTGCAAATTTTCCTCATTAACTTCAGCAAGTTTCTCTCGCCATGCTACTGCTTGGGCAGTAAATTTCACAAAGTTAAATCTCTTTTTGTATCTCAATTGTTCCTGCAAGAGATAGCATCTGAATTTTACTCAGCGTTAAGAGAAAGAATAATTGTATCCTGAAAAACTGACTAGTAGGAGTTGTTTTAAATTAGGTATAATTGATTATACAGTTACAATAAATATTTATAATATTCAGTTATGGTATGCAAAGAGATATACAGAGACAATAACAATTATTGCCTGCAACTATTAATACTAAGATTACTTGAACTTCCCAATGTCTCCATTTACTCATGTTTCTCAAACCACTTGCCTAGGAGGCCAAGAGAAAGAGAAACAAAACTGAGTATGAACAGTGGTATAAGGAAGATATTATGACTACTTATCAAAGGAAACTGAAATCAGAAATAAAGCAAGGCATCATTTAGAGGAGCAGAAAAAGAATCAATCATAGACCACAGACAAGGGGAACCAGGACAGCAAGAGAGAATGAAGTTAAGAATTTGCTGAAGTTGCTCTTGGACAGAAGTTACAAGGAGGGAAAGATTTGCGCAAGCTAGTAAAAACTTTCAGAGCCTGGAATCTTTGCTTCCCTTTCATTACCACTTTTGTGCAGCTGCTTCTGGCACAGTATCTAGCAGTTTTCTAGTGCTGATCTGCCAAGAGGACACATCATACTAGGTCCTAACACTTTTGCACTTAGCTCAAAATGCTCTTTCTTACAGTTTTAAATTTTCTAGTCCTTCTAATGATTGTTGTCAATGCCAGACTGATGGATTTTTTGTCAGTTACTCCTCTCAGGTCTAAAAATGTTAAGAGTAATCACATTTTAACAGTGCCTTTTTCATAGATTTCTAAAACTAGGTGAGGCAAATCACATCCTAGGTGTGTCTCCCAATACTGGTAGCTTCTGAGGTACTTCTTCACTTTGCAAGCCCCTTCGCAAAGTTCTGAGTCACTGTGAGATGTAAGGAAGTTCAAAACATTCTACATCCTCTATAGTAAAAGTATGAAAGTGAATGTAGAACACACATTACAAACAACAACATACTAGGACAACTGGATGACACAGCTTAAAAATAAAAATGTTAAAAGGTGTTTAATTGCATCATTATTCTTTGTTTTCCTTGTTCTTCTTTTCCTTTTTTTTAGGAGGAAGGTGACTTGAGAGAGAAGAACTACTTAAATCTCTTTAATTTTTAGCATTTTCTACAGATTTTTAAAAATATTTTTACAAATGATGAAAACTCATACATTTTTAACTGAAAAATGAGCACACCAAGAAAAACAAAATATTTTTACAAAGCTGATATTTTAATATAATTTTTAAATATGAAAATGAAAAATAGAATAGCAACCATCCAGAAAAGACCAGCCTGCTCTAAAATAATCCTCTGTCTTCAGAATTATCACTTTGTCATACCTGTATGAGCTGAAATATTTTATTCTTCACTAACGGCAGCTTGTCCTTCATAGACTGGGATATATCAATAAGAATATAGACATCATCTTCAAGCACATTTCCAAAGAGCCCTCTGCTTCCTTGTTGAAGCCACTTCATCCTGGGGGAAGAAAAAAAAAATCAAAACCTGGTCTGTAAGATCTTTGGAGCTTTGTGTATCAGAATCTAACAGGAAAGATCTTTTTATCCCTGCTGTACTTCATATTCTCTTTCCCCAAGTATCTGTTACCAGTCACTGTGAGAAGCAGTACATTGGCCTCAACAAACCAATACTCCATCACTATGTAACAACACAAGGCATTGTTTTTCTAATTTGAGTAGGAATCACTAGACAGACTAAACAGAAAAAGCAATACAGCACCTTTATAAAGTCAATTATCAGGTAGTTTGGGCTGAGAAATTCCATGAGGAAGTAACTGTAACTATTGCCTCTGTAGCTGTTCTCCAGCCTCAGGAAATCATTTAAGCATATGCTCATATATCTCTGTTTCCACAAAACCACTTGAGAACTTACTCTGAAAGGAACTTGAACACTTTGAAGAATCTTAATATAACACAGATGCTTCAATGCTTTGTTGACCTTAAGCCTAAATACAGACTTAGTTTTACATTTTAAACAGGATTTAAGCACGCTTGCCAGCTGTATACGTGCATACATACTGCTGTGTGCAACATTTCCTCAGTAATGGCCACAATAGGTTCAAATCTGATTTCCCTCAAGAGTCATAAACTACTTGCTTACTCTGAAACAGACTTTGAACAGACGGAATATAATAGCCCTGGGAAAAATATTACTCAACTCCACAAAGGTTTTAAAGAAATTATATCATGGAAATTTAAAGGATCCTATTACATTTGCTACTGATAACTATTTTGCCCTTAGTTATTTCTCCAAAAATGTTTGATGAAGTCTACCAAGACTTCTTAACAACGGGATAAACCACTTCAAACAGCAAAGCCATAATCTTGGCTTAGATTTCAGAAATACATACACACCAAAACCCTTTACCTCAAATTTTCCTTTCACAATATGTTAATGTTAACCTAAATACAGCAAGATGAAGATAAATTAAAAGGAACAACAAAACTCTGTTTGACCTTGCTAAATGTAGTCAGGCTGTTGTACTTTTGGTACTGAAGCAGCAATAAAATGATCATTCACATCCTGCTTTTTTCAGTGAGACATCTCATTGTTCTAACATACAAAACAGAGGGCAACATTGCTTCTTTTTGGAGTTCTACAATTTTAATTTTGAAAGCCTTCTTCTTCTCCTAATGTAGATATAAAAACCAATTCACTTTAGGGCACCTTTATGACAGGTGAATCAGACTCTCAGTTTGCCAATTTTTTTGTAGATATCCTACAAAATATAGGAGTGTTTCTGTACAGCTGCAGAAAAGTTAAATAGGGAGCAAGCTTGAGCACTTTACTTCTGATAAGATGCATTAATTAATAGCTCATATCCTGGCTCTGATGTATGCTGTTCAAACTTGTCTTCAACACAACATTGCAAAAAGGGCAGGTAACCATTATCAACATGGGCACTAGCCAAGCTGAGCTACTTGGTGTCTCCACAAGGAGACCTAGGTACACAGGGTGAACATTTACTAAGTTTTATTGGTGATTCTAGAAATTCTTTGCCACCTTATGCTCTCAGGCTTTTTAGCACTTTTAGCAGTACTTCAGTAGCATGCAGACTAACTTTCACATTTGAGTTTCAGAAAGAGAACAAAAGATAAAACTGTTCATCATTTTTCTTATATGGATACTAGGAAATCCTGATCTAAAAGGGATTTCTGGCTTAGTACTGCTACTGGCAGTTTACCAACCACTTCAGCTTATTATGACAGTAAATGTCAAACATTTCAACACTAATGAATTTTTCAACACAAGCTGATTTTTTGTGAGAGAACACTAACCTTCCTTCCATTTGTCTGATAGTTGTCCTCATTTTCTCTTTATATTTCTTATACTTTTCCGTACTAACATGTATGTGAACTATAGATCCATCTTTCCACAAGGTATGTACAAACTTGTCACAGTATTTTGCATTAATTACCTTCCACTTTGTTTCCTACAGCCAAGAAAAACAGATTTCGTGTTCCAAAACACATTATATTGCAGTGCTATTAATATTTGGTGAACAAATTTCAAAGGTGCATGCTTGTTGAACATGAACAGTGCCGAAATAGACATGGGTTAGGGTGGTCACAGAATTTGTTTCTAGCTAAAGTCAACAGAACTGCAGCTAGCAAGAACAGAAGCTTATCAAACAGTGTAGTGGTAGAGCTTGAGAAGAACAAATAGAAGACAGATTAATCCAAATTTGTTTAAGGATCTGCAAACACTGGAGCAGCTGAGACCAACACTTTTTCTGAGGAAAAATAAAGATGACAAGCAATCTTTGCCCTACCCTACATAAATATATAGAAAAACAAGGCACTGCTTAAGCCAGTTCTGATCCATCCTTGAAGATTATAAGTGGACCAGGAAAGAGTCATTAAAAGAATAATTTTCAAATAGCCTTTTGAAACAATCTTATCTAGAATCACTTGTGCCCAATTCCATTAATAAGCTGTTTTTAATAAAAAATAGATAACAGATCATACACTTCATCAGAAATTGAGCTATCAGACAAGTTTTCAGGTTTTAGAAGAAAAATCATACAACTCATAGGACATGAGGGAAAACTAACAGCACTCACAGCATCAGTTTGTGAAGATTCATCCTCTGGTTTAGTTTTTATGTCAACAATTCCATCTGCGTGGCGAAAAGTACAATCAGCAAGTGCATCGTACAGTGTGAGCTTCTGAGCTTTCAAGCCATACTTCTGCAACCACTTCTCAGAAGACAAATATTTGTCAGATGTATGCTTTTGTAATGGATGATCAGCTTTGGTTGCTAATAAAAAAAATAAAACAAACAAAACATCCTATATAACATGGCTCATTCCATATAAGGTATTTTTTGAAAGCAGGCTACTTCACTTACAGCTTTGGGGTGAGATAATATTTCTGATACTAATATTAATTAATATTATATTATTAATATTATAATATTTTATAGTCTTTTTGTGTGTTTTTTTTTCTTCTTAGGCATTTCTTTGCAACAAACACCCTTGTAAATGGAATAAACCCATCAGAAGACAATGAGCAAAGAGGTGAATAGCTACGGGATCAACATACAAAGGGAATATTCTTAGTAAAATGAAGGTTGACATAACCTTCATACTGGTTGAATTACAAAATTCCAGAAAAGATTACTGTATAAGATGTCTAGCTTCAAGGAGAATCATTTGAGAAAAAGAAACAACAGAAGATATAATTGAAATTACAGTTGAGAACATTGGCTAACATAGTCATTTCTCTTTTTTAAAGAAGGCCATTTAAAGTAAAAGGCAAACTACAATGTCTTTGAAAGAGATTTTATTGTGTTTCTCTGCAATACAGCCTTTTTATAGGCTGAGTATTGCACCCTGTATCCCAAGCCACATATCACTTGTGTACCATTGTGATATTTTCTTTAGTTCTGCACCCTCCTTTTATCATTTTTAATTGCTCCTGAAAGAAACAGGATATTTTTTGTCTGATCCAGTATGACTATTCTCATGCTTACTTTTTTATGTAATATTGTCTTAAAAATCTTGTAAGGACCATCTTAAGGTTGGGCACTGTGTATCTCTGGATTCTGGTAACAGGATACAGGGTTCTACACTCACTCTTCACTAGTTCAATAAACCACACCTAAATCATATGACCCAGTAGTGGGTCTCATAGCAGGGTGTATTTATTTTGTCACATTTTAATGTCACTGGACCTAGGACTCTGTTTAGATGCAGCTACAGTATTGAGACAACAGTATTGAGATCCTGAGCCTACAAATGAACTTATGGACGCACCTCATGCCTTAACAAACACAGAGATCAGCCAGCATCAGGGCAGGTGCAGGATCAGGGCCTGTTCATGTGGAAACATTTGCTTTCTGCTTGCCTGTGGTCCTTTGGACAGCCAGTGTGGCAAGTGTCACAAATGCACTCACATAATTTTAAAAAGAAAACTGTCATAAACTCAACAATAAGTCCTGCAGGGTTATGTTGTTGAATTTCCAATCCAGTGTAGGCAGAGGAAGTTCCCAGGATCAAATCTTCACCATCACCACCCTACAACACATTGTTGAGAATTCAGGTAACCAACTAACTGACAGTACAAAGAGTTCTCCAGGAGGTGATCCAGAAAAGAGTATCTAGTCCCAGGCCCCATCTAGCCAAAGCAAAAGCAATTGCACTGCAAAATCAGTACTGGCGCTACACAAATTCACTGATGCCTTGTGCTAATTCAACCTGAATCTTGTATCAACTTGCATAAAAAATACCATGTAAGTATTTTAAAACCAGGGACTAATGCAGAATTTAGGCACTGACAACCACAGCTATGATCCTGAAAATCCACTCCTCCCATTGCCGTCCAACACTGTAGATGACTAGACACTACAGATTCCTAATTTTTCAGCACTTAAATTTTGTCAGTGTGATTGTTCTGCTGCAAATCATGCCCAGAGCATCTCTGTCTTAGCAGGGCTGAGTAGCTTCTCACCATATGCTTCTGCCTTCTATAGGGCTCAATCCAACCAATACCCACAGAATAATAGATGGAACATGTTCTAAGACAAACATAATGGTGGGAACTATTAGTTTCTGAATCTAGTCACCAGTGAGCTAAAAATGGTGTGTTTCAGTATAATCTGTTTAAGTTCATCAACCTTAAGCAGTAGTAAACAGAGATTTGTAAAGGAAAGTTCAAAGAAACCCTAAGGTTAGATGCCAAGTACAGGTGCTACCTGTGTGTAGACATTTCTAAGAAAATCATCCCCAAACTGACATGTAATCAAACCTGTTCACAAATAAAATATTGATCATGACTATAATGGTAACTCTCTTGAAAGAAACATAAATGATACCATCTCGAGAAGCAGGCTGGTCAGATTCTGCTAAAATTTTTTGAGCTTCTCTCACTGTACTCCTGGCTTCCTCCAACTCTTTCCAGATCAAAAAGACATCTTCTCGGACACCAGCTACTACAAAAGAAATCATAAAAAGAACTTGACACAGTCATAGGGTTCATCTACATGTTGCCATATAACCTTGTTTTCTTGAGGTCCCATCGTAGTGACAAGTGCTGTCAAAAAAGACTTCAAAAAAGAGCTTAAAGCCGTCACTCGGATGTAAGAGGTGCTTAGCCTGGTGGAAGTAACCTCCAGAGTAGGACACAGATTTTTCCCACAATAGAAACAAATCCCATTTAGTGCTCTTGGACAATAAGGAAATTCCATAAATAAATTCACATATTGTCCCCTAGACTTCATTGCAAAAGTGAGCTCTAAATATTAGGCCCAACTTTGAAATGCTAAAGGGAAGGTATATTCAATTCTTTTAATTCCCTTTAAGCCCAGAAATACCTTTATTTTAAACAAAATACTGTTTTCCTGAAGAGTATCTGATGAAATTTTGCTTAGAGAAGTTTATTTTCATCTTAATAATTCTAAATAGTCATAAATAAATGCTAAAAAATTTAAAATGTCTTACTATCAGGCTATTTTCTCTAAAAACTGGAGAAATCCAAAGCTGAAGTTGATACAAGGTTTTCTTAATCTCAATAGATATGTTTGTCTCAATTAAAAAATGAAAAATACTTTTATCTTTATTAGAGTATAACTATTAAAATTGAGGCACCATGTATACCTAGGTAGTATGAATACTACTAGAATATGTGTTAGATCTGGTTAAGGGATCTGAACAGGCTGGACCGCTGGGCAGAGTCCAATGACATGAGGTTTAACAAGGCCAAATGCCAGGTCCTGCACTTGGGGCAAAACAACCCTGTGCAGAGGTACAGACTAGGAGAAGTCTGTCTAGAAAGCTGCCTGGAGGAGAGGGACCTGGGGGTGTTGGTTGACAGCGACTGAACATGAGCCAGCAGTGTGCCCAGGTGGCCAAGAAGGCCAATGGCATCTTGGCTTGTATCAGAAACGGTGTGACCAGCAGGTCCAGGGAGGTTATTCTCCCCCTGTACTCGGCACTGGTGAGACCGCACCTCGAGTACTGTGTTCAGTTCTGGGCCCCTCACCACAAGAAGGATGTTGAGGCTCTGGAGCGAGTCCAGAGAAGAGCAACAAAGTTAGTGAAGGGGCTGGAGAACAAATCTTATGAGGAGCGACTGAGAGAGCTGGGGTTGTTTAGGCTGGAGAAGAGGAGGCTGAGAGGAGACCTCATTGCTCTCTACAACTACCTGAAAGGAGGTTGTAGAGAGGAGGGTGCTGGCCTCTTCTCCCAAGTGACAGGGGACAGGATGAGAGGGAATGGCCTCAAGCTCTGCCAGGGTAGACTTAGGCTGGACATTAGGAAAAAACTTTTCACAGAAAGTGTCATTGTGCACTGGAACAGGCTGCCCAGGGAGGTGGTTGATTCACCTTCCCTGGAGGTGTTTAAGGCACGGGTGGACAAGGTGCTGAGGGGCATGGTTTAGTGTTTGATAGGAATGGTTGGACTCGATGATCCGGTGGGTCTCTTCCAACCTGGTTATTCTACGATTCTATGATTCTATGATCTCAGAGATTAAATTGCAATGTAGGACAATCTAGAATAATTGTAGTGTTACAGTAAAAATCTAAAAGAAACTGAATGATGAGCTATGCTAACCGGAGCTGCAGACCGATGGCAGATTACAACCTATAACTGAATTGCACACGAAGATGCTGAACAAGGCAAACTAGTGGTTCACTGTATGAAAGATAAGACATGCAAAACTTTCTACTAAGGTAGGCTGTCACTAAAAAAAACAACCTGATCATTGTGTTCTTTGATAAACTTCCCTGAAATAATAATATGAACATTATACAAAATAACAACTCAGTTTTAATTGTGAAATGCTTTTCCAAGAAATATTTTGAAATGTGTTATTATACACTGCCATCTCCTGGGACTTTCCTGCATTTCAAAAACATCTGTTTCAGCCATTAGGACAAAGATCAACATTTCTTAAATTACAAAATGCAGATAATTCCACACCACAGAACATAAGAGGCAGGAAAAAACCCTTAATCTGTTATCATTATCTCTTAAGAAAATTATTCTGTTTAAATACTTCAAGTTAACTTTTCTTTTAAAAACAGTCCCTCCTCAAAGTGCAAATCACAGCACTGGCAAAATCCCAGCAAGTAGGGAAACAGAGATTTGTTGATGAGTAGTCAGCCATTGGATAAGTATATACATATCTGTTGTCACAGTAAAAACTACAAAGCACATGCATTCACATCACGTATGCACAAATTGCTAAGTTAAGACTGTTGAGAATGCAATTCCGGTGGAGCAGCCTCCAACTAAATCTGGATAACCTCCATATACTATATCCTCCATACCCTCAATGTTATGTTTGAAAATATCGAAAGAAATACATGTATTTCAACTATCTTTAAAACAACTCTGAAAATATCACTGTGTTGTCTCATTTCCCCTTAAAATGTTGCTATGGACTTACCAAAACTTACAAGATTATTGTTACTGTGCCCACTAAAATATATGTATTGAATTGGTATTAGACAAGAAGGTAATTTTTCTTTACTTATGCTGCAGCACAGCAAAGTAAAAAGCAACTGAGTTTGATACACTTATTGCACAGGACAAATGCAGGCAACAAAAATTGCACATTGTGAAGGTCAGGTTGCTTAGAAAACCTTTTATCTGGCAGTTTTCCCGGGATCCAACTGTGAGAGCAGGTTGCAAGCAGTGATATCCATAGCGACTTTCTCTATATGGGAGACTTGCCTCCATCTCAGCCTCTTTTTCTCTCCAGCTAAGGAGTGGGAAGGAAAAAAAGCTGCACCTTTCAAAACTGAGACCCCAAACTCAAAATATACATACACATACAAGGCACTATATCTTTCAGGTGTGGTTCCCAACCTGTGACCCATCTCTCAAAGCACATAAGCGAAAAATGAGCAAGAAAGCACAAACCTCTCTTTGGTTTAAACTTCCTGAGCTCGCATCTCACCTGTGCCATTTTGGGGGCCACCAACTGAAAAGCAGCTGAAAGTCACCACCCTAGGGAGTGCAGTTCTCAATTGCTCCAGGCTCACTGGCTCCCACGAGCCTTCGGGTGTCTGCATCCCAGGAGAGATCTCTTCAAATGCCCTAAAAAGATTTCTTTGTCTCCAGAGGGAAAGGACTCTCTGTGTCTTCTGCTGCCTTGAAGCACGCCTTCAGCTGCCTTGGCTGGCAGTTTAACCACCAGAGCCCTTGGGACCCGCTGGTTCTAACTCAAAAACTGCCACACAGCAACAGTTAGAGGGTGGCTACCAACCACGCAAGAGCAAACCGGCCTTAATTATAAGCACAGCAGGCTAGTTTTGGCTCTTGCCAGTGGCCATCGCAACCCTGCAGAGCACCTCACACTGTGTATTGTCTCAGACTGTGCCCTGCCTTCAGTTAAATGGCATTTCTGCTCTGGAGGAGGGAGGTCCTGAAAAAGACGAAGAGGATGGGGAAGGGAGAGACCCTGCAGTGAGGGGCAGAAGCATTTTGCTGACATGGGTGAACTGAGAAGCAAGATGGTAGGTTGAAGTGAAAACACAAGCGCACTTGCTCATGTACATGGAAACTCATAACCACCCTCATTTCCACTTCCCAATTATTTAACACTGTCAGGCAATCTTAAAAGAAGCAGCTTTTCCACACCTACCTCCCAGCAAACAAACTCATCCAGTTTGACAAGTCACTGTAACCTGCTTGATTTCATACTCAAGATACAACACCTGCTGAGAAAAAGCCCACATCGGGAAAAAAAAAAAAAAAGCAGCCTGCAAAATCTACAATATCTTTGAAATATCAAACAAATACCAATGCAAAAATAATTCATGGAAAACAGAAGCTTTTCTTCCTTCTCTGATTATCTGACTTAAACAGTGGAAGCAAGTAAATCCAAATATAGTGGAATAAAGTCTATTTTAAGCTTCATTTGTCTCCAAGGAAAGATGGGCAATTTCCTTTTTTCACTGCTGGTCCCTTCCTCAGCCTCTACGTGGCAGCAGAACATAGCAATATTCCCTCAAGCGCTGATTTTTCAAATCCTCACAAAGAGGGGCATGAAAGGAGGCACAAAGGAGCACAGGAGGCGAGTGCAGCTGCGGACCTGTCAGGTCAAGCAGCACTGAAACTCAGTGCAGCCCAGTCCTGCCCCTTTCCCACTGGGCAAATGGACAAAGCAAATGAACTTTGTATCCCATGCGCTATCACAGAGCAGCTATCATCTGCATCACTCTCTACACATTAGCAAAGAGATTTGTGAGGCCAAGGTTAGGCTGCTAAGACTAGACAATGCACATGCAAGGAAAAAGCAGAGGCGATCATCTTTGCTACAGCATGTAGGCAAAGTAGCTACTCATAAGTTATTACCCTGGCTCTCCAAAGGGAGTGCTCGGTCTCTCCCATGTCTGTGTCCATAAACAGTGCAGTTCATCGACTCCAATGTCATACAGGAGACTGTCACTCGAAGCAGGAGACACAACTGCACCCCTGCTCCTCAAGAACCCTCTTCTACATGCCTTTCATCAGCTCTTGCCCTGTGTGTCTTCAAGTTCCAATTTAAATTTCTCCTCCCTTCCACTTATAACTATCAAACATGATTGCTTAATTCTGCAGCTTTTTGCACATGAAGAAGCTACACAAAGAATGCAGGCAGAAATGATAACAGGCACACAAGTGCTGGGTGAGGAGATATCGTCACACTGGTTAAATAAGGCTTTATGAAAAAGCATTTCTCTGCCGTAAGTAAATCTGAGTCTGCCTTAAGTAATCTGAGTCTGCCAACATAAGGACCTTATTTTTTTTACCAGGTTAGACCTGTTTTGATCTTGAGCACCCGCTCAAAATTAGTGTACAAAAAAAATTCAAATTTGGCAGTTTCTCACGCTTGCTTTCTGACTGCCCAAAATGCAAAACAGGGGAGAATAGAGCTCTTATCTAAAGTTTTAAATAGTTCACTTCCAACTTGCTTTGGTTAAGCAGATGAAAAAGAGTAAACATCAAGATATCCTGTATTTGAATAATGTTGTCATTCAGTGGATATCCAGAAAACTATCAGATGTCCTTGAAACAGCTTTTCCAGTCCATAAAACATAATGATGACTTTCAGTTTCCAGCTGTAGCGTTTGTGGTACAAAAAGAAACAATCAAAATATTTCTGTGTCTCCCCTTACTTTCAAGAACCACCACATTTGGGAGATTAAATCTCTGGTTTATTCTCTATTTATTTCCTTGTATAGTTTATGCCACACATCTGAGAACCCGTTTCAGAGCCTGTTTGTGAGTAATCAGCACTTTTATTATTATTGCCTTCTGCACCCTTGAAGAAGTCTCTGAAACGAGACATCAGACACAAACCAGAATAATGCCTCAAATGTATTTTCTTTTCTGAAAGGCCTTCAGATTCTGCATACAACTGAAATGCTCTCATTGGCTGCCAGTGATGTCACAACTGTGCTTATAACACCCAGTAAATGCAGAAAGCTAATTGTGTTCCTTTTTAATGTGTAAATTCTACTCCATAATAGCAATAAGACACAACAGACAATGCACTTCAAGGGGATTACTGCCCCTTCGAGCGATTAAAGCAATTCAGCTTTCAGCTTTAGAAACAGTGGTGAGGAAGTAATTTCAGTCATACAGGAGCTCTAGACCCATCTATTTAAACAGGATGACTGCCCCGGGGGAAGAGGAAGCCAGCTCCCCACACACACAACCCCAAACTAGGTCCAGCAAGGGAGTACTCATGGGAGACTGAAGGCAAACATGATACTGCTCTGAATTAGTATGAAATGACAGACAGGGTTTTGAAGCACACTCTACTGTTGGCTTCTAAGCCCTGCATGGGTGAGGCTTGGGTCTCTCTTCACGAGATAAAAAAAACAGGTGGCACCTCAATCTCCTACTTCTGTCCTCCCACTATGGTTCTCTCACTCTGTTACAATCATAGTCCTAGTGAAGGATACGTTAGTCCACAAGGAACTAGACTAGAACCCAGGAAATAGGGGCTAGTTATTCCAAGACTGACTAACGACCTTGAGTGAGTTGCTAAATCCACCTTATGCCAAACATGCCCTTGAAGTAAGAAGAGGATTACAGAATCATAAAATCACTAGGTTGGAAAGGACCCACTGGATCATAGAGTCCAACCATTCCCATCAATCACTAAACCATATCCCTCCGCACCTTATCCACCCGTCTTTTAAACACCTCCAGGGAAGGTGACTCAACCACCTCCCTGGGCAGCCTGTGCCAGTGTCCAATGACCCTTTCCGTGAAATATTTTTTCCTGATGTCAAGCCTGAATGGCCCCTGGTGGATAACACTGTTCTACCACAACACTATTGCCCCCTGCATAACGGGGATGTGAGCCTGCTATTTAAAAGAAACTGTTTTTTAATGTAATGCCCTGCTGATAAAAATATCAAACTTGACATACACAAGCCTCACTTCACGACACAAACTGGTCTCCTCCCAACCTGGCTGAAACCCCAGCCCAGTGCCACCAAACAGTAAGGCTGATCTACGCAGAGGAAGTAGCACTGTGACTAACATGAAACACACTGAGAGCTTTCTGCCCAGCCCCACCCCCTACTAAAAGGGTTTCTTTCTGTTATTTGTTTCTTTGGGGGTTTTTTTCATCAGTTCCTCTGCTCCTCCCCTGCACTTTCTTCTCTATGTCCTTTTACTGGTTTTGTTGCCTGTCTTTATGACAAATTCAGATCTGGAGAGAAGCAAGTCATGTGGATTTAATCCCTTAATAGTATCTGTGAACTTGGTCTGTATTGATGTTGCTATTGTATTAGATGGTCTACCACAGTATTCCTCTTTCTTTTGACCATTTCTCTATACACAATTTCCACAAGGTCAGTGGCATATGCACACCAGTGCTATTCTTCATCTCCTTAAAAACATGTTCTTCTCCCTTTTTTCACTTCTCTTTCATTCTCACATGCACACCCTCTGCTCTCTTCACTTCTGTATTTTCCTTTTTCTCTCCTTCCCACCCACGGAATTTCTATTTGACCAGTCCTGCCCTCACTCCACCCCATGACATTTTTCATTAGCAAGTGCCTGTATGACATTCTGAAACTTCATTGAGAAAATCAATATCATCTTGGATTTTATATTGTCTACCTAGTGGCATTCGCCCTTTCACTTTTCTGGAATTCAGGGCAATTAGACTTTTTCCATCCTCTTCACATTCTAGTGCTGGTCCAGTAGCATCTCTACAGTCATTCTTCTCAGCAAAAGCATGGAATCTGTAATAGAAAATGAGTTTTCACCTGTACGTGAACTACAGAAATACTCCCCTAATTTTAACA
Organism: Clamator glandarius; assembly: GCA_033459285.1. Taxonomy (NCBI): domain Eukaryota; kingdom Metazoa; phylum Chordata; class Aves; order Cuculiformes; family Cuculidae; genus Clamator; species Clamator glandarius. The sequence goes on from JAUNZM010000254.1 coordinate 835,214, forward strand.
AGATGTATGTCACAAGATCATAGTTGTGTACAACTTCAGAATTACTTGCTTATAGAATCATAGAATAACCAGGTTGGAAGAGACCCACTGGATCATTGAGTCCAGCCATTCCTATCAAACACTATCTATTCAAGATATCTAAGCCTTCAACTACAACACCACTATGAATATTATAAAATCTTTTATAAACATTTGTGTACACGCTGAATTCTTCTCATGAAGAACACGCTTTCATTTTGGTATCATTTACTCTGAGGCACCTCCATTTTCAATCTCCTCAAAATCTATTTTTAATTAACGCTTTTAACACACTGAGCATGCATGTCATTTGAGATTTCTGAGATGACACCAACACCTTTTTATCAGATTATCCTCCCAGTTGAAAGCCCAACAGACACATTTAATTCATTATCGACGTACAAATCAGGAAGTTAAGCAGACTTCGTTTACCCTCACTGTCAAAGAGCAGGAAAAAATACGCATTTCTAAAACAGAACCTCACTAGAAACAGCCTCAAGCCATGAAAAGACCCTGAACTTGGCCATTTCTTCAGGAAAACAGACTTAATTTTACAGAAAGTTGTTGGGCAACCACACGCCAGCAAGATATTAATCGGCCCAATAAGTCTCTGCACCAAATTAGAATCGTGTAAAAAGATGATAGTGAGAATCGTATCAAACAAAACAATTGCTCTACGCTCCCTACCACAATGCTTCTTGCCTCTTTCATAAGGAAATATTTGCATTATTTCTTTTGTAAAGAAGGTAAAAGCACTGCCAACAGAAGATGAGGAATGGTCACTGGCAATGTTCCTGGTATCATGGAGGTACCACAGTTCTAAATAACCATGATCATAGAATCATAGAATCATAGAATCATAGAATAACCAGGTTGGAAGAGACCCACCGGATCATCGAGTCCAACCATTCCTATCAAACAATAAACCCTAAGCACCTCATCCACCTGTGCCTTAAACACCTCCAGAGAAGGTGACTCAACAACCTCCCTGGGCAGCCTGTGCCAGTGCCCAGTGACCCTTTCCGTGAAAAATTTTTTTCCTAATGTACAGCCTAAACCTCCCCTGATAAAAAAAAATAAATTAATGATCCTTCCACAGGCACGTATCAGACTAGAGCAAACATAAGACTCTTCTGGAATCTTGTTTCGTGGCAGATGCTCCATCTCTTAAAAGCTACTTCTAAACACAGATGGCTATAAAAAAGCTAAGTAGATGCCATCTTACCAATTGCTCTGCAGTCATTTGGGGGAATCCTGATGTTGGATGTCTTCCCACTCTTGCACAAACAACAGTGAGATGGAAAAAGCTAGCAGCCTTTTCACAGCTCTGTAACTGTATAGTGACTTCTATTAAGCAGCCAAACAGTGACTGAGTCCTACTGCCCTCCTGCTGCTCAGCATAGGTTTGGTATTGCAAGGGGCTGAGTTTGTGTGGGTTTTTTCCTTATTTTGATGTCAGAATCAAGATTACAGTTATATTAAAGGCTGATTCTCATCACTGGGCTGATTCTCAGGATAAAGCAGCCAATAAGCCTTATGGAATGTACCAGTTTCCATGAACCAAATCAAGTAGATGCTAGAGAGCATGGTATAGAACTGCATTTCCTCACAACCAGACTTGGTGGAAAACACCATATCAATTTTCTGTTTTCCCAAGAAATGCCCATTTAGGACAGGCATTACCTTTTCAGTACATGTCTGTATGGCACTTGGTCAAACAAAACACTAGATCCTTTGCCAGTGCCCGTGGGTATTACCAGAGTATAAAGCAATACAATGACCCCCTTTTCAAGTTTATGTTGTGATCCTTTCCCCTGAACAAATTTTCAGATTTAAAAAAGGAGCTGATGAGAGACAGTTTAGGATATAAAAAAGGAACGGCCTTTATGCAAGCCAGTAAGCATATATGTGGAGAGAAGCTGGTCTGTGCGAGTAAGTCTTGCATTTCAGTCATATCTTTTAAACTGTTTCCCCAGTTTCCTCAGATCACTTACTGAACTGCTTTCTCACATTTTTCTTGTGAGTAAAACAGGGCTTATATTCAGGTATCCTCTGATACCATTCCTAGCAGCAAAGCACTTTACAAGTACTGAAATCATTACTGTGCTTCTTCTTTGTCATACCTGCCAGAGGCCAAGTGGCTCAACTCTTTCAGAAAAATAATAGTTTCGTCTTCCCTAGCGTTGAAAGATACAGTGTTGACCGGACAGGGGACATCAAAAACCTTCTCAAGGAGTAGCTGCTTTGTGTCCACTGGAATATCACCCACAACAAAGTAATAAACAGCTTCAACCTGTCATTGAATAGAAAAAAAAAAGGGAATTTGAAGATAATAGCTTACACAGACGCCTGGTACTTACTTAAGCATTATCCTGTGCTGACTACAGGTAGGAAAATTTGGTTGAACCAATGCATTGTTTGGGCTGTAAGATTTTCAGATCTTCGGTTCTCACTCTCATTTACACTAGTAAATCAAATCCACAAAAAATTTCCTGAAGTGAGAAGAGAGCCTGGCTCACAGCTGCTGGATTTGATCCTGCCAATACTGTACCCCTTCCACAGAAACTGACTGAAACCAAAAAGAAGTGTAAGGAAGGATAACCATATTACTAGTCACAGAAAGATTCTGAGTCACATTTCGCTTTTATGAAGAGAGATGCTATGTTGTTGCCATGCCAGGGCCGAAAATCAGCAGGAACTTCTACGCCACACATACTGTGACTGGCAGTATGCATTTTAAGGGTAGAAAAGATGCATAATTATTTTAATGTTACTGCTGGTATTTACATATCATTTGTGGTTTTTTGAACTTCCCAAGGCAGAGGGAGCTTGGCAGGTTTATTATGACCACACACACTTACATTCTGAAAATGTTATTACAAGGAGAGAAGCTGAAGGAATGTCCTTTAGTTATTGCTTGAGTATTACATTATGAAGGATTTGACGTTACCTGCACTTATCCATCCTAACAATCCTCATGGTAACTAAAAGTCTTTCTGAATTTTCACCATAACTTAAAACAAATGTAATAACTGCTGTACCATGAACCATTTCATCCAGCTAAAAAGCTATCTGAGCATTCACACAGCTCTCACAGGTGAAACCCGGTCCTTGGACAAAACTTTGTTCCTACTCCTGAAGAGGCTCCTGGCCTGGGGGAATGCATACATATTGCACAATCCCTTTTCATTGTGATCCTTCAGATTCACATCTTCTACCCCTGCCTCCTACAATTGTCAATAATTCCTAAACCTGATATTCAATAAAGATTATCAATTTTCACAGTTCCTCCTAAGGATTTATTGCCTGCTTCTGCAACTTTTAAAACATTGACATTTCTTGGGCATAGCTGTTGCAGAACAAACTCTTCACAAGAAAATCAACAAAATTACTAACCACAGACAAATCACTCTACTTAGCTGCAAATCCAGTAATACCAGAAAGGTTCCACACAGATTAGTGAGGAAAGGTTAAAACCTTTCCATTAGTCCTTCATATTTTGAAAATAATAATTTCTGCAGCCATTTAAACAAGCAAACAAACTTCATACAAGAACAGGAAAGAGTCACAGTCTTTACCTTGGCGGGGGGGTATGTTTTGGATGTGTGGCTCACTCTTTGTGGAGTGACACCTGTACAGCACCCGCTAGCAAAACACTGTGGATGCATCTGTGGCAGGTAGAGCTCAGAGATTTGCAACCTTACAGCAGAGTGATTTTGAGCTTGGGACCAACAGGTTTTGAGGAAAGGAAATCAAGGGAGTTGCTATATATGGGAAGAAAAGCTCAGATAAAGGAATGACAGGAAGAGCCAAGTCTAGGGAAAAAAAGAGCTATTGTTTTGGAGCAACTTCTATTGATGAAACCAATTCTGAGGAATGAGTCATTTTTGTCTATTCAGTAAGTATGCAGCTTTTGCTTAGGCCTGAATAGGTTCTCCCCTAGCCTGCATTACAGTAAAGCTTGCACTCAACTGAACTGTCAGTTATGAATTATAATGACTATTTAGGAGTAATTGAAGTTTGGTTTATGTTGACCACCTGCCACATTAGCCCTAGATTACTCATTAGCCCTCCAACATCCAGAAAAAAATAATAGGTGTCAAACTGTTGAATTTTAATTTGTTTATTGATATGCAGACCCTCCAGGTCTAACAAGGTGTTTTTTCATCCAGACAGTACTGAAATCTAAACATGATCTTTTTCATTTCCTGCAAGGAAATCAGTAATATACTGCAAATTGAAAATGTTAATAAAATTTATGTTGAAGGCATTTAAAAAAGCAGTCAGAAAAAAAATCTCACTGTTGCAAAGTTTCTTTCATGCCCAGTTCCTTTTTAATATTGGTTTCCAAACATCCAGGTTTGTCCAGCACAGGGAGCCTGAAGGAAATTCAAGCCAAATTTACTTTCTCCTTCAAACAATGTCTGAGAATGAGATTTACAAAAGAGCTAGGGTTAGATCTGTGCACAGGGATGGATCTTAATTGTAGTGGAAACCGATTATTCTAGTCCACTCTCACTAGGCCTAATTTTCCATTAAATTTGGCTGCTACATGCATTGTAAGAAAATTTCATAAAATACATCTTTAAAAACACAAGTTTTAAGTGACTAGCTCAAATGATGGCATATATGTTTTATGTCTTGTGACTCTACCATAATGAATGAAGTTACACGGCACTTTCAGAAACAGAATTTAATTGCAGCAATACCTGTGCATGCTTTGTCTTTTTGTCCTAAAAGAAAATCTAGCAACAATCTGGCTTATAAAAAGGGATTTGCATATCTCTACCATGAGGTAATACTTAAATAAATCTCTGTACTTACTGTTTTGGATTTTAAATATAATTTTTCATAAGCACTTTGGATAAATAACAAAAAAAAATGGTTTCCCCATCTTAAAAAATGTTAATGCTAGCAGTTATCTCATAAACTTGAAGCCCTGGAAGACATATACCGCAAAGAAAGTGGAAGGGAAGATGTTTTCTCTTTCTCTTAATTACTGAATATGTTATTTATTTTGTGTACTCTAGAAGAGAAAACAAACAAGTTTCTGCATTCAAAGTACAGTACATTTACATGAACAGGCCATCAGTAATAGAGTATGCAGTTACATTTGGGGAAAATAACTTTCCAAATGCCATCATTAATATTTCTTTGCAACATTAATCAGCGCAAATCACAGCAGCCAGTCCAGCACTGAATATTCTTGGATTTACTTGAGGCTTCTGAAAAGACGTATAAGCTTACCGCTTCATCACTCCTAGCTTCTAGCAGGGCTTCAGCAGAGCTGGTAAGGCTGGCAGCTGTCATAGGGTCCAGGTTCCAGAGCCACTTAACTGCAGACTTTACAGTATGCTGAGACACAGGAGTAGATTTCTGTTGCCACTTCATAAGGTCCTGAGCAGTGCTGAAAATGACATTAACTATAAATCAGAAGCAGTGAGAAGGATGCTGGCAGAGCAAAAGAGTGAAGCTCTCCTACTCTTACTATTCTTTTATAGTTTTAAGTAATAATTAGAGGAAGCTCCTGATACTAAGTCTAGACTTGCAATAAAAGAAGCAGAGGAAAAATAAAACCCTTAGAAAAATTACTGTAATTTTTATTTGAGTTTTTTTGAGATAACTGTTTCCCAAGTAGGGTCAAGACAGTTAAAGAACTTTCCAAACAGTTCCTAATTCTTATTTACCTTTAACATGAAAACACAATCAAGTTTTTTAAAATACATATATGAAAATAAATCTGGCTTCTACAGGTCTCTTTCCACAACTTGCTGCATGACCTTTGTGTCAGATCATTTTAACTGACCTTTTTCTTTTGTAATTTTGCTGATCCTTCTCTACCTATCAAAATAAAACTTATGATGCTAGGCTTTTTGATATTTTAATTGATGAAAGGCCTTTGTACAGGAAGTACAAAGAATATGAGCATGTATGTCTGTGCATTTGCACATAAAGAGACAGAAAGCAAATTGAAAACTAGCTGCTTCCAATGTCTGTGACATTCCATCAAGCACTATTTTGAAGAATCTCCTGCAAATCTAAGAGACAAGCGTGCTTTCAAAGATTCTTTTTAAGTAATAATTTGTATGCTATTTGTTGTCCTTTGTCTTCCTCCTCCACAAGCAAACAAATTGATGAACACAGTTATTGTGCCTAAATATTAACTTTGTTTTGCAGATCAGTTTTAAAGATGTTTCACGCGTTTCTCAAAAGCTACGGAAGTTACCTTCTGCTTTTCAAATCTCAAGTGTATCACAAGGCAGAGAATTAAGATTAGGGCACCAGAACTAAATCTGTAGGACAAAGCTTGGGTAAACTGACTTTAACAATCATAGTGTAATTGCAATTTATCATTGTGGAATTGATCTTAAAATTATATGACCTACTTTGTGCATAATTTCTCTCACAAAATTCCAATGATCTACCCAAATCCAAGTTTATGTGTTCAAACCCTTATGCAGATGAAAATTTGTGCAGAGATACATAAATTTGAATAGCTGCTACTATTCTTCCATTTGTAACTAAACCCAAATTCCTTTGCTCCTGTTAGGAACAAGCACTTGTCTTTTGTTATGGAAATCTAGTATTGTTTCCTAGTTCTGCTACTCCTTTCTGTGACCATGGAAATCTATAGAAATACAAATGACTATGGCACTTGAGGGAGTGTATGTTTAGCTGCAAGGCAGAAACCTGTAATGCCTAAATACACAATACCCAGGCAGTTAGATGGGACTGTTTCATTCTGTAATACTTAGATGCTTGAAGAGTATTACAAAAAATCTCACTGTCCTGGTGTCAGGTGGGATAAAGTTAATTTTCTTCCCAATAGCAGCTGTGGTTTGGATTTAGTGTGAGAATAATGTCAATAACACATATTATTTTAGTTGTTGCCAGGTAATGCTTATGCTTGGCTGGGACAGAATTAATTTTCTTCCCAGCAGCTGTTAGTTTTTAGACCTAATATAAGAAGAATGTGGGAAATAAACTGATTTTTTATATTTGTTTGGGGTTTTTTTAGCTGTTGCTAAACAAACAACGACTCTTTTCAGTTTACTATGCTTAGCCAGGACATTCCCTTATCTTTCTGTTTTTCTGTGCTACATTTGTAGAAGGTGCATATCAGTGTTCGGGTTCTGTTAGTCTTTACCTGTTCTTCAGGATAACAATGGCCTTCTGTTAAATGGAAATAGCAAGCTCAGCATGACTGTGGGTGAAATTTGGTGAAAAATCTATAGACATTAACATTACATGAATCAGGACAATTTCCCCTACAGAAATTATAATATCCAAACACATGTCTATATCATATGGGACTCCTTTTTCTTCACCAGCAATGGGCAGACATGGACTTCTTTGTTTATCCTGGAGAAGAAAAGGCTCCAGGGAGACTTTATTGCAGCCTTTCAGTATTTGAACGGGGCTTACAAGAAAGATGAAGACAGCTTGTAGCGACAGGGCAAGAAGAACTGGTTTTAATCTAAAAGAGAGTAGATTTAGGCTAGATATAAAGGAGAACTTTTTTACAATGAGAATGGTGAAACACTGGAACAGGTTGTCCAGAGAGATGGTAGATGCCCCATCCTTGACAGGGCTCTGAGCAACTCAATTGAGTTGAAGATGTCTCTGCTTACTGCAGAGAAATTGGACTAGATGGTCTTAATGGTCCCCTCCAACCCAAACCATTCTGTGATTCTATAATTCTTTCTGCTTACCGAATAAGGTTGAATTTGGCAATTTGTGTCACTTGTTCCACAAGTACCATAGAAAGTGCGTGCCGACATAGATCAAATTCAGTTTGAGCTGCAGTGCCAAAATCCAGAACTATAACTATGCACCGTTCTTGAATCACTCCAAATATCTGCCGACTCTCACTCGTTAACCATTCCATTCGCTGCTTATATAGCTCAATAACTCCCATTAGACAATCCACAAAATGAAGAATCATTTCTTTTTTGGCTGTCAGCTTTATTTAAATAAAGGAGAGAAAGAAATTGAACTTCAAAACAAATAACACAAATGCAGACCCAAGTTCAGCACAGATGCAATAGCCAGATATGCCAGCCAAGGTAGCAGTGAAAACAGCCCATTTTTCTTCCACTATTTCAAGAGCAAATGCTTAACAAATTCATCTAAGCTAATATAGAAGAGACACCGCATTTTGTCCGAATCGTTTTTCATAATAGTTTTATGTGTGCATGGGACAGTGCCAGTGGGTTGGCTGACTTGTCTGTCTCAAGCCTGGAGCAATTAAAATGAACTGAACAAAATCAAGGATGTAGAAAGGGCTGCAGAGCAGATGGGTGAACAAACAAGGACACAGAAACTTTGTACCTTCTTAGATTAGAATTTTGACTGGCTCTTCAAGTTTTGTACAGCAGTACAAGGGAGCATATGGGTTTGGTTCAGGGGCACTTCAATTTCCACCTTGTCTTTAGCATTTGAAAGGAAAATGTAAAACATTTCCTGTTTGTACTATTATTTCACTAACAATGCCCAGCATTACAGATTAACCAATTGTAGGTAGGTGCTTGAGCAAATTTAGTTCAGGCAACTGCAATCAACAACTAAAAATTCCAAAACCATATCGGTAAATAAGAAAAACCTACATTCAATATTAAAATGAAAAACAGCAGAGCCTCCCTATGAATATGTGCTCACTATGTAGAATGATTTGTGGGTTTAAAAATTCACCACAGGTTCCAGTAAAGATATTCCCCTAATATCTCTGGCCAGTCTAATTTACTGGCTACCTTCCATATCCAACTAACTTTCCTTGGAGATAAAAATGTTTTTAAATAAGAACATTTCTCATTGAGAAAATATTTTGTGCATACTTCTTCCTCTCATTTGTATTTTTCTCTGTTCTTTAATGTCAGCTAGGGCCCTGTACTGTGCCTTCCAGATATAGTCTCAGGCTGTCTGCCAAAAGAATGTAGGCCTGGGAAGGAGAACTTAGAAAATTCAGCTTCTTCCTATGACAGCAAGACTCCTACAAAGAAGCTTATTGCACTACACCAATCAAACTCCATCCTATAACAAAGCAGTTTCCTTGCATCATCCATTCAATTGTAGTTGACCAGTCCAGATTCCCATTTCTCTGAGCACTGGAAATCTTTTTACTGTCCAGCCTAAATTTATTCCTGGCAGTTCATACCCATTTATTATTGGACTAGCATGCCTTTTAGCATAGAAAACTACAGCTTTTCCCTATCCCTGTAATTTGCCTTTCTGCAGGCATTCAAGGGCAATAATGGTACCCTTTGTCAGCCTTCTTCAGTCTTACATACATCAATGTCAACCAAGCATCTCATAAGATCAGCACTCCATTGCGGTTCATCCTACTAGCTCTTCACAGTACCTGTTCTGGTCTGAATTGCTTCTTCTCAGTGGTTACTGTACACAATATCCTAAATGAGATCTCAACCGATCTTCTATAGTGGCATCGCTACCCTAATGCTACAAGAAATGTCATTTCATGGTTCCTGACATGTCCTAGGACTAAATGACGTTATGTAGATATTTCATATGTAATTGATGGGAAAAAATTACGGGGAAAAGGCTCCCTGAAATGGTTCTTTTCCCATATTAAGCCCTGTGCCTCAGATGTGACTATAGTTATCAGAAAAGCTGACAAGCTATTTGCTTTAGTAAGATCCTTTATGAATTAACTCTCTCACCTCCTGGCTTGCATATGTATCTCTTCAATCAGAATCCATCCTCCTAACAATGGTCCCGCCAGCAGCTGTTGCTAAGACATTCCTTGGAACATGAGCCTGGGCAGAGATCCAGCTAGCTGTCTCTATAGAGTAGGCTGAGCCTTTTGTGACCTTCTGGCACTAAGCAAAGTAGCTCTTTGCATTGGCAATGACAGCACATTATGTCTTCTTATAATATTTCAGCATCTCCTCTTGTTTTACTGACTACTATTTTTTAACTTATCTGAGTATCTTCTTTTTAAGAGTTCCCTCTTTCAAGTTAGGGTAAATGTTGCTTAGAAACTACAGTCTTGTCTGGAATGTTTTACTGCAATGCTGCACCAAGGCAAGAGCGTAAGATGTAAGGGAAAAAAAAATACATCTAGCTTCTCTACAAGTGATTGCTATCACTAACAGTTTGACAAAACAGAAAAAAAAATGATCAAAAGATAAGGTTCTCACAAAGTATGTAAGTATTTTGTGCCATGGGGACATTTTAGTCACACTATTCTGCTACAGTGATGATAACTTCTAAGTGCACAGGGAAGTTACCATAAGTCAGTCACACTTACATTATACACGCTGCCATCTCGCACACTCTTGTATTGAGGAAACAGACCATCTGCGTATCGAGAAGCCACATATTTCCCCAAGGTGGTCACATAATCTGCAGTTAATATTGCAAGAGATCAAGTTGCTAATAGGAAGGATTACTTCAAACAGATATTTTTCAGGCTGATGTGCATACCATACATGTGTGAGGCACATGCATCCGTGTGGAACTTTTGATGTTAGGAAACTTGAGAGGAATTCTGATTGTGATTTTTGGTTTACAGTCTCTTCTGGCTTTGTCTATGCTGGGGCTCTGACAGCATCAACAGACCTTGATTAACCTGATCAGCCCCACATGAAGTTTCCACTCACAGGGTGTTCAGGCGTGGGCACCCAATCTTTGCTTTAGATGTGTTGTAGGTGTGTAGGTGTACCTGCCTCAGGTTCGGCTAGTGGACCTCTGTCCTGGATACACCTCTCACCCCTGTATTACAGCCTTGTCTCCAGTACAGTCACCTGGATGTGGCTCTTAGACCTGTGCCATGGCCTTGTCTCCGGTCTTATTTTTGGCTCCATTTGTTCCTGGCTGCAATCCGTGGCTGCAATCCCTGGCTGGACCCCAGATATGGCTCATCACCTCAACTTGTGTGGGGCAGTCTGTGGACACTGTTAGCAGCATTCTGCACTGCCTGTGGTGCTTAGATGCTGCAGGACTTCATCCTGGTCAGTGAGGGCACTGCCTGGGCTGCAGTCCTCTTTGGCTCCAGGCTCATTTTCCCACTGCAGAGCAGCCCTAATCTTGCTGCTCCATGACAGTCTAGCCAGAAATGGGGAAACCCCCCACATTTAATTATTCATAGGTCAAAAAGCTACATGGGACTTTAATAAATGAACGGTTTAGGCAATTAAACTTGTGTATTATCCATTTACCTCATAACAACACTCACAAATATTTGTCTATCAAACAAAACACAAAACCCAGAGCAGATAATGCTGTTCTCTTACACAACAAAACGGGTGCAGAAGCGGGTGCAACTAAGGAAAAGGTTACACTCTGCTCTTTTAGTAGCTAGAAATCTACGGGATCTCCACTGATAGGAAAACATTAGGGGTGGGAATATTCAACGTCACAATCTAGCTATTCTGTACAGCATGCTGTCCTGCTAAGCTAGTACATTTTGCTCCTAAAATGAATCTGTGACAACATTAACCCTGCTTTATAGCTTCTCCTACAGCATACAGGATTTCAGGATCTGCACTTTTGAGCTTTGAATGCCCCGTGGACACAAGCTAGCCGAAATCTTAAATTATGCAGCCTAGAACAATTGCAATACATTACAATTCCTACTTCTCAGTCAGCAAGCTGTTCGAAGAAAAGAATATCTTACGATGCACTGCAAAGCACTGTTCTGACAGTGATTAATAATTATTAGCAAACTCTTCTCCTCCAGCTGCCAGATAATTGCAAAGGAACATTTCTCTATAGCCTGACTTTGCATGAAAAGCAGCCTGAATTCTAATCAAATTTACTGCTTCCTCGAGGCTGGATCCGTGTACTGTTCCCAAGAAGGCTGGCTAGCCCTGATGATCAACTAGTAGACTGCAGATTGTGGCACAGTGTACATTATATTTGTCATCTAAAAATGGACAGACATCTTATAGTGTGTTCTTAAAAAGAAGAAAACTAACAGCCTTAGCAGCCCATGCTGTTTCCCAGCTATAGATAAAATGGAGAAGATTTGAACTGGAGCCTAGGTCAAAGTAACAGTACAGCTGAGTATGGAAAGCCCTGTCAGATTCTAAGTCCTTCTCAGATCAAAAGGAACTGGAGTTCCTTAGTTGTCTGAACTGGTGGTGTCAGCAGCTGAAGATACAACTTCCCTTTCTGCCATTATCATAAGATAAGAGACAACATGAAAATCTCCTCTGCTTACACTGGGGGAAATGAGCATGACCCTATACACTATTCAAAGTTGGTGGGGGTTTTTTATCATTCTATTATTGATTTGTCTTATACCTTCTCTGTGCTGGAATCCAATCTGTGACAAAATGTGGGATAGGGACAATTTGTTTCTTTTGAGCCCATAAATTTGAAGCCATTTAGAAGATGAAGTGAGGGGTTGTACATCCATGCCCCACTGAGTTACTGGCAGTCTCCTTTCCTTCACTTTTGAGTTCTTCTTGTGGGCTTCATGGGACTCTTTGGGATCTTGTCTGTTTTTTGAATCAAAGGCATCTGTAGAAAAGAGAAATGTGGGGAAACCCATTTATACTTTAACCAAAATTCACTTGATTTGTCTCCTTTCTTTACCTGTATTCCATGATACTCTGCACACATATAGCTTGCCTCTCATTTTTTTGTTACGCTGAACAACGTCCTTAATCTACAAAGCTGCTGTCAGCCCTACACATCCATTGCTGTTATATCTTTTTATTCATCCGTATACATTTACCTTCAATTTACTAAAGAAAATGTCTCTTGTGTACTGAAATCCAAGCCCTGAAAGCTACATCCATTTTGCTGAATGGTAACTCTTCCAATTCGTAAGACATCTGTCCTAAATCTTAGGAATAAGAACTCATTATAGACATTCAGAGATTGTCAGACCATCACTGCACACAAATTAAAAGCATTATGCAATAAACAAGTATTTCTTAACAACTGTATCTTGAACTCCTACCATAAGCAACAGCAGAGCCAGTAGGAGATCCTGACTTTATTGCAAGACTGGTGAAACTCCCTCTCCTCACATCATTTACCTCAAGTGTAAATGATGGCTCTGGCAGAATCTGCTGCAGGCTGTGATAGATCATGTGAACGTACAGAAAATCATGAAGTTCTATTTTCACTTTAAGTTCTATGAAACAATGAACATATCTCAATACCAATGTATAGCTGGCCAGCCTAGATCCACTTGAAACTAGCAGCAGAGACAGCCCAGAGCCTAGAGTGGTTGAGGCAGAAATTACAACAATAATGCCTCTTCCTTAGCACAGAGGTTCTACGAGGACTTTGGTATTTCCTGCTTATTCCCAAAATACTCTGCATGAGCTAAGCTGGCTCTAGTTGTTTAAATACCCTTGCTGTACCTAAGTTTATTTTCTGTGGACTTTTTATATTTCTGCCTATTTTCCCAGCATCAACATTATTTGGTGTATGCCAGTCCCCCATTGCCCATATACCGTAAGCTGGCTGTAAATGTACCACATGGATCAAACTGGTCCAAAATCATAGAATCATAGAACCATTAAGGTCGGAAACGACCTCTAAGATCACCAAGTCCAACAGTCAACCCACTACCACCGTGCCTACTAAACCATGTCACAAAGCACCACGTCTAAAAGCTTGCTGCTCACCGGGGAAGACGACTCCACCACTGCCCTGAGCAGCCTGTCACAATGTTTGACCACTCTTTCGGCAAACAATTTTTTTCAAATATCCAATCTAAACCTTGTCTGACAGGCTGTAATATATACAAAGAAGGATACTTCTTTCTTTAATGGCTAAAATAATAACCTTTAAACTAGTAGAGAACGTGATCAGAACTCTGTGCCAAAATCAAATATTACAACTAACCTAGTTAGAGATGTTCATTAAATAGACTGTAGTTAGAGATGTTCATTAAATAGACTGTACCTCAGTTAATAATACATAAAGGAAATGAGACCGTATCTTCTGAAATCATCTTTCAGTGACAGTAGCCTTCTATACGGGCAGACTGGCACCAGCTTTTTCACAGTCATCAGTCCTACACGCCAGGCACAGGGTTGGCATGCCTGTAGAGGTTAATATTTTACCAGCTCTCCTCCTCTACTCAATACAGAAGCAGCAGTGACAAATGTTAGCTGTGGAGAATGAGACAGGTGAAAAATTGCAGCTGTTTGGGCTTGTATACAGTCAGGCACTGTTTATAGTCACTTTAACAGTCATTCCCAGTTTCCTTCTCTGAAAAGATAGAAAGGCCTGCACAGCACCCCATATACAGCACATGTGAGACTGGCACAGCTTCAGAATGTCTCATATGCAGCTAGCAGCATGCACACCACAATGCTGCAAATGAAACTGGAGGCTGTCGAGGAAAATGTGGCATCTATGCAAAGAAAAAAAATCCTGAAATACTCACAGTCACTATTAGCAAGTATCCTAGACGGACTGCCAGCCATGACAGATCTCTTGATTAGCAGCTCCTCTTTGGTATCTTCTTGAAAACCTGAGGAATTATTAGGTTTTTTAAAAAATAAAACATTCCCATGCATAGGTAAAAATGAACTGGAAATCAGCTCCACAGGCCCAGGCAATAATAAAAGGCAGAAGGCTGAGATAAAGATTTTCAAGTAAAATAATATTATAAATAATAAAGGATAGCTATGCCCCATGTCAAAAGGCTGAAATCAGGTTTGACAGGGAGCTCCATGCTCAGAAATGGGAAAGTGGGAAATTGGTAATATAATTTCCCTCCTATCCCTCCAAATTATCATAAAAAAGAACCAATATGGAAGTTCCCACACAGATGTGCTGGAAAAATGACTGTGATGTTTTGGCCTGCTGTCAGCCAGTTGCATTATATTCTATTATTGCTTGGCACTATACCTTACCTTTGCTATAACGCAATTTATGACTAAACTTAGGAATATCTGAGATGCAATTTTGTGAAGCGATTCATAACTTTGCCTATAAAACTACAAGATGATTCACAAAGTAGAAGAATTATGTGTGTTATTATACATGTACATGCACGTGGTATAAGGCTGAACGGTGAATAAGACAGAACATAGGAATAGAAAAAATATCAGAGAAGCAAGACAGCATGTATTGACTGAGTGTATCACTTTGAGACACTATGTTTTGCCATTTACTTGGTTCTTCTTTTGATAAATAAGATGAATGACTGAGGGATATTTATGAATCACTAGCAGGCTAGCTGCTAGTATAGTCATCAAACAATTACTCCTGAGAAAAGCAAAAACCGGATAAAATAATAACCCAAAGACTTAGCCTTTTCCCTCTTTCTTCATTGTAGAAATGAACATGCTACTTATTTCTCTGATATGAGTTTAAACACCCATATGGAAACACATCAGCCACTGCAGTCTTTGTCCTGTCCATGCAGAAAGACGTGAACACTGTAAAAGGCTGGGAGTATTTTAAAAAAACAGGAATCTATTCTGCACCCTAAAACCCCAGGCATTGTGTAGAAGATGCAGTCCAGCAGCACAACCCCTGATTAGCCTGGACTTGGTGTCAGCACAGTAAAAAGCAGTCCTTGCCACAAGTGAGCCATGGCAGACAATGTCAACAGTGAATGGCCACAGCAAGTCACCAGAGTTGTGCCATTTCTCTCTCAGGCTGCAGAAACAGTGCTGCAGCACTCTCACAGTAACTGCTAAGGCACATTTCCAGCAGCAGCCTGCATAAGAGAACGAATCCCAGTTTCCACTCTCATTTCCAGACGCCCAGATTTGTGGTTGCAGATTTTCCCTTGCGTTAGCCTCCAGTACCTGGATGTGAAACACTGATGCTGCATGAAAACGAGCCTTTGAAAGGAGACAAGTGACTTCTAATGGAAACTGTGAGTTTACTTGGAATGGTGAGTTCAAAACCAATGACAGCCAGGATAACCTTCAGCCCAAATTTGGAATGAAAACAATTTATTTTCGAAAGGTGAATGAGAGTTCATCTGGGCACCTCTACCCTTCCATTTTGGCCAGCACAAACAATCTGCTAAAACCTTCACCCACCACATCCTTTGCGGTTTTAACAGACACAGCAGTGTTTGCCAAGGTCATGCCACCGGACTGTCTCTCACACACAGAAATGCCTTGGGAAAGCTCATGCAAAGTCATGCCACCCAACACTCTGAACCCCTGAGGAAAGGTGTGTGGAAGGCTGAGCTGAGCAGCTGCCAGCTGCAGAAAGGGCAAAGTTATAGAGTCACAGAATCATAGAATAGTTTTGAGTTGGAAGGGACCTTAAAGATCTTCCAGTTCCAGCCCCCTGCCATGGGCAAGGACACCTCTCCACTGGATTAGGCTGCCCAAGGCCCCATGCAACCTGGCCGTGAACATCTCTAGGGATGGGGCAGCCACAGCTTCCCTGGGCAACCTGTGCCAGTGCCTCACCACTCTCATCATGAAGAAATTTGTCCTTACATCTAGCCTAAATCTGCCCTTCCCAGTTTATACCCATTGTCCCTAGTCGTGTCACTATGAGCCTTTGTAAATAGTCCCTCCCAGCTTTCCTATATTTTCCTTTTCCTTCAGGTACTGGTAGGACACTACAAGTTCTCCTTGGAGCCTTCTCTTCTCCAGGCTGAACAACCCCAACTCTCTCAGCTTGTTCTCATATGGGAAGCGCTCCAGCCTTCCGATCATCTTTTTAGCCCTCCTCTTGGGCCCATTCCAACAGTTCTATATCCTTGTTATGTTGAGGATTCCAGAACTGGACACAGTACTCCAGATGAGGTCTCACAAGAGAGGAACAGAGGAGCAGAATCACCTCCCCCAACCCTCTATCCTTTACAGGTCATCTAGTCCTACAACCCTGCAGGATCAGAGGCATTTTCACCTCAATCAGGTTGTGCTGAGACCCATCCCACCACACCTTCAGTCTTGCCAGGGATGGGGTCTCCACTATCTCCCTGGGCAACCTGTTGCAGCATTTCCTCACCTTCACAGAAAAAAAAATTTTCCAAATATCCGATCCAAATCCCCCCTCTTTCAGCTTAAAGCCGTTCCCCCTTGTCCTACCCCTGCACTCCCTGATAAAGAGCCCCTCCCCGGCTTTCCTGAACTCCCCTTTAAGTACTGGAAGGCCACTATCAGTTCTCCAAGCAGCCTTCTCTTCTGTAAGCTGAACAACCCCAACTCTCTCAGCCTGTCCTCGTGTTCCAGCCTTCGCATCCCCTTCGTGGCCCCCCTCAGTATTTGCTCTAGCAGATCCCTGTCTCCTGGGCTGAGGGCTCCGGAACGGCCGCGCGCCCTTCTCACCTGGAGGCCGAGCGGTTGCTAAGGCCGCAGCAGCGCCCGCTCCGCCCCGAGCCGGGGAGGGGGAAAAGCCACCGCGGAGAGCTGCCTGGAGGCGGGGAGGGAGCGGGGCCTCGAACGTGGAGCGCAGCCCTGTCGTGGGCACGCACCGGGGAGGTTTGCTGCAGCTGGCTTCTGGGTTTAGTTATCCTGTAATGTGAATCTGGCTGATATCGAGAGATAACACACAAATAACCCGAAAGAATGAACACTCTCTTAGAGTTGCAAGAACTTCTCGATATGCTCAATTGTCTTGTAAGATGTAGCTGGTTTAGGTCAAGAGATAACCTGTTTTAGGGCTGCAAGAATTTGTTGGTGTTCTTAGTTGACAGGCTGAGAGAGTTGGGGTTGTTCAGCCTGGAGAAGAGAAGGCTCCGAGGAGATCTTATAGCGACCATCCAGTACCTGAAAGGGGCTACAGGAAAGCTGGGGAGGGACTGTTCACAAAGGCTTGTGGTGATAGGACTAGGGGCAATGGGTATAAACTGGAGACGGGCAGATTTAGACTAGACATAAGGAAGAATTTCTTCACCGTGAGTGGTGAGGCACTGGCACAGGTTGCCCAGGGGAGCTGTGGCTGCCCCATCCCTGGAGGTGTTCAAGGCCAGGTTGGATGGGAACTTGGTTAACCTGATCTAGTGGAAGGTGTCCCTGCCCATGGCCAGAGCACTGGAATTGGATGATCTTTAAGGTCTCTTCCAACCCAAACTATCCTATGATTGTATAATTCTGTGAATTGACTTGTGAGATGTAGTTGTCTTGGGTCAGGAGATAACCTGAAAGGAGTCTCCAGACATGGTTGGATAACAAAATGAAACAAAACCAAACATTTTTGGGGACTTACACGATTCTTTGTCTAAAACTAGTATATCTACCTACTTCTTTTGTAAGATGGGATGCCTTTCTTAGAAGGGCATCCCATTCAGCACTGAATTGTAAAATGAAAATATAATTGCCTTTGCTTCAAAGACTTTGTCCTTTTCAGTATTTTACCAGTGAATAAGTTTCTCACACTGTGCCACTGCAGTGGGGTGTAAATGAGGAATATTAATTCATTGCCAAAAGAGGCCAGCAGCGACCCAAGATCAGCACCTACTCGTGGTGAACCTGCTTCAACGAGGGGTGAGGGTTGGACCAGATGATCTCCAGAGGTCCCTTCCAACCCTGACTATTCTATGTTCCTATCTTTCATTACTTTAGGAGCCAAAAAAAAGCCAAGCCAACTTGGAGAGCCACAGAAATCTATATATAGTGGATTTGTGTCTTCTGGTCTTGTTAATTCATAACTTAGAGCCAGCCATTGACAATATTTATACTAAGAACAACCTCCTGTCCTTTGTTTAAGGCAGAGGAATGATCCATGCTTCTGGGGTATTGCCATGCTCCTGCAGAAGCCTAACTGAAAGTTACTCTACTCTAGTAATATATACAAAAATGTGTATCATAAACCTGAACTTGATATTAAACAGTTCCCAGGTAGCCAGAAACTGAGGTTTGCAGTGTTTGCGCTGTGAATGTTTGTGAGCATAGTTTCCAGCTGAGAAACAAATAGTGCTGAGCTCTGCACTCTCTCTGCTTTGCTTTAGTTTACTATGCAATCACGAAGTAATAAATGATCAGTTGCTTTATAGAATCAACTGACCGGTCTTATCTATGTATTGTTCAGATGGAAATACGCACCCACAGGCGCAGACGGGGCTGTCCAGCAGCGTGCGAAAGCATTGCTTCAGCTCTTTGAGATGACTTACGTAAACAGAGATAGTAAAGAAAAGTTCCTTATAGGGCGTGCAGTTGGGATAGGAACACAGCTTTCTGAAGCTCTAGCTTCTGGTACAGTTGGAACCAAGGGTTTAAAGACTAGCCTGGGCACGGCAAGTCATTCAGGATTGCACAACTGTTCCCCTGAGGTATAGAAAAGGCATTTATTTCTCAGGCATGGAACAGCTTCCCATTTTATCTTTGAGTATAGTAGGTACTACATGGTCTCTGGATCCTTTCGGACACCGCAACTGCCACAGTGCAAGCTTCTTTAAGGACACATGTTTAGGGGTAAGGAGCTTTTAAAATTTCCCTTGAAAGTGCAAGTACAATGAATTTTATAAGTAGACACTCCAAAACCAATCTGGTCAAAATTCTGATGTGTTTTTCTGCTTCCAGCAACAGAATCTTTTTTTATCAAGCACCTACAATGCCTCACTTGGGTCACTTTTTCTATACTATAAATAACAAGCCCTTGCCTCCTCATGCCTGAATGTCTGTGAATGTAGTAATTACAAGTTTAAAAAAAGTTACTATAGGTGCTGTATCTTTCTCTGCAAAGGGCCTGCCAGAAACATTCACTCTAGACTTGGCTACGCTAAACAGAAAGCATTGCAAGACAATATTCCTTACCATGCTTTGAATTGCAATGCTCATACCTGACAAGCCCAAGGGCAAAGGCTGGCAAATGCAAATCTACTTCTAACTCTTACAGGCTTCGTAATCAACTGGCTGTCTTCCTTAGTTAAAGTTTTTAGGAAAAGAAGATGATCTCTGCACACTAAATAAGCATTGTTCCTGGTTCACATTGAAGCCCTGCCTCGGCCACTGCCTGCCCTGCAACTCGTGTGGAAAATGAGGAAAGTATTCTCCAGATGCTGCCTGCTGAATGAGGCAAGGCTGAATAATGAATTAGGCAGGGATGCAAGCAGTTAAGAAGTGGGTATTCACTCCTTGTACTGGGGTGGTAAAAATAAATCCTGAGCCATTCTGTCATCTGACCTTTAGGCTAAATGACAAAGCGATATTGATGGGTGGAAAACACATTATTATGTCATTCATTAGAGAATGTATTGTAACATGGGCCTGAGACTGCATTAGCAAGCATGACTTTGTCCTGACTCTAGAGTATTTCACCTATCAATAAACATACTTGATCACTTTTTCTTATCGCTAGAAGTCAGCATTGTCAGCATTTCCACTATATTGGTACTTACAACATGGAACTTTTGGTTTGCTTTTTGTAATGATTCTTTTTCAACCAAAATAAACCAATCAACTCTTTTCTTTCTATTCCATTAAAAAAACCCCATAAATTAAAAAAGAAAACTCTTCAGAATTTTCCCTTTTTTTAGATAATTAAACCACATTTAACATAAACTTGCAAATGTTCTGTATGTGTGCAAAGCATTATATGTGGTGCATCTACTCTGACTGCTGTTGAATTAAGAAAGAGATGGTCTTCTATAGTGATGCAATCAGTAAGTACGGGCACTTATTGCACTGATGCTTGTGGCTATGATAGTACAAAGAATGGAACTTCTCCGGGAAGTTTAAAGCTGTCACATATCCTGCCCTGTGGTGTCATGTTTCCTGTTGACTCCTTCTCAGAGAGAGCTAGGGATCCCTTGCAAGGAGTAAGGAAGAAAACAAAAGCAAGTTGGACTGAAATTGCATTAACCGCTGGATTCAGAGCAGGCTCAATCCCATCCGTATGGCATTGCATTGTACCTTGTACGCTTACCCAATGACAAGTATTTTACATTTAAAGTGTTCCTTTGGTTTTTTTAGATATTTCTTAAGCTCTGCATGTCAGAAGTATGCAGCCTACGGCCTGTGACCAACTTCTAGCTCATGTCTGCCTTAGTCTGCCTAACATGAACTTAGACATAATCACACTTTTGGATGAGGACGTTGCAGGGAGGTGGCATGAAACTGAAAAATAGGCACTGCATTGTGGCTGGAGTGGCACGGTGGAAGTGATGTGTATAGGGACCTCTTACCCTTGGCCCCACAATCTGCTTGACAAATAGAATGTGCTGGATAAACAGTAAGAGTTACGCTGTCAGAGCACCGAACTGGAGGAGGAAGGCATGGCAGTAGGAAGCTAATATCACGGCAAATAGGTCTAACCAAACTGTAATAGTGGTAGGACTAAACTGTTAGGCATAGAATAATAATAAAAAGCTGGGAATATCTTGTGAATATCTAGTGCCCATATTTAAGTATCTAGATTCAGACCTTGAGGAAAAAGAATCACATTTCTAACAGAAGACAGTAACTGGTTATTTCAACTGCCCAGCCATGTTTTTTGTGTTGTTCATGTCTTCTTTACATAATCATCCTCTGCTGCTTTCCAAATCTGCCTTGTGCAGTCTTGAAAGAAGGATAGTCGCTGAAGATGCACATCCCTGCCCATGGCAGGGAGGTTGAAAGTAGAGGATCTTTAAGGTCCTTTCCAACACAAACCATTCTATATCTCTATGATTCTGTGGCTTTTATATTTTTTTCTGTTCTTCTTACTTGTCTTTAGATCTATACTTAACTAGAAGTGTTGTCAAACTGATAGGAGTGAACAGAAACTTCTCCATCCCAGCAAATTTCTGTCTACCAGTTACCTCATGTAGCATGACCAGGCACAAAGGAAGTGAGCTCTTCACTGAAGAAGCAATGCTACTTGGAACACTGCATAACAGGTAACAGATTGAACAGAATTTAAAATAATAAATAAATAAATAAATAGAATAATAGTAAAATAAGATATCAGTGTTCCATGACCTTTGTGTTTAAGACAAGTGCAACACATTGAGCTTTGCCACTCCCTAGAATCCATGCAGTGTTTGTGTCGTCTGGAACGGATGATGACAGGTACAAATGCTGCTGATTCCTCACTGCCCTGGGGTGATATTGCCTTACTTGTATCACATGGATTTCTTTCCAGGTAGCCTGCTTGCACAAGCAGAAAAGCATGCTAGTAGGCACCCCGCCCATACTACATGGAAGTGCTTCATGTCCTCCTCAGCAAATAAAGGAAAGACTCACAGTTCTTGTTCTTTCCCAAGTCTATCATCAATGATGTGCTGCTTCTTCTTTCTGGAGCCACTCTTTTTTATACATCGTCCTTGAACCGAGATCTGCTTTTTAAATGGAATGGAAAGAAAAGGAGGTGGTTTAAAATTCCAGCGAGGAACTAGAAAAGAATGCATTCGCTGTGGTATGTCTCTCCATCATTTTCCCATCTCTGTCTTTCTGTTCTGTGATGATTCTTGCTAACATGAACAGAAAGTCCCTGCCTGCATCCACAAACATCTACCCCCTAATATCCTTCAGGCTGTGAAACACCAGGACATGGCCTATCCACCCTGCAAGGTCTGGAAAGTGTTTTGAACATTATAGGCACTGATAGTCTAGAAGGAGTCTAGTGAGAAAGGAGGAAAACTAGAACAGGTACAGGAGCTGGGAAGCATATAAAGCTGAAGTGACGAAGTAAGAGTGGATTTTTTTTCCTAGTACTGGTACAACAGGCAAATGAAGGACACTTAGCTGGCCATTCATAATTCTAGTTTAGAAAATAGAACAAAGTTCTCAAATATGAAAAGAGTGAGGAACAGGAACACACCTAAAGCTTGTCTTTTGTTGGTGGAACATAAAATGATTTATGACAGAGGTGGATATACAAAGGTTCAAAGAGACCAAATAGGTGCTGCCCAGTCATTTTTTCTTAGGAGTAGACACATAAATATGGTAAGGGCAAGATATAAACCAAAAGAAGCTAGAGAGGAGTAAATGGCAATGAGGAATGAGAGAAGGAATGAATGTGGAGATTAATTTGCACTGGAGGGGAAATTTTCAGTGCAGGAATTTTAATAAGAACAAGTTAAGGCATTTATTAAAATTTCCTTTGGGTTATAATACTCATTTTATACCAGCGTAGAAGCACTAAATATGGAGAGACATTTGAGGTACAGTTAATATGCATATAGTGACAGATGTTTGTACTGAAAATGCTTGGATTGTTTGGGTGCCAGAAGAGTTCAAAAATCCAACAAATAGTTAAGGCTAAGGCCAAGCAAGGCAAGATGTAGAATGAACTGTTTCCTCCAGCAAGGGAATATTTGGCTTAATATAAGCACTGTTCTAGTGTCTCACCACCCTCATGGGGAAGAAATTCTTCCTAATGTCTAGTCTAAACCTGGCTTTCTCCAGTTTATATCTGTTCCCCCTTGTCCTATCACCACAAGCCTTTATGAATAGTCCCTCTCCAGCTTTCTTGTAGGCTCCTTTCAGTCACTATAAGATCTCCTCGGATCCTTCTCTTCTCCAGGCTGAACAAGCCCAACTCTCTCAGCCTGTCCTTGTATGGGACGTGCTCCAGCCCTCGGATCATCTTTGTAGCCTCCTCCGGACCTGTTCCAACAGTTCCTTCTTACACTGAGGATTCCAGAACTGGACACAGTACTCCAGATGAGGTCTCACAAGAAAGTGAATCCCTTCCCTTTCCCTTTACACTTCTTTTGATGCAGTCCAGGATACAGTTGGCCTCCTGGCTGCCAGCTCATGTCAAGCTTCTCATTGACTAGTACCCCCAAGTCCTTCTCTGCTGGGCAGCTCTCAATCATATCATCCCCTATCATGTACTGAAAACGGGGATTGCCCCGACCCAGGTGTAGGACCTTGCACTTGGCCTTGTTGAACCTCATGAGGTTCTCACAGGCCCACATCTCCAGCCTGTTCAAGTCCCTGTGGATGATATCCCATCCTTCCGATTTGGAAATGTTGGGAATAACAGAAAAAAAGACCACTAAGAATAAACGTTTTTTTTTAAGAAGTTGCCCATCTTGTATAACAGATAACAGAATCACAGAATCACAGAATCACAGAATCACAGAATCACAGAATCACAGAATGACCAGGTTGGAAGAGACCCACTGGATCGTCGAGTCCAACCATTCCCACCAATCCCTAAATCATGCTCCTAAGCACCTCATCTACCCTAACCTTAAACACCTCCAGGGACGGTGACTCAACCACCTCCCTGGGCAGACCGTTCCAATCCCTAACCACCCTCTCTGTGAAGAATTTCTTCCTAATCTCAAGCCTAAATCTCCCCTGGTGGAGCTTGAGGCCATTCCCTCTCATCCTGTCCCCTGTCACTTGGGAGAAGAGGCCAGCTCCCTCCTCTCCACAACCTCCCTTCAGGTAGTTGTAGAGAGTAATAAGGTCTCCCCTCAGCCTCCTCTTCTCCTGGCTGAACAACCCCAGCTCTCTCAGCTGCTCCTCATAAGATTTGTTCTCCAGCCCCTTCACCAGCTTTGTTGCTCTTCTCTGGACTCGCTCCAGAGCCTCAGCATCCTTCTTATGGTGAGGGGCCCAGAACTGAACACAGTATTCGAGGTGCGGTCTCACCAGTGCCGAGTACAGAGGGAGAATAACCTCCCTGGACCTGCTGGTCACGCCGTTCCTGATACAAGCCAAGATGCCATTGGCCTTCTTGGCCACCTGGGCACACTGCTGGCTCATGTTCAGTCGGTTGTCAACCAACACCCCCAGGTCCCTCTCCTCCTGGCAGCTTTCCAGCCAGGTTTCTCCTAGTCTGTACCTCTGCTTAGGGTTGTTGTGCCCCAAGTGCAGGACCCGGCATTTGGCCTTGTTAAACCTCATGCCGTTGGTCTCAGCCCAGCAGTCCAGCCTGTTCAGGTCCCTTTGCAGCCTCCCGACCCTCCAGCAGATCCACACTTCCACCCAGCTTGGTGTCATCTGCAAACTTGCTAAGGGAGGACTCAATGCCTTCATCCAGGTCGTTGATAAAGACATTGAACAGGGCTGGACCCAGCACTGAGCCCTGGGGAACCCCACTTGTCACTGGCCTCCAGCTGGATTTAACTCCATTTACCACCACCCTCTGGGCCCGGCCATCCAACCAGTTTTTCACCCAGGAGAGTGTGCGCCCGTCCAGGCCAGAGGCCGACAGTTTCCGAAGCAGAATGCTATGAGAAACTGTATCAAAGGCTTTACTGAAGTCCAGGAAAAACAGAGGAACTTCACTACAACAGCAAATTAAAGTGGGTATCTTAAGATTTCTAATCAAGCTTCGACAAGAGATAATGTAATGTTATCATATTACTGCCAAAACTATAGCAAGGGTGGGGTAAGAGAGGCACTAACAGAGGAAAATCCGTCCAAGTTCCCTAAGTGATGGCTGCTGCTGGTGGGGGCAGTGTGAAGAGGAGCAGGAGTTGGCTACAGATGAAAGCAGGAACAGCAGGAGACAAAGGAAGGGAATACAGAATAATGAGAGATGCTCCCAAATACTTCACTACCATTATGCTAGGTATATAACACTGTATAACAATAAATTCAACGCTTTAATGTACAAATGAAAAACTAGCATCAGTAAGCTTGTTGGGTACCAGGCTGGGTATTTCACTGTGAAAACAGCTTTTTCCATTTCAGGTAAAGTTGACCTGGACTGATTTGCTGCTCAACCAGTAAGCATACAGCAAAGGGCAGGATGTCAGCTTGAAAAATTATTCAAACTAAAAGGTATTACTTTCTTTCATGTAGAGTATCATGGTGTTATCAACTGGAGATGAGAATTGCAGGCGGCATGCTGCTGGTCACTTAGGCCCACAGAAAGGGATTTGCCACACATGACTTCAGCTATCTGTGAAATGAGTGATTAACCAAAGCTAGTCACCAGACCTCCTTGACGAGCCAATGGGGAGAGATATGTAGTCACCTCCCCATAACTGCGTATGCTTTGTCTGTCCAGGCTG
This sequence comes from Clamator glandarius, assembly GCA_033459285.1. Taxonomy (NCBI): domain Eukaryota; kingdom Metazoa; phylum Chordata; class Aves; order Cuculiformes; family Cuculidae; genus Clamator; species Clamator glandarius. The sequence goes on from JAUNZM010000254.1 coordinate 861,036, forward strand.
AGCATGCCAGCTCACACCTCCACGGAGCAGGAAACATTCATGGTCTCTCCAGCTTTAGAAAATGTGTGAGTGATGGGCAGGTGTGGTCCTGCCAGCAGGCTCAGGCCTGTGCTAGCGGCAGAGACCAATGCACCTCCATGCATCTCAGCTGGATAGGAGCCTGTTTTCGGCTCCAGGGGTCTGCACTCCAGCAGCAGAGAGCTCACCATTTGCTGCAGCTCCCATCATTTACCACTGCACCAACCCTCCTTAGAGCACCACGGGAGACAGGACCAAGAGTGCGGGTGAGGGTCTCACAGCTCTGCCAGTGTGGGCGTTATGTGCCAAAAGGAGAAATCTCAAAGCTGACTCCTAAATCTTAAGCTGAGATTGCAAGGCTAAAAGTTAAAGGACAGGAAAAAAGGATTTGTTTCTGTTTGTAAATGCATCACCAGTCCCACAATAACCACTGAGTAATAATAAATATTCATCTGGAAAGCAACATTTATACACAGACACTGTGTTTGTACCAAGGCTTGTGTTTTGACCAATAAATTAATTACTCTACATTCATTCATGCTTAGAGCTATTTGGCCAAAAGAAATATATCCTAGATGACAATTCTTTACATAGCAGGATGTACACTGGACAGCTATTTCGTATAGAAAAAACACCTAGTGTATCATTTCTGAAATACAGAAAAATATTAAGGCTTTCTCTTCACTGGCAGATATGCAGTCTTTTCTCATTTTATTAGTTACATCTGGTTCTATGGGAGACATTAGACCTATTAATGCTCTATTTTAAAACATTTTACTGTCTTTTAACAATATAAAATAAATCTGGTGTTAATAAAATCCTGTACAACAATAATACAGTAATACAAGAAAAGAAATGCATTAAGCAATTAAGACTTGTTTTTCACCTTTTAGTTTTCATATATTTCTGTATTACCTTTGTGATGGGCATGTTACTTAGAACATTTTTAGGCAGGACTTTGTCTTTAAATAAATTCAGCTCCTCGTTTTAAAGCATTTTAAAATGTTATACTACCACTAAACTCATTCAGTAACCTCAGTGCATTGTAATGATTCTTCCAGTCCAAGCACAGTTAAGACAACAATCCTCAAGTCTGAATAACCCTTTACAGAATAATCTGCAGAGTTATGAAATAATTCATAGATAACAACTTCCATGAAGTACTTGCTGACATTTTAATCCCAAGCTGTCAATATGGGCAGGACATGCCTCTTAGAGATAGCACAATCAGGACACTGCCCAGATGATTTATAACTTGGCCCTGGTTCCTCTGGTTCCTCCTTCTGGCATGGTTATTTGATTCCTGTGAACAGGCAGTGACACATATCATTCTGCAGAAACCACCAACGAAGCTGTATTTAGTGGCATCTGTACCTGCAGTCCTCCAGGTGAGGATTTTGAGTGCACTTGGGTTTAGAGCACGGAAAAAGGCACAAAACTAATGCCAGAGGGGATGTTTTATATCATCGAGGAAGTGCATTTTATAAGGGCTTTGAAAGGCGATTAAGGCAAAAAAAAAAAAATAGGAAGACTTAATATATAGTGATTGCAGAACCTGCCAACTAGAATTTTGTTTTAATCAGTGCCCTTTGTTTCTTTCCACCTTGGCTGCCAGCTTCACCCCACGAAGCAGAGACTGGGGTGTCTGCTCACAGCTGTCTTGCTGCATGGCTGGCAGGAGGTGCTGACACCAAGCTGAAACCAATTTGCACCCTGCTTTTGGAAACCAGATGTATGGATGTAATTATGCTAATCAGTGGAGTTATGTCCCTCCCACTTTTCCCATCGCTTCCACCTGCAGTACTTTTATTGTAATTGAAGTAGTAGTATGTCACATTAATTTTAATATTCCCTAATACTCCTCACAGTTGGTCTGTGTCTTCATAACTCAAGGCCCATTTACAGATGACTTGCCTAATAGCCAAAGTTATTAATTTACTACAAGACTGCCTGCAATCCCGATTTTTACAGTGTTCCTACATTGCTCACAGACTTAAAATCTGGAGCCACTCATATTACTCACTAGTGGAGAAAAATAATTGGAAACATTAGTGTAACTATTGTTTTATAGGGCCCCAGGCCACAGCATTACAGGCTGGTAGAGTCAGCGGAACCTCTTGTCCCATCTGGGTGGCTCCGAGCTGCCCAGCCAATCTTCGTCCGGAGTAGGAAGTGCCTTTCAGCAGCAGCAGGTCCACAGGCTGCTATGCAGCGACTCTGAGGTAACACCTCCATGCCATATGAGTCAGGACACTAGAATGGGCCCCTAGGTGCTAATTAAAGTCCACTTCATGCACAGGAATATACTTCTAATTATCATAGTAGCCTTGGAATGCATTGTGGGTCGTGGAGAAGAACAGAAGCTATTGTGGAAAAAAAGTAATTGGAGCATTTAAATTACAAGGTCCTCATGATTAGTCTGTGTTGTTGTATGAATTATCCCACAATAACCCAGCCCCAGGTTCCAAAACAGATGCTCATGTGAAGGTTTTATCCAGGACTTCCAAGACAGATGAAAATCTTTGATTTTCTCAGTCTGAGGTTCCCACATCACTGCATGGTAAAGTGCCTGAGCTGTTGGCTGTTCAAGGACCTCAAGGAAGAATTTGAGAAAGATAAACAAATACATCATTCAAAATGCTGTCCTGGAAAAAAAAAATCCAAAAATTTCCTTCCATGTGAAATCTCAAAGATATTTTTGTTTGCTTATTTTGGAATGACTTCTTATTTTGGAATTTCTCTTGGAATAGAGATTCAAAGAGTCTGCCAATTGAAGTCACAGTTGTGATTCAGCTATTACTCATCCACAAATTTAATAACTTTACATCCTATTTCTTAATTCGTAGAAGTTTATAATCAATTTATCATTACCCTTATCCTTCCTCAGATACTATCCCAGCACTATCAAGGAGAGAAATGAGAAGCAAAGAATCTATCTGAAAGATTTCTGAAGCCCAGGATATTTATTTTTCTGCAGAAAGCTAGTTAGTTTTGCTTTTTATTCTACTTTGCTTAAGGAAATACAGTAACAACCCCTTCTACCATTTTGAAGCTAAAGGCTCTGAATCCTGTACCAAAGATCCACTTCAACAAAAAGACCTATCAAGGGTCCCCAGTGCCCCCAGGACATTTGCAAGCAATAATCACATCAGATTCCACTTCCTGCAGCTACCTACCTTGGCTTTGGATGCATTTCAGTACTGTCTGTCTTCCAGTGGTCTTGCAATGAATATTTACATAAAGCTGTGATTGCACGCGATGTCCACAGTTTGTGGTCTGTGCCAGCAAAATAAGGGCTTTCAACAGCTAAGAAGATTTTGAGTTTAGCCATGAAAGCGAGCACAAAAAGTAGTTTAAGATGTAGCCAACTGGCAAAAGGGTGTTGGCACTTACAGTTCATATTATTTTTGCTAAATCATTTGCTTTTGCAAGTATTTACACAAGCACATGGTGACAGGTCCACAACAACTTTTGAGTAGCTTTGTGTTGTGACAACGGTAAACACAGAGAATTCTGTTGCCTCCAACAGCAAACAAGGAACTCTTTGAGTAAGCTGCTGTCAAAAGCCCTGCTCTCCCTCTTTCCACTTCTTGGTAAAGAGTCCCATGAGAGACTCCAGATCTTCCTAGCACAGACTTGAAGAAGCAGAACAAATCTCATTGCTGTAACAGCCTTCCTTCCACTTTTGGAGACAAGGTATAAAGGTGCAAGACCAGAATCTTTGCAAAAAGTATATGATTTTGAAAAATGTTATCAGCATCCTTGAAACTAGGATGACCCAGAAGCTGGGATGACCCTGTCTTTAGAATTGGTTAAACATGTTGAACTGAGAGATCACAGTGAATGAGAACAGGCTGAATGAGAACAGTCCATGAGCCCAGAGAAAGATAAAAGCATATGTTGCCGCCTCTGCAGCCCACATGGGTAGATCTGCACATGTAGCAAATAATATAGGATTATTTTGCACTGCTCCAACAGAGCTTTCTCTTTCACAGGATCACAGAATCACCGAATGGTCAGGGTTGGAAAGGACCTCAGAAGGTCACCTGGTCTAATCCCCCTGCTAAAGCAGTTTCACCTTGAGCAGGTTGCACAGGATTGCATCAATGTGGGTTTGGAATATCTCAAGAGAAGGAGATTCCACAACATCTCTGGGAAGCCTGTTCCAGTGCTCTGTCACCCTCACAGTAAAGAAGATTTTGTTTGTTTGTTTGTTTGTTTGTTTTAGGTTATTTTGATATTACATTTGCCTTGTTTTACCTTGTCCTCTGATTTCCATCACTGAGGAAATTAATGCTGGAATACAGAACTATAACGCTGGAATTTTCTGGGAAGAGATTGAGGCAGCTGGCAGAGGAAGGTTAATGCTTTTCACAGAGAGAAAAAATGCAGAAGTCAGCACAACTTATTAGCATCTCCAGGTACTTTACTATTCTGATTCAGGAAAGGGCATACCTCATTTCTTCCTTTCTGTTCTTGCTCGTTGTTAAGTAAAATATTCTTGTAATAACAAAATAGGCTCTCAGCCTATACTTAATCCCTTCAGCAGATATATAAAAACTTTCCAAATAGAGATGGATTTTTCTCCAACAGGGATGTGAGAGGAAGGAGAAGTCACTGTAATTCCATACATGAGTTGTAATGAGTCTGAAAATACAGCTTGCAGTGACAATAAGAATTTCCCTGTCTCCAAAAAGAACTCAGACTTTCTCCACTGTGCATTTCACACCCTGCTGCTCCTTTTAGAGTCAAAGCCTGGTGTCTTGTGTACTCTACAGATGTGTAAATGTTTAACGTGTCAATATATACTAATGATAAACAATCAGATTTGTAATTTATTTGGTCGTTAAAGATGAAAGTTGAGCCTTTCACTTTTCCTAATTTACCATTTTGGGGGTCAACTGCTAAGTGTGAGCATTCATTCTAGGCATGTAAAAAGGATCCAAACTTTTACTGAAAGAGTGTGTGTTATTTTTCTGGTTGAAGGTTAACTCAGTCAGAAGCTCTTTCTTCCCTGAGAGAAATAGCTTTCAGATTTTTGAAAACGTGCAAAGTAATGCTCAGCAGCTATTCTTCTATAAGAACATCTGCTTTATTTTTCTGAAGCTAAAGATTATTTTGCTCTGTTAGAAGGGTTTTTTTTTGTTGTGACAGTCATATATATAGTGTATTTAAATTGTTTTTAAAATAAATAAAAATAAAAAGTGATTTTTACTTTTATTTGATTTGATTACTGAAACAAAAATTTGAGTGCTATATTTTTCATTGCATATTTTCCTTTCTCACAGATATGTTTGGTAAATATATAAACATGATGTAGTTTAAAATCTAGCACAAAAAAGGCTATTACTTCACACTTCTGCATATATAAAAACAGCATTATATGCATGGCATGGTGCATAGCTTGGCTGGTGCTAACGCTCAGAAAAAAGCAGTGCACAGACAAACACGTGATGTACATGCAGGTGCAATTCAGACATTATTTTTCAGTTCATTGTTGCTGACACCACACAGGAAGGAAAAGAAAGAGCATGAGGACATTTCTATGCAGATCACCCAATCTCTCTGTGTTTTGCAGTCCCTCTTGCTACCATGGAATGAGATACACATTTATCTCAGGCTTGTGTCAGATTTACTCCCCAGTTAATATTTGCAAAGCACAGTGAAATGGAATATGCTAGACTCAGAAACTGTTGAATATTCTTATTTATTCATTGCCACATCTGTGGCAGCCTTTTTGAAAACTATTTATCAAATTCTGCATTTATCATTAAATGGTTATTAATTACAATGGTATAGACCTGCCTGTTCTCTTTTGTTATATTTTTTGTAGAAATGTGAAAAAACCAAGTCTTATCTGTTATTATTTCCTTTTTCATTGGTATTAATATTAATGGTTTTCTTATGCTATTGTGCTCTCTCGTCTCCATATATTCAGTAAAACTGACACAATAGTGCACAGCTCTGGGAATTAGTACTGACAACTAGGCCCCCATAAAAACACTTCTCAGGTGAAACTTCAAGTAGCACAGTAGTAGGTTCATTTAGCATACACCTAAGGAAGTTCCCAGTTATTATTATTATTTCTTTCCTCAACAACTGAATGGCAACACTTATCCTGAATGTTATGAATGCCAAACACGACGAATGCCTAAAATGCAGTCCCTTCAATCCAACACTGAGGAACATCTGGCATTTACGGATTATTTTAGTGAGTCAGGGCTTGTTGCCTACTATGTCTTCAAACAGGCTTTCCATCGCAGATTGTAAAACTGGATTCATGTGTCTATCCAAAACTGGCAGTGGCACCAGCTAGATTTAGAAATCAGAAAAATCTATTTTCCAGCTCTTCTTGCCAAGCAGCAAAGAAAGTCCCACAGCAGCAAAATGACTGCTTATGTAACCAGCCTCAGTTAACTGGGGCTGGGTGTACATATTATTATTTTTAACCATTTAATTAACATTTGTAAGAACCTGCCACAGGTTCTTAATGCCCCATGCCACACTTGAGCTGCCCTTCATAGATGAGGCTCTAAGAAAACAAGCCCTGTCCCCATTTTAGAGAGAGAGACACTGTCAAATATAAAAAAAAAACTGTATCAAAGTTTCTTACGCTTTTAGCATAGCTCCTGTTTTACAGATGCCTCCCTCAAGCTATTAAATAGCAGCTGTTTTCTTACAGGCATCACAGCAGAAGAGGGACTTGCAAACACATTGCTGGAACATGAGATGACCTCAGAGGGCTTCTTCCATGCAGAAGAGGATGCCGTGGAGAAACATGTTATGAAGGGAGAGTAGAGAATGAAGTATTATCACAGATATCACAGATAAAAGGGCCAAAAGAAATGTAACCTATTGACATTAAATCTTAGCCTTTCTGACAGTTGTTGGTCTAGTAAGACACAAAGACTTGTTGATGTTCAATTTTGAGTCAGAGAAGTCTTCATAACAAAAGCTGTAGGACTTGCTTGTAGCTGTAGCTGAAGCAGAAAATATATTTTGGAAAAGTCTTTTATTTGGATTTTGGAGTTACTTGTAAAGGAGAAACAATCTTTGTCAAGTTGTCCATGGATTATTTTCTTTCCCAGTTAAGTCAGTTGAAAAGATCTAAGATTGGGATGGGTCTGGGATGCTTGTGTTGTCCTTTAAACTTGTCTTTCACACTGCGTCCTCCTTCTTGATTATTAGTTTAATGGCATTTTCATAAGCATTGCATTTCTTCCAGCAAGTTTTCAGCCTGTAAAGACCTTAGCTGCACGAATTACACGACGGTCATAAATGACAGGACTGCAGCTGAAGACAGCAGCGATAACATCAGGCTCTGCATACAGAGTCTTATTTTTAAATTTTTGCTTTGTTGAGAGGAGAGGGAGTTTCCTGTGAGTATAATGAAGTGGTGGTTGGCTGTGTGCTACAAATAATTTCTCATGCAAATTTTACCCAACGTTGCCCTAAAGGGTCTCTAATAGCCTCAAATGGAGAAAATAGTCTTCCATACAGGGATAATAGTTCATTAAAAAAAGAAAAAGAAAATGTCATCATCATGACAAAAAGGATAAACAACCTTTCTTCAGAGAAACAGGCATATGAAAACAATACACCAACTGTAGTTTGTGCAACACAGCTCTAATCCATCTAACCCGGGATCTATAGGAATTACTGGGAGCCAGCCCATAGCCATTGCTGCGAACTGGGCCAGGCTCAGGGGTTTTGAGCAGCACCTACCGAGAACCTCAGCTGTAATCCTGCACCCCTACTGCAGCAGAGGAAAATCTTTGTTGCTTATTATTGCACAGCAGTGAGATGTTCATGCCTTCAAAGTCCTGCAACAACCTTCCCAACATTTTATTATGCCACTCAAGAAAGAGTGTGAAACAGTACTCTGAAATAATGTTTCATTTAATAATTGAATCTTTCTGATAACTAGAATGAGCATTCAATCACTAATAATTTACTTCAAAAGTGGATTAAAACGTGCCAATCACTGAAATCAAAACAAAGCTTTTAAGCTAATCTCAGTAATAAACAGTCCAGTCAAATCTTTCAGGTCTGAAAATATATGTGTTTCAGTAAAAAAAAAAATTATGGAAGTTAATTAGCTCAGTACAGTTAATTGATGTGTTCTGTAGTGACCTTCAAATTTAAATTCTAATTTCGAGTCATATATTAAATAAAATTAAGAAACATATTTTAATTCTTAATCTCATTAAACATGCACTGCATTTTAAGCATGAGGGAGGTTGAAATTCACAGTAGACTTTTAATGAATAATCAGATCTGGAAGATATAATTTGTCATAGCCGCAGAAAGAGCTTGGTATAAACCTGGCTGAATATGCTGGATAGTAAGACTATTTGCAAGCATTTATGTATTGTGTTTTTGCTTTAAAATTTACTTTTCCATATGGAAAAAATAAAGAAAAATAAGGAAAACAGAATTACAAATCTTAACATAAATATATTTAAATATCTAGTGCCTACTGGATGCAATTTTTCATGGTTTTTTATACAATATTTCCTTCTCAGAAAACTCAGCCAATATTTAAAGGGTATTTTCATAAATGGCTTGGCCTTACAACCCTTTAACCTAATGAGTCATTCCAGATCATGCTACAGCTTACTCACAAGGAAGAATGTAATTTTTGGATCCTTAGCTTCTGACCTCACAAAGTATGATGCAAGCTTTACTACTATGAGTGAGAAAACTAGGTGCTGGAATTCCAGGGTGCTGGAATCTTTTCGTTGGAAGAGACAGAGCTCTTGTGCTTTTTCATGGATAGCTCACATTCCCTGCTGACTACCACCTTCATCCACAGAGAAGCTGTTCACATGCATCAAGTGCTTGAAAGACCCAGGTATAAGTGTGCTGTTTCCTAAAGGACCTAGCATGGGAGCATGCTGACTCTGCTCCAAACCAGCTCTGTACCCCCAAATTTCACTATGGCATTTTTTTAGAGGGCTGGTATTGTCATTGACTGCCTTCCAAAACTGGAAATCCTTGCTGTCACAACGACCGTGAGGAGTTTATGCCTCTCACTCACTCCATACAGATGGACAGATACATGTGGACACACCCGTCTACAACATATATACATATACCTATGACTCTATAGGTGTATGCATATGTATATACACACACACACAAAACGTGGTTTTGTTTGCTTTCTCTATTTTTTTCAGGCTTCAGGAAGCCTGCCATTTCGAATACTTCCATGATGGCTGCCAACATCATCCTTAGACAAGAGAAGAAGGACAAGAGGGATGAATCTCATAAAATCCCGTGATTCAGGAAGCTGGGGTTCAAGATACAACCTTGTTATTCATAAAGAACTTGTGAACATTGGCAGTGACTGAACCAAGACCACAGCACCAGTTAGCAATGTTTACATGTTTTCCAGTTTTGAACTTCTGTATTTTGAGGTATATTTTTACTAGTACGAAAGATCAGCTAATAAGAAACTTGGTATTTCTGTGACATTAAGAAACTGTTATCATGTAAGTATTATTGATCTTTCAAAGTTGTAATTGACTACCCTCTATTTCACCCAAAATAATATTTTGATGTGAATGCAGGTAGAGGTTTGACCCCTGGCTAGTTTGTTGCCATACAGCAAAAGGTATGTTTTGTAGGAATTGTCCCAATTCAATCTCCTGACACCAGAAAGCTACATTTCTAGTAGAACCACATGGCCATAAATCCTCCCTTCAGTTGTTGTCTTTGCAGTGGGTCCTGTCCGGATCCTCCTCCCTGCACTGAGAACATAACAGAAGACATATCACAGACTGAAATGCTCTGTTCTGTAGTTACTTTTTCTGCTGGGCTCAAAGCTGGCAGTGAATTCCTCTTCCTTTTCGTGCTCTTCCCTTCTGGTAGTTCCCTGACTGAAGATGATGGCTCTTCCTACTACCTTGGAGGAGAGAATAAGACGCTGGGGAGATGACTGGTACTTTCTCCACTCACACATTCTCCCAAGGCAGACCATTTACCCTCAGTTTTCTGCCACGTAACAACCAGGAGCTGCATTAGTAAATAAAGCAAGTGCCAAGCCTGGAACAGGAGGTTAATCATCCTGCTGGAAAGTCAGCAGTTTTAGTCATGGTGTAAACCCGCCCATGACAGCATTCCTTTCTGAAACTTGATCCCAGAGGGAACAGCCTACAGAGATGAAGACATGCCATGCAATGCTCTAAGGCCCTGGCCTTCCTGAAATATATTCCTCCCCAGCATCTCTAAGCTGTCAAGTCATCCGTGTAGTCCTCACGTATGTGTAATACATCCTTGAGCCATGACTTTTCTCCTGTGGTTCAAAGCCATGTGGCTCTGAGTGCTTTAACTCTGCGCAATGTTAGGGTACAGGTCCAAACAAAATAATTTTGTATCAGCTTCCCTGGTTTTGGCTGAGTGAACAGAAACATTTGGGAATTACCCCCTACAATCTTGTAAACTGAAAGTCTGAATGCTGCAGCCTAAATCAGGGAAATTGCATGATTGTGAGCATAATCGGTACAACACATCTTAAGCCGTTTCCGGGAAGTTTGTGTCTGTCACAAGAATTGCAAAATTTTTAAAAACTGAGTACTCTTTCTTTTCAAACTTGTAACTGCATGCAGTAAGATTGTTTCTAGCTAAATAAATCTATAAAACTTTAATGATTTGGGGGCTTTTATTTCAGATTTTAGAACCAGAGGGAGGAGAAGGAGGGAAAGAAAGGGCTTATTCTTGGAAACTTCGGCATTCAGACTTTTACTGGCTTTAATCTGATTCCCAAAGGAATTATAACCCCAATCATAAATCAACTAAAGAAAATGAAGTCATTTTCATAAGAGTGCTGAAACATTCAGCCTGTGTAGAGTTTGGGATGGATGGTTTAGCCAGCCGCTATAATGTGCATTTTTCCTATTTGAGCTGTTATGCCACAAATTCAATCTCACCATTGCAATCACGAGTTCCACAGACAGCAAAGCAGTGCTCAGAAACAGGAGACAGCTTTTCTGCGTGGGATCTGACTGGCTGCATGTCGGAAAGGCATGACCGTTTCCAGGTGCCTTTCCTGGATAGGGTTGGATAAAAATGTGGTTACTTTTGTGACTTTATCAAACGTTTATCAAAAAGATCTTTAAGGGTAGTACTGCTTATAATAGCATCCTGAAATCTAGCTAAAGGCACTGCTGCTAGCAAGGAGTATCTCTAGCTCATGGTTCCTTCTTTTACAACCTGGTTACCAAACCCAAAACTGAACCTACTGTGGTTTCCCACAGTTGTTGATCCTAGGATCTAGATGTAAGGTATACCTTTAATTACTGAAATAATTATCTTCATGAATGTATGGGTTATGTTGTAAAACCCAATAAGCTACATAATTACCCACAGGTAGCATTCATGTCATTATCCATGTATCATAGGCACAAACCTACACACTGTTTATTGAAGAAGTCTTCACTGTCATTTCTGTACACTTCTCTCCAGAAATTCCCCTGGAAACACCCTTCAGTATTTAAAGAAGTGCCTTATTTTTCTTCTGGCTTTTTCTTGTCTTCACATGGAACCGGCAACCGTCACACATAAGAGCAAGCCTAGGCTTTACTTAATACCAGCATACTTCCTGCTCCATATTAATTCTTTTTTCTCCATCAGGCATCAGGGGTGGCTCGTCAGTGGCAGAATCGTTCTGAATTGCAGTGATTGTTCAGGGAATTTTCAACACATGATGATATTTGATTTGTTTTTCCTGATAAAACAGACAGTGGGAGATCACCTTACATTCAAGGTTGCCTTACACTTTGGTAAATATGGTACTCTGCAAAAAATCCAGCTAAAGCTGATTAAAGCTGTAGGCAATTTTCTACTGAAGAATGTATTTTCAATTTGACAGCCATGCTGGCCTCCCAGGGCAGATATCATATACCACTTGGTATTTACATTTGGATCTTCGCTTTCTCCTTCTGAGATTACTGAAAACTTGACAGTCTATGAAATACTCGGTAGTCTTTGAAAATTATTAACAGATGACAGGAAGGGGTCTGGTGGCATCTCATATTTGTCTTGAGTCCTTTCCAGTTAAAGAATTCAGGAAGTTTGAAAACTTCAGCAATATCTGCTTAGTCAAAAGAAGCCCATGGCCAAAAGTTGTTCAGCAGACAAGGATAAAAAGCAGTGGGACAATGGAAATACTGAAAATCATCAGAGGAAGAGAAGCAGAAAACACAACATTGCAAACCTCCAGAAAAGTCAGTCTCAATATTGTAGCTTGTATCCTTTCCTCCACTTCCAATAGATGTATTTAAGTGATTTATTTTAGCATTTTTATAATATAGGTGGTTTTTTTCTTCATTCCTGGCTTCATAGGAATGTAACAGACTGAAGAACTGAAAGACACATGCACCAGTTCTTCAGCAACAGGAAGCAATCAGCTGTTTATTGGTTTGGTATTGTACTCTGCAGAAATGTCTATTAGATGGAAGTATGAGTAAGAGGGGCAGTCTATGACTTATCTCTTGTTTACCTTAGAAAATAAGTGCTTTTATGGTTGGGTCTTGTTTTCCTTCATATAACCTCCTAGTTTCCTCTTTTGTCAGGGACTTCTACTGAAAAGAGCAAGTTCACAGTACACTAGGTAAGCAGAAAGCACTTGGACTACCAGGCACGACAGGATCAGTGATGGAGGCTGCCAAAGGACCATATCATTCCTCTGCAAAAGGAAAACACTGGAGTCATGCCACAGGGACAGGAAACACAGCGCCGCAGTCCCAGAGGAACAGCAGATGGCTGGGCAGATCTCAGATATCTTCAGCAACAGGGAAGCAGTAACAACCATGCTCAGAATGATGGAAGAAAATAAGAAAATCAGCTGTTGTGGTTTAACCCCAGTTGGCAACTAAGCACCACCCAACTGCTCACTCACTCTCTCCCGGTGGGATGGGGGAGATAATGGGAAGGATTAAAAAGAGAAAACTCGTGGGCTGAGATAAAGACAGTTTAAAGGGTAAAGCAAAAGCTGTGCACTCCAGCAAAGCAAAGAATTCACTTTCTACTTCCCATTGGCAGACAGGTATTCAGCCATCTTCAGGAAAGCATCACTGCAAATGTGTCCCCCTTCCTTCTTCTTCCCCCAGCTTTCTATGCTGAGCACATTATATACTATGGCATATTCTTTTGGCCAGCTGAGATCAGCTAGCCCAGCTGTGTCCCCTTCCAACTTGTGCAGCCCACTCACTGGTGGGGTGAGAAGCAGAAAAGACTGTGATGTTGTGTGAGCACTGCTCAGCAGTAATTAAAACATCCCTGTTATCAACACTGATTTCAGCACAAATGCAAAACATAGTCCCATATTAGCTACTATGAAGAAAATTAACTCTGTCCCAGCCAAAACCAGCACATCAGCCTTCCTTTAGAAAGAAGAAGACAGGCACAGATGGAGGGGATCTGGCCATGTGCCCAAGATTTCTGTTCATTAGGACAGAGGCCCTGCTTACAAAGCAATTTCCCCTCCAGGGAAAGAAAAAAGGCAGAGCCTTCTGCATAGAGACTCTTGGAACATAGTCAGTGTTTAGAGTTATCTGATACCCTGGGAGAAGCAGAAAGAAACCATCAGAGGACTACACAAGAGAACAACTAAGTTATTAGGTGATGGCACATGCTATAATTGCTAAGTCTTATGGAAACAACGTTCAGCAGCTGTTATTTTACCAGCATTACTAACTCTAGTTCCTCCCCAGAAATTAATGAATAAAAAAAGGTGTGTGTTGCCTGCAAATCTGAGAATACAAGTCATGGGCCTCAGAAAGGACTTTCGCCCTAAATGTCTTCATTTGATTTCAGCAGTAGATATACACCATAAATTAAATGAATTAAAATATTCATTTGTTTTGTATCAAAACAAATAAAACCCAAAACCTACCCATCAATATGTTCCTCAGGATATGAATAAATGTGGACTGATGTCAAGTGAGTCACAGAAATAATAAAATAATGCTGTTTATCTTTACACATCAGCTGTTGTGCTCTCTAAAAGTCATTCTACATTACAGAGCTTAGAAAGTTAAATGAGATTGTACTGCTACAGTAAGAAATTATTCTAGGCCTTCCTTCTCTCTGAAGAAGTGAATAAAAAAGAGAATGAAAACCCAATACATACATGTTAAACTTTATAAGAACATCTATTTTAGTTGAAACAAAGTCTTAAACAAATATTTTATTGTGAAGGTATGTAACCCACCTGTATGACTGCCTTATATTACCTTACTAATCTTTGACCACACAGCAACCATAAACCAAATTGACAGAGGTATGAGTCAATGTTCTTTCACACTGACAATGAGGACAAGATGGTTTGGCAAACTGCCTTAGTTGCCGCTCATTTATTGAGAAAAGCATTTTAGCAGCAAGCCTGGTCATCTATAGGCAGGACTGTGCAGGTCTAGGTCTCAGTTCAAGGGCATAATTCAGGCTTGGAAGAGTCTTGTGAGTCTCTCATCATTGCCTTGACTTGACTCAAGCCTCCATCTATACAAAAACTGTGCATGTATTTAACTCAAACATTCATTCTCTGGCAGCTTAGTTGCCTATACATTGCAGCCCCCAGTACCTGCTCACTCCTAGATAGATGAGGGAATAAGCAGTTTAAAATTATTAGGCCAGACAATACCTCTTCCAAAAGGTAGTGCTGTACTTTATTAGTAACATGCTGTGCAGCTTTATACTGTAATTGCTGTCTCTGAGCCACAGGGAGGAAAGGAAGGCAATGCTGCTCTCTGTGCTCGGCATGTTACTGCCTTTCCCTGCTTCCTTGGCAACTGTGGCAGTGGGCTCAAAACAGGATAAACATTTCTTCTAAGAAAAAATTTGTTAGCCTTGAGTAGGAGGGCTTTCCACATCTGTGGGTAAAGGGAAAGCAGGACAGCATCTTCTTGCTTCTAGATAGCAAGGCCAAAACTTTTTGCCACGATTTTTAATATGTAGGCTATGCATCTTGCAAACTAGAGTCTTAAAAAACTTTTCTTGAAATGCAGGAAGGAAAAAAGCAGAAACGTGGCTCCTTGGAAAAGTTAAATAAACAGCAAACCAAGAAGTAGCAATAGGCCAACCTCTACAGAGATAGGTTTTTTGCATCAAGGAAGATTTTGCTGTGGGTTTCCCTCTGCTTCTGGTCAGAAGATGGTTTAAATCAGGCAGGACTTTGTTTATTGAATTCAGAATGAGTAATACACAGAGACTGTGTGCCGGGGGAGGCCTTAAGAAATACTTGAATTAAGACATACTTTGAAAAGAGTTTGCACAAAAGCAACTCATAGTTTGTTAGCTGAGAAAGATAATATCATAGTTAGTGCCACGGACAGGCTACTGACAGAATAACATAATAAAATCACAGAGAGAGAAATTTAGGGTGCTTTTTAAAGGCATCAGCTGTGAATTCCCTGCCTCAGGGTGAGTCATTTAGACCAGATGCTGCATTTCAAGGAATCATTTCTAGTGAAGTGAGTAAAGAGTTGGAGGAGGCCCAAGTGCAATGCATTCATAGGCATCCCATGGGTCATATGAAAGAAGCTGTTTCTAAGGGGACCCCGGACCAGATGGTACTTTTAAATGATGTAGAGTCAAAGGCCAAAGGAGGTGGAGTTGCCCAAATGGAAGGAAGCCTCATCCAGGAAAGCAGGAGCTGCAGAGATGTTGACACACAACAACTGGAGTAACATGTGTGAAGAGCTGTCCAGGCACCTGCTGCTCTCTGCAGAAATCAACAGCTGAAAAGAGTTGTAATTTGGTGAAAATATGATCCACAAAAAATACTTAGGAGGTGAAGGGGAAGAAAATGTCCTGACAGAATAACACTAGGAGCTGTTAATTGCCAGCTGATGCAGACACCAAAAGAAATTAATAACCCATCAGATTTAATGTCTGTGAAAACTAAAGTGGATTATATTGTATGATCAGTATTTCTATTGCTATTTCTCCAAAAGTTGCCTTCATCTAGGGAACCTCAAGAGGTCCTGAAGCAAGTAAATGGGCTCTGAAGCAGAACTGAAGCTCTACATGAAAGCTGGCAAGCAGAGACATGGCTCCAGGGATCTCTCTGGTCTTCATGTACTTCTAGAATGAGTATGGAATGACAAAGATTAATTGCTCCCCATGACAGCTCTAAACTCGGACATTGTGCAATAGTAAGCATTAAGTGAACCTGTTGGAGTATTTGAAAATACAGCTGTGCCATCAGGTTTTCTTCTGCCTCAAGCAGCTCTAAAAAATTGAGCTCTAAGTAAGAATAAAATATATGATTGACGTTACAAGACTCTAAGGACAATAGCCAAACATTTCACAACATGACACGGCAAAGAAGTGTGAAATATCCCACTCTATCTAGAAATTAGGGAAACATTTTAAAAGGCAGAGAACAGAAGCTGATGCTCTAGTACCACCAGTTTTCCTTAAATTTACAAGAACCTGAGCAATGCAATTGGGAGTAGTAACATGTGATGTACCACAATATGCCCTTGCATCTTTTTTTTCTGGTCACAGTGGATAACTGTGAGGGATTACAGTGGGTAGTGGAAAATGGCCCGGCCTCATCTACATCATCTTTGACTTCCCATACTGCAACTGTTAAAGAAAAAAAGAAGACCCTCAATGACTTCCCCAAGAACTGAGTCAAAGCTTTGCAACTACGAGAAATGTAAATCAAAATAGTAGCACAACACCCTCCAGTCAAGAGCTGAACAACTTATTAGTTTTGACTAGGAGTCTGGGTCATCCAATTACACTGACATTGAAAAATTTAGACAGAACACAAACCACTGTAAGTTCTGCAAAGCACTTTTCATATTCATGCACTCGCCAGAGATATTTCAGAGGATGATAAATTATCTAACCCAAGATATGAAGACACCCAAGAAAACCCTCAGTAGGGAGATGCAGCTAGGCCAGAAGACCTCTGAAGCTTTTTTGGAAGATTAGTTAAGAATGTAGAACTCGCTGGGGACATCACTGGCTTCTGCGCTGAAGCCTTCAAGAGACAAATTACATGCAATGGATGAGCCTGGCTGGCAGATCAAGCATTTTTGTCTTACTGATAATCTAGAATGAAGAATGAGGGCTATCCCCCAGCCTTGAGCAGACAGTCTCACACTGGCGCCTGCCAGGTCTGACTGGCTTCCTGCAACCAGAGATCACAGCAGTGATCAAACTGCTAATGCTTTCAAATTCTTGCTAAACAAAACAGGGAAGGATTGTACCAGAGAGCACCTAGTGGTGATGCTGTATGGTTGTCTTAGTGAGAAATTGCTGTGTTTATATTATATTACATGTTTTGTATTGTAATATGGCAAATGGAAGTTTGGCCAGAGCTTTTACTAAGAGTGCTCCTCTATATCTTGGACTTCTATGTGCGAATGATAAAGCAACCTGGCAGAAGACCATATAGATGGTCACAATGGTCACTATGCCTGTCATAAAGTCTTCAATGCTAAAAGTATTCATAAGATATTTGCTTTGTTCCACATCTGGTCCTGCCTGACTGAGAAGAGTAATAACAAAAGATTCACACTACCCCACACACGCTTTTTGAGAAGAAAGTTCTGAAACTATAGGATCTGCGTGCACAGGGATTATACTTTATGATCTTATCACTATACATACTTTGAAAAAAAAAAAGTTCAGACTACAAATTGACACTGTCATATAAATACAAATCAGCCACCTGAAATAAGGCCTTATCCATCACCACTTGTTTCATGGGGGAAAGCAGCACATCTGGTCTCCCGTCCTCTAACTGCCTGGCTGAACAGGGTTCGGGAGCACTGAGGAACTACCGCTGCCTAGGAGGAAGGGAGTGCCTGGTGTTAGTCACCAGAAACCCGGTCTGAATCAGTTTGTGGAGTACTCATTCAGCAAGTTAAATATTGGTGTGAAACAGGAGATGGGTCTCAGCACGATGTACTGAAGCAGAAAACTGCTAGGAAACACAAGGGGATGGCAGTGACATGGTTCTGGAGCTCACGTGCAATATAGATCCAGTGGGAACAAGGTCTGGGACAGACAATCCAGGTCTCCCTGGGCTTGGATCCAGGCACGTAACAGTGGTGTGCTGGGGAGAAGATATCCTATCTGTGAGATAAAAGTTGTATGAGGTGGCCCTGGGAGCCCATGGCCACATTCAGCATTTCCTTTTCCCCACCTGTTTTAGGTCAACCTGAGCAGAAGATACTTAGGCCTCCTGCATTCGAGAACCACTGCCCACAATTACACAAAGCAAATGCGTGCTTGAGGAATGCCGCATCAGCAGTCCTCCTAGGGTGCATAGAGGATTAGTGCCAGCCCCCTATGATGTTTACACAAGAAGATTTGATCTGCACTTCCTAGTGTGATTCACAGGGCTCTGCCCTGCTGGAGTAGCTAAAAGTTAATTCCTGTCCTTCTGCACTTGGTCTGGATACTCTGCTTTCTACAGCAACAGCATCGGTAACAGTAACATTGCAGCAGGCAATATGGTTCAATTATAACACAGATATTTTTAATTGGCATTTTGCTTTTCCACATATTTTTTCTCACTATAATTTCTGAGCTTAAAAACTTAATTTTCAACTGCAAATTCTGCTTTCTTTATTTAGATGAAAACCAGAACAGTAGCATTTAGAAACACAAAGTTGCCAGCACTGCTTAAGCACTCTCCTTTAAATATGTAGGTTTGCAAAAATGAAACTGGTGCCCCTGTATTTTGAAAGAGCTAAAAATTACTCTGGTTGCAAAGATATGAAGCATGAGAAGAAACGAAATGTTAAACTACAAATAACTCAGTTTTCACTTGTGCTCCAGAAACTTGGCACAGCTTTCTAGACAGGTCATCATGAGGGTACTGACTTATTTATCAATGACCAAACGTAGTAATGAGTTTGAGAATTTCACGGAATATCACTGTAGCACTAGTTGGTTTTGAGGTTTTTTTCAGGTTTGTTTTTTTTTAATCAGGAACAGTAGTTTCAAAAATACGCTCTCTCTTTTCTTATGGGTTTATAAGTTTTCTATTCAAAGCCTTGGTGTTCCCTGTTCCTGCTTTTCAGTCAGTGTACTCATTTTGTATCTCAGTTTTCTGACTTCAAAGAGATCACAAGTCTTACAAACCACACAAGGATCTAACAAAGCTTCATTTAACAGTATCTTTAAGTGTTCCATCTTCTCTATATTTTAGGAGGGACATGCACATAAACCAGACAGGATGGTAAATTACCAAGTCTCGAGTAGGATTGAGAAAAGCCAATACCTGCAAGTTCTGTGCATGAGCAGCCCTCATTGGGCTTATACTCTTGATTATGATACAGAATGATCTTTGCTTTCTATCTGGCATGATTGCTGCTATGCAACATTTTCACACAGCTTGATTGTTAAAATGCAGGTTATTATGTCAAGTATGTACCTTGGCAGCTAATTTATCTTGGTTTGTTCTTCTTGCAGATTTATTTGTTTCATTTATAAGTGTAGTGTGGCTTTCTAGATACTTCCAACATCAGCAGATGTTGCTTAAGGGAGAAGCATCAGTCCCCAGATGCATCTGTCATCATTGTTTGCCCAAACAGTCCTCTGGGGATGTTTCTGTTATTAGTGTTTCCATGAGAGCAGGCCGACGGCTGGCTGCACAATTCCCAGCCAGGAAGTCCCCTTGGCTGCTTCTCATCTAGTCCTTTTCTTCTGACATGCCCAGCTTTGGTGGCCTATAAGGATTCAGGCTTCCTCCTGGAAGAGTTATTGAGTTTAGTTGAGACACTCAAGCAGTCGTGCTGTGTCAAAGTACAATGAGAAGGAGATGAATGTTGACAAGAGAAAATTCTGTATAAGCTATAATCAAGACACTAACAAGACTGTTTATTACCAAATTTTCTATCATAGCAACCAAGATCAGAGGTTTTGTCTTTCATTCTCCTGTGAAAACCTGATCTGGATCAGGTTGAGTCGTAATCAGTTCACAGATTTTATGCAGGACTCCCTTCTACGTGGGTTTTTCAAGAACTTGCAAAAGTACTTCATTCAGCTCAGCCCTTTATGACCACCCCCTCTCCATTCACCACCTAAATAATTCCTGCACAAGTAAGTCTGGATTTTGTTGCTTACTGTTTGGAGCCACAAGAAACCCATTCATCTTTGAAAGCCTCATTTCATTTCAAAGTGATTTAAAATATGTCACAGTTTAGAGCTGTTCTGTTTTTAACTTTTTTTTTTTAGTTCAATATATTGTCATTTTTACATTTTACTTGAGCAATCCAAAAGGGATTATATACCATGAAATATGAAATTATATACTAAGAGTGCTGTTGTCACATAAGCAGTTTGCTTCCACTGTGCAATGACTGCCAATTGGCTCATGTATCTGTGTGCTGCAGAAGCCACTGCCAGAGCTGACTACTGCAACTAACCAAAAGGGTCCAAGCAGAGTGGCGCACGCAGTGGCTTGTGGTTTGAGCTAGTTGGATGTAAGCCACATCGGTCTGGATATTAGATAGCTGCGTTAACCAAAAGCTCGGAGTCGTGTTGATAAGTCCTGCAGAGAGTGTGGTTATGGTAAACGTGAGCAGTGTTACACCGCTGTGGTTTCAGTTTTCATAGCAGAGCTACTCTGCATCCTGGTAAGCTCAAAGTGTAACAGTAGGCATGCAACTCTCCACAGCCACCCATGCAGACATAACCCCTGAGGTATGTATAAGACCCTTTAATACTCCAAAGAGTGCATCAGTACCAAAACGCTGTCTTCTTGGTGCTCTCAATTCTCCTTCCTGTTCTTTCTGTTAGATGAAATTCCACCGCCATCCAGATGAGTGCCCAAATGCCTCTACCTCGGTTTGGATAGGCAAGGATGAACACTCCTGTGTTGCTGATGGGAAAGCAGCACCTGGAAGAAGAGCAGCTGGTTCTTATTAAAAACAAACTTCTTCAAGAAAATTGACTACTTATTCAGGAGCCTCAGCTCAGGCCTTCCAGCCTATCACAGTTCTTCATTCGAGGCAGTGCTTCATCTTTTGAATCTGGTGTATAACAGAAGACTGGGATGTTGCACACACAAGTCTCACTCAGTTTTGCAAGATGGTAAGACATGCTAGCCCAGATGGGATAAGCCAGCATTGGGAACTGCAGACAATTCCTGTACCACTGTATATATCTCATCTGCAGGACTGCTTAGCCCCATGCTGTTACTGAAACCTCTTGCGGAAACTGCATTACTCCTGTCCCTCTCAGCTGGTGTCACTTCTCTTTTTTCTGCCCTGACAGATCTTATATCTCCTGTGAAGGGTGAAAGACAACACACATGAGCTCCATTCCTCATCTCTGCAGAGACCCCACTCCTTTCCCCAGAGTCTAGAGCATAAAAAGGACAGCAGAGAACATTTTAAAAGAAGGTAGAGCTGTAACAAATAAGCATGGAAGCTGAGAGAAGAGTCTGGAATGATCATACTAGTACAGCCTATAGACCTTGAGGCTAACTCTTACCCATAAATATCAGTGTATTGCTTCATGGGAGCCTTTATTTCCCAGTGTGAGACATAAGATAATAAGCACCTAGAGACATGTTAAAGTGGTATCAATCAGTCCGCAGCAATAAAACAGTAGTGAAGGTCTTTCCAAATCTACAACACTGTACCATGTGAGTCTACCCTAACTTTTGGTGTCATCTCTTTGGTTTTATTTTAACATGCAGAACTGAAAGGGATGCTTACCCACAGCAGCAAAGGAGAAGTCAGGCAACAGTGAAGAACCACCATTTTATACAATCCAACCCAAAAACAGAAATGAAAGAGACATCAGAAGACCAGAAAAGAAGTGCACACCCAAGAGTGTATACCCAGAATGCCAGTACTAATGATAAGATAGGTTACCTGAAAGGACAGGAAAATCCAGACATCCACCTACTCACTCTTCATATCATGTAGCATATGACTCAGTTAAGAAGGATAAAATATCTAGAGCTGTCTGAAGGGCAAAGAGAAGAAGCTAATCATCAAACCGTTCAAGCTCCTCCAGAAGACAGAGTGTAAAGACATGGGGAACAAGACACACCACAAGTACATAACACAGAAAGAAGTGGATGGAGCTGCTTTCAAAGTTTAAGGGATTTAATCAAATTCTACCCTCAGAATTTCATCCTGCAAGTTCATCTCCATGTGCAGTTCTCTGTGACTTTGGTGGCCTTCTTTGAGGATCAGCAGCTCAGGCAGCAATCACAATCCCCAGCACCTGACATGTGCCCCCTTCGCATGCTTTATCTATTGCTCTGCTCAACCTGTAAACTGAAATCAACAGCACCTCATAGAAATGCCCTCCTGTACCATCGGAATGTCTGGGTTCCACACACAGTCACAGATAATCAGGACTGAATACACTCTGGCCAAGAATTTCAGACGGATGTGCCTGTGGCTGGACTTCTGAACGTGCATGGAGAAAACTGGATAAATGATCAAGCATGCTGATGAACTCTGAACTCTTTTCACCCAGGCATGGATACTCTTTGGCACTGGCACATCATTGCAATGTTTATGGATGTGCTCATTAGAAAAGATACACATAGCTAAGTATACCACTGTTTTGGTAGAATCCCATTTAACTGAAAGAACAGATTTACAATAAAGTTTCAATGCTCAGAAAAGCTTCAGGAACTTAAGAACATAGTCTGTGTTTCTTTGGGCTGAAAAGGACACTTGGTTTGTCAGCACTCTGTTAAGGCCCATTTGTTTTCGCTTTCTTCCTCTTTTCTCTGTCTTTCTAAAGCATCAGTAAAGGGTGGTTTTGCACTAGATGCCTCCTTTTCCTGCAGCAAAATCAACATACAGAATATACAACACAAAGAGCAGGTATCCAGGATAATTCTGTGGGTACCACACTACAGTACCACGACAGCAGTCTTGGTTTTCTACCAGACTATCATGCAGTGTAGTTGAATCAGTGTGGAGAATGGGGAAAATAAATATCACACATCTAGCTGTCATATCAAAATACCTATCAACTACACCAGAAACTGAGGCAGTGCTACTATGCTGGCAGTAAAAGGGAGCTTGGGGAATGGGGGGCTTGGGTGCTTTTCCCCTTGGGGAATGAATCTGGAAAGTCTGGAGCATTTAAGCAAGGCATCTTACAAACACATGGTCAAGTGGGAGCGGTTCCCTTCTCCGACTCATGCACAGAGCTTACCTGGTGTTGAAGCCTTCTGCTCTATTGGACTTTGCAGCAGGTTTGAGCCCTTTGTGCTGTATCTCCCAAGTTCACTATGTCCCAGTGCATAGCACCACATGGGATAGGGCATGAGGACACTGATAATGCATTAGGTTAAACAGCAGGAGCCTGTGACTCACCACTGAGACTACAGTCTCACAATATCCATTTCTAGCCAGCCTCCTCTGGGTTCCTTCACCTTTTATAAATCAAACCTATATGCCAGGTACAACTGATCAGGTCACCTCAGAACAAGCCAGCCCACTCTGTCTGGTGCCAGGATCAGAGTAGGAACAAGGGGCATTGATGTAGCAGTAGGGAAGCATGAAGTGATGGTCAAATGAGTGAGGCTAATGCTTATTGCGTGCAACTTCGCAGGTATGTATGTATCTACAACAAAAGTTCATATCATAGTTCACAGTACTGATACTACAGCTAACATTACTGCCAGCAAAATAGTGCACCATTTTTTTTTATTAGAGGAAATTGGTAAACCAAAATCACACACAGTGCCATGGTTTTTATCATTGCAAAGCTGAAAGCAGGCTCTCATTGAGCAAGTGCATGCATATCATAAATGATGGGTCCGATCAGAAGGTGATCATCCATTTCTCTGAGAAAATAACTTTTGGGTCAGTACATTTAGTTCATAAAATGTAAAATTCTTAGAGAAATTAAGGATATTTTTTCTCAATGGATTACCAAAAATTATATCATATATCTTGGATTTTAATTTAGATATATGATCATGTGAGTGATTAAGTGAACAGAAAACAAGTAAATAACAATAAGAAAATAAGTAAAACAAATAACAAACATGCAAATTCACCAGTGTCTATCTAGAAAATAAAGTCATTAAGTAAAAATGACTCTTCAAAAGAGTTCACCGAGCATAAACATTGTAGACAATCTTGAATATTAAACCTCCAATATATTGTACCTTCTCTGTTTTCTTCATGCACAAGTTTTGCAATGCCAAAAAAAAAATGTTGGAAACAAAGCCCTTCAATGACTTGAAGCTGGCATGCACAATGAAGCAGAGTGGGTGAGGGGAGGGGGGATGGAGAGGAGCCCTGAGCCACTTATATTCAGTGCAGGGCTGTTGCTAGTACACAAGTCCAGCAGAGTACCAGAGCTGCAATGTATTGGCAGGTAAAAGACACATCACTGATCCACAGGGTGGTAAACCCAGTTTTAGGGTGCTCAAAAATGTAGCTAAGTGATGCAAAGCACTGAAGTGATGCAAACTCATTTTGGCAGCTCAAGCTTATTGAAACGTTTCTGAAAGGACAACTTTGCCCTAACAGACTCAGTGCTGGTACATGCATCGTTACTGTGCAATCCATCATAATGTCGAGGCAAATGAGGCAATTTAAGGAACAGCAGCAAGAATTATCTGGAAGAGCAGTTTTATAGAGGAAGGTTAAAAGAGCTTAATACATCTAGTTTTGTTAAAGCAGAGGTAGATGGAGGCATGTCTCCAGACAGCAAATGCTTAAGTAATGAAAATCTTACGGATGGGGAGGAAACACTTGGGCTTATCCATATGGGAACAAGTAGGAGTGAATGAAAAGAGGGTGAGGAAAGACTGAGTATCAGAAAATCTTGCTGGCAGTGAAGAGCAGAGCTTGTGCAATTTTTTCAGAGGAAGTAGTTGGAATTCTTTCAGTTAAGTTATGCAAAAAAGAATTTGAAAAATACTAACAAGCAAGCTACCAGGAGTTAGTCCATAGTAGCAGGAAAGTTGATTGGATGATCCAACAGCCTCTCCTCATTCCTTTTTCCCTTCATTTATTTTCAACCAATTGACCATATACAACATTTCATAAAATCAAAGAGAAAGGAACCTGGGGCACATTCATGACAGAAATCTCGATGTCAGTTTTAGAGACTTCCCACTGCGAGTTCCTATCCTTCCAGCAGAACCTGAGAAAGGGACCCCACAAACATCTCTCATTTGTGCAAGTGCAACATCACCTGGATTTGATCCATGTCCCACAGAAGAGGTAAGTCCCTGCAGGAGTGACAGGGTGGTTCAAACTTTCGATTATTGCTTTTGGAGTCTGTCAGACAGATAACCTCTAATGAGAACCAGCAGTTGAAGGGGTCATGGCTTCTAACTAACCACTTTGCTACTCTCCCAGAAGTTTCTACCTCCATAGTAAAAATGGCAGGGCAGGAGCCATACATTTGTATTTTTGCAGTTCTGGTTTCTTGCTTAGAAAAAGAACATAAACTATCAACAAAGGTAACTTTAATGACAGTTGGATGCTGACACTTGAGTGTGCTTAGGATGACTAAGCTAGCATAGCTCAGTAAATGTCATGGTCTTCCACTGAAGGTAGGCAAGAGTGAAGGCAGAGCGACCATACCTCTAGTGGTGTTAAATTTACTCTGCTTTAGCAACTATGCTAACAAAGCTGACAGTGGCTGCAGAATTCAGAGTACGGCTCCTCGTTTCAAAGTCTCTCTGATATGTCCTACAGCAGAACAGGGCATTTCTTCATCTGATGAATCAGTTGTTGAACTGTAGTGCCCGAGTGTTCATGCAATTTCTGCTTATCAACACAAGTACATT
This sequence comes from Clamator glandarius, assembly GCA_033459285.1. Classification (NCBI taxonomy): domain Eukaryota; kingdom Metazoa; phylum Chordata; class Aves; order Cuculiformes; family Cuculidae; genus Clamator; species Clamator glandarius. Next base: position 886,813 of record JAUNZM010000254.1, read on the forward strand.
TCCATAAGAACTATATTCTATATCTCATCATAGTTCATTATAAGAAAGTTTGGTTGTTTCAATAGGCTCAAGCAATACTGCAATATCCAAATATTAATATTTATATGCACTGCATGCATTAGCCAAGGAACTTGAAGAGCCTCAAATATTATAACCCAGAGTCATTCAGAAATAAATTAACAGAATCCTTTTTGCTTTATCATTTACAGACACTGAACCATATTGTTTTGTTTTTTCCTGCACAGAAAATAGCGGGAGTTCTGGACAAAGATTAAAGGGAGAATATATACTGCAAGCCAGTTGTTTTCTACACATCTAATAATATCTTTTGAAAGAGACACTCTGTATATAGAACAATTAAAAAATGCTCATATTTTAATGCTTCAAGTTTTAATATTCATACATACCATAATGGTAGGACTCACATTTGTTCTCTCATTGATATCATGCCCCTCCCTCCTTTTTTTTTTAATAGCACAGTTGGCATTTCCATTTTTACTCCAAGGCAGATTTTGCCATCCTTACATATTAGTTTCATTAGAGTTCCTATTCATTTTAGTGGGTAGGATGCTCTACCACATGAATTATAATGAGAAAGTCTGGCTGCTCAGTTGTGCAACACTGGATTTGAAATATGAGAAACAGAGAATAGCTGGCTTTTCCCAGAAAAGTAACGTGTGTACAGCAGAAGCCTAGTCAAGAAGCTAAAATCAAGATCATACAGGGTTTTCTGTCATAAAGAAGCATCACTAACTGCTGTTTGTCTTTCTAAGATCTTTGCTTGGATATGATTGTTCTCTTTGATGTACAAGAGCTTCTCTTCTATCCCCCACAGAAGTCAACATGTGGGCTTCTGCTCACAGCGGTGATCAGGCTTTATATTTACCGTGGTTTGGGGTTGTTCTGAGAACTGTGAACAGAGCCTCATGCTCCTAAGTCACTGATTCATGTATGTCCCTTTTCAATGCAGTGACAAAAGATTATGAAAGTTTGAAAGATTAGTAATTACGCAGAAGGCTTAAACTTGATTCCTCAAGCATTTTCTGGAAATGATCACTGTTGCTGGGGAAGGCTTCAGCCCAATGTTTCTAGTTTTCCATTTCTCCCTTGAAAATAAAGCTGCAGCCATAGTTCAACAAAACAATAGTATCCAGAATTTCGAGGTGTATTAGGAGTCTTCTGACAATAAAGAACAGTGCATGTTACAATTGTGTAAGAGCCTTAATAAATGTTACTATTTTTAGCTAGGCTGTGTGTTAGTCAGTCCCTTAGTGACTCTCAATCCATGACACTATCCCCATCTATAATGCTCTTTTGACAGCTGAAATACAACCGTGCATCCAAGCACTTCAAGCTCAATGCAACCTATTGATGATGAGGGGAAATGAGTGATTAAGGAACAGACCATGGGTACATGCAACTTTTTACTCTAAAAAGCTAAACCAGTTCATCAATGAACAGAGACTATTTGTACTGCAGACCTTTCCCTCTACCACTTTATCCAAGACGGCTTTGGCACTAACAGCCAGATCTTGGACAGCTGATGTCCAGAACCAGCTGGCTGCAGTTCAAAGACTCACAGAATCATTTAGGTTTGAAAAGACCTCTAAATCATTGAGTCAACTGTAAACCTGACACTGCCAAGCTCACCACTAAACCATATCCCTAAGTGCTACGTCTGCATATCTTTTAAATACCTCCAGGGATGGTGACTCAACCACTTCCCTGGGCAGCCTGTTCCAATGCTTGACAACTCTCTCAGTGAAGTGATATTTCCTAATACCCAGTCTATGCCTCCCTTGGTGCAACTTGAGACCATTTCCTCTTGTCTTATCACCTATTACTTGGGAGAAGAGAGCAACACTCGCTTCAGCCTCCTCTCTGGGACCTGTAAAGAGCGATAAGGTCTCCCCTCAGCCTCCTCTTCTCCAGACTAAAGCATTTCCCTCAGCCACTCACATATCTTATCAGCAGCCTCACCATGCCACATACCTGGTAGCACAGATCCTTTTAGGCATCAGTGAAACATACTCATTCACCAGTGCAACGCTGCGTCCACTTGGCAGATACCAATCTCAGACTTATAACAATGGTCCTTCTCCCCCACCACAAATTTGCTTCATGCATTTGACAAAGGCCCTATGCCCACTCGTGTTGCTGAAAGGGATGGTGACAGGTATATGTGTTTCCTCAACAGCAGCAGAGGCGCAGCATCACACTCTTGCTCCGGCACACGGCCTTGCACTTTGCCTCAGGAGCGCAATGCCTCCCTGTCCTCAGTCTTTGTTGTTTTGTTGGAACAGGTTGTCCAGGGAAGTTGTGGCTGCTCCATCCCTGGAAGTGTTCAAGGCCAGGTTGGATGGGGCCATGGGCAGCCTGGTCTAGTGGGATGTCCCTGCCCATGGCTAGGGGGGTGGAACTAGATGATCTTTGAAGTCCTTTCCAGCCCAAACTATTCTATGATTCTAAGCTGGTGAGCGTGCTGGGCGAATAGCACTGGCTTGGCCTGACATCAGGGTAGAAGGGTGGCTTCCGTTGTCGAGAGGGCTATGGACATCTCTGCCCCACAGCATCCCAAGACTCCAGCAGTGGGGGAAGGGACAATTCCATCACAGAGGGCTATAGACATCCATGCCCACAGCATCCCAGACCCACTGCAGAGGGGGTGCGAGATGTATTCCCTCACTGAAAGGGCTGTGGACACCCCTACCCCACAGCACCCCAGCCTCCAGCAGCGGGAAGCATGGGAGAAGGACACAAAGAGCGGAGAGAGCCGTCCCCGCGGGGCTGTGCGCCCCCGCAGAATCCCAAAGGGTTGGAAGGGACCTTAAAGACCATCCAGTTCCATGTCCCGCCACGGGCAGGGACCCCTCCCAGCATCCTCAAGGCAGGGAAACCATCGCCGCATCGGCACCTTTAGACAAAATACACCCGAAACAACGCGCTCCCTGCACTCTTGAGGAGGGCGAGGTTGGACGGTAGGAGAAGGCTATTCTCCCAGAGGGCGGTGGAGCGCTGGCACAGGCTCCCCGAGAAGCAGTCACGGCGCCGAGCCCGACAATATTCAAGAAGCATCGGGACATCCCATCGCGGGGGGGCTGGAACTGCATGACCTTTAAGGTCCCTTCTAACCCAAACCGTTCTACGATCGCCCTCAGACTCATGGGGTGAATGTTGAGCTGCCATCTACAGGGGCAGGACCTCGACTCAATAACCCTCGGGGTTTCCTCCCAACCCAGGTTATTCTGTGAGCTCCCTCCTCCGCCGGAGGGGGGGGTATGGAAGACGGAAAGGACTGCTTGCCCCTACTTAGGATGGCGCCCACGCCCGCCGTCGCCGATAACCCCGCCCCCCCGGGAAGGGGCGGGGCGCCCCGAGGTACGTTCCTCTGCGTGCGCGCTCGAGCGCGGGCGGGCGCGCCCGTACTTAACATGGCGCCCGCGCCTTCCCTCGCCGAGTTAAACCCCTCCCCTCCGGGCAAGTAGGAGAAGGGGCGGGCTCAGATCCGTGCGCCTGCAGGCTGTCCGCGCGCACGGGCGCGCCCCCGCCCCCCTCGCACCCCCCCCCTCCCCCCCCCCCCCCGTTTCCTTCCCACACCCCCCTCGAGGTTAGTTTCCCGACCCCGCGTGACGTGCGCGCGCGCGCGCTCCGGGAGGCGCCGCGGCCCCGCCCCTCCCCGAGCTCCCCCCCCAACCCCCGCGCGCGCGCCGCGGCCCGAGCGGAGAAACGCGGCGCGACCCGCGGCGGCTGCGGCAGCGCGATGGCGGCGCGGCGGGAGGCGGCGGGGGACGGCGGCGCCTGCTCCTGCTCCTGCTCCTGCTCCGCCGCCACCGCCACTAGCAGCACCAGCACCACCGGCAGCAGCGGCAGCGCCGCCGCCACCGGCTCCCCCTTCCCTCGCGGCGCCGGCAGCTGGGCGGCGGTGGCGGCGGGTGCCCGGCGGGGCGCGGCGCTGCGCTTCGCGCTGCTGGTGCTGCTCTCTTTCTACACGGCCCGGGCCGAGAAGGAAGGTGAGACACGGATTTTCCTTCCCGTCCCCCCGCCCCCCCTTCCCTTTTTCTTCTCCTTTTTGCTCCGGGACGGCGTTGTCCGGCGGCGATTGGCGGGGGGGGGGGGGGGTCCTTCCTCCTTGGGGAACCGCAGGGTCCTGCCGCGCGGCCGCCACGCGCCGCTTTTCCCCCCAGGACACCCCCCAGTAGGCACACACGGGACCGCCGTCCCCCCCCCCCCCCCCATAGACACACACAGGACCCCCCCCCCCATAGACACACACAGGACCCCCCCCCCCCAATAGACACACACAGGACCCCCCCTCCCCATAGACACACACAGGACCCCCCCCCCCATAGACACACACAGGACCCCCCCCCTCCCCATAGACACACACAGGACCCCCCCCCTCCCCATAGACACACACAGGACACCCCCCCCCCATAGACACACACAGGACACCCCCCCCCATAGACACACACAGGACCCCCCCCCATAGACACACACAGGACCCCCCCCCCCATAGACACACACAGGACCCCCCCCCCCCCATAGACACACACAGGACCCCCCCCCCCCCCCCATAGACACACACAGGACCCCCCCCCCCCCCCTAGACACACACAGGACACCCCCCCCCCCCAATAGACACACACAGGACCCCCCCCCTCCAATAGACACACACAGGACCCCCCCCCTCCAATAGACACACACAGGCCCCCCCCCCCCCAATAGACACACACAGGACCCCCCCCCCCCAATAGACACACACAGGACCCCCCCCCCCCAATAGACACACACAGGACCCCCCCCCCCCAATAGACACACACAGGACCCCCCCCCCCCAATAGACACACACAGGACCCCCCCCCCCAATAGACACACACAGGACCCCCCCCTCCAATAGACACACACAGGACCCCCCCCTCCAATAGACACACACAGGACCCCCCCCCCAATAGACACACACAGGACCCCCCCCAGTAGACACACAGGATACCTCTTCCCCCCCCAAAGACACACAGGACGGCCTTCCCACCCCCTCCGTACACACAGGATCGCCTTCCCCCCCTCCCCAGTATATACACAGCATGGCCCCCCCTTTTCTATACACACAGGGCCGCCCCCCCCCCTCCCGGCGTGTTGTTGTGGGGGAGGGGTAATCGCTGGCATCGTGGGGAGCTTGGTGGGTCTCCTCCTCACTGATAGTAGTGCGGTTGGAGCTGCTTCTTTGAAGCAGTGGCTCAGATCCAAGAGGAAAATAAGAGCTAGGAATAAATTGTTTTGTTTGATTTTTTACTTGAAATTAGAAACCGATGAATTTGGTAAGAATACCTTTTTAGGTCATGCAACTGCATCTTCTCTTTGCTTCCTTTCCTTCCACTCGGCAATTTGAGCTTTATCTGTATAAATTACAGTTCATTTAAAAAAGAACAAAGATTCATGTTGTGTTGTGCTCGGTTTCCTCCAAGTAAAAATGTAAAAACTAAAATGTAAAAAATTTGTAAAAAAAAAAAAAATAGAATAAGTAACAATGTAAAGTGATTTTTGTATCAAAATGCTGTGTTTGGTTCAAGGCCCCAGGTAACATTCTGCTTGGTCTGTCTCCTTTAAAAAAAGAGATACATACACGTGACTGCTCCCCCCCTTTAAAAAGGAGAGAGGAAGGGAGAAGGGGGGAAAGAAAAAACAACCAAGCTCAGGCTTTCTCGCGTTGAGCTGGTTTCCCTGCAGCAGGGCTTCCAGCAGGAGACAGAGCCAAGCCAAAGAGACGGGCAAAACCTGCCTGGGAAAGGGCAGAAATGCAGGCTCAGAGGTAACAGCGAGACCCTCCTTTGCCTCCCCGCGCTTTTGACAGGTGACTGACAGCTTTGTGGGGTCCGTGGTGCCTTCTCCAAACTGCAGTGAAAGTCAGGCAGGGACGTTTTTAACTTCCAACGTATTTGATTTTGGCACGTTGTCTTTCCATTGTGGTTTAACAAGGTAAAAAAAAAAAAAAAAAGCCCGGAGCAAAACACCTAAGCGTATTTTGTAGCATTGCTGAGAACTGCTTTCAAGAATTTCCAAGGTGCAGACTCACTGTCTGCTTTAAAGTGTGGCTGTGTGGCAGCATTAAAAGGCAGCAGAGAAATGTAATGTGTTACAGAAGTAGGTGAAACGGATTTACTTCAGCTGTCGTGAGAAATTATTTACAAGTTTCTTGCAAGAATTTGCTTACAAGTTGAGGTCTGAAAGGATAATATGGAATAAGAACAACAAATAATAAGAAGGGTATGGAATAGGAGCTTAGTGAGGAGGCTTTAGTTGTGTCTCTAGACTAGACTTGAATGAAGAAACACATCCTAATAATGTATATATCAAAGTAAATGTAAATATGCCTTTAAATGTATCGTAGTAATGTATGTATCAGAATAAATGTTGATATGCCTTTCACTTTCTAACCAAGAGCTCAATTTGAGTAATTTCGCTAGTAACTTTATGATGATGTTGATACTAAGATGACAATAAGAAACAATAAATTTTGAGTAACAGCTTCTTGTTCACACGACTCTTTTTCCAGAGAATTTAACATTTATAAAACAATGTGGAGACAATATAGTATCCTTAGAGTGATGAGAATTTTTAAGTCTTTCAGTTCTGTCTGTAGTGTCTTGAGGCACTAGAAGAGTTCAAATGCTTCAGAAATGCCTATTTTTAACCCTGATTTGAATTGCATTCCTTTACAGGCAATAGCTTGTATGAGTTTATAAGCTTTAAGAAATGATGTATATCGGTATGATGGACTTGAGTCATACCCTTAAAATTGTGACATCTGGGGCTTTGCTCATTTGTGGAGGACGTACTGGTTTCTTTCTTTACGGACTTCTTTGGCATTCCTAGATAAACAAAGGCAGGTTTAGATTCACAGCGTTTGAACGGATATGATTGAAGTCCTTCAAGAAAATAGAATAGTTCATACTGATACCATTTCCTTCTATTGATACAGTCTGTTACTTAAAATTTATCCCAGTAGTACTTATGTCATTTTCAAAAAGCGAATTTGATTCTCATACAGAACACGGATTTTTTTTTTTTCCAGGCTTTTGTGGATCATACATTGAAAAAGGTTGTCTTGTAGTCTTCCTTTTGCTGAGTGCAATGCCTCCTTATAGCCCTGAATATAAGAACCCTGGAGTTTTAAAGCAAGACAAAGCCAAATAGTGACTTGCTTTGTAAGATCCAGTCCCACTGATCTTAAACTGCAATCTAAGCGCCAGTCTGCAAGGGGGAACTGAGCATAGATGAGGAAGGACCAGCTTGGATGGTGGGCATTTAGACCAAGGCAGGAGCTCAAAATGAAATGTTACTTCAGAACAAAGGAGGGGAAGGTGTTGCAGGCTCTATCCTTCAGTGCCTTCAGTTTTACCAGATTGTGTCAAGTTAAACATAGTAAGATGGACTTCAGAAGAAAATAATAATCTGGAAGTAAGGAAGTAGCTAGGAATGTCGTTTCCACCCCCAGATGTGGACTTAATGTGTTTCACTACCGCTGCAGGAAGGAAGCTGCGTGAGGTTGTGCATTCTGGCTCCTGTGCTTTTTCTACACTGCTGAGTCTAAGGTGACTGTAGTAAGACACAGTGCAGCATAAATTCCAAAGAAGTTGCTACAGAAAAAAGTTAATAGAAGCAGGTGCACGGATGAATGGTGGGAGAGAAGCAGAGATCAGCATTTCACAAGTTAAAGTCAAAAAAATGAAGGTAAAAGACACTGTTTTCCTCTTACCTTGTATGTACAAGAGGAGAAACTAGAGGAAAGATGGAGCTGATGCACAGAAGAGTAACGCTGGCTTTGAGCTTGTGTGGAGATAAAGCAGCAAGCAGATCTTTATGGAGCTGTCATGAGTAGGAACAAGATTGATGCTGGAGCATTCCAGATTGACATGATAGCATCTAGTCCCCACTCTTAAGCAGTGTGAGGGTAAAAATGTAACATAAACAGCTTTGCCATTTATCTAACAGCAAAGAAAAACCAAAATCCCTTGTGTATACAAGCTGTAAATCAAACTCATGGGGAACACTGACAGTGCTGTACACTCTCTCTGTGCTAGCAAAATAGAACTTGTGGAACGTATATGAGAACAGAGAAAGTTGCATGTGGAGCAGCCAGAAAAACTTAAACATCAATTTCAGACTAAACAATGATGTGTGACTTTTTTGGTTTTTTTGTCTAGCTGGGTTGTCAGTGCTCATGCACTGTAGAGGTATGAGTAAGACTGAGAAGGCTGGAAAATTTTTTGTTTGTTTTTTTTCTGTTGGGTTTTTTTCCTGTTTGTTTGTTTTGCTTTTTTTCACTTTGGAAATTGTCTTGGCTCTGTTAGAGTTAATTTTCTTCCCAGCAGCTGCTGTGTTTTAGATTTAGTATGAGTAGAATGTTGATAATACACTGATGGTTTTAGTTGTTGTTAAGAAATCAAGGACTTTTCCAGTTTTCTGGGCTCTGCTAGTGAGCAGCTGTACAAGAAGCTCAGATGTGGTATAGCCAGGCAGCTGACCCAAGCTGGCCAAAGAGATTTTTTATACATCATGCTCAGTATATGAGTGGGAAGTTGGTCAGGGACTGGGTTCACTGAGTATCGATCTCTGCGGGTGATGAACAGTTGGGTCATGCATCACTTGTTTTGTGTATATTATTATTATTGTTGTTATTGTTATTCTCTCTTCCTTTGCTGTTCTATTAAAAAGCTTTATCTCAACCCACAAGTTTTCTTTTTTCCCAACTCTCTCCCCATCCCATCAAGGGAAAGATGGAGGGGTGAGAAACTGGCTACGTGGTCCTCCTAGTTGCTGGCGGGGGTTAAGCCATGACAGAAATCTGTGAACCCATAACAAAAGAATGATGTGGCAGGAAAAAATTCTGCATTCAGTCTCAAAGAACCTCTGGCATTAGAGAGGGGCAAAAATAACATAAGAGCTTTTTTTTGCAAATGTGTATGATTTTTAGCCTTTGTGTAGGCTTATCCTTACCTAGTGTAATTATAGTGGTCTGTATTGTCACATGGACTGAGGACAACTTTCAGTTTATAATTGAGCATGTACAGTTATTGTTTGGGGTTTTGTTTGCTTGTGAGTTTGTTTTTATTTTTTAAGTATAGTTGTTTGGGCAGGGGGCAGGGGTGTCACGCAGCATCCTTCTGGATTTCAGGCTGAAGGTAGCCATAGCGGTGCCATAAACTCATGGTCAGTAAAATGTTGTGAAGGCAAATGTCTTAACATCAGCATGCCTTTTTTACCTGAAAACTATTCTGTGTTCGTTCTTCTGTTTATATAAGTTTATATTTATTTATGCTTTTAAAAAAAATCTTTGGTTTCATACAAAAACCTTTTAAAATTTTTTTTAAATGAGCTTTTATTTGTCCAACTGACTGAAAGCCTGTTGAGACTATTTTACCCTCCTTTACCTACCCAGCAGCTCACAAGGTTTGTGCAAACAGCAAGGTTGATACATAGGCTAGATTCAGTCCCTAGCACTAACTTTTGATGTTACATCTTATTGCTGGATCTGGGAAAAATTTCTTTGTTTTTTTTCTGAAGCTTGACATATTCTCTGCTAAAATCCTAGAAACTAAGATAGTTACTGAGTGTAAAGGATAGGTAAAATAATCACAGAAGAGTTGAACTGAGATGATATTAGAACAGTGCACTGAGATGCGGGATTTCTGGTTCCTTATCTGTTCTTCAGTCTAATCTCAGACAAGTCACTTTTCCTTTTTGCTTTTTACAAGTATGTAAGATGGCAATTCAGGGTACTTCATGTGAATATTGAAAGTGGATTAATGCTGGAAGGTGATGTGGGGGGAAAAAACTTTTATGTTTAAAATAACATCATAATAAACTTTTCACGTATACTGCTTGTTTATCATATCCTGCTGTCAGAACTAATATGAATCATGCTATCAGTTATCTTCATGCTAATGTGTTGACCCTGACTTAAATCAAATGTGATCCAGAAAGAATGACCTCAATCAAACTGAAAACACTGTAACAGCTCAAGTAGCACATCAAATTCATGAACAATGTGAGGAAAACACAGTGAATAAAAATTGATCATGCTGTCTCACTGTGTCACTGTGTTTTTGATACTTGAACTTGGGAGAGCTGAATAGGTTTACACTACATCTTTGCTCTTGTGAATGATAAACATTAACCATGGGCTTGGATTGAAAGGTCTCATACTTGTCTGCAGAGTCTTTGGGCTACTTTAAATGTAAGGAAAGATTATTGTAAGGCAATGGACAGGAGGAAGTTGGGACCTCGTGTTCTCCATGACTGTCTGTGTAATCTCAAAATGGTTGCTATTCTCTCCTTTGCATCTATTTCTCCCTCTTCAGTGTCTGGGTCATATTGCATGTATGAGGCAGACTGAGGTACCCTTGTCCATTGAAGGACAGCGTGCTGCAATTCAGGCCTTCCACTGTAAACTCATGAAGGAACTTGTTATGTATTTGCATGCTGCCTAAAATGATGAGGACCCTCCAGTATTTACAGAAGTCTATAGGCATTTCTTGATTTAAGGCTTTCAGCTGTGATTTTTGTTATTCATTGCCAGTATTGCAGTATGGGTTACTTTGAGTCATTTGGATACATTTGTGCATGTTAAAATTTCAGCTCTTTACAGTAAAACTTGACCACTGGCTGCATGTCATTTTGTTTCAAAACCTACCCAGTTTTGCTCTGCTTGAAGCAATGCATGTTATGATTCCATTGTGTAATTTACTAAGTTAATAAGTATAAAGAATCCTTCAATTTGTAAACGTGATAAATCACCTGGGAGTTTGACGTGGATGTTGTGGTTCATGCATAACTAGGAGTAAAAGTTGGGCTACAAAAGCACAGGCTGGAACCTGTTTGGTTTGTTCCTGTGTTTGTGGGTTCAACAAGGATAGAAGTCTATAATAAAGGTCCGTTTTATTTTTCTTGATAGTAACTGCTATCCAGTATGGTGCCTCTTGCTTTGTCAGTCTACAGCATGGGCTTACCTGTGTTTAATAGGAGGTGCGAGAAAGTGTCTTTTTTTTCCTATAACAGTCAGCATTTGAAGAAAATCTGCACTCTTCATGATAATAAATGTGGGTACTCAAAACTGGACTGCGTTGTACCTTGAGCGACCTGCTCTGACGTGGCATTTGGGCTGGAGGCCTTTCAGGTCATTTCTAGCCTGTGCTACCCTATAGTTCCAAACAGTGAACGTACCAGGTGCTTATTTATGGAAACAACTGATTTGATCCATTCACCTGTGGTAGTTCCCAAATTTGAGTTTAAACTACAGTTATTTTAAAAAATACTTACTGGTTACTAAAAATGCATGTTAGTATTCTAGCATTTTTAGTACGAACATAGAGGGTACAGAATTCCTACATAAGGGATATATCAGTGCGTTGCAGGAATGGCCTTTATTTTGTGATTGACTTGTTTGGCATTACTAATCTAGCTTGTTAATATGGAAAAAGGAACATAGCTGAACTTGGTTTGCTCACTGTCATGCACTTTCCTTATGTGGAGGAATAGTTAATAGTCTAGGTACAATGACAGTATTTCTTGCCACCAGCTTTCTTTTTCTTTGTAAGGTGTGTAAACTGAAAATGTAGATGTCTGATTTAGGAAACCAAAGGAGCTGGTGACATGAGAGTTAGAGGGGGGGGTATTTATCTTTCTAGGCATAAATACAGACAAATAATAATCCTTTGTCAAATATGGGTTTATTGGAGGCGATTGGTAAAATTTTAATGTGTGATGCAGGAATGTTGGGTATTTCTGTTTTCTGAACTGTCTGCATGGAATAATTAGTGATTTACTTTAGCAAGGTTGCCGTGCAGCATCTGCATTTAACACTTATAAAATCTGTTTTTAACACTTTGATAAGTGTATTATTCGACTCTGAAAAGGAGAAAATTGAGGTTTACACTAATTTGTGATTTTTCCTACTACACTTAGCAGATTTTTCTTCTCACTAAGACTATCATAGAGGCAATTTTGATACCTCTCATCCTACTGTCCAGCATGCATAGCAGAAGCGAACTATCTGAGAACAACTGGTGTTGTACTCCAGTTATTGAACTTGTTTTAAGGATTTCTGAACAAAATTTAATAGAAGGAGGTGTACAGGAAATGAAACTGTGTACCTAAGCTTCTTCTGTCTGTGCACTCTATGAAGTTACAACATGTTATTTAATAGAAGTGTTTAGCTTACTCTAATACAACATGCTTAGGTTTTTGAAGTTATTTGATCAATGTATCCCTGAACTATTCTCCATAAAGCAATCTGCCTCAACAATGACATCTTAAGGCTTATCTGAGGAATTTTTTATTTTGAACACCTTCATCTATGTTGGACTGTATGGATTTGATGTAATAGAACATGCACAGACTTTTAAGGGTTACTTAAAATCTCAAGTAAACCTTGATTATAGTTTTGGGTTTTTAAAAAAAGTTATTTAAGTCATGAAGTACAGTTAAAGGTAGTGTTAAACACATTAAATCACCATTTCAGAGAGTAGTGATAGGATAGGAGACAAAGTTGTAGACAGGCACAGTATTAATTTAAATAAATTGGAACACTTGTTCCCACTAAACCTTGTATACATACCCATTGTTCATCAATTTGACTTTTTAGATCCATATATTTGAAGTAGAGTGGGGTCCTTGTAGAGGATGGTTATAGTGAAGAAAAAAACAGCTGGGAAGTCCTCAAAGAGGAAGTATTGAAAGAGGGAATTTCAGCTTCTTAATCGGAAAGCTTTCTCTGTTCCTTAAAGGCATACTCTGTTTGAAACATCTCAAGGTAGTTTCCTCAGTGTGAAATTGGATGGCTTCAGCATAGTTTGATGTGACTGACTTACAGAGTTTCTTTATTTTTGTAATAGATAAGCTTCAGACTGAAAATGTCTGGCTCAAATTGAAGATGATAGAAGATACTGACATTGAAATAGAGTAAAGAAGTCAGCTGTCAGCTATTTTGCATGACATCTGTTTCCAGTAGGGGATTTTTGAGTCACTCATTTGAGATGTTCATATATGTTAAGTGAATTTAAAAACTGGTGATCTGAAGCATGTAAATAGATATGAAATCATCTTGCAATACAGAAATTGTCTTAATGAATTAGTGATTCACACCAAAATACTGTACAAATATTTGCAGATGGAATTTGTAGATAATGACAAAAAACTACCCAGGTAACTAGATAAACTACAGCGGGTTTTCTTTTGGTTTATTCCTAGCAGTGTGTCATGCCCTACCTTGGAGGCTAGTTACAAGGAGATTCTCCTGGCTCTATTCTGGGGCCTGTCCTGCTTAATATCTTTGTCACTGATCTGGAGTGTACCAAATCTGGGGAGCAGTCAGTATGCTCAAGGGCAGGGCTGCATTCCAGAGACATCTAAACAGGACAGAGCAGTGTGAGCTGACGGGACCTTCATGAAATCCAGAAAGGACATATGAGAGTCCTTCATGTGGGACAGAATAACCACCTGCAGGGCATACAGGCTGGAAATGCTGTACATGAATCAGCACTGTACCCTGGCAGCATACAGGAGTATAGCCACTAGACTGAACAAGGTGATTATTCCTGTTTACTCAGCACTTAACAGGCCACACCTAAACTGCTGCATCCAGTTTTGCTCTCTACCATCCCAGTGGAAGGCTGCAAAGATGGTTGATGGGTGGGTGATCTACGAAGAGAGGCTGGAGGACCACTGGCAAGGCCGCCCAGGTGGCATAATTGCCAGTACCAAGTGGAAGCTGCCTACAGGCTCCTCTGTTGCAGTGAGCTGACTAAGCTTATCCGGCAGCCGGGGCGTATGCAGCACAGCAGGGCCTGAGAGCCCATACGCACAGCACAGGCATGGGCCCACTCAGGTTAGCTCTTGCATGGATCACTGACTTAAATGTACCGTGTCCAGCCAGGATCACCGCTTGACATAGTAAGATCATATTTCACCATGAGGACGGTCAGGTCTTAACAGACCATGAAACAGATTTTGTAGAGAGGTTGTGGAATCTCTGATCTTGGAGGTTTTCAAGGCCCTGCTAAACAAAAGCCTAAGCTACATCGTCCAAATTCAGCATTCACCGTGCTTCAGCAGAAGGTTGAGCTAGATGACATGTTAAGGTCCCTTTCACCCTGAATTGCTCTCTGTGTTTTGGGTTTCCCTCATGATATTAAAATCTTGGTTGGAAGTTGTTATAACTTTTTGCAGCTGTTGGGAATGTTGGTAAGATAGGAGAATTCTGGGTTTCCACGTAACTCCACAAGTGAAATAAGTGCTATGGTAGTAGTGATTTAGATAGAAGGGGAGTTGTAATTTGATCCAGTAAGTTTCACGTGTTGCTGCATCACTAAAGAATTGTCATCACAGAAGAAAAAGACCCTGTTGGCCATTCTTTGTTTCTATAGTCATGCATCACATAGGCTTTATTTTCTCCTGTTTTTTATTCTTTCTCTTGAAAAATCTGTTTCAACAGGAGTATTTGTATCCCATCTTTCATGCAAAGCCTTTCATGTAGCCTTTAGTTTCCGTCTTTGCTAGCTGCTGGTAATAGGACAATAAATTGGATTGTGGCTGACATATTAGAGTACAATATGTATTAAAATAATACTTAACTGCCTGTGCAGCTCATATATCTGAGGAAATACTGAGAGATCTGGATATTGAATGTTGCCAAGTTTGGCTGTTCCTTTGTTGCAGCAGAGGACATGGAGTACTTGGTCCTCCCTGGAAGGCATTTCTATCTCTGGACCTGTGTGTAGCTTTGATCTGTCGAGCCAGCAATGAGACATCTAGAGGTACCAGAACTGACCATTATCTAGTGAGACCCTTGTTCCCAGCCATCCTGGTGCTTAATTCAGTGACAGAAAACATGGAGACTGCTCTTAGTCTTTAAGTTGTTGCTCCTAAAAATGGGATGATCAGGAAGGTATGTGTGTGGGACTCTTATATTATGATATAGTGGCTTCTATATTATCATATACCTCATCAGTTCATGTAGCTTAGCTAGGTCATGGTGTGCCCAAATAGCTTTGCCTAAACTGTATCTTCTAAAACAGTGAAAAAATTAATAAATTCCTTGTTTTGGGGGAAGTCTGATTATATCCAATGTTGAAGGAGGCATAATTTTCATTGGCAGAGACTGACTTTTCACATGTGAAGTTACTCTGCCAATTAGTAATACTGAGTATCATTACCTGATTCAGAAAAGATCGAGACAAACTTCTAGTTCATCAGGGAAAATTTGATCAGAGTTCCAGTACTTGATGAGTCCCATGAATTCTTCCTTTGATTAAATTGAATTTGTCTAGGGAAAAATACATTAGAGTAGGGAACTCGGGAATTCAATTAAAAAACTATTTAGCATTATTTAATTGTGCCTTAGAAGTACCTATATTGGAGGGGGAAAATAATCTGATACTGAAGAGTCATTTAATCTGGCAGGGTTTGCATATTTGGGTAGAGCCTTGGTGCTGGGCATGTCAAAGTAGAAACAAGAAATATTTTTGAGTGAAAATAATTGACTGTTATCTTAGTTGAGGGGCAACTTAGTGGTGTGGCATTGTTGTAATCTTTATAGCAGATTTAGGTATCTCTCCAAAACATATTCTGTAACTAAGCCTAAGGGTGAAATCTGTGTTGTTCAGGGCCTCAACTCAGGTCATGATAGCAATTTCTGAAAGAACCTGATCGGAAGAGATTATATATTTACTTCTGAGGGGTAACTGCTTCCAAGGTATTTGAGGTAGCTGAATAGAATTTATGCAGTTAAACATACCTAAGCATTTAATTTCCATATGCATACTTGCACCTTTATGTTTTTGGTATTTTTACCCCAAACTTGTTTTGTTTGATTTTTTTTTTCAGTGCCCTATATTTTATCTTCTTGCAAAACTTACTGCAGTTGTTCTTCTCCACCTATTTATTTTCTGTCTTTGTCAGACATGTGTCCAGCTTGTGCCTGCTGGTCTGTGTTCCCGTATAGCAATTCAACAGACTGCTCAACAATCACTAAGTAGCATTGCTGCCACATCATTAACGCTAGGGCTTTAACATTAGGCTTATTAGGCTTTTCCTACCTTTTCTTGACCTTCGATTGTTGTATTTATAGACTTTGTGTGGTAGCTGAGTAAGCATTATCTTTCTGCTGTTTTACTTGTCCTCTAGGCATATTAGCTGTTTTCATTGGATACTTTACGGGTGCCACATGAGCATAGGGAGGATGGAGATACTGTGCTCCTCTGTCCCAGTGATTATTTAGTCTTTAACAAGTTGCAAGTGTTACGCAGCAAAATCTAAGTTAATATATTGGCCAGGTTTCCTTGTTCTATAAATTCATACTGTTTCACCTTGATAAGTGACTTCAAAAAGGAGGAGGGAGTAGAATCAGGGCAGGGAGGAGAGCAGAACTCTGTTGCTCAGTAAATCACTGTTTCTGCAAAAGATGCCTGATATAAAGCATCCTCTGTAGCAGGTAGCAAGGGTAGGAGTAAGGACTGAAAACTGAGGAATGTCCAGCATAAGCTGTAGCGCCTATCTGCATTTCACATTGCCAGCAAGGTTTTTAGATGTTTTGAGGTATTGGTCTGTCATCTTCCTATTCTGTGGGGTTTTTTTGGAAACTCCAAAAATGCCATCCTCTTGCCTCTTTTCTACAGTATAGAGAATAATTTGTGCTCTTTGTGAAGGTTTATTAAGGTCATTAATCAGCCTGGATGTAACTTTTAAGTAGGTCTTTGCACTGTGTCAGCAAGGTCCATTTTTTGAGTGAGCAGGTTTGTAGGTCCATTCAGTGGCCAGTTTCATAAGAGCACAAGTTTGAAAGCTGATGTTAATGGTAATAGTTCCAGTTATTGTCAGTTAATGCATTGTTCTCCTGAGGCTGCATTGCCTATCACTTCTTGTAGACTGCATATTAAATGTTTTAATATTCTGAAAAGGTTGGAATTCCAGTAAGTCCATGTTATCTGTGCGCACATCTATTTGCATTGCTATCTGAGTAGTAACACTGCCACAATTAGAAGTTTCTGATCTAAAATTTGGGAACTGAAGCGTGATGCATATTTAAGAACAATTAGGAAGGGCTGCAGCTTCCCCCTCTCTCATTGCAGGACAGGTTGTCTTGGTTTTAAGGGCAGTTCCAATTAATTTTATGTCTGTACAAGCTCAATAACAGCAGATTTATAGAGGTTTTAACCTAGTATACCATGTTGAAATTTAAAAATATTTAAGATCTGCCATCACTATAAAGCATAAAAAGCCATAAATTATATGGCTTAAAGCCAGAAAAAGGGTGCTGTTATGCTATTTGCAGATGTTGTGTTTCTCTAACTTTCTTTTTTTTTCCTGTCTCTCTTTCCATGATTTATGAGAAGTTTCCATTAGTGTCAGAAGTATTGTTCTCTTTGGCTTAAAAATAATGTGTGCTAAAGTCTTTCTCCAGATGAGAGAAGTATTTCTCCTTTTTTAAAAAATAAATAAATAAAAATAATTGTTTTCAGTTCTCATTCATACATGACTATGAAATCTTCATGGAAAAAAAACAGAATTGGGTATTATTTTCCAGGAAATATTTTGGAGCCAGCAGTTAAATGTCTTTGGAGGAATGAAATTACTGAAATATTTAAAAGTAAAGCATCAGCTTAACGTGAAAGATTTTAATAGGTATATTAAATGATCTAACAACTTCTAAAGTATTTAATTTTTTTAGGTGAAGTTTTATATTTATTGCTGCCGTTTGAGGCAGACGATTTTTGATCAATGGCAGATAACTTTTAAAACTCTTATCACAGAAGTATCAGATTAAAATAAAAATTGCTCTAGCTGACGTGGCTGAAAATGCAAATTTCTGTAAGGTGGATATACAGGCTGACTACAGAATAAACATCTCAGAATAAGGTATTTGAATAATATGGTTCTTTTTCTGTCCATCTAAAAATCATCATAGAGAAATACTAAATAAAAGTAGACTGCTAGGTGTAATATGTGTTTGTTTCAGTGAGCTTTTTTGTTTCTGGGTATGTTTCTATAGTTTTATTGTAAGGCTAAATCTATTACACAACACATCTAATCAGTGCAAACTCTGTAAAAGAAACCTTGAAGCAGTTGCACCATCTTCTGAAGCGTGAAAAAAAGCGTTGTGAGCCAGATGTGTTAACTGTGTCTTCAGGACTCAGACCCACTTTCTTCCCTTCTCATAATGAGCGGTTGCTTCATTGTCTGTCTGGGGCCTGAGTTCTGAATTAGAATTGTGCTGTCACTTTCTATTTTGTGGCTGGCTTTAAAAACTGAATTGATCACTGAATGCCTAAAAATCTGCATCAGCCTTAACTTAAGGGGAAAAGGGATGAGTGGATGATTGCGGTGACAGCTCTCCTTACTAGGAAAGTGCTTTGCTGTGTAGAGAAACTTGTTTTGTATTTTTATGTCCGAAATGACACATGAGTAAGTTAGCCGAAGATTATGTGCAGACTTAGTTGATTAACAATGTATACAATCAAATTTGTGCTGCTTTGTGCAGTAAAATACAAATTATTTGACCTTTTTTTCCCCAATCTGTGGAACAGCGAGTCGTACGCTCAGGTATTGCAGTGCAAGTAATTTACTATCTCTGCTTTTCTTCTATTAACTTGGACAAAGGTTGATGCATATGAACTTATTCGAGTATGTGTCATATAAAGTCATAAAAATATTTTTTCGTAATCAGTAATACAAAATTAAGGTTTTTAATGAAAATTCTATCTTTCTTATTTAGCCTAGTATATTGCCTTTTTTTGTTTCACATGATGACTAGAGGGCACCATCTAGAAACTCTTTAATATGAAAATAAAAAGGTGGCAAGCTGGCTTTTTAAAGGATAGTAATTAGTAAGTTTATAAAAAGAAAAAAGATTGAGTAAGTTTCTATGCAAAAAGACTTTCAAATGAGTTATTTTTGCTGTGATCTTTACTACTTAGTGTTTATTTACTGTCTCAACTGTGACTGCTATTCCTGAGGACTGCTGATGAAATTATTAATTTCTTTTTGTTATGAACTACTCAGAGAGGCAAGTGAATTGGCTATGTAAGTGCAGGGGGATTTAGCTGAAACAGAAGCTGCTGGCTGTCAATTCTCTCTTGGAGCCTCTTGCCTGAGGTTCACTGGCTTATAAGAGGATGACCTTTTATACTTCAAGTGAAAAACTCACCTGTTGGACATAGGCAGAAATTCAGACTGAGAGCTGTGACCCTCTTGTCTTGGAGAATAGGCCTGTCTTTAAAACAGCCTTTATTGTGTTAAACACTAAACTGGAACATGTTTCCTGAGGCTCACCAAACTTTTGTATTGTTGCAGCCAATAAAAGTGGTTGCTTGCATTACAGCATAATACTGTTTATCTGTGTGGTATTTGATTTTTTTTCAATGTAATTTTTATTTCATAATGATAGTAACTTATCATTCTGTATCTGCTTGCCTGTATTCCATGTGCTGCTCAGTTTTCCACTGCTCATGATCATTGAGGTTGTGTGACTGAGCATAAGCAGTTAATTCATAGTTAAAGTTTTAAAACAAACTTGTCTGGTTTTAGCTGTGTTGTTTAGCCAGTAGTGATAGAAATGCTTTAATTACAATTACATAGACAGAGGAGAGTGACTTCTAGCACATTGCAGTTGGATCATGTGGGTATTGTTAAATTGAAGTGAGCTTAGTGATTAAGACAAAGGGTTAGAAACTGGGCTTTTAAATAAAGTTACTGTAATTAGGAGAGATTTATAATAAATAATCTATTTGGGCCTGTGTTTAGGAAGTTGGGACACTATTTCTGGAATTTGGAGAAAATTCATAGACTAGATAATGCTGGATTATATAAATACAGCTCATAAGCAAATTAGAAAATCAGTTAAGGGAGAAAACAGTTCTTACGAGCATGTAAGAGGATAGATGTACTGATGATTAGCATAAAAATAAATGAAAGCACTGTGTCATGTAGTAGCAGTTTCAGAATTAAGTAGTATTCCAGAATAGTGTTTTTGTAAACCTGTATGCCAGAATATACATTCCATTTGAAATGAAGAACTTGACAGTGGCTAAAGAAAAGGAAAATTCACAAAGCCACCTTAAAAATTCGATCTCAGTCAGAGTAGGCCTCATAACCTGTGAACCGTGGAGAATTTTTTTATCATTGTGCAGGAAGAGTCTTGGCATATTCAGTAGTCTCACATTACATACAAATTTATTCTGTTCTGTGTAATTCAGGCACATCTAAAGACTGATGTTGGCTGAAGTGGTTTTGATGTTAAGTTCCGGTTTACTTTGGAAAAGTGTAGGATTTTAAAATTTTCTTCTTGTTACTTGATGCTATATAGGTCTGTACATACTTTAAGCTAAAATATAGAAGGCTTGGACCAGAGACAATTAAAATAGGAATATGTTTGAGTAAAATTTGGCTGCTAGCTATATAAATGTGAGAAGAAGCTGCTTAAGCTTTGAGGAATTCAAGTGAATTCAATATCTCTTTAGGCCACTGTTGCTTCCTTTTTATTACTTGAGGTGTTTACCATCAAGCACTCCGATAATGTGGGAAAGGACAGGGGAAAACATACAGAAATCTACTGATAATAATGACCAGATAGTGTTTTTACTGTTCCAGAAGGCCATGGTGATGGTTTTCCTTTTGCCATTTTTTAAACAGTTTGGATAAGCTTAGGAAATGCTCTCTGTAGAAAAGGTGGTTTGGAGCAAGTGGAAAGACCTACGTTCATAGGTTTGGTTTGGTTTTGTTTTTTTTTTTTTTTTTTTTTTTTTTTTTTTTTTTTTTTTGATACCTGTTACAGGCTTTTCATAGGAAAACTGACTTAAGTTGTCTTTCAAAGGCTGTAAATGGAAAACAAGCAGAAAATGAAACTTACAGTATTTTTAGCATTTGCTGTTGCTTATCTCGCTTCTGCTAATAGTGACCTCCCCTCTGAAAAGAGGAAACCAGGGTACAGAAGCTAGAAGCTGAAAATATTTGACCCTGAAATCACTTAATATCCTAGTAGCGAGAGTGGCTGAAATTGTGACGGATTCTCAGGAGTCTGATAAATTTGCTTCTTGCAGGTGCTTGAACGGATGAAGGTTTTCTATTGAGAGGGATCCATATATACCTCTCAGAAGAAAATATTCTGGCATAGGTGAGGAGGAAGAGAGACTGATTCTTCTGGACTTCAAATCAATCTGTAGATGTAGATTGTTATCCTTTTCCTTTTTTGGGCTGTGAACATGCTAATAACATTTAAAGTTTGACTAATGATTATTCTAATCAGCCTTCAAGGCTTCAGTTGCCTGTAGGGTCAGGAAGAGGTGATTTTCCTGATGTGTGATTTGGCTTCTTGGCTGCTGATTTGTGCAGTGGTGGATCACGCTGTGACAGTTGAAATGCTTCCTACCCCAAATGTCACGTTATGCCCCTTGTAGCAGTTGCTAGTCACGTGGCAGAGGTGACCGAAATGGCACAGTCAGCAGTTCTTAATTTGCTCACTTTACTGTTACAAAGTATTAGACTGATAATGGAGCATGATGGCATCAGCACGGACTTTGAGAAGTTTTTCCAGGAGAAATAGTTAGGGACTTAGCAGAAACAGTCATCTTCCTCTATAGCATGGGTAATGGTTCAACTAATAAAGCATGCCCAAGTGATCTCACGCTTAATTGCTTGCAGAGTCTTTTGGTATTGTTAATAACCTGTTCTCCATTGGTGACATACATTTTGTATAAAAGAACAGAAAAGACTATGTTTGGACTTGCAGAAGTTTGTGAGCTTACTTGGCTCAGGTACAAGTGCATATGGTGAGGAAGTGCTGCTGATTGTGGACTGAGCAAATACCCAGAATGCTTCCTTGTATTCTGGGGGCACTGTCTGTGTTTTGCTTTGAAGAAGCCTTTGTCATATCTGTGGTCCATGTTGGATAGTTTGAGAGATGCTCTTACAGGGATTTAGGTGATTCTTTATGACTCGTCAGTGGAGCTTTTTTAAAATGTAATTAGCTTTGCCTCATTTGAATGAGGTGACTCATTGCCTCATCCTGAATCGAGCCTGAGAAGTCAGTTGCAAAAACAACCTTTCAGGTCGGAAAGGTGAGGTATTTACTTGTCATTTCTTTGCTTTGATGAAATAATGGATAAAATAGAAACAAAGGCTTAAGAGTTAGTCTAAAACAAAGTAAAAACCACAGAAACTTCATCACAGTCTCAGCTGAGATGTGACTGCGGCAAAATGGCCAGCAGCCAAGTTTTGCAGTACATCTGACTTCACCTGGCACTGTCATCTGCTCTCTGAAAATATGTCTCAAATGATATAATGATGAATGGCACTTCTATTTAACTGTGTCATCCACTCAAAATGTTCTGTAACATCTGTTGCATCAAAAATGAAATAACTGAAGAGTAGCTGAGGAAGTGTTAGGGGTTTAAAGATGAGCTGCCTGCATTCAAGCTGCTTAGGTGGAAAGCTTTGGCTTCTGTGTGTGTTATGCTTATGGAAAAATTGTTGCTATTTTCAGTTCTTTATGCCTAGAGTGTACCATATTTAAAATAAAGGAGGAAAAAAAAACCTCAGGACAATACTAAGAATTTGGTGTATTTGGTGAAATACCCTTCTACGTTTTACAATTTGTTGATAGACTATGAGTATAGAAACCTTTTTTCTAATGTTTTTTTTGTTTGTGCCTGATGTCACAGTCAGGTTCTGTGTATTCTTTATTTCCAAAGCAGAAAGCTAGAAAATGAAATAATTCCAAAAAGCCCAACCTCAGAGGTGCAATTCCTTCTGACTGTTATGAAGATGGGCTTGTATTGATAAATTCTTTTATTAAGTTGTGATCGTTAAACTTGCAATAAATCCAATACACAAGAAAACATAATTTCGTTCTGGATTTCTCCCTAAGTTAAAAATTGAGATTTTCCCCTCTCTATCAGCTGATCTGTAGTTTGAGGGGTTTTTGCGCCGACGATAGGCATGACTTTTCTATGAATTTGTTATTAACTGTCATACTTCCCTTTTTAACCTAGCCTGTCAAAGCTTTGTTTTCTTATATATTGTGCTGCAATTCACTTAGAGATTTTGAGTGATTTTAAAGACAAAAATAAACAGTGACTTGAATGTCTTACATATGTATTGCCAGTTAAATTGACAAGAATACACTTATTCTTTGTTTCTAGGGTTAAACTTTAAACTGATAGACCTACTCAAGTCATTTTTTTAAAAGTCAAAATCTTCATAAGCCATAGAACTTGATCTTGTAATAGCTGTTTGAATGCACTTTTTTTGCTTTTGTTTTTAAATCTCTTGCCCTATGTTCTGTATAGTTCTTCAATATAAGTGATCAAACCCCGAATTCTTGGATTAAGGATGACTTGTTTATTTTGGAAATCATTAAGGTAATAACACACAATTTCCAAGATCTTGCTGATATGACAGATTAGTACCACTCTCGCCTCTGTTTAGTTTAACAGGACATGCAGATAATCTGAGCTCCCTCTTTCCCCTCTGTGGTGATTTTTTCACACTTCCACACTGAGCTGGGCTGCTTTCCCCTCTTAACTTCTCCTGTTGAAGCTGTTCCTCTTTGTGGAAAGAGAGGTGTGTTAGTATTCTCTCAACTTCATCTAGCTTAATGTTGAAGGCAGTCATGGATAAAATGTTATAGGGTAGGGGAGGAGTTGTTTATAGCGATTTCTTTTTCAGTAGATTTTTCTATTTTGAAGTTGTTACTGTACTTTATAATAAAGACCTGCTTGTGTGTGTGAATAGTCTTTTGGAGAGTAAAATTCAAACCTCTTTGAACTTTTCTCTTCAGCTCATGTTTATTCTTGTACATTGTACAGATTATTATATTTTACCGGAAGGGCAGTGCCCTCATTTCTTTGTCCTTAAAAGAAAGTAGTATTCCCTACTTTTTGAGAGGAATTGAAGAAGAATTGTCTGAGCAAACATTTAGAGGAAATAAGCAGAGGAGGAGTGCTAAATTTGAGAATCTTATATGTGACAGAGGCATGAACTTTTCATCAAGTTCAGTCGTATGGTGTCAACACTTCTGACTGCTTCAAATTTTGTTATGTTACTGTCAAGATGGAGAGTTGTTGCCACATTAAGGGTTAGGACACAGTGTGAACAAGGCTTTCCAGATGTACAGTTAAGATTTTAGTTGTATAAATAAAACTGAAATTCCATTTGTAAGTATCTGAATCCTTTGTAGGCTTAGATACTTTGAACTCAATTATTTAGGCACCCAGTCAGTCATACTGGTTGAAGTACTGAGTTAGCTTGGTACAACTGGTCTTTTTAGGAAACTAAGTAGTTGTTCACTTTGGAGGTAAGTATTTTTATGCCAAATAAACTAATTGACGAACTATAGTGCCTATTAATACAAAGACCTTGGAACTGGAGTTCTCTGAGGAAAATTACATTGCAGATTTGTGTTTAGTATTTTATTAGATTCTGCATTTTTATTTTGGATTTTTTTTCATAGATCTATCTACAAAACAAAGTGCAGCAAATTTTAAGTGTTTAAGTTGCTCTTTTTGATTTAATAACAAAATGTTTTTATGTGAAATAACTTAGATTTTTGTTTTTCTTCACAGCTTTCATCCAGTCAGATGGAATAATAGAAATGCTACGCTTTGATGAAGGAGACCTATTGCAGGTGTGTAGTCAGAGGAAATTGCCTAAACTAGTGATGTTTCATCTTTTTTGGTAGCTGCTTTTTGAAACTCATAAGTGAGTGGATTTTTGAAAATAAGCAAGCATCAAGCTTAAGTCCAAAAAACGTTTGGACCTTCCAGAGTTATTTGCAACAGCATGCTGTGGTGGGTCCTCAGATTCTGATTCTCCCTGATCTTTTGCATCGATAAACTTGATGGAGTTTGCCCCAGGTTCCGTATGACCTGTTTGTCCAGGGTTTTTGTTTCCCTTAGAAAAACTGTGGGATGCTTTGTGTTTAAGAGTCATCTTGATGTAGAGTTGAAATCCAGTTGAATAGCACAACTAGAGGAACTGAGAAGCATTGCAAGGTTCCTAAATGTAAAAGCAGTCCTTGTGACCAAGTCACGACTGAATTTAAAGAATGTTGAAATTACTGCAGTGAGGTAATTGCTCAGATTTTTCAGGTATAATGTTGTCATTCATGTCAGCTTTCTTTTGACCGAACCAAAGCAGATGAAAAGTAAAGTTTAAAGAATATATGCTGGTATCTTGAGATCATGGTAGTAGTTGGGATGAAAAACATATCAACGGGGCTCGATTCTTTTAAGCTACATAGTTCTGAAGTTCTATTGACTGGAATTTCATACACATGCATTTTGTGGATTGTATTTATGTTGAGAATATCTTTTTTTAGAATTCTTTGATATTGGTTCTGGTAGTTGAGAGGGAGGAGAGAAGAAAGAAGAAAACAATTAATTGTTTAAGTAATTTTTAACATATGCCCTTTGACTTTGTTTAACTTCATTAGTTACCAGTGCAGTGCTTCATAGGTTGATTTACAATTTCTACCTCATGTCTGGTCTAGAAGAGCCAGCAAATGTAAAAGCTGTATAGTTCTCAGCTCCTGATAATATTATTTGTTTCAGGTAGGTGTTTTGTCACAGAGTTGACAGCTTTCAAGTGGTTTTTTCCTTCCCCCGCTATCTAAGCTGATTTTTTTTGTTTATTTGTTTGGGGTTTTTTCCTTGTTCATTGCTGGGTCCTTAATGTAAATCGAGAAAAACATATTACAAGTTTTAAGATTGTAACATGCAAGGATAAAATAATTCAAAATTGTCTAAACTGGTGATAGAAAAGGTTGCAGTTAAAAACAAACAAACAAAAAACTTGAAAACCCTCTCCCCACACAAGAAAAAAACCCAAGCAAACAAAATAGTCCCAGGTTCCTCATTAAACACTTGTTTAAATGTCATGTATTAAATACATTCTCATAATAGATATCTGTGTAGGCTTATTTTTGGACAATGGAATGGTGAAGGTTTTTGCATATAGTGGTTACAGTCTCAGTTATTGCATGCTTTGACTCAGAGTATTTCTTTAACTTGCATGGAGATACCATGTGTCAGTATAAATACTACAGGGAAAATCATTAGGCTTAATGGTTTAATAAAAATGACAGATATTGGCTCACTTTAAGATAAAAATGATGTAGTTGAATTTACTTATCTGTATTTTAGGTGGCTTTTCCCGAGGATTCTTTTTTTTTTCCTTTGACTAATTTCAAACTTGTAAGATTAATTTTATCGTATTTATTTTAGCAGTCTGTTAATCACTATAGTTCTCAGGATTGGAAAGTAATGGTGCTGCTGTGAACCACCTCAATAATTCATGTAAACATGGAAAAATAAAATTGTTAATCATTCCAACTATTGCAAGATGCAACAGAGACAGGAGAACCAGTTTAAATATTATGGTGGGATAAAGTCAGGCAGTTCTGTGTTGCACTGTAAACTTTGCAGTGCTTTGTATTGTATTTGGCTGCCACTTATCCTAATACAGTACTGGATATTTGTTTTAAACTAAGCAAGAGATAAGATTTCTAATAAGTGGTTTATGTTTTCAGTTATGGTTGTGGCTCTAAAGCTGAAAATACCTGAGTTTGTGAAACAAGTTCCTCTTAATTGGAATGATACAGCATATTTTCTTAAGCTTACCATTTATTTGCGTTTGTTTGTTGTTTTTTTTTCCCCTGCGGATTTTAATATGGTGACCTCTTGTGACTACTGCAATTAAGAAATGAAACCAAAGCAAATACATAGCTGTAAAAACAGATTGCATCTTGTGAACAGCAGTTGCAAAGTTTTAAACCTATTGTAGTGTCATTAAATGTTTCTCCTTCAGACTTTCTCTAAGTTTTACAAATGTTGGTTGATTGTAGATCATCTGTTGTTACAGAACAAATATGATAACTTAGTAGTAACTCTATATTTTCTAATTTTATGTCACCTTCAGTGAATTTTTCTTCTTAAATATAAAAATTAACCAAATTAGTGCATAAGGTGATTATTAATAATAATTAATAAGCATTGCCCAAGCCATCTCCAGTCTTGGTTTTATCCCCACCCCCAGGAGTTTGATAGCTTTACAGTGGAAGCAAGCCCTTTGCTTGTTTTGAAGGAGTTACTTTCCAAGTAAGGCTAATCAAATACCAGATCTTACATAATGTAATAATTGGGGATCTCTGCCACCTCCTTCCAGTTAGAGTATGTCCTCTTGATACTGTTTTTTGTACTTACCTGGAATACGTACTAACTATATACTACCAGTGAAGCTCCTGATGTGTGCAGTGAAAGCACTGCACACAATCATGTTTCAGGACTTCTGTTAAAAAAAAAAAAAAATGGAAAATTGGGTTTGACCTGACTCACTTAAACCAGTTAGTTATTGAAAGAGCATAAATGTTTACATTTTTACATAAAAACCCCTTACATTTAGTAAAAATAAACTGGCAATGGAGATTCCATGTTAGTGGATAAGAGTAGTGAAAACTGTGCTTTTTGGGTGTGAACTTTCAGTATGTTCATTAGAAAGTGCTACAACATGTAGCTTTGCCCTCTGTATTAACATAGCAAAAGTGAGAATTTCATTCTTTGATATCAATGTTTAAGATTAAAAGTTTATATCTGAATAAATTTATGCTACTTCTGCCCATGGATTAAATTACAATGAGAGAATTTCCTAATTCTGTCTGTTTTCCACATGAATGTCCCCTTAAGAACTCAACAGTTTTTGAACTTCTAAAATAAATTATTTAGATCCTGAACATAACATAAGGTGAGAATTGTATTTAGTATTAATGTCCATTGCTCAGTGCAATGTAGGGATTGTTTTTTTTTCTTCAATAGCTGGCAATTTGCAGGTATCTAATTGGTTGACACTTTGAAGTCACAGATGCTTCTGGTTGGAATGGACCTCCCAAGATCACCTAGTGCTTTGTTCAGGTAGTGTTGTGTGTAGATAACTACCCTTGGCAGATGCTTGACTCTTCTGTTTTTAAAACCTCTAGGGAAGTAACTTTTCAAATGTTTCCTTAAATACATACCTGTTCCTCACTTAAGCTGGTTTTGCTGCTTCTTTTATCTCCGATATATATACAGGGGTTTTTGTTAGGTTTTTTTGTACTCTTCATAAAGATAATTTTCTACTGAAAGGCACCCATAACTACTTCAATTTTTTAAAATGCCCTGTAACCTTCTTTCCTGGATTTTTATTTGACTACATACGATTTAAAATGTAGCATGTAGTTGGCACATTAGTACTCTGAAGCTTTGAGATAGAACCAGAGTAGTTGCTTCCCTGTGTAGTAATGCTTGTTTTTGTAATTCTGAAATGAGTTTTAAAATTTTGACAGCATTTTGTTTGCTTGTGTAGTTTGGTTTTAGCTGTGTTCTCCAGACTTATTTTCTTTAGCTTATTGAGTCATTTGTCAATTATTCCCATTTTTAGATTTGAATTGTTCCTTCCGCTTGACTTTGTCTTGTTAGTGTCAGACCATCTCCATCACGTGTCCTGCTTATTTGAACCCTTGTGCAGACCTGACACATGCTTCAACCCCTGACAGTGATGTCATCTGCAAATATTAGGAGTGTTGAAATAAACTACAACTGTTACTTTTAATAAGTTATCCTTTTCATTTTGAAAAGTAAAATTTATTTTTCAGAGAAAAGTTTTCTTTTGCTTCTAGTTTGCATAGAACCTTTTCCCAGGTCATTTATTTATTGAGAGACCTCTTGCCTTAGGTATCTAATGTGTTCCTGCACAATGTAGTTGGAGCCACTGTGTTCCAGAGTAGTCTTCTATTTACACTAAGTGTTTGGAAAATAGTTCTGCTTATGTAGTAGTATTTTTAAAGTAGTGTATTCCTACAGTGAAAAAGGGAAATGGTAAAATTCTTCAGTCAAATTCTCTTAACGTGAATCACTACACTTCCCCTTGCCGCAATAATCTCAAGTGTAGGAAATGCTTCTTTACGGATGAACTCCTAGAAATTATTTTACTGATACTTAGTTGCTTGCAGAACGGCTAAAATAGGGGGGAAAGGAAAACAATGGGATTTTATATATACACACATATGCTCTTAGTATGTATTTCTTATCTTTGTTCATAAACCACTGTAAACTGCTGGTCACAAAAGCTGATAATGAGAATTACAATGGTCCCAAATATCAAATAGACAGAACCTTAGTGTGATTTGCAGTGGCTTTGCAACAAGAAGTCTGTGAGACTTGAGTTACAGGCATGGAAATCGGCAAAGATGATCTCTTATCGCAGGAATTTTAGTATTTTGTGTGATTACGTATACCACGGTAAAGAAAGTATCTTAACAGAAGTGGCAGCCTTTTAGTTCTGTTATCAGAGTAGTGCTTTCAGAGTGTAAAGTTTAAATGCGTTTTCTTATTACGTCAGCTTTTCATGTTGCATACTGTCCTTTAGAAGGGTTCTGATCTCCACTGATATACATCTAGTGAAACTGCTAAGATACAGACTGCATGAGCAAGCAATAAAGTGGCTGGACTATTAACTGCAGTGGGTGTTCTCTACAGTACAAAGTTCAACTGACAGTCGGTTACTCATGATGAAGCTTGATACTGAGGACAATTCTGCTTAAGGTCTTTATTAGCAGCCTGGATTGTGGAATAGAGAGTACTCTTAGTGAGTTTGGGGATGATACCAAGTTGGGCAAAGTAGTTCATAGAGTCATACAGTTGAAGGCAAGGCTGCTGTTCAGAGGGTCTTCGGCAGGCAGACGGGAACCTCATGACATTCATAGAAGGCGAATGCAAGTCCTGCACCTGGAAGAGAATAACCCTGTTTAACGGTACAGACTGGGCAGTGACTGGCTAGACAGCAGCACTGCAGAAAATACCTTGGGAGGTACTAGTAGACAAGTTGAACTTAAGTTAGCCCTCTTCCCCTGTAGCCAGCCTACTGAACTGTACAAACAAGTGTGGAGCCATAAAACAAGGGGTGTGATTTACCTCCCACTTAGGCATTTCTGGGGCTACAGCTGGAGATCTGTCTGGGCTACCCTGTACAGGGAAGGCACTGACATACTGGAGCAAGCACAGCGGAGGGATACCAGGGTGATCAGGAGGGATGGAATGCTTCTCATGTTAAGATGTGTTTCTTCAGCCTTTGGAAGAGAAGACCAAGGGGAAATCTAATTGCTGTGGGCAGCGTGGAATTGACAAGAGCTAGGTTTTCATAAGGCGCAGTGAAAGGATGAGAGGCTTTGGACATTAATTTCAGCATGGGACATTCCAAACCCACGTAAGCAAAAAACTTTTAAACTTGAGGATGATCAAACACTGAATTAAGTTTCTCAAAGTAGTAGTAGTATTTCTCTCTTTGGAGGTACCTGGAACTCAGTGGCCCAAAGCTATGAGTGATCTGTGCTAACTAGACCTCCCCTAAGTAAGGGTTGACTATCTTGTCTCTGGAGCTTCCTTCCAAAGTGTATGATTTTATAGAAGAATAAAAGCCAGCTCAGTTCACTGCCTTTGCTGAAGTCCTGCTGCTGCTCAGAAGAGAAACTGCAGTTTCATCTTGTAGAGAAGAATTGCCATCCTCAGGCTTTAGTTTAAAAATAATTAGTTGAAGCCCAGGAGTAAGTGAGGGCTGCAAAGCCAGTGTCAATAGCATGTGTTGCATCAGCTGAAATCAACTGATGTTTTTGTTTCCTTATGTGTTTGGGTCCTGAAATAGCATGACAACAATGACTTGGTTCGGTCCACTTCCAGCTACCTTCCAGGTTACAGCGTTCTTTTTTTCATTACCTTAAGCAAGATATTCATCATTAATTACGTTTCTCTTAATGATCTTTCTTAATAGCATAGAGCTTATGAATGCAGCAGGGAAGATTTAAGCTGCCATCTATGTATTGATGTTGTAGCTGTTCCTCAACTTCTAGTTGCAAGCAGCAGTCATTTCTACAAGAAGGAACCAGATGTATTACTATAAAATAACATGTTAAATGTTCTGGAAGAGTCTTTCACATTAAAAGTCTTTTAAATTAGTGTGAATACTCATGTATAGGTGTACCAAGAGCTTTGGGTTTTAAGAATTTTTGTAACATTAAAGAAATGCATTTGGAGTCCAGAAACCTCGGGTCCTGACTGAGAGGACCTCCCTCTATTGCTGCCCTGGCAGACAACCTTAAGACTTCAGGGCTTTAATTCAGTTGCTTAAACATAGGTAATCAGTGCTCTTTCAGATGCCCTCAGCTGTCCGAGACATCTGCATGGACCTGGCAGGTATGGCACAGGAAAAACTGTGTGCCCTTCTGGATGTTAGTCCTGGACCTGGCAGGTTACCCTGGGACAGTAATCTCAAGTGGCAACAGATGCCTATGTTTAGATGACTGAATGTAGTGCCAGGTAATATGACCTCTTACCAAGAAGTGAAGAATAGCTATTATAACCAACTGGTGAGACATTAAAATTAACCTTTTCATGGTGGTAGTTGGTTGAGTTTTGGGTAGAATTCTTTTTGTTTTCTGGCTGAAGTTAAGAACTATGGGTATGTCTTTAGAGACAGCCTTCAGACTGCAATGTGTGGGTTTTGATTTTCCATACGTGCAAGATTGTTGTCTGGTATCTTTCCAGCAACTATACTGCAGATACGTTTGTAAGGTCTGCTTTCAGGTATGGGTTCTCTGTGAAATCTTTCACAAGGTTTATCAGCCTCTGGAGAGAAATTGCTGTAAGTCTTGGAACTGGTGCTGGCTGCCTGCCTTCAAGTTTTCTAACTCTCAAGATCTTTATTCCAAAATCCCCATGTTTTTTAGTTTAATCCAGCTAGGGTTATATGAGATAAATTAAGACATGCAACTGTTAGTAGCAACAGCCTAAATGCACATGCTATCTTTATGCTTAAAGAAAAAAAAATAAATAAAACAAATCAACTACGTCCACAACTTGGAGCACTGCCTTTTGGGTGAAAGTATTATAAAATCCCAGTACTAGTAAAAGGAGTGATTTGGGTTTTTTTTTTTTCCCCCTCTTCCAGTTCTTTTTCTCCCTCAGTTATATATTTCTAGTGGGTTTTTTGCGGGCTGACCTTAGTTTTTGTTGTTAGGCAGTCATATGTGTCAGGAAATTAATCTAATTTTTTTGCCTGTAACTTATCTTATTATATCTCTTTAAATATTAATAGTGTGCACATCCAGCCTTCTTCCCAATCTGTACTTTGCAAGTTAGTATTTTGTTATTTATAATGCGTCTCCTGTATAGATAAGATTTAATAAAATTTTCCTACAATTCATATTTTGCTAATGCTGCTCTATTACAGATGTATCTTTTACAGGAGAAAAGAATAAACTGTATTTATTGAAGAGCATAATTTTATTTCTTTTTACCTGAAAAAGGGGCAGTTATTCAATTAAACCTATACTTCAAAGAGTGGATTGATCTGGTACGTAGTTTTAGTTCTTGACATTTGTGTTTGACAGTTTTGCGTGGTCACATAGGAAAAATAGCATGCAAGACTGGAGCACACTAGGTCCACAATTTTACTTGAAAATCAAAAAAAAAGAAGAAAGATATTTAGAACATGTAACTGGACACATTTGTATGTTTTTGTTTACTGCACAACTCTAAAGACTGACATGTAATAAAAATGAGTGATAATTATAGAAACTGCCACATGAGATTTATTTTTGGTTTAGTTCCATGATGCTGTGGTTGGTGAGCTGCTGAAGTTGGTATGCAGCTTCTTTGCTCTTGATTGACCCTGATTTTAAAAAAAAAATAAAAATAAAAAAAACGCAAACAAAAAAAATCCAAAACCACTCCCCCCAAACTAAAACACCTACAACAAAATACCCACAAAAAACCCAAACAAATGAAAAAGCAAACAACCTCCTGCTCAGAACACAAAAGGTGCCATTGAAGAATTTATCATTTTGCTTGTATTTACCTGACAACTGAAAGCAAAAACCAGGCTTTTCCTTATCAAGCTGAATCTTTGATGGATTTTTGCTCCTAAATATATTTCAGGAGTATGATGTCCTACCAAAGTGATTTAGTGATCTTAAGCTCTACAAACAGATTTTAGATTAATATTTTCATAGGAAATCTGTACTTTCAGAATATATGAGGGGAATAAATGAGTGTGTTATCGATCAGAGAATTTAACTCCCTATGGTTAACTACAGCCGTGGCTATGTAGTAGTAGTTCAGCTATCAACGATGTGTATTTCAATTTGTTTCTGCTGGAGTTAAACTTGACCTCCACTGCCCTCTGTCTAAAAATTAGCCTGGGTGGCATCTTCAACTAAGACTAATCTAAGGGGCATTGACTTCCTGTTACAGTGCTTAAGACCATAGATAGCAATCAATTTCCTTTACGAAATAATTTTAAAACTTAATGGAGCATGTTATTATTTAAAGCCAAGCCTAGTTGTCAAGGATGGGATGGCATTGGTAATGACTGTTTTGGTTGCCCTGTAATAGAATCTGAGCCTATTGGCTTCATCATGTGACTGTCAGGTAACTGCTGGTAATATAATTACATGCTTTAGTAGTGTTTCTAAAGAAAAATCAGTTACTGAAAGGAAGTTTGTATTTAATTGTAGTGAATAATGTGCTTTCAAGGACATTAGTAAGGAATACAGTGTGTTTATACATCTGTTAACTTCATAGGTTAAGTTTGGTTGTTGTCGTGGTCTAACCCCAGCAGGCAACTAAGCTGGCTAACCCAGCCTCTTACTCTGCATTCTAATATCATTCCAGATGGAAAACTGTCGTTTTCTTCCATCATCACAGAAGAAAACTAACTCTATCCCAGCCCAAACTGGTACAGTTGTATAACAGCATTTTATGGGAACACTATCTGAGCAAATTCTGGTTGTCTCCCTTCAGCAAGCAAGAAAGTCAGTGGTGTGAGTGCATAGCATGGAAGAAGGGAGCCGGTGAAGTTGGGAGAAGAATGGCTTTAAATGACTCTGCTGTAGTAAAAAAAAAAAAAAAAAAAAAGAGGATATGTTAATTTTTTGGTAGGAAGGAATAATCAATGATATCAGTTAGTAGAAAAAACACTCAATGGATTTGGGTTGTTTTCAGGTACATCTGCATTAACTGAATGTATTGTATGCATCTTCAGATTCAGAACTTCCTCCTCATCAATAGTGGGAGTGTACCACTTGCTACATGCATCAGAGATGTGCAGAAAACTCATAAGTGCTGGATTTACTGAACAATTTGTCTGTTAGCCTAGATCAGTGGTAGCTGGCTGCGGTGGAGATAAACATGCCTTAGCTGCGGTCAAGGAACTCAGCCTGTTTAATCTTTGTAAGCAAGTACCAGACTGTTTCTGCAGAATAGGCTGTGCAGCAGCTTTTGCAGAGCCCTCGGAGCCAGGTATAGTCTGATGTGCTGTAGAGAGAATGGGTACATCTGCAAGCTGTAGGCAATAGTTACGTAGTTTAAACTAAGAAATAAAAATAAAATTGGAAAGGCAGACAGTGACTCGTTGGATTTATGATAGAAAAGTGGATAGCAAGAATACGTAAATGTAATTATAAGTAGCTGTTTGAAGCTTATTAAAAAGTTCTTAAAATAAACAGTATTTTTTGCAAAACTTATAAAACCTTGCTGCTGTTAACTAGAGGAAATCATTGTCTTAGTATTTTGAACAGGTGCTTTTATAAAGTATTAAACCAGCATTTGACAGCGCAGGTCCTATTTGGATGGAGAGAAAATATTTTCAGCTGATTCACTTTGATTCAGTTTCCTATCTATTTTTTAAGTTGAGAAGTTAATGGGTGGCAGTTTAAAACTTGAAGGGTTACTCTCACCTTTCCAGTCTGGGGAAGAAATAAGGTATAGAAGGCAGAGAACTTTTTTTTTTTTTTTTTTTCCTTTCTTCTAATAAATTCTTTAGCTTTTGGAGCTACTTGACTTGTTAGGCAGTACTTTCTAGGAAATTTTATGATACAAAACATTTTTTTATCTTGAGCATATGGTAGTTATCTAAAACTAATTTAAAATCTATTTCTTTATTTTATTGAACTTCTGATATTATTCTGAAAAGATTCACTACAGATTGTAAGTATTTGCGTATATCTTACTGGAAATAGAAAATGGAGGGTGACGTCAGAAATTAAGAAGCTGAACTAAAAGCTTATCGGGTGTGTGAGTAGGATACCTTAGTAGAATTCGATGGAAAGATTTGCAAGCCAGTGTATTTTAATGAAAATTAAGAACTGCCCTGTTTTCCTAATTACAGGGCAAGTGTAATACTAATTTTAAATGAAAACTTTCTGAATTTAAATTAAAACTTGCTGATTTTCAAGTTATGATGAAATTGGCAATATAAACTTATCTTGTCTCTTTAGCATTCTATTCAGTGCAGAAAAACTGCACTGGTCATAATGTACTGCAAAACATAATTTCATATGAACCCTTTCCACCTGCAACATCCCTTTAGCAGGGCAGTGTACCCCTATATTTAAAGAAGTTTTAAGCTAAAAAGTTAATTGGAGCTCTGCCTAGACATTCAAAATTGCAAATAAATCCACAAGTTACAAACAGGTCAGCTTCACTTTACAGTGGTAAATAGTACACTTTCAGCTTTCTTTCATTTGATAGAAATCGCAAATAACTTGTTTAAATCTGAAACCCTGCTTAGTTTTGCAGTAAAAAGTTGATCCTTGACACGAACCAGCCATTATTTGTAGGCTAAGTGATTTAATAGTAGTAATTATGCAATTTCAAATAAGTGCCTCCAAAGGGCAAAATAAGATATAGATTTTTTTTTATTAGAGGAATTTTTTAGTAAAGGTAATTTTAAAAAAATATTTTAAGAAAAAAAGTGTGATTTATAGTTGAAATAGAACTCACTGAAGTGTCCAACCAAGAGTCTTTATTTTAGTTCCGTAATGAGATATGAAAAACTTGCATTGCCCTTGCAAACAGACAATATCCTCATGCTAAGGATGACGGTGTTGCATGAAACAAGGTGCACCACAGACTTTATCAGAACTGTAAGCTTTCTTCCCACTCGCAGAAGAGGGATATTCATCTTGGCTATGAAGTGCCTTTTAAGAGAAAGACTAAGTCCTCAGTTTGATCCCCAAATCTTTGGGAAGGCAGAGCTTTTCAAAGTTGAGTATGTTTTGTCATTAGCTGTATTAGGACATTCCATATGCAGCCTTCTAAACTAGCTGGGATTTCTCAGATAACATAACCTCCTTGGTTTTAGGTAATTAACTGTAATGTCTAGCAGAGGGATAGTAAAGGTATGAATGGTAGAGGCTAGAAGATCATTAACAGGGAAGGAGATGAAGCTTCTTAAGCAAATGGAGGTGATAGCATTCTTTGTTTTCTAGTTTATTAAATTACACCAGTGAGATAATTGCTTGCGTGATATTGTTTTGTATGTTTTCCCTCTCGTCCTGTCCCCTGTCACTTGGACATCTATACTACATTTTCCTTTTGCTTTTTACAATGTGATAATTTTCTGAACTTTTTTCCTTCTCTCAATTTTCAAGTTTGGTTGTAGCTTGCTCACAGTTTGTGAGAATTCCTATTCTGGTCTTTTGATAGAGGCTTAATGTCTTTAAACAATTAATTGGAAAAAGCCAGTCTGCATTTTCTGCTCCAGATTAGAACTTCATCTTTTGTCTTTCAACATCTGATCTACTAACTTATTACAGTTGCTGGGGTTTGGGTTTTTTTTTTCCTCAGGAAGTAGAATGTTGTTAGTGTATTAAATTTAAAATTATTTTTTTCTTTTACAGACAGAGACAACTATAGGCCTCAGTTCATATCAGCAGAAAAGGTAAGCCTGGCTTTCTAAAAGCTTAGTAGTATTATTTAGTTTATCCGATTGTGAGATCTCTGATATTTTTCATAATACTTTTAGTGTAAACAAGATCAAATATGAATCACAATTTTTTCACTTATTTATCTCATATAGAGTAAATTTAAATTAAAATGTAAAATTATTTTTAATATTGGACAGTTAATCACTTCACATATGGAATAAGAAATGAAAGAATTCTTTATTCACTTTGTAATGTATACCGTGGAGTAATTTTGTGTAAATCAAGAGGAGTTAAACACACTGCTTGTAGGCTTGTTTTGTTTGGCTGTGTTTTTTTATCATTTTACTGAAGTTTTATTGAGGAGGGAGCAGGTTTGGTTACCTGCTTGAAAAGATCTTGGGGTCCTTTTGAAGGAAAAACTTCAATACATGTTACTTTTGATAGATTCTTCCCGGTCTCCCATCCTTGTGGTCTGCCTCCCACTGCCTCCGTTTCCCCCTCCAAGATGGAAGCAAAGAACTTTGCATGTATAGTATCTGAAGTGACCTCTTGTTTTCCCTAGCCCCTGCTTTTCTCTGGAGACTCCTCAAATATTCATATATTTAATGAGAATATTGAACAGTAATAATGAAGCTTGTTTCTTATACAATAGCATTCAACAAACTGTCATGTAAAGCATAGTGTATTTCAGTAAATGTAGGTAGATTTTTTTTTACGAGCTGTTTCCGTTTCCTTCCTGGGAAATCTAGTAAAAGGACTATTCTTTTTTAATTTTAGATGAGTATATGAAAAGGTTTTATTTGACTATGTATGCTTAAACACAGACTTGAGAGCATTCTCTTTGCAACGCGTTTTGAGAAATCTCTGGGAATAAAAGCTGTGTTTTTAATTTTACATTTGAAGCCTTGGTCTTTTGTATCACTTGAAACTAGTCTCTGCTGCTTTCAGATTGGATGTGAACCTAAATCTTGCAGTTTAAATCTCCTGAATTCTATGAAAATACTATAGGTTTTGGCTTACCTCGTACTAGGTTCCTAAGTATACTTCGAATTGGTTTTGAAGGGAAAGAGTGAATATAAAGATGCTGAAAAATCTTATGAGGACATGGCAGATCTTTCATGCCAGGTGAAATTTAAATTCACATTGTCTTTATTGTGATAATGTGAAAGAGGAGAGTTAAAATATTATGTATTGAAGTAAGGGAGTTACTTCATGTTTTGATCTGAAGCTTGAGATAATTTGTGTGTTATAGTAATGTGAGTTTTGTTAAAATTGTATTATATGAACTTCTCATTTGCTTTTTAATTAAAGTTTAGCTTAGTCATTCTGCATAAAACTTGAAATTTTCTGGTACTGTACCTTTCCTGAATTAGTTGTCTTTCACCTTCCCCAGAAATGGAGGCTCCTCTTTGCCCTTCAGAACTTCTGCCTATTTATTTCTCATCTATGTAGTCCCTCAAGTTAAACTTCCCACATGGTGCTTTTACTAAACAATTTGTTCTCTGCTTGCCTGTTGGATTAAGCAAGCAGAATATGCATTTCACTAACCTGCAGCCATAAATAATCAGCTTCAAAGCTGTGTTCAGTACTGATTTCTCTGTTAATCACTTACACGTGCTATATATACACCTCCATGTGTGTAACTGCTGTGATAGAAGAAAGAATTGCCACATGTAATGTTAACATGCCTTTAGAGTTAATTGAATTTCATTTTCCTGCTTGCTGTAATCATACAACTCCTAACATTTTGGTCAAGATAAAATAAAAATAGTTTGTTGAAGATCAAATTAAAATTATGCACTTCAAATAATTTGTTTAATGAGAATTTTCCCCATTCTGCTGTCTTAAAATGCTTGTGTGAAGCCCTGCACTCATTACCCTGTTGTGGCCTCAGAATTTGCACAGCAGTAAAACGATCTCTTAAATTTCATTATTGAACTTGTCTTCTGTTGAAAGCTAAATAAGATGATCCTTAATGCTTCCAGAACGGAACAACATAATCAAAGTAAATGCATTACAGAGCAGTATAACTACTACTAACTTCCAGAGCTTCCATTTCCATAAGCCAAGTAGCTTAAGCTAAGTGATCATTGTGTTCTTCCCTGTCATGTTTTGTAATATTAAATCAACTGGACTTCTGGTCATTCATAATTTAGAAACAACATGAGTGGTTTAAGATGCTAATGTCTCAACTGCTGTCTACCTATCCTTCCTGTCAAGGATTCTCTCTCCTGTGACAGAGAAAGTGAGTGTTAGTGCCTGTGGCTCAGCTGCTGCAGTTCAAGGTCCAATGACTTATTTTACCCTGCCAGCAATGATGGGTTTGTACACGAATTGTGAACTGGAGCTCTTGTGCTCTGGGTATTTGTTGCATTCTTCCACAGCTGTAGTGATGCACTGCAGTGTGTCCAGCAGATTGCAAGGATGAAAATATCAGTTCAGGAATGACAGCTGAAACTGACAACCACAATTAATGTATTTTGTCTTAGGCAATCAGGCATGGTGCACGTAGTTGTTTACGTCATTGAGTCTCAGTGGCTCCTTGATTGGGAGCTAGGGACTCTATGCAATCTTTTTGTCTACTAGAATGAAACTGAATTTATGGTCACTGAGAATGAGGCCATGGATTAGAGATGTGTCCAGGACTTTTTATTGTAATTTCTCAACTAAGAAGATTGCTTTCTGTGTTTGAAATTTCAGTCTTCTAGAGCATGTTCTAGTAAAACCTGGTTTACAGATCTGAGAAATCTCCAGGCTTGCCCAGGAGAAATTGTCCATTCCCCTTCAGAGCACTGGCCTGTTTGGGGTTCAGTCACAATGCAGTGAAGATCTGCATTGCAAACTCTTTGATGCCATTTTATGAAGTAAATACCCAATTTGCTGTCTGTTTGTTTCTCTCTCTCTCTATTATTGTGTTTACGTGGATCTCTCTTCAAGTCTTTTTCCAAGTGTGTTTTTTTTCCAATAGTATTGCTAAAAATTGTACATTTCTGGTCCACATGCTTTTAACTTCTCTAGGTGACCGGTCTTTTATTGCCCTTATTAGTGATTGCTTGCAGATATTTCTTCCCTATCTTGACAGTTTATTCAGGTCTTTGATCTGCTTTTTAACACTAATTGGTAGGAGAGAAATTAACTAGCCATTTAATTTGTTTTGTTCTTGGCCATGGTCAGGTTACAGTGCACCTATTCAAGCTTCTCCCTGTTCTTTCACCATCCTTTTCCCACACAACTCCCTCAGGAAATGTTAGCTTTGAAGATTAACGTTTGATATCGTGAATGCGCTTTCCTGATACGGGGTTGGCATAACTGAGCCAACCGCTAGCTGGGTGTAGTTCATAAAAAACTTCTGTTGCTAGTCTTTTTATTCTGCACTTACAGCAGCAGCTGCTGCCAGGTACTGACACAGGCAAATGTTTTGTGGGAGTTCAGTTTCTCACTGAGGCTATGTTTAATACTCATAACTCTAAAGTAATTTTAACCATAAAATGTTTCAATTTTCTGAAATTTCCAGCTCAGCCTGGAGTATTAACAAGTCATGGAGGCACTCTGGGAAATATGATCAGTTACTTAGAGTTTTTTCAGCCCAAATGATTTTGTATTTGAGATGGTTCTTTCAGGGACGTTCTGGCACAAAAAAA
The DNA here is from genome assembly GCA_033459285.1 of Clamator glandarius. Taxonomy (NCBI): domain Eukaryota; kingdom Metazoa; phylum Chordata; class Aves; order Cuculiformes; family Cuculidae; genus Clamator; species Clamator glandarius. The sequence continues at coordinate 927,232 of JAUNZM010000254.1, forward strand.
AAGTACCTACTGTGAAGTATTTGCCTGGTTATCATTTTAAAAATTCACAGGGTTATTTTTGAACTCACATTGTTATTTCTATGAGCACAAAATAAAAAGTAGAGACTTTCTGAAAGTTTTCATTGCTAAGTAAAATTATGAGGTCTCTTGCTATTTGATGACTTAGTGCTATTGTCTTTATTTCTTGATGACTTATGGCACAGGGGAGGAAATAAGACCTTTTAAACAACCGGTGAAGTAATGTGGGGAAAACGCACAGAGTAACGCTTAGATTTGAATATTCTACAGTAGCGATTAAAGATGGAACAGATAATTTTCCACAGATCGCAGACCTTTTCCAGAAATCTCAGAACAGCTAGAAGGGCAATGTAAGGATACAGAGAAACAGTTACTGCCCTGCTTTGCAGAAATCTTTAAATACTATATTTAACAAAGATTTTCTTCATCTCCAAATGCAGACATGTGCATGGATTTTTTTAAATTATGGATGCCTAGTACTCCGTGATTAAGAAAAATGTTACAGAACTGCTGCAGAATATCCTAAGGCATATGAAAATTGTGTCTCAGTACAGATGGACATCTCTATCACTTGCAGTCTTTTCAGGCATAGATGTGTTGGCCATCTTTATAACTCTATCTGTGACTAATGTTATTCAGACATGAAGTTGCACTTCAGCAAATTGCATCTGGTAGTAGGTTGCTTCCAGGTATTAGCAGTACAGTAGTTTGTAGCTGAGGTGAATGCCCTCTCACTTGCATGACAGAAGATGGTACAGTGAGGGTAATGATTGTCAGGGACTGTGTGTAGTTCACTCTCAAGTCTCATTTTCAAAATTAGAATTCTTGCAGATCAGAAAGCATGTTGGGACCGTCTTAAATTGTTGCCAGGAGCAAGTCATTCTTGGAACTTTGTAGTTTCAGATGACTCCTGGCCAATTCTTGGTCTGCTGGAGCTCGTTGGCAGATCTAAGTAGCCCTCATTCAGATGCATCTTTTCCTTTTCACGTTGTTCTTCTTGACTTTGAAAGTTAGAAAATTTGGAGGGGTAGGGAAGGAAAAATGTCTAAATTCTGATATAACACTGGGAACCATAGCTCTACATGCATACAGTAGTAATTAAATGTCATTATGCTGTAAAGTTGCCCTACCCATGGGTGTATCCAGCCTTCAGTGAGCAAGTGCCCAGCAGAGGAGACATTATCATCATTTTGTATGTCTGCTGCAAGTTGACTCATGTTGGGCCTTTAAGTAGGCAAAGTTTGGGAATTCCAATATTGCTCGTTCCCATTTGAATCTTATTACAGTTGTTATTTTTATGATAATAACTGACGTTTGGTATGATGTATCTATCTCTACCAGACTTTAGCCATCTAAAAAATCTATGTTTGTCTAAACAACTATCCAGGATAATACAGCTTTGTTGTCTGAGAAAATGTTGCTTATATCTTTTTATGTATGGGGAGAATTTACATGTCCTGATTGTTCAAGTTATGTCAAGTTATTCTTGACTGTTATTTTCAGTGCATTTGAAATGCATCTTCATTATCATTTTTATAAATGCTGTAAGTATTTCTGATATCAATTCCTTTTATTGAAAAGTTATGTTCTTTTATGAATGATTACTAGTAAAATGCAATGCTGGCTGACTATTCAGAGTTTTGAAACTGGAAGAAATTGACAGAACTGTTTTAAAAATCATTACCAAAGAAGAGTAGTTTCTATTCAGTGTTAGTTTGGCAATGGAGGCACGTGAGCTTTTTGTCCATTTCAGTTAAGATTGGGTCATAAACTTTGAGAAGTGAGATGATCACTTTGAAGACTTATCACATAGTTTTAGCCTTTCAAGATATTGCTGCCAATATAATCTTGCAACTTTATTCTCTTATGTCTGGTGTCTGTGTAAATTTCATTTTGTTGAGGATTTGTTCCACGAGGCTTGCTTTTAACCTGAGAAGGTATACCCAAGCTCTCTTATTTGGCAGCTGTAATGAGTCACGGCACTACTTGTCAGTAGCAAGAACTGTAATTTTCTGTGGGTCTGAATACAACTTTTGCTATTCGTGTCTCACATATTCACTTCTGTTGTTTTGTGATCTATATATACACATGCACGTGTGTGCAGACGCACAAGCGTGTATAACTATACATTAATACTAACCGTGCTATGCCTACTTTTGCCTCAGTAGTGTTTTACTTTTATTATGTAAATAAAGCTGGTTTTAACAACTTAATCAATCAGTATGAATAGATCACTCTGTTACATGTGTATTATACTTGAATGGTGAAGATTCAATTGTGGAGTACTAGGGCGAGTCATTGAGACACTATTTTCATTAAAAAAGCTTGTTACACTGTTGTCATTGTGCTATTGGAGAATCCAGTTAAGATTTCATACCCTGTTCTTAAATTTTTACTCCTGTAAATAGCTTCCTTGATGATATGGTTCTGGAGTATGAGAAGACATCTGAAGTTGAGCAATAATTATTTTTGCTGGAAGAATGCTGGGTGGAATTAGATTGATTTAGTTCAAGGCCTCAGCTTTCATAAGGCAAGCCACATGTTCTTCTTTGAGGGCATCCTCCATCTCTTGGCTTCTCCCTCTGTTGTAGCAGAATGGAGTGGTTCTGCTATCTTCGCTGGGTTTGTGTAGCAGCTTTGCTGACCCCGGGACACATGGCTGCAGCTCTGTCTTTGAGTTTCTGGGACTGATAGAAGGTCAGAAAACAGATCTAAAACGAATGCTATTTTTAATATAAATGGCAAAAGTATTTAAAGAAAAAATAAATCCATTAGTCTTGAGCCATTCTTTAGCCTTCCCTGTTATTCTTTTACATTACTGTGTCCCCATTATATACAATATTTACTCATCCCATTACTGAAGCATTACTGAATTCCAGAGATACTTAGGTGTGGTCACAATCACATCATTCCAAATAATAAAATGCTTCAGTTAGTGAAAGTGTTTTGTATTTTTGCTTGTAACTTATGTTGCGCGTTATTGATTGTGATCTATATAACTGTACTACTAAAATAAGCAGTAGTAGAGACTATTTCCATATGTTGTTGTTTTCAGTACTGGATTGTTTGAGTGATACTTTAAGTCTTCATCTACTGACATTTTCCTAGAGAATTCTCAATAGCTTAGTATAGGCAAAACTAAGGTGTGGTTTTAGAATGGAGTCCCTGTTTTCTGGAGAATGAGTTTTTAACAGTATAGACATGGGCTGTTTTCTCCCATGCAGCCTCAGTACCGTCTAATAGGTCCAAGATTGTTTATGTGCTAGTATAGATGTAGCTAGAGAAACTCAATATATGTATGTAAATTACTATTATACATCACGGAAGGTGTTTAGATATTACTATGAAAGACGAAATTAAGCTATTTGGCTCACTGTTTCACTTAGTCATCAGTACATAGAGGAAAACTAACACTCAATTATGCCCATTTCCAAGATATGTACTCTTGCATAATTGTTCTTGGAGACACCACATAACCATGTAAGTGGCTGGTAAAATTATGATATTCTGACTGGACAAGTTTGTCAGGCTCTATTCTTCTCAGTTAGTTGCTCTGTTATTAATATTAATGAATGCTTTGCTAAGAAAGGGCAGTTTGAGGTGGGAAGGGAGCAAATTTTTATCATTATCTGTATAGTTTACAGCATTTTATTTTTTCTTGCAGTGTATCCCTTTATCGGGGAAATTGCCGACCTCTCCGGTTTGAGCCACCAATGCTGGATTTCCATGAACAGTGAGTTGAAAAGTCTTTTGATCTGTTTAGTGACTACGATTAAAAAATTCAAACATTTAAAACTGAAGGAGGAGGAGGTTGATGTACATAAATTGCTTTGAGAGATTGCCTGTAAGTATAGTTGACTGACTTGTTGCTGGTGCACTTTGTCTTAAACACCATGTTGCAGCTGCCACGATTTTGGCAGTGTAGGTATTTGCACTTACTTTTTAGGCACTGATACAGCTGCTGTGTAGAGTGAAAACAGTTTTAAGTATAGAACTTAGTGTGAGATTACCTTTCTGCTTGTACGTATCCCATATCAGAGAGCATCTTCTCTCACGTGTCCATTTCACTATTGCTTTGATGACAAAAAAGCTTTGTCAGTGGATCTGCAGTTGTTAGAACAGCAATGTAGACTTGTGAAAATATATATCTTGAAAATATCTTCTGAAGGAGAACAAACAGCCTCCCGGAACCTAGCTCCGTGCTTCATCTTGCAGCTGGTTGCTGCTTCAGTTCTCAGTAGCTGAATGTAATGGTTTACAGCAAACTTATCTGTGACTTGTCTAAAAGGTAAAAGAAAGAGAGGAGGAAGGAGGTTTTAACAATTTCAACTATGTACCCATTTGTAGTCGGGTTCTCTGTGAACTGCTTCTGTCTTAACTTTTCTTAGCAGTAAATGGTTCCTGAGTAACTGTCTAGGTAACTACAATCTTTCTTCTTGTTAACAGTCAAAATCAGTTCTGGGTTGGTGTACATGGTTGCAGCTTCTGTGCATGATGGATACTTTGACACGATGTGAACTGCAGTGAGGACATTTCAAAGGTTTTGTTAACAGTTCACTCTGGAAGAAAGAAAATACCCACTGTGTGCCCTAGCACAGTATTGCTTCCCATGTCATCAGCCAGCACTGCTGCTGGATGGAATGCTGCTTTATTTGGCATGGATTACTATTAAAAATATAATGCCCCTTTCCTGTAGGAAAGAGCATTGTACAGTGTGGTGACTACAAGGGAGCTCCTGCATATTGACATGGCTTATTCTGCTGTATTTCTGAAAGAAGAGAGACTGTAGCTGCTTATTGTTCATACAGAGTAGTTTCCCAGAAATAGCCTTTATACAAAGCAAACATAATGCCACTAAATAGCAAAGCTATGTGAAAATGCCTCATTTTACGTAATTTCTTTGTGCTCAGTCTAACAGAACTGTAAGTTTTACAATTTTAAGTGAAGTCATGATGAATCACTATATCCTTCTTCCTTATTCCTTCAAAATTTTTGAATCTCTAATTTTTGATATTGTGTGGTTTTGTAATGTCAGTAACTGGTCCTAGGTAAGAAGGTATTGAGATTCTAAATTGAATAGTAAAATACCTAGTGGAGAGCCCTGCTCCACTACATCTCTGTTGTACCAAAATTACATTAACAAATTATACTGGTGAGTACAGTACAAACTCAAAATTGTAGAGCAGTTTGCTCTTTGTTAGAGTTACTGTAAACTTACCTGTTGATTTCACAGAATCACAGAATAACCAGGTTGGAAGAGACCCACAGGATCATTGAGTCCAACCATTCCCACCAATCCCTAAATCATGCCCCTAAGTACCTCATCCACCCTCACCTTAAACACCTCCAGGGAAGGTGAGTCAACCACCTCCCTGGGCAGCCTGTTCCAATGCCTAACCACCCTCTCCGTGAAGAATTTTTTCCTTATTTCAAGCCTAAATCTCCCCTGGTGGAGCTTGAGGCCATTCCCTCTCGTCCTGTCCCCTGTCACTTGGGAGAAGAGGCCAGCACCCTCCTCTCCACAACCTCCCTTCAGGTAGTTGTAGAGAGCAATAAGGTCTCCCCTCAGCCTCCTCTTCTCCAGGCTAAACAACCCCAGCTCTCTCAGTCGCTCCTCATAAGATTTGTTCTCCAGCCCCTTCACCATCACTTGGTTTTAATTAAAAGTTTTCAGTTTATAGTCATTACAAATTTTGACATTTGAAATTAATTTTATAAGTGTTTTTCTAATACAAACGAAGTGTTTTCTTGATGTGCTCTGAAATATCTTGCTTCTAAACTTATACTTTGTATGGTTTTCTGAACAAAGCTGTGTGCTTTTTTTCTTTGTGGATTTCCAAACGTAGTTTTGATTTGGGTTTTTTTTCCTTGCTAAAAATAGATCCCAGACAGTATCATAAATACTTTAAGCTGTTCTTCATTATGTTTTGACTTCTATGTAAGCTATTCTTGTCAGACCTGAAAGCGTTGAAGAAATAGTGTAAATATAATACACTGTAAAAGTAGTGCAAATCTCTTACTTAGGAATGACTCTGTACAGTAAACGTAGACCTATACTGGGACATTGCTCATTTTGAGCAGTTAAAATAGGGAAACTATGTTTGATCTTGGTTCTGTCTTCTGTTTACTTTTTTATTTTATTTTATGATAATTAATTTATCTGTTGTGCCTGAGATCATGACCTAAACTACTAATTGTCTTCTGATGTATTAAAACTTCAGTAAGATGTCCAAGATAGTTTTAGAAAAAGATTTAGATACAGAGCCCCAAAGTTCAGTTTACAATCTGGCATAAGGCATTTAATTAAATGTGAACCAACTCTGAGAAGTGCCGAGTAACTCAACCTTGTGGTGGGAACAAACTGCAGGTGCCAAGCACCTTGGGAGTCAAATAATGCAGATTTAAGCTTTGGGGTATTTTGCCTTTTAAAATAGACATGATTTTCACATTCAAATTCTGCTTTTCTTTTTCTGTTAATAATGGCTTTTAGGAAAGCCATAAGATGTATATTTAGTTTCTGAATAAGTAGTGTACCTAAATGGTTCTTGTTAATAGGTAGCATGTAGCAATTACTAGAGCAAACTTGTTCAAAGTTCATGTTTATGCTGAGCTATCAACATGTATCATTCCTAGGCTAAAGAAAGTTGCAATATTGAATTTCAGGTTTAAGTTAACCCCTTCTGCTGTGACATTTTTGGTCTGTTAACAGTATGTGGAGTTCATCAGATGTTTCAAAAACAAGCCAACCTCGGCAGGAATAACATTAAAATTTGTTTTATCTAGAGAACCTGGAAAATCAAAATCAGTATTAAGTTGATAAATAAGGTGCTGTAGGCACACTTCCCATGTTCCACCTGGAGATGAGATTACACTGGCCTTATACTTCTGATTTATAACAATTGGGGTTTTTTTAATTGTTGTTTTAATATAAATAAACGCTACTATATTTCACCACTTTGAAGGTAGTCCAGGTAATCTCACATTTATTAAAGGAAATGTATGCTTTATGTTAGGATGTGCAAATATTTAGCTCACTTGAAGAGATCCCAGGTGTTCTCTGCTTGCATTAAGCCTCTGGGAATGGGGTGGAACTGAGGCAGGTACTCCCACATCACTGCTCCAGAGGACTGCTTAGACTAAGTTGAATACTTATTTGGTTATTTAATGTGAAAGCCTCATTACTGTGTTTCTGAAGCAACACTAGTCTTCCTCTGGAACGATTTCTCCAACATGTTGGAAATTGGAGATTTGAAGCTTTAAAGAAAACAAACAAAAAAGAACTCTCCACCCAAACCCAACTCCACAACTAGCTGCCTTTATTCTTAGCTGTAGTCTGTTTTTTATAGTCTCTCTTTCAATCTGCTACCTTCCCCTGTTGTTAAATGGGAATGGAATAATTGAGGTGCTTTAACGTACAAGCACCAGTCATCTTCCTTAGCTTTGGCAGTTGGTTGCTCAGAGGCTAGTTTGACAGAGCAGTTGCTTATATGGCTTTCTGTGTTTGAGATGCCTTTAGATTAGAGCTCTTGCAGGTGGCCCATCTGGGTGTAAAGACTGAAAAATGCAGTTGTAGGGCAGTTTATATTCACTTCTTGCACCTGCTTTGTGGAACAACTTGAATCTTAATAGATCTTGGTACTTTGCCTTCATCTGTGTTAATTCAACTCTGACTATATCAAAAGTAAAGTTTGTAAGTTCTTCAGAATTGAATTTTTGGTAGAATTAACTTTTGATAAAGGAACACTGGGAGGTTGATTGTTATAGAATACTAACAGTATAAAATAGAACTGCTTATCATCAAAAATTTAAAATGTGGAATTATTTCCAAGATAAAGTTGACACCTTACTTTCATAGAAATAAATGATTGGTAATGTATGAAATGATGTTTCTGTGGTGAATGGAGTTTCTTACTTCTCTCAATTTGAGCAAGATCCCGTTCTGTAGACGAAGTTTTCTCATTGGTATGACAGTATTCTGAAAATCTGTGTTTCTGTTTTCTGTTGATAAATAGTCTCATTCTGCATTTCCTTTGAAATGTTTTCCTTTAGGGGATTTCTGCAGCATTTTCATGTTTCTAGGTTCTAGCATTTGGCATGATACATGAAATCTTGAGCTGGCCTTGAAAGCAATTGCCTGGTAATGTTTAAATAGTTCAGACCTTTTTTGCAGGTCTTGATACCTTATGTTACTTGGAATAACATAAGGGGATGGAAGGCTTAGCAAATTGGTCTATTTTCTTCAAAACCTTTAATCTCTTAATAGTAAATAGCGGAGAATTTCAGCAGCTAGGGAGTTTATCCAAATCACTCTTTTCCCACATTTTAAACAAGGGTATTTACAGATGGTGAAAAGGACCCCTAAGGCACCTGCATGTAGTCAAATGTTTACACAGTGCGTTTGATACATTAATGTTTGAGATTGTTGGAATTCTTAAAATATGTTGCAAAATGAAATTTTCGTTTCCCTTGGAATTTGTTAAATGTAGGAAGCTGTTGACAGTAAATAGACATTCAGTCCAGATCTGCGGCTGGTTTGGTTCACATATCATGCTAGAATGCAAAATGCTGCCAAAGCAAATAAGTTTACTACACCTTTAGATTCGTTCAAATCACAGTTGGTGACATGACTGGATAAGGCTCTGCTACTGGTTTTTTATATATAGGGTTTTGCTAACCATTTGAAAGAGATATAATTTTCATATGGGATCTGTGTTAGATTCCTGACATAAAATGTGGCATTTGTTCCATTTCATATGTTATGTGATCACTAACGTTTTGACAATGGTAATATAAAAGAAATTCCTTGATTTGTTAAAAGGCAGCAAAATCTAGAAGCTGCGAAACAATTGGTCTTTAGGCTACTACGTATACAAAACCAAAAGCTTTCTGTTTTCTTTTGCTTTTCCAAGTTAGACACATTTGCATTCTCAAACTTTTGTGCTTCAGTTACTCTGACTTCAGTTAAAAAAGCAACTTGCCTGCGTCACTCCACCAGTGATGCATGCAGTTTAGTGTGAAACAGGAAGAATGCTTTGGTCACTAACTTTTCAGTCTTGTATATAATGAAGGCTTCATTCATGTAAGTAACTATGCCACTTTGTTCAGAGTAAGGTGCAAAAGGTTACCTTTCAGTCTCTAGAGCTAACCTTGTAAGACTGGCTCTTTTAATTTCATTAAAAGTAGCTAGATACACTGCAAGTCAACACCCAAGTTCTTACTGTTGGAGCTCACTCTCTCTCATCTTCTGACTGGAAAACCATCTGCCTTGGTTCTTAAGCTTGCATGTGCCTAGAGGGTAGAAGAGTTTTCTGGGCATCTGACTTGGTATGCTTTCCCCATTATTACACTTCTGTCTCCTAGGAATCTGCTGTTTACTCATCTCTGACACAGGGGACTGATTTAACCCACATGAAACTGTTGATATGTTGTGTGACCACTGGTTTTAGAATTGTTTCAGCAACTGCCAAAGGTGCTAGAAGAAAAATAAAAAAAAAGTAGGGGAAAATATATTTGTTCTCAAATACATGAGGAATTTACCTCTATTGAATCTCAAGTATATTTATCTATATTCCCAGCATTCCAAAATCTGATTGGGAAGCTTTTGATTGACTTCAATTCTCTCTCCAGTCTCGTTAGAAAGAAGAGGAAATGGAAGAGGAAAAATATATCTGCTGAATTTATATCCTTTACTTTTTGGTAATAGATCTGCATCAGCTTTCGTGAATCGAGCAATCATTTTACACAGGTGTCTAAACTACATGCAGTAAGGAAAAATGTAACTACTCTATCAAAAGGGCATTTTCTCAATTCTTTCCTTCATACTGAGTAGCTATATATTTTTGCAAGTTAAGTTTGGGCTAATAATTCAAGCCCTCATGTCCCCAACTTATTGCAGGACCTGGTTTCCTTTCTCGAAAAAATCTGCCTCTTGACCTCTAAAGCAGCAATGAATTCCATTACAAGGATGTGCTTACAATACACTGCAGATACTAGCTCAGACTTTGGAAAGAGTTCAGTTGCAGCAGTGAAGAATGTGAACACAGGGTTCTTTACCCATTTAAACAGGCACTTCATCCTTGTTAATTACCATCTTCTCTCTGTTTTTTGTCAGTGTAGGTGGACCTAGTATTATGCAGGGACAAAAGATGAAGAGCAAAAACTTACATGCTTTAACAGGTCATGTTTGCCTGAAGCTGTGTATCAATAGCAGCTTCTTGCAATGAAAAATTCTGGCTTTGACTGCCCCAGGAAATTTTGCTGTAAAATTTGGCACTAGGCAACATTATACTCATGCAAGATCATTATGGCCCGATCATCTGCAGCCTGGAGAGCATCTATTATGTGATTGTTGCTTTGATTATAGGTTCATTAAACGTTTCTGGTGCACACTGCTTTAAATGGATTTCAGGTGACAGAAAAAACAAGTGATGTCTGTCCTGTTTCTATAGATTTGGCTAACATCAAGCTTAAAGAATATAAGGAGAGCTGTATCTGACCAAAACATAATATTGGACCCATTGACCATTCTGGTTTTGAAGCAATAAGATAGTAAAATAAAACATAGTGCCAGCAGCAAAATTCCTTTTTAGTGGCTTCAGCCTTTATTACCCATAACTATACTGTGGTGTGTTAGTCTGGCATCTGAAGTTAGTGAACTGTGATGTCTGCCATGGCTGCTTCCCTCCTAGTTGTTTTTGTAGCCTCTAGTCTCTCAAATATGCTCCTTTCTTTTCAGAGCTGGAAAACCATGAAGGCCTTAACAGACTTAATATTTGAAACATGAGTTTATTTCCAGACTACCTTTCTGATACAATCAGGCTGCTTTTGAATATTACCCTGTTCATCCAATGTAGTTTTACTAGCTTTGTGGCATTTCATACATTATGCATCGTAAAAAGTGTCACTGAAGTCAACTCTGATCTCAGGTTTTCAGTACACACCTGGTTCTCTGTAGAGACCACAAGTGATATGCTAGTCATGTCATTTGCTCCTATGTAATACCGTGCTTAAAATCTACCTCATCTCTCATTTCCTGCTGTTGTGGTTGTTGGGAACTGTTCTGCTTGGTCTTAGGTTAGTCTTTTAAGCTCCCCCTATAAAGACTGTTGGATTGCATTTTAGTAAAGGAAGAGGATGGTCTCTGCTACTGAACAGTGTTCTCTGGAAGAGAAGTATCCAGAAAATGCACTGTGGCAAGCAAAAGAATAGCAACAGTGTGCTGGGAGCACGTCTTCCACTGAGGAGAATGGGAAATTGCAGAGAGAACTAGGGAACAAACAGCTGATGATCATGAGAGAATGAAGACATTTCCTTCAGTAATGGAGGAGTTGGACTACTTTTTAATTTATTTAAGGCACAATTGCTTTCTCTAAAAAATGAATTCACTGTGAAATTGCTGACTGTTCTAAAGCTTACTTATGCCTTTCAGTTACCAAGCAGGAACAATCCTCAAGCCCATCTGTACTGATGTCAGTGAAGATGTGTTTGAAGCAGTGGGTTGAGTATTCAGGGGATGCTGGGTAACTCCATATCAACAGCCAACTTTTCTCAGTTGTGCTTTTGTAGGTGGTTTGGGTGTTTTGGTTTGGTTTTTGGTTTGGTTTTTATTTTGCTGGGGGTAGGGTAGGGATGGTGAGTGTTGGAGACCTGGCTCTCAGTCAGATTCTTCTGGTCTGATAAACTTCATCCTTAGCGAATGAAGAACAGATGAAGAGGCTTACTGTTTGATTCCATTGATCAGCAACGTAGCAGTTAATGCAAACCATCACAGCTGATAAACCATTTCCCTTTCTAATATCCCCACATATACTGGCAACTGATACAAATAATTTTTTATGGCTTAGCCTGGATGGTAGGTTTTGCACAAGTTGTAAAAGGTGGGGAGAGAAATTGTTGTCTTGATTGCTAGTTAAGTTAGAGAAGTTAAAATGAAGTTTTTTTGACGAATCAAGTACAAGTGTTTGCTGATGGAAACATGAAATGAGGAGGACTCAGCAAGCAAAACAAAGAGATTTGCAGTAGCATAGTGCAAATATATTCTGCTGTTAGTGATGATGCAGTTTGTTGAAGGTTAACAATAATGTCTTTGAATTAATATCGCTGTCTTTAATGTCTATCTGTTTAGGCCCCATTCCATATGTAGTAGGTTATATCTTTTACCACAATGTTGTGGTTTAGCCTTAGCAGCGACTAAGTACCAAACAGCCACCCACTCACCACCCTTCACCAGCCAGTGAGGTGGCAGGGAGAGTCAGGGAAAAAAGGTTTGAACTTGTGGTTGATATAAAGATGGTTTAATAGGACAGCAGAAGGAAGGGAGAGTAATGATAATAATAGATTATACAAAAGAAGTGATGCACTATACAATTGCTCACCACCCAGTGATCCATGCCCAGGCAATCCCTGAGGAGTCAATCCTGGTCCCTGGCCAGCTTCTCGTTTGTATAGTGGGCATGACATTATAAAGTATAGAACATCTCTGGCCAGCTTGGCTTAGCTGTCTGGCTATGACTCTTCGCAGCTTCTTGTACACCTGCTCACTAGCAGAGCATAGGAAACTGGAAAATCCCTTGATATAATTAGCAACAACTAAAAACATAAGTGTTTTACTAACATTCCACTCATAATAAGTGTAAAATACAGCAGCTCCTGGGAAGAAAATGAACTCTGACCCAGCCAAAACAAGGACATGCAGTCACTTTGTAAATTGCAGTATCCTCTGTTCAATGCAACTTTTAATTTACAGCAAACTTAGGAGACACACTCTCAGTTGAAAAAACTGCAACTACAATAGCTCTTACTTATTTAGCCTGTTGAAGTTAAATGACGAAGACGGAACAACTGTCTGTGATTGGTGACCATCACTTTAGATAGTAATTATCAATAGTTTTGTGGTCCTTGCAATGTTTGGAGCAGTTGATGTGGGAGAGTATCTTACATTGAATATGTATATCCTGAAAGTTGAAAGTTAACTGTTTTGAATTCCAAAATTTAAATTGGAGTAAACTCTGATCTACGTGCTTTTTTGTGCTTTGGTGCTGATGCTTAACACGTGTGTGTTAAAAGGCATGAAAAAAATTCTGACAAGATGTCAAAGTCTGAAAAATAATTGGTGAAACTGAACCATTTATTGTCACATTAGCTGTTGTATGCAAAATGGAACAAGCCTGAAGCTTGTGTGGAATAAATCTTTAGCATGGTTAGTTACTGAAAAAGTGTGCTGTTGTCTAACTGTTTGTCTTCTGTGTTTTATATGTATTAAATTCTAGAACTTGTCTTAAGCATTTTTTTTTTAACTTAAGGCATGAGTTCATATGCAGTATATGAGTAAAATGTTGCTGCATATATCTGCATATAATAAAACATAATACCCAAAAAATGCTGGGTTGTGGGCAAGACTACTTGGGATCTACCAGGAAAAAAATTGTATTTAGACTTAGGTCTAGGACATGTTCTGTATATTTTAAGTTGCTATGTGCAACCTTTAAGGAAAGTATTTTGAGGTTCTAGCATGGGAACACAGAACTTTGCCTCTTCTGATTCTGAATTCAAACCCTGAAAAATAGAATTTCATTTTGGATAGGTGTCATTTTGGAGGATGATACAATGTTAGGTAAGCCTTTAAGAAAAGTAATCAATAAAATAATGGAAAAGATGTTAGCTAAATAATCTTTCAAGGGATAATTTACATATATTACTTGAAAACATTTAATGGAAAATTCTGTTGTCAGAGTTCGTCACTTTTATGTCCCTGTCTGGTTTAATGGGGCAAAGCCCAATGCTTTTTTTTTCTAGAATTCCAATACTTCAGAAATATTCTCTCTTTCAACAGGCCAGTTGGAATGCCAAAAATGGAAAAAGTTTACCTACATAACCCTAGCTCAGAAGAAACAATTACATTAGTATCAATATCTGCTACAACTTCACATTTTCATGCATCATTTTTTCAAAATAGGGTAAGTTTATTTTACCTTCTCAAAATGAGCTTTTCCTTCCCCCTCCCTAGCCTGAATGGGAGCTTCATTCCCCCACCCCTTAAATGTGAGCTACTTACTGCAATAATTACCTGCCTAAAAGTATCAAGATGCTGCAGTTCTTGTTCTCATATTGGTTGTCCCAGCAAATTTGAACTGAATAGGGAAACACATGCAAACTCAACTAGAGGAGAAGGAATGAAATATTGCATAGGAGTTCTGTCTGTTGGAAGTATATACTATAACTGATGGTTTAATGGCATATCTCCATTGTTGTCGAATCGACTATTAAGTGTATATTACCTGAGGTAACATACATGGACAAGCTGTTAGTATAATTTTTCTGAAAATTCAAAATCCAGTGTGAAGCAGTTACTCCAGTGCACTTAAAGCTACTACAGGAACTTGCAAGTTAAAAAGCGTGGTGTCAGCAGGGTTAGCTCAACCACGTTACTATCAGATGTAGTCCTCTAGTTTCAGTTTTGTCTGCAGCACTTGTGGCTTAGCAGTGGCCATGTCAACACTAAAACCCTCAGAAAACCTGTCTATGAGCAGCCTTTGTCACTTATGGAAGCCTTGTAGTAATGCTTTTGTCCAGTGTTCTGTAAACTGCCAGTCCAGAATACTTCTGTGATAAGCTGAACTCTTAAGTTCAGAATTCAGCGTAAAAATTCAATTAAATGTGATCCTACACTAGATGATACTTGTTGAGTATTGGCATTTTTATTATTTTGTTACACATTTTCATCTGTCTAAAACTTATACCCTTTTTTGTCTAAATCTGCAGTAGAGTTTCTAATTTCAGTTCCCCGTAAAGGACACATGGAGATCATCTGTAGCACATCAAGTGTTTTTTGTCTGCAGAGTGGAATGTCTTCAATAAACAGTTTTGCTTATTCCTGTGCTTGCTTGCTTTTATTTTTTCAGAAAATTCTTCCAGGAGGGAATACGTCCTTTGATGTAGTTTTCCTTGCAAGAGTAGTGGGAAATGTAGAGAATACTTTATTTATTAACACTTCTAATCATGGGGTATTTACTTATCAGGTAAGAGAATTATACTCTGTCAAAGTTGTGAAGTGCAAATCAACCACAGCAGTATCTACCATGACATACTTACCTAAACAAGAATATTTGCCCAATAGTTTGTTGCGGTTTTTTTCAATCAGCCCCATTGAAGAAGTTTCCATTTCGGCTGCTTGTAAGTCGGAGGTATACCCTTGTAATGATCTGTAGGACAGTACTGTGAAATTATATAGGGTTTAAAATTTTAACTATTTTCTTGTGTGTGTGTGATTTTAGCCACTCAGTGCAGTGATCTAGCTCGTTCTTTAGTTCTGTATTTATCTGATCCAGTGACAAAATAATGTTATTGATTAAGCTGGCAACAAATTACTCACCTGAGATTGAGAAATATAAAACCATACAAATGAGAGAGTCTGAGAGGTCTGAAAAGTGAGAGAAATCCTCTTGTTAAAAGAATGACTCTTATCACGGCAGTGTTTTGAAAACACCACCACAAATACTTCCCATATGCATAATCTGTTCCATAATGGTGTGGTTAAAGGATATTTCTCATCTTTTGAACCTTTAGCTGGTATCTAGTATTTCAGAGTATTAGGAAAGAAATACGGTATTTTGACTGCCTGTGTTCTAAATATGTCAGTGTAAGTAAGTAGTAACTATGAGAAATACCCTTTAGCTGCAAACTAAACTAGTTTCTTTATTTCAGTGCTTTAGTGTGATACTGGTTTTGAATGTTTGATTAGAAGTAATAAAAATTAATCTAACAGAATACTTGGTAGATTACTGACATTGGTGCCCAGATGTTAGGCTCTGCAGCAATTGCATGGAGCTACTGAAGCTTCTTGTTCTTTTTCTCAACCAGGTGTTTGGCATTGGAGTACCGAACCCCTATCGGTTGCGCCCATTTATTGGGGCACGAGTACCTGTAAATAGCAGTTTTTCTCCTATAATAAATATACATAACCCTCACAGTGAACCTTTGCAGGTAAGCCTAAGATAAAACTATTAAACAGTCATTCGTTTGTGATAATAAAGTAATTTTTTTTGTTCATTTTGGTACTTCTTAAAATTCTGTTTGAAGTTTAAATTTATTTGAGGCCGTCTTTCACATTATATAATGTTTTTCAGATTAAGTGAAAACCAGTTGTTGTAGAAATGTTAGATTATGCTCATAGATCTCTTAATTTGCTAAATTGAGGTGATATTTCCATTTTTAAAACGGTCATAAATACTGCAAAATAGGAATTAAGCTTCACTTAAGGAAAGCTTCACTTCATAGGAAAAATACTGAAGCAAACAAAGTAAAATTGGTCTAATACTTTTAATCCAGGTATGCATCTTATTTTCCTCCTGCGTGTCTTACACAATATAAGGTGTCGTTACAGTGTACCCTAGTGTGTAATGTTGTCAAGTATTTTTATGTTAAGGCATGATTGATGTCTGTAACCTAACCAAACGAGTAAATGAATATTCCACTCGTAAACTAGTAGTTTAGTGACTAATTGTCACTGATAAACATAGTCTGATTCTGTTAAGTGGTCCACAACTGAAATGCTACAGAAAGTGTAGCACTTGGAAATGGCTATGTTATCATTAAAAGTGAATGTGTAAGATACTCTAGGCGTCAAGTAGTTGCATGATATTGCACAGTTCAATACCTGATAACTAAACAAGGATTCCTTTGAAGCTGAGTGCTAACATTTTCCTGTTACCTACCTTAGGTGGTAGAAATGTACTCCAGTGGAGGTGATCTCCACTTAGAGCTTCCAACGGGTCAGCAAGGAGGTACAAGGAAGCTGTGGGTGAGTAGTCATAGTATCATAGAATGGTTTGGGTCGAAGGGACCTTAAAGATCATCCAGTTCCAACCTCACTGCTGTGGGCAGGGTCACCACCCACCAGACCAGGCTGCTCAAGGCCCCATCCAGCCTGGCCTTGAACGCCTCCAGGGATGAAGCAACCACAACTTACCGGGGCAACCTGTGCCCATGTCTCACCAACCTCATGGTGAAGAGTTACTTCCTAATGTCTAATCTGAATCTTCCCCCTTGCAATTTAAAGCATTGCAGCATTCACTGTACTTGGTTGGGGAGGTTTCATTTAATATTATTTTACATTTCAGAGTGTTTTTACCAAGTTTGTTTTTTGTCATGTAATTATTAAAATTATTCCATTAAAAATCAAATAACAGGGTCTGTTATTTTTATAGTAATAGGAATTGAAGGAAAGATTTAATTGAACTATACCATTAGGATTCAACTGTGCTTTTTTGAAATAAGAGTTAAAAAATGATTTCCAGTAGAACGAATTACACCTGCCTGAGCATTCAGGACACTGCACTCCCTGCAGTCCTTCTGATTGGCCTCTGACCTGCATCTAATCCACAAGAAATATACATGGGAATTTTTTTTTTGTAATGGAAAGAGTGCTTCCTGCAAATTGCTATGAATGGTTTGAAAAAGCAGCTGAATGTACTTTGGGAAGAGGAATGTATTGAAGACTACTAAATAAAACAGTGATGTGTGAAGCTACACTAAATACCTAGATCATGAGTTCAGAGAGCTGGAAACTCTTCTGGAAAATATTCATATACACATGCCCTGCAGCTGCTTTTTACTCGTTGTGTCTGCTTCTGGAGATGGTGTAGTGGTTTGGATGGACTAGTGGCCTGGCCTGCTAGATTTGTTTTGTTGTGTTCTTTGCTTAATATAGTTTTGAAGTAACTTGTACTGATACCTTTAAGTGAAATAAATTTTGGAAGCATCCTGAAGGTATTCGCTCCATGTTGTATATTCTACTGTTGGCAATGTCCAACTGCAGACAAAAAATGTTTTCTTTTTTAAATAGGATTATTCCTTTTTTAATTTTTTTTTTCATCAGGGGAGACTTTAAAGTTGTTGGGCTCTGCAACTTGTCTGTTGCTCAAGAGTATTCCTACAGTCACTGATGATTATACCTACTGTAATGAGTAAAGCCAGAATATTTCCAAGTGAGCTAAGAAGAGCCAATCACAAAAACTTTAATTCTTGGCTTTTCTGGAGAAAGTCAATGAGAATGGCAGTATCTTAGTTTTAGATACAAAAGTTACAAACAAGCTAGTATGAATACCGATCACAAGCATTTTTAAAAAATGTAGTGGAAAAGTAAATAAATGTTGAGAGTAGAGGTAAACATTAAAAAATGATTTTAAAAAAGAAGATCCTAATGTCTTGAAACCATTTTAGTCCAATGATGTTGCTTCTAAAAATAGCCCCTAGTTGACAAAAAGTAACTGAAGAGGAATATTGAATTCTGTAGCAACTAGTAGGTACGTAACAAGCATGCTACAGCCAGAAACAAAAGAATAGAAGATTTTTTAAAGTTTTGTTTATTTCTAGTACTGTTTCTTGATTCTGTAGCTTTCCAGCTTCTCTAGGTAAGGTTGCCAGTTAAAGCAGTGACGATGTGTATGCAAAAGCTTCCAGTATATTGCATGGAAAAACACTTAGGTTAATACTAGTCAGCACAAATCATCTTGGTTTTCGTATCAGCCACTGGTATTTCAAAACAATAAGGCAACTAGAAGAAATTAAACCAGCAGGAGGAAACATCCAGATGCATCATTGTTTAGGCTATGTCAGGAGCTGTACTGCAGTAAGAAAAAGCTGCAAAGCAGAAGAAATTATTTGAATTAAGATGATCATACTTTGACATATAGATACGCATCATTGTCTAAAATTCGTTTGATGCCAAACATTTGGATGCTTTGGATGAAGCAGTTTGCATATGTAGAAGTACTTTTGTGATCACTGGTCACGGTTACTTCAGAGATCTGACAAGCCTTGGATCCTTGGTTACGCATACAGAAGAATCAAATCTCATCTTTTGAAACAAAATCGAGTGGCTGCATTACGTTTGGCCTAAATAAGTATGAAAACAGTACTTGCTAGTTTAGGGACATTATGCCTTGAAAAGTGTGGCTTGACCGTCACAAGGAATGGATATGAGTTTGTAGTACAGAAAGTGCTGAAGAGATGTATAGGACAATCAGCACCTATAATGGATAGCATCCAGTTTTGCTTATCAAAACTATAAAAGAAAAAAAGCTGTCAATTGAAACGATATCAACTGATGTAAGGACTGCTCATCAGAAATACTTACTTTATGCCATATTTTTAAAGTGGAAGAAGCTCCAAATTTGGAATCAAGGTTGAAAAAAGAAGAAATAAATCTACTTCCTCAACCCTTCTGTAATGTGATGGGGAAGAATAGTTAGTGTTAGTATTTCAGCTCATCTTCTGCTTCATCTGTGTCCAGCGAGACACAAGTTGTCTTTCAGAACCTGAATGCAGATTGGGACTGCTGAAACAGGCTTGACGCAAAAACTAAAATACACTTTGACTTTTTGCTGTAAACCATTTGGTGACTAATAAACCTGCAGCTCCACAAGCTTCTGGCTACTTGCAGTTCTACGCATTTTAATTTGTGTTTAATTACGTGGTTTTGACATCTGTTTCTGTAGCAATGAAACTGTGTTTTTACTCCAAAGCAGACACAAGCCACAATGTTTGATGTTACTGCACTCAGTAACATTTTTATTAATAGATTTTATTTATTACTAGGTTCTGTCATTTAGTCTACTGTCTTTTTTTACCAGAATTTTAGTACTTAAGACGTAATCAAATGGGATGGGAAAGTCTTTTTGTATATACCTCTTTCTAATCAGTGTTATATTAGATGATTACAACTATCCTTACTAAACTTAATGGCATTTTTAATAACATGCAGCCTATCTCTTACTGCTATTGCAGCTTTTTCTCTTAATACAATTACACTTATTGTTTCCATTATAATATTTTGATGTGGCAGCTTTTTTGTAATTACTGTACTGTCATAGATATGCTTTGATTTGTTTATCAGGAAATACCACCCTATGAAACAAAAGGAGTGATGAGAGCCAGCTTTTCTTCAAGAGAAGCAGATAATCATACAGCCTTCATTAGAATAAAAACAAATGCCTCAGACAGCACAGAATTTATCATTCTCCCTGTTGAAGTAGAAGTTACAACAGGTTTGTATAAAAGTGGTTGGATTTTTTGTTTTCCTTTGTTTGTTTTTGAAGTTATTTAACTTAATTTTTAGTAGAATAAGAAAATAACTTTTTCTTTTTCCTTCAAGCACCAGGAATATATTCATCAACAGAAATGCTAGATTTTGGTACGCTACGGACACAAGGTAAACTATACTTCAGGTCTTGAAGTATTTATAAGGAGTAGGATGGGGAGGGGAAAGCCCAATTATTTTTGTGCTATTCAGGATTAATTGTGGAGTGATGCTTTTAAAAAGCTGGAGTTTCAAAAGCAGGATCACAATGTGTTACAACAATGCACAAATGTATTCACCTGCAAATACAGCTGAATCACAGAGTGATTTGGGTTGGAAGAGACCTTAAAGATCATCCAGTTCCACCCTTCCCAGGCCAGGACACTTTCTGCTAGATCCTGTTGCTCAGAGCAAGTTAATAGCAATTTGCACGTCCAGGTAGAAGTCTAGTAATAATATTAGTCTCACGTAGTTGCTCATGGCTTTGTCTGAAAGCCATTGTCAGTTTACTAAATTTGTAGACTTATTTTATCTCTGCATAAGTATTAATAGTTTTCAGACACAGGAAATAATGGAAGTATGCAAACTTAATCAGATTTGTTACTTATGGCAAGTTCTTTTAAGTTCTGCTTACACGCTTGTGCCCACCATTTTACATTTTAAATTATAGTGGTTATAGCAGAAAGTAGCAAAACTGAAGGTATCTTTTGAAACTGTGTAAGGGACTCATTACTGAAAAAAAACCAGTAAATACCTGTTCGTTTCTTAATGTATTAGAAATTGGGTGGTTAGCTGAAGCATGTAATACTAATTGGTATGCAAAAATGCAATACTTAAGTGTGTCATATTCTTGGGACTAGCTTTTTTGATTGGCTGTAACATCATGTTAGTCTAAATTCTAACACTGAAAACTAGGGGATTTATGAGAAAACAGTGCAGATGACTTTGTGTAAGGTTATTATGTTAAAATAGCCTAATAGCCAGGTATGTTTTTTGTTCTTTAACAGATCTGCCAAAAATTTTAAATCTACATTTATTAAATTCAGGAACAAAAGATGTGCCAATTACAGTAAGTTTTATTTCCTTTCAATTTGAAACTTTCTATTTGGATTTACTTTCTCCCATAAAAATGGATCACTCACAGGTTCACCATATAGTGTTCAGAATTAGAAGCTAGGTGGTGCATGATCGAAAATGTAACAATAGCAAGATAAGTAATCTATATGCATGGTAAAATTCATTTGCTTCATAGCCACCTTTGAACGGCTGTTTCAGCGTTTACAGGCTGTGCCTGCAATATCTGAGCCTCTGCAAGCTTTTATACTTGAGAACAGTAATTCCTGTTCAATGAATCACACAGAATGAGAGATTAATGCAGAGTCTGTGGGATTCTTTGTCTTCATCACACACTCCACCAGAGTGTATAAAATGGATGCCTAGCGTAATCTTTTAAGATGAGCAAAGAGTAGCTTTCAAGAGCAGACTGTAGAATGACCCTGATTTCTTGAGGTTTTCTGCTTTGTAGCTTGAAATAAGAAAAAGGCCTATAAGCATTCCAGAGCTCTTTCCAGTGAGATCACTGCAGCTGCATGCAAAGTGCAGCCAGTTTCAGAGTTCTAGGGTTTGGATTTTTCTACTTTCTATTTTTATTACAGAGTTTTGGCTGTAGTCTGGTAGCCCACCTTTGTTCATTCATACCTTTTCCCTGTGTCATTTTTTTTCATTGCTCATTATTTCTCTTCTTCCTTCTCCCATTCCGGTCTTTCTTGTTTTCCAGAGTTAGTTGTATAGCTAGCGATACAATGCACTTCAAAAAATGTTGAAAAGAAACCAGAGGAGCCAGAAGAATGACTGGAGGATCAGCAAAGATTTCTTACTAAGCTCTTGGAAAGCATTTCTAGTTTTTTAAAGCTTGTAGCTGTAACTGCAGGGAATAGTATTTTAATAATATAATTCTAACAAAAACTTAAGATACTGGATTCTAAGACTAGATGAATTTAAACTAGAAACAGGGCACATTTTTAGTAGTGAGGATAACTTTCCTCTGTGATAGCAGTCCATTGTAATGATTGTAATGCTTGCTAAGACGTTGTTCACTAAAAAGTTTTCAAGTTGAGAGAAAACTTAGTGTAGCACAAACAATTTAATTGATTGAAATCCTAATGGTTATTGTATTAATGAGGCAAGATGATCCTTTAAGGTGTCTTGTGGCCTTGTAAGCTATGAACCAGCTTCCATGGAGGGTTTTGAAAAGAAGACCTGTGTAAGATTTTTACAATCCAAGGGTTGGTAAATATATTAAATCCTCTTTCCAGCTATGTCTGCCACCTTATATCATGTCCATCTTCTGAGATTTGCCTTTTTTTTCTTGGCATAGGGACAGGTTTTTTTTATGGTGAGTCTTTTAGTGTGTAATATACTTCCTGAGTACAATGCAAATAATGGTAGATTCAAACCATCAGCATTGCTTCTAATATCTGATAATTCCATTTAAAAAAACTTACTTATTTTTTTTCAAGTTATGGTCTTTGGGCTGTAGACTGTAGACCATAAACTGTGGTCTGACAAAAGACTGTTATTTGATAACCATTATACGTGTCATGACAGAACTTTTCCGCATAAACTGTTCTTTTACAGTGTATCATAATGGTAAATATGGTGGTCTTAAGGCTTTTAGGACTCACTTTTGCAATGATGAAGTTGTCACATAGGTCCAGGTAAAATGTATTTTTCAGTATGTCATATATGACACATCAAATAAAATATTCTTCTCATTAAGGCACAGCTTTGTTGTGAAATCTTTCTAGCATTTCAAGTGTGAATTAATTCTGCAGTGCCAATCAAGGAGTTTCAAAGGGGTAAGCAAGAAAAAAATTTTTGGAAGGAATTTGGTGAATAGCTTACCTCTAGGAAAGCCTGAGAAATGGATTTCTGACCCGTTAGAGCTAGGGTTTAAAAGCAGTGAGACTGAGAGCTCTGTGCCAATTTCATCTTAATGTCAGAAGAAAAGGCCAAGGCTATATTTAGCATATATTTAAGCTTGGTGCTGGAAGAGCAAAATATCTTCAGGTCATCTATGTGTGAGAGGCCACTAATACTGTTGTCTGAGTTGATGTTCTGCCTTGAAGTACTTGATCATGCTGTGGTCCAACAAATTGGTTCAGAAAAATAAAACCAGGTGACTTGACTTTCTGAGTTCTAAAACTCTTTATAAAAACTTACTTAAGTACATTTTGTAGAGCTTTCTCCATTATTGGGGAGAATCATGTTTAGTTCATGACTGGATGAACTGTTATCATGCTGTCACAGTTAAGCCATGCTGTCAAAAATCTAGTAAATGTAGATTGTTGAACACTTTTATCCCTTATCTAGAATAGAAATTTTGTGTTTCCTTAAGGCAATTTAAGCCCATTCAATTGCTAAAATTAGCCCATTCAGCTTTTAAAGGCAGAGGCACCATTTGAAATTTGAGCTCCTTATCAAGTTTGCATAAAGAATCAAGAACTTCAGGACAGCCATAGATTAAGGCGGAGTTCTATCAATTTAGAAGTAAAAGCATTTGTAAAAGAAAAGATTTACTTCCTTCTGTTGCAATTCACATATATCAGAAATTTTTGCTTTTATCAACTTGCAAGTAGTAGTTTACTTCTGAGTTATGTTTTCAGTCTACACATCTGAGTGCATGTATTTTGAAGTTGTCAAGGAAAAGTTACCTCAGAGGATTAAAACATAGAAGTAATTTATTCCATGGCTGTTCAGGATCGTGCTTTATGGTGAAAGGGAACTTTAGTTGATTGTGTCCCTATTTACACTGAAGGACAAGTTGCTGACAAAATAATTACGTCTGTAAAAGTGAATAACACAGGATAAATGGGGTTCTGACGTGCATTGAACCAGCCTTAGCCTGCTGCTTGTAGGAAGGGCTTTTTTTCTCGTGCAGCAGGGTAGCTGCCTCTTGGCTATATGTAAGCAGAAGTCTAAAGCCTGCTCAGTCTTTAGAGCAGTATCATTGGCTTTAGAGGACAAGGCAAAACTGTGCTTGCAATATGCTGTCTGATAAACAGTATGGATGTGTATTTGCCAGTGTTTCAAGTCGTACTCTTATCCTCTTTCATTTATTAGAATAGGCATAGTCTTAGAGTCCTTAAACCTTTTGAAGTCTTTTGAAACAACTACTGCAATAGGACAAAGCTTCCTCCCCCTTCTGTATTCTCTGGAACATTTAAGGTCTTCATTTTATGCTCTTATGCTAAATATTGAATGTATCTTAATATAGCAGGGTCAGAAATTGTGACTGGGCCACTCCACATGAGAGCCATGTGTTAATGAAGCATGTCTGTTTTAAATTCTTCTTCCCCAAAGAAGTTGCTATCAGGATGTTTTTTGAGAAAAGTGGTGGTATTAGATTCGTGATGGAACTTGTTTTACATGCTTTCTCATTACTTCCTTTTCTCATGCCTTAATTTTTAAGGTACATCTCAGGTTTGCTTGGGCTTTATTTTAAATAGGTTAAGCTTTGATGAAAAAGAAGTTGAAAGGACTCTTAAAGATGTTCGGGTTTAGTTGTCTTAGTTCTATATTTCCTTTTACAGCATGTAATCAAGCAGTAAATGAAAAATGTACATGGTGGAGTTAAGAAATTTTCAACAACAGTGCTAAATTCCTGCCTTAATTAGGATCACTAGTTGTAGACTATTTTAGTAAATGTATGAATGGGTTTGTTGCACTTGTGGTTTAAGAGATGTATCTCTGAAACTTACCATTTTTCTGGCAACAAGCTGGCTTTTTGAATATTTCCAACTTCATTTTCCAAATGAAATTATCATAATTTCAAACTTCAATAATTAAAAAACAGCTTTTGCATGAAAAGAGGTACTAGGAATGGTTATCCTATATATGCTATACAGAAGCTATGAACTTGATTACAGCCTTGGGTTTGTCTGTTTAGAGAGTTTTTTTTAAAGATATTTCAAGATCTCAGTCTTGTAGTGTGGATTCATTGGAAGAAAATTGTGATAATTATGAGTTGACTTGTGAAGAGAAATAGCAAATACCTGCACGTGTTTTTGCAGGTGGTTGACATAGGTCAGTACCATAATCTAAAATACAAAACTAATACTAAATCCAACATCCAAAACTTGTAGTTAAGGTAATGGAGATTACTCATTAGCTGCAGGAGCAGTGCTGCTTGTTCCCTCTAAGGATTGAGTGGCCTGCAGAACTTAGTTATGTATGCGTGATTTCATGGCTTTAAATTACAATCAAGGATAGCTTAGCTTGAAAGAACTGTGATTGGTTTGTACCACTAGCTGTCTGCCTTGCTTCTCTCTGATCAAGAAAGCTGCATATGAAGGAGGTGTTAAAACTCTGCAGCCCAGTGTAAGGTAAACCAGCACTCCTTTCAGTTTTCTTAGTACTACACCCTGTAATTTGGAGTAGTTTAACAACTTCTGCGTGAGGAGCTGAGTTGTTCTTAGAGAAGTAGAAGACAGCTGAGAAGGAGGAATCATGGCAACCATCCTGATTTTAAGCAAAACAAGAATAAGAGCATTTAAATGTTCCATGCCCAGTTTCTCTTCATGAAATCCAGATAAAGAATTTGCTAGCAACATTTATAGTCTTCCACCATAGACATGGAATCCATAATCCTGCTGCATAGCAATGAATATCTGTATAAATCAGCTCTGAGTAATAACTGACACAATTTCTATTTCAGTATTGACCAATTCACCTGTTCCATTTAGCGTAAAACAGTAATCCCCAGATACAAAAGGTGATCTTAGAAAAAGTTCATATAGATGCCTCACATTTACAAAATTATTCTCTGTACAGTTAAGGATTTTATTTTTCCTGTAGCAGCTCTGCAGACTTAGCATGGGATCAGAGATGAGGTAGATGTCTGTATAATCACCAGTTCTTACACAGCTGTGTTAGTCAGAAATAAATAGTGTAGCTACTGTAACCCAGCAGAAGTAAAAATAAAAGAAGAAAACTTTATTTACTGTTTTCTATTTTATTAATGTGTTTCTGTCCACACTGTCATTTAACCCAACATTCCCAAGAACGCTCTCTTGCCAGTTTGCTACATATTGAGTCATTTGGGAGACCTGAAAAAAATTTCTAAAGCCTCTTATAATGCTGCTTTGGTATAAGAAAGACAGACCTGTAAGAACTCAGCCCAAACTAGTTGTTGTTGTGTCACTTTGAAGGATACATGAACTCTGTACAATGTGTTAACAGTGATAAATTTACAGATGCTTCATATTTTGATTGTTTGCAGAGTGTTAGACCTACACCACAGAATGAAGCTATAACAGTACATTTCAAGCCAGTTACGTTAAAAGCATCTGAAAGTAAATACACCAAAGTTGCAAGTATTAGCTTTGATGGTAAGTACTGCTTCTCTCTTCCTAGAACTTAAGTGCTTCTTAAAACTTGTAGAAACTTCACGAATCATTTTCCACTCTCTTAACAAAATGCTATTTGTAATTTTGAGAAGGAAATGGCTTTTTCCTACCTGGAAAAGACTTACAGTTCTTTTAACAAGTTATTTCTGATCACAATCCACAAGTAACTAAGATTAGTATATACTGATGAGGAGAGAGGGAGTTCTTAAGCAATGTGTGCGTACAAAAATTGAACATTGGTTTTCAGTTAAACATAAGCAGTGTTCATTTGTTAAGACACTGATTATTTAAAAAATACTGTTAGTCTAAATATGCACATGCTTTTGAGAAATCCTAAGGTTCCAGGATGTTTTCCTCATGGTAATATGTTAGAGGAGAGTATATTCCTTGGATTGTCCTTTGATCCTTCCAAAGTTAAAAAAAAAAAAATCCAAAATTTTATTTCTAAAATGATAACACTTTACATTAAAATTCTTGTGGAAACAGGGCTCTGTCGTGCTCTTGGGAACCTTATTGTGAAAGCTGGCTTATTTTGGTTTCCTGCATTGAATTCATATTAAAGAAAAATGGAAGTAAAGATGAAAAAACCTTTTACTTATACCTTTCCTACAAAGATGTTATGTATGCTGATAATGACTTTCATGTATATCTTTACGAAAGAAGTTCTGGGTCATTTCCCTCCTGTGTAGTGTGACTGTAAATATTACGCTGACATATTGTAGAAAGGCACCTCCGTTTTTATGGAGATGTTAATCAACTGCCAGAATGTTGCTGACCTACTCAGATGTTACTGCTTTAAGGTACTAGTTGGTGCTCTAAGTCTCTCTGCTGGGATTGTTTAGAAATGGAAGTTTATAGATGCAATGATTTTCATTTCAGGTAGATGTAATTTTGAAATTGTATGGATAGAGAGGAGAGGGTTGATTCTTATTTATTGATTAGCACTTTAGGTTTTTAATAGCTTACAGCTTGTAAAATCAGTGAAGTATGGTTTAGCTTATAAATAAATTCTGAAATAACTGAACTCTGTCAACCTGAAGTGATAATGTGTTCAGATTTTGAAGCTGGAGGGAATTGTTATATGAGGACCTACTAACTAAAACATACAATAGATCTTGGAATGGTAGCTGAGGGAAAACCAGCCAGCCAAGCTGCTTAATGTGTTTAAGGGGTTGACTTGGTGAATTCTTTTCAGTGAAGCAACCACCCCTAAGTGTTTGCTATTCCAGCTGTCCTAGTATATGCACGGACTTTAAGTGCTGGTGGTTTCTCTGAAATAGTATTTAAATCCCGTGACTTTTTTGGCAGTTGTATACCAGGATACTTGTTCTGTGAGCTTCATTCATAGGGTTTATGTAGTTTGGGCTCTTACATGGATTCTGACTCTTATTTCTGTGAAGTTTAGCATGTCTTTGATTTCTTAATTATTAAAATGTTGCTGTATTTCTGGCCTGAAGTCCTGCTTGACTGATAGTTTGAAGGGAGGAGCTCAGCAATCTTTAGTTTCCCTCCTGTGGAGGGGTAGGTATAGTCCACTACCTTAGTACAGAACCTCGGATCTGAATTATCCTCTAGACATGTCCAAGTTATTTATTTGACAGGAACAAACAGTCTTCCCTATCGCAGATAAGTTTAGTGACTCAGGCAGGACAACTGGTGTTGAAGGGGAGAAACTCAGAAGTCGTCTCTCTTGCTTCTTAGATTTATTCCATGTCAGTTTCTTATTGAAATTTCCTTAAAATCCATTTTTCTCTTCTGTGATACTTCTCAGGGCTGGTTCTGTGCTTTTATTCTTCCAGTCATGCTAGTCAAACCTAGTGGATTTTTTTTTGTTAGCTTTAACAAATTTCTTATATTCTTGTATGCACAGCGTCAAAAGCAAAAAAAGCATCACAGACTTCTGGGAAAATAACTGTTAAAGCAAAGGAGAAGAGCTACTCCAAACTTGAAATACCGTATCAAGCAGAAGTGTTGGATGGGTAAGCTTACAGTAACTGAACATAGTTCAAAAACTTAGTGTTGTATATTAGCTAATGTAGCAGGGAATTTAGCCTTTTTAGGGGGAGAAGGGATATAAAGAGGTGATATCCACATTTTCTGAACCTGGTTCCTCAATTGAAACCATGATTACTTGTTCAAATTTCTCTGGTTTTGCACTAGTAGATGAATAGTCTTACTGATGCATAAGCCGTTTTCAAGGCTCGTGATCAAAGTGACCTTAGTGAGTCATTTTTCAGAGCAGTTGAAGTCTGCAGGTGAGACGTTTTATAAATGCAATATTGGAAATTTTTTTCAGTTTTGCACTTGCTATTCTATCACTATATAAAGTCAGGTTAGAGAAAATATTTTTTGTTTTAAGCAAAATTTTGGAAGAACTGTCAGTACTTGCATATTTTTTGCTATTTATTTACAAAGTATGGCTAAGTTGACTTGCTACTTTATCAACAGAAGTGACATAGTAGTTTAAAGGCGAACAATCAGAACTTTTGTGCTGCAGATGCCCGATTTGCTTAATGATAAACATATGTAATTCGCAGACTATCTTTAACACTCCAACACTTACTTTTAGTCCTTCTAGTATGCTGATCACATGTTTTCTTATTTCATTTGAATTACTTAATTATCAACGTGCATGTAATGCTAATTATATAATGTAAGCATGCAGTAGGTTATGTACCTTTTTGGCTGTTGGATTGAATGGATTCTACTCTTTTGTGTAAGAAAAACACATTGTTTGAGGGAAGTCTTCATTTTTCTCATACTGTTTTCTTTTAATAGGTATTTAGGATTTGATCATGCAGCCACACTTTTTCACATCCGTGACAATGCTGCTGATGCTGTGGAAAGACAAATCTATCTAACAAACACATTCAGTTTTGCAGTCCTCATACATGATGTTGTGTTACCAGAAGAAGCAAAACCAATGTTTAAAGTAAGCTCCATTTCAGTGAATGTTTTTGCCTAATAATAAATGTTTAAATGTGCTGCACTTTGTTAAATCGTAACATGGATCTTCATTGTTCACTGATCTAGGTCCAGAACTTCAGTAAACCAGTCTTAATTCCGCCCAATGAATCCAGATATATTTTTACACTTAATTTTATGCCTTCCACATCATCTGTTCATATAGATAACAATATTTTACTTATCACCAATGCTTCTAAATTTCATCTACCTGTACGAGCATACACAGGATTTCTAGATGTAAGTATTTTCCTTTTTTTTGCTACTTTAGACTAATTAGAGTCAGACTTCATGGGATTGGTTTTAAGTCTTTATTCTGTTTCTATGGGAGGATGGCTTTTTCAATTTCAGAATGATTTTACCAGTTCTTCCCTTAAAAACAGCTTCAGTTATTGCTGAAAAAATCATTTTTGTTCCCTTTAGTTTTACCTAGAAAATTTGTAGAATTTGGAGATTGTTCTGATACTGCTGTATTGGATGTAATAATGCATTTTTAATGAGGTTAGAGTTTGAGCACATCTTATATTTAACTTATGCTAAGATGTCTTTATCTGTCTGTCCAGTATTTTGTACTGCCTCCAAAAACTGAGGAACGATTTATAGATTTTGGCATATTGAGTGCAACGGAAGCTGCCAGCATTTTATTTGTGGTCATCAACAGCAATCCGATAGAGGTAAGAGTGGATTTATTTTCAGTTTGCATTTTAAAAAAATTACATCATTTTTGTTGCTGAAAACAGTACATTTTGTTCTTTTTAAGCTGGCTGTAAAAAGTTGGCATATTATAGGGGATGGTTTGGCTGTAGAACTTCTAACAACCGAAAAGGGAAACAGAACAACGATAATTGCAAACCACCATGAACTACAAAATACTAGTGCATCCGATCAGTCTTCTGTAAGTAATAATTTGAATTGTTGCTTAAAGCTAGATCTAGGAGGGAAGAGGAGATGAATCTGTGTAATTCTTGCAGGTGCATTTTAACAGGGGGAGAGAGGATAAGATTTCTTAATTTTTGTCTGGATTTAAAGATGATAAATCACATAGAACTTTTTTAATATATTTTAACAAGGAGTATTGTGTTCAGATTGGCTAGACTTTGAAAGGGGAAACTTGAGAAACAGTAACCCCCGTGGCCATCATTTATCTGGGAAGCATGGAATTTATCACCTCAAGGAATAAGTTAGTAACTTGTGTTTGGACTTTTTTTTTTAATCACAGACAGTTATTTCAAATTGATTTCATTTCAGTTTAAAGAAATAAGAGGGTGTTTGGTATATTTTTTTTAGTAAAATTACTTTCTGTTTAATGGAATACAATGGATGACTCGCTCTCTATGCTTTACAGGTGATACTAGCGTCAGGTTATTATGCTGTGTTTAGAGTAAAACTAATAGCAAAAGATCTTGAAGGAATTCATGATGGAGCCGTGCAAATCACGACAGATTATGAGGTACATTTGTTGCATACTCATGTGTGTTGCCCAAATGATGTATTCCATTTTTAATTGTCATATTTTGACAGTTGTATCAGTGGACAGATTGCAATATCAGGGAGAAGCTGGTGTTCGAGAGACCTTTGGAGGTCAAGTTATCTCTGCAAATTAACCCTCCCTCAAATGACAGTAATGCTACTTGTACTATGTCTTCTCTGAAGGAACGAAGAAGTACTTTCATTATGATTTTCATCTGGTTTTCAGAAATGTCTATTTAAATCTGACATAATGCTTTGAAGTATGGGTTCTTCAATGACTTGAAACAACCTCAAATCAATGCATGGATCTTTTGGCATAATGCTTGCTGACAATACACTATTTGGTGCATTATCGGTTACTGAAATTGAGCTATAATTTCACAGTTTTTCTGTCAAAACCCAATGTGAAGCTGTTTTGGAGAAACTGTGGTTGGCTGGCAGTTATGAAACAGGATTCTTACACTAAGATTAGTAAGGAGAGAAGAACAACCAATTAATTTGCAACTTCATATGCCTTTCCTGTTAAGAATTTATTTTGCAGAAAAGAGAAATTCTAGTACATAATGGAATCTTTATTTAAAATCTTTGGATGATAGATATAGAGCAAAGAAAGTGTGACACACCATTCTAATGAGGTCAGATTATATATCTTCCTCTCTGGTTCTGATGAAGCTACTGAAAATGTGAAATTACTAA
This sequence comes from Clamator glandarius, assembly GCA_033459285.1. NCBI lineage: Eukaryota > Metazoa > Chordata > Aves > Cuculiformes > Cuculidae > Clamator > Clamator glandarius. The sequence continues at coordinate 958,864 of JAUNZM010000254.1, forward strand.
TTTCTGCCAGTTATCTGAGATCTTAGGCTTATTTTTAATATGTCTGTACGTGTATGTGACCCTCCAGTTACAGAATCTGAGCATTTTATTCTCCTTTGTTCATACAAGTTATTTGTAAGTATTAGTAGCTTAAGTGATAACACAGGAAGGATCTTATTGGCATCTCTTCCACATTCCTTTTCCTAAGTCTACATCTGTCTCAAGATCTTACCCTGATTTCTAATGTTGTTTGAGGAGTTTAGTCTATCCACTTCTCTCATGCTCACTTACTTTGAAGATGTTATCCTGCTGTTTTCTGACAAAGTAAGCCCCACTCAAATGAAACCTGGATAACGCTCAGTTGGAGAGCTTATATTTTACCTGTGCTTTTGTGTTCCATGTAGAGTGATGCTAAATATTACTGAGAAAGGGTGTGCTTCCCCACAGTGTGGAGACACTGTTCTGAATATGATGATGTGTTGGAATCTTAATTCATGTCTTGGTGTTCTAAACACACGTATAAACCTAAACTAATTAATTGTAGAATTTTAGAGTTTTGTGTGCCCAGGTGGCCAAGAAGGCCAATGGCATCTTGGCCTGTATCAGAAATGGCGTGACCAGCAAGTCCAGGGAGGTTATTCTCCCTCTGTACGCGGCACTGGTGAGACCTCTCCTCGAGTACTGTGTTCAGTTCTGGGCCCCTCACCACAAGAAGGATGTTGAGGCTCTGGAGCGAGTCCAGAGAAGAGCAACAAAGCTGGTGAAGGGGCTGGAGAACAGGCCTTATGAGGAGCGGCTGAGAGAGCTGGGGTTGTTTAGCCTGGAGAAGAGGAGGCTGAGGGGAGACATTATTACTCTCTACAACTACCTAAAGGGAGGTTGTGGAGAGGAGGGTGCTGGCCTCTTCTTCCAAGTGACAGGGGACAGGATGAGAGGGAATGGCCTCAAGCTCCCCTAGGGGAGGTTCAGGCTTGACATAAGGAAAAAATTCTTCACTGAAAGGGTCATTAGGCAGTGGAATGGTCTGCCCAGGGAGGTAGTTGACTTGCCTTCCCTGGAGGTGTTTATGGCACGGGTGGATGAGGTACTGAGGGGCTTGGTTTAGAGATTGGTGGGAATGGTTGGACTCGATGATCCAGTGGGTCTCTTCCAACCTGGTGATTCTATGATTCTATGATTCAATTTTTAAAGGCTGAAATTTTAAGTATTTTTTTCTAGACTTTCCTTGTTCTTTTTTTTTCCCCCCAGATTTTAACTATACCAGTGAAGGCAGTGATTGCTGTAGGTTCGCTCACCTGCTCCCCAAAACATGTTTTTCTTCCACCCTCTTTTCCGGTAAGAGACTTGGGTCGTAGCATTGAATGTTTTCTTGCGATATTTTTAATTTGTCTGTCTTTTTCAAGAGAAACTATTGCCTTCAATTGCTGCATGTCAAATTACTGGAGAGATTGTGCTACCGAACTGTTATGATGCAATTTGTTGCTGTTTGTTATTCCTCCCCCCCATTTCCTTGACTGCCTGTTTGAATAGGATCTTGCAATACCAATATGATCTCAAACCCAATTCTTTGCACCTTCACTCTAATGTTGCTGCAGTCACTTGTTTGTTACTTATTCGTGTCTTTTAGCACCAAGAGTAAGAGAGAGATGAAATTGCACAAATGCATTTTTCAAGTTTCTGAAGTGTAAAACCAAAGACAAAGTCAGCTAATAAACTGATGTTTCAGTATGGTTCCTTGATCTCTGTGGAAGCATTATTGTATTGTTTTCACACTGAAAGTAAATCTTCTTGAGGGTACGTGATGGAGTACATAAATAGGAAAGCAAGAAAGTTGTGTGCGTCTACAGTGCTCTGCAAAAGTTTGTAATGGTTGTTACTGGTCTGCTTATTCAGCGAGGGCTAAGAGCTGTTCTGTGCTCAGGGCACAGATTCAAGCAGCAACCTATTAACCAGATAATACTTCCTTCTCACTTGGCATTCAGCATAACCATCGAAGCATGGGCAACCAAGGAATATTAACATGCAGTTGGCATCTCATTGAAGTCTGAACTTGATGTGAATTTCTGATGAACAGGGTGTGTAAGATGATGGAAAATCATAGGGGTGGTCATAGAAATCTGAAGGGGGGGATGTAGCAAAAGGAGGTGGAGATGGCAATTGTCTGAAAGAATAAAACTGACTCCTTGCATGTTGGTGGAAATGGGTTTTGTGCTCTTGTCTGTCCTGCATAGTCTTGTAGAGCACCTGTTATAAGGCCTCTTCTCGCCTCCTCTTCCAATTAGCTCCACAGTATCTCCTGCTAATCTTAAAATTTGTGAACTCTTAAATAGTAGTTTTTCACTGACACTTCATCAAATACTTTACCTCAGTGTGATAGATAAATGGCAATTTTTTTTGGAAAAAGTAATGCACTAGGGTTTCATCGGAAGAAGGAGATAGATCAGTCACTTCAGCAAGTCATTACTGCATTTGCCCCTTTATCTATTCCGTCTCCCTTCTGATCTCCCACTTCACAAATTGTTTTGAAGTCATTCTTCTCTGGACGTCAGTCATGCCTGCCTTGCACAGATCGCTTGTTATTTTTTTGTCTTTAGGATCTATGGTTCTTATTTGACTGTACTGCCTCACCATTATATGGATATTTATTACACTGACTACCATATCTGTAATTTCATCTATGAACTGCTCCATAAACTTTTGATAAACTGAGCTAACTTAAAGGTCTGTCTCCTTCTCTTTTATCACAGATAAAGCAATTTCTGTATTCTGTATCCTAATTTATATATCCTAATTTCTGGGAAGGTCATTGTCCCTCTTTAATGCCTCCATGAAATATTTTGTTCCATTTTGGGCCATAAAAAAGTGGTTTTTTTAATCTCCCTTTATTTTTTTATAACTGGAATGGCTAAACTGCTTCTTGATGTGTATCTGTATATATGATCAAGGTCTTGGTCAGCTTGAGGTGTTTTGTTTTGTTTGGCAGATACTGCTTCTTTTAACACCTGTGTTTCTCAGCCTCTACGGCATAGTTTCCTTGCTGTCATTATTCTTTCCCATCCTCAGACTGCTGTGGGTTTTATTGGCTTCATGCTCTTTTCTAGTACTGTTTTCACCTAATTATTCTTCAGGGGACCTTTGGGCTCCTGTGTTTTGTTTGGGAGTAGAGATTTAGGTATAATTATCCCCTTTGACAAGATTCTAGACTGTTTTCTGTGTTCAAGCCCTGAGCTTTTCAGAGTAGTCAACTTCACTTATTACTTCTGTTCCTTATAGGGTATTTCTTATTACTAGCAGCTATGTACTAGGTCTCTTGCAAGAAGCTTTTTCCCTGTTGTAATAGGAGGCTCAGAAAACTGAAGCTTGCTGTTGCTTTTCTTCCTCTGGTACTTCAGCATGATTTCATTAAGCAGAAACTGCTGTCCTAGCTCTTCAAGACACTTAAGTTGTATTTAAATTTTAAAGGAGGGCTGAACTGTATTTGGAAGAAGATGAGGGAAAGAATACAACTTCATAGAAATTTACCTTGAAGTGTTACATGTGGCATTTTTACAAGTGATGTTTTTTAAGATAGCTTAGTTAAAAATATCAACTTAACATTTTATCTCTACAGTGGTCTTTGCCAGCCTGCATAAATAAATAAATATGCTAGGGAAAATGCATATGCTGCAGACCTTCTTCACCCTTTCTTTTCTTTAGGGGAAAGTAGTTCACCAGAGCCTGAATATCATGAACTCCTTTTCTCAGAAAGTGAAACTACAACATATACGTTCCCTGTCAGAAGATGTGAGGTTTTATTATAAGAGGCTAAGGAGTAATAAAGACGATTTGGAGCCAGGGAAAAAATCAAAGGTTTGTTTATGCCTTATTTCTACATGTTTACAATCTCTTTCTTATATATAGCGTATGTTAAATTTCTGTGGTCATCAGAAATCTTTCTTTTCACTTTGGTCATTAGATTTACTGTGCGGTTTCTTGATTGATATGCTCTTACCTGTTTTGCAGATTGCAAATATTTATTTTGATCCCAGTTTGAAATGTGGAGATCATTGTTATGTAGGATTGCCTTTTCTATCTAAATGTAAGTAAGATTTAACTTCTTAATGAAACTGTTCCTAAAAAGTTTTCTAAAGCAATGTTTTACATAAAGAGTTTTAAAAAAACCTGTTATTTCTTAAAGCGGAATCTAAAGTTCAGCACAGCATAGCAATGCAAGAAGATACATGGGATTCTGACTGGGATTTGCATGAGAACTTATTCAAAGAATGGACAGATATAAAGGAAGAGTCAAGCCATAGGTAAGAATTTTATGCCTTCTTGCTTTCTTAGGCCTTAAATCACTAGAAAACTCTGTTTTGTGCTCCTGTAAAATGCAGGGTTTTTAATCTCACAATGCTCTTTGAGAGGGGGCCAAGAAGGAATGAGTTAACCTCTGCACACCTTTAAAGTGAACTTTTTAAAAGTTGAAAAAGAGTAATCTCCTTAAGTCAAACGCAACACAAAGTTAGTATTCGCTGGAGTATGCCACAGTTCTTGAAAAGATGGCAACAGTAAGGCAGTCTCTACTCTGCAAAAATTTCCTCAACCATGTTACTGTGCAGCATTCCTGTGTAATTTGTTTAAAAGTAGTAACCTCAATATCCCTCTTAGATTTCACAAGGTTTTCTGCTGCAGCTCTTATGAGATTGTTGTATTTCAGCAAATTATCAGAACATTCAGTGTCTGGTGTTTCTCAGTTTCTCATCTCCATCAGATTTGTGGAATAGGTGACTAATGGTGGCTATTTAATTGGTATAAAACGTCGTACTCTGTAGGCTGTTATATATACCTTTTAGATATCTCCCTTCTCATACATAAAATTATTTAATCCCTAAGAGTTAATTCAGCATTGACAATAAGTGCATGTGTCTTTTGTGATGACAGCATCCAGACTACCATTTCAAAGTTTTACATATTTGGAGAAAACCAAAGCAACTCTGTGTACCTAAACAGTAACAAAAGCATACCTCCTTTACCACTCTTTTTTTTTTGTTCTAATGCTGATGTATTAGTAACTCCTGAACAAATGTCATCTAAATAGAATCCTCTATTTAGCCGTACTAGTAACTTCCAAGAGTGTCCTATCACCTACAGAAAGAGTATGGTAAAGGAAAAATCTCTTTAAAATTACTTCTGAATAAATTGCAGTTTTAGCTAGAATAGACATCCTTCAGTATTATTTAATGTAATTTATAATCTAGAATATGTAATGCTTTTAAAGAGAGTTAGAATTAACCATCTGTCCAAGGTAGCATTCAGCAGGAGAGTCTGCTCCTTCTGAACACAGAGGGGTTCTGACTTGGGCATGTGGATTCTCTCCAAAATACTTCTCGAGGTGCGAAATCTAGTGTATCATCTGTGTTGCTGACTGGAAAAGACTAAGCACTCTTAATCTCGTTTCAGAACTTTTAGGAAAAAGAGACATCAAGTCTTTTTTAAAGATTGCTTGATAGCAGACACCTTCATCCATTAATAGATACAGTAGCTGGCACCAAACGTGCCGGCTGACATTTGGTTTAGACAGGATTACGGGCACATACTCTGTGTATCCATTGCAGTTAAGAGTACATGTACAGGTTTACTCTACATTACATGTGTGTAGGCACAAAACTTTTTCTGGCTAGTGAAGGGCTGGATGTAGTGCTGGAAACACTGTAGCAGAACTGGTATTTTTCCTTTCTACTGCTTACACCTTTGCAAATTTTCTAATGTATTTTGGGTTATTTTTCTTACTGATCTGAATCTCAGTTCTTCTCACATTTTGTTTCTGCAGTAGTAAGAGCTAGGCATTTCCTAATGAAAGGTAAAATTTGTCTCACTGTCTACAGAGCAGTGATTTAAGAGAAATGCAAATACTCAAGCGTTTGTGGTGCAGTGCTTAAGTCCTACCACAATTCTGCATGCCTTTATCCATAAATGGGCCATAACAGAAATTGGAATGGATGTATGTTGGCAACAGTACCTAAATAGAGAACATCTTTAGAATCTTTGGGTTGTTGTCACATAGCATGTTTTGGTAGTTTCTGTTGCACTTCTTAATAGCAGTACGTATAGGCAGAGCTCAGTGAGGAGGGAAGGGTTAATTGTATATAAATACAATGTACCGTGCCATTTCTCAAACTAACGTACCTTTCAGGGTGCTTTTAAGCACTCTGCTTTTTCCAGGCTTTTTCTATTTTACTCCTGTAAAGTAAATTTTATGACTTATTTCTCCAGACTGAATGCTGTATTTGAAGTAGACACAGATCTTCAGAAGGATGTCCGGTTGAAAGTTACAGCAGAAATGGCCTGGCCTTCCATCCTGAGTTCACCACGCCACCTAAGCTTCCCACTTACCAATACAAACAGTTCATCAGTAAGTTATTTTGTTGGTAGTATCATTTTGTAAGGCCTGCACTTTTAATACTGTTTCCAATTACTTTTACTCCAATATACATTTTATCAAAATTGTCTTTTTGAATAGGAAGAAGAAATTTTTCTAGAAAATCCAGCTGATGTTCCTGTGTATGTTCAGTTCCTTCCTGTAGCCCTGTACTCTAACCCATCTGCATTTGTTGATAAACTGTTAGAACGGTAAGCATTGCTTTAGAGTAATTTGGCCATTGTCACTTTACAGCTAAATGCAGTTTACAAAAAATGTTAGTACTTACAGTTTTGGCCACTATAAGAATTTGAATCATCAGCCCAGTTGAGAATTTAATCTGGGCTGATACCATTGAAGGCAAACCTTTTTGTTTCTTCCCTAAATTGAAGTATGTGGGTGGGGAGAGTAAAACAAATCAAATTGCCATTTCAGCTGCATATTGTTTGGGTCCTACCACATGATCTTGATTTGTGCTAAAATCCTTAAGTGTAAGCATGTCATTATTTTCCTTGATCAGGAAAAGGGGTTAAAAAAATAATCACGTGTTTGTTTCAGGTTTAATTTGAGTAAGCCAGCTAATTTCAATCTGAGGACTCTAGAGTTCCAGGTCTTCAGAAATTGCGTAAGTATTTAAATACATTCTTTAGATTTTAAAATTTGGATATTTTAATAGGAGTTTAGTCGTACCTGTCTTCACTTTCTGTATTAGTATGTATGAAAAATGTGATGCTTCCGTTGGATATTTTCAGGGAATTAGGAAAATAGTATTTCTTCAAATGCAAGAGTTAAAATGCCACTTTTTCTGTATGCCTAGGTTTGAATAGGATTGCAGAAGTTACAGGAAAATGCGTTTATTCATTCTGTTACTTGATACAGGATTATTTTCTTTGTTGTAGTGGTTTATAGTCCCAAAATTAGCTAAGTACTGAGTTTTCCATTCCTTTGTTCTTTATTTTAGATTATTTGAGTTTTGTAGACAAGTTTAAGCATGTCCTTTTTCAAATAGAGCATGCCGCTTCCTTGAACACTTCTTTTTTCATCCAAAATATCTGCCTTTTACCCTCCACTTGTAGTTAGTTTTAGATTAGCAATTTGATGCTTGCACACTCTCCAAAGGCAAAATTATCAAACTATGCTTCTTTCAATAGTTCTATTTTAAGTTTGCTTTTTCCCTTTTTTTTCACTTTACTTAGGAAAACCAGCATTTTTAAAATGTTATAACAATAGAACAGTTTGAGGGTAGTAAATGTTATTCATTGGCTTAATGCTAATTTGGTGTTTAAAAACCTTCTGAACTCTTTCTTCTACTAGAGTTTTTTTTGTCCACATGTATAGTTTAGCTCAGTTATGTCTTACTGTGTCCTTCTGCTTCTTAATAAACAGAGGGTTTACTGATAATTCTTGTGCTGGAAGAATTTCTGGTTAAAATAAAGCAGTGTATGTCACTGGGTAGTACACTTCTTTATGATAAGACTGATTTTCTAGGTAAAATAATATGATTTCTTTCAAATACCCGTAAAATTTTCCTATTCTTAGAAGTGTTGCTTGTGTTCCCCCACTTTCTTAAGGTCCAGCCGCTACAGAGCACTATGGGATTTACAAAGGGCCTGGCTCGTCATTCGGTTTTAAGCCTAGTATTAAAACCTGGTGAGAGAAAGTCTGTCAAAGTAAAGTTCACTCCAATTCTTAATAAAACTGTCTCTTCATTAGTTGTTATCAGGTATGATACATATTTCTGAAATAAGTGTGAGTTTTTTTGTTTATGTAAGATCATACTTGTGATCAGCTACCAATAAGAAACTATCGCTTTTATGAGAATGACTGTAGAGTCATATGTCTGGAGAAATGTTTAATTCAAATGTAATTATGACATATTTTACACTAGTTAAACCATCATTCAGTACATACTTTCTAGTATAGATGTATAATCCACTGTTATACTAGGAGACTTGAATGCTTAGTACATGCTACACTATCTTGAAAGTGGGGACTGTAGTTAAACACCATTTGCAAGATAAAGATGCAATGCAAGCAATCTTTCTAGTAAAGAGCTCTGTTTGAATAACTATTTCACTACTGTATTGAGTGTGATACATTAATGTGATGATGAAATTATAAACTTTAACTAGTACTTCATTAGGTATTTTATTCATACTATGGTGTGATTCCCTAGGTTTTTGTCTTGCGCACACATATTGTTTGAGAACCCCTGCTATTTGCTTCCAAATTGTGGGGAATTATCTGTGGCAAAGCTTGTATTTCTGCCCTCCACATTTGGAATATAACTTTTCTAGTCTGTAGGAAGGCTTGCAGGAGTAGTAGACTGCATAATCCTTTTGTGAACGTTTCCCCTTTTTCTTTGTACACAGAAATAATTTGACTGTAATAGATGCCATAATGGTACAAGGACAGGGAACAACTGAGAGTCTGAAGGTTGCAGGCAAACCTCCTGGTCCAGGAAGTTCTTTACGCTTTAAAATCACAGAAGCATTATTAAAAGACTGCTCAGAAAGTGAGTACCTCGTGAGCTATTGTGCAACATGAGATACATGTACAACTTTAAATGTGTGAAATTATTTTTTCCCCCTGATTGTAGTGCATCAGGAATTTAATTCCTTTAAATACATTAAAATTGTTTCTTCACTCAGACAGAAAAATAAATATTTTAGTTTTCATTTTAATGTGAAAATTACAAAAGGTGAAACTAAAGCCCTTAATCCACTAAAATTCAAGATGGAGGAGGAGAAGTTCCTAGTGCATTTACCAAGATAATCTCCAGTTCCTGAGTTTAAGTCAAACTGGATGCAACTTTATGGGTTTTTTCCCTTCAGAAGCAGTATGCACATATCCAGCATGGAAAAAAGTAGAGTACGTTACTTAGTGAAAATTAAATCCCATCTAGATTCTACTCTGGAGTCAGAGGTTTTCTGCTCTTTTGGCCAGGCTTGCTTATAAGAGGAAGAGCTAAAATTACCTATATTACCAAAGGAACTGGCAAAAGAGGTTTAGTTTTATCTGGTATTAAAATCTGCTTGGTTACTTTGCAGATTTCCAGACGTATTTGTAAGGTGTTATGTTAATTAATATCTGAGATTATTCTACTTTTTTGAGGAACAAGTGAGAAAACGTCAGGTAAAACGTGGTTGTTATCTCTTACATGTTGTAGTTTAGGGAATTTTTTTGCTAGTAATTTATCCATAGCTTAGCCATGGATATTATTTTAAGACATGAAAACCTAAGTCTTAATTCTCCTCACCAAAGAACTTTACAGCTTAGATGATTTTTTTGTGAGGCAGCAATTTTCTTGGAGGTTTGGGGCTTTGTTTTTTTTCCCTGATGAGTTAGGGTGCTTTGGAATTGTACAAGTGCACTACCTTGATGGTGATGAGAATCTAGCTGAAGAGATCTGTTCCTGCACGTTATGTTAAGATTTCCATGGGCCTGGCTCGTCACCTTTCCTGTTGTAATACTAACAGAACTCTTTTTTTTTTTTTTTTTTTTGGTAGAATATGAATATAGTGGAGGATATATGTTTAGCACAACACTAACCACTTTCTGCCGTTTGTTTCTAGAGATGAAATACAGAGAACCAAATTTCACACTGAGAAGAACATTTAAAGTGGAAAATACAGGACAGCTGCAGATTAATGTGAAAACCATGGAAATCAGTGGCTATACATGTGAAGGATATGGATTCAAAGTAGTTAACTGTCATGAGTTTGCACTAAGTGCCAATGCCTCTAAAGACATCGTCATATTGTAAGTGGTTTTTTTCCTACATTTAAATAGTCTTGTATTAGGAATTCTGTATACCTAATTCTATTTCAAAGGAAAATTCTCTTAGCTAAATTCTGAGGTATTTTTTCTTTACTTAAGATTGGGGGAGTTTTTTATACACCTTAAACATGAAATTTTTCTCTTTTCTTGCAAATGCTATTTGATTCTTTAAATAACTTCAAGTTTTCATGACAGATTACAGTATTGCTTTTGTTACTATCTAGTAAGTGTAAGCTACTGAGTTGTATAAAAATCTTACAGTAACACTGTTCCATTTCCTTAATTTGGGTTATGAATGCACAAGATCTGGATTTCCATGTTTTTGGTGCATTGCAGTATGCAGGAAAGGGCTTTTAGTCTAAAGATTATTATCATAATACACAGCATTTTAGTCTGAATATTTTGTCTGTTCCTGTAATGATAATGATTGTTTAATTCTGTTAGATTTTAATTTAAAAGATCTCTGCACCAGACTGCTTGGATGTAAAGTTAACTATTCAGAACACAGTATCTAATAAGCTCAGAAGATGCTTCTGTTCTGCAAGGGGACATAGGAGATACTGCAGGCAGTGAAACTTCACTTGTGTTTCTGCAGTAATCTTAGTTTGGGATGAGATGGGAGCATAGCAGTGGTGTTTTTGAAAAGGCATGCTGTTCTGTCTTAAAGGTGATTTTTTTTTTTTAAACTTTATAGCTCATGTAATGGTTGGTTTCAGTGCTTCCTTACAGCTGCTGTTAACTTTTTACTGCATCCATAGCTTTTAACAGTTATGATCAAGACTTTAGATTTTAGAATTGAAATTAATTTCAGTTATGATGTATCTTCATACAGTGTATCAAGTGTGTCCTGGTTTTGGCTGGGGTAGAGTAACTTTCTCCCTAGTAGCTGGTACAGTGCTGCGTTTTGGATTTAGGATGAGAATAATGTTGATAGCACGCTGATGTTTTTAGTTTTTGATAAGTAATGCTTATACTAAATGAAGGACTTTCCAGCTTCCTATACTTTACATACTTTACTGGCCAGCAGGTGCACAAGAAGCTGAGAGGGAACATTGGCAGGAGAGCTGACCCAAACTGACCAAAGTTCCATACCACATGATGTCATGCTTAGTATATAAAGAAGGGCCTGGGGGCAGTTGTCCAGGGGTAGGATCGTTGTTCAGTAACAAACTGGGCATCAGTTAGTTTGGCAGGTAGGGAGCAATTGCATTATGCATCACATATACTTTTAAAAGAAGTTGTTATTATTATTTTATCTTCTCTTGCTGTCATATAAAACTTTTTATCTCAACCCATGAATTCTATTTCCCCATCACCCTTGGTTCTCTCCCCCATCCCATAGTGAGTGGCAGAATGAGCGAGCAGCTATGTCATGTTTGGCTGCCTGCTGGGTTAAACAATGACAAAGGGCAATCCTAGTACCAGATGTGTTAATCATAGGTGTTGATTGACTTAGTCAAACACATCTTGAGGTATTTTTGAAAGATGCTGGTAATTATTTGTAGGCTAATTGCATTTGTTGTGCTGCTAGGTCTGATTGTTATAAATATTTGGTTGACATGCCAATGATGGTAGTAATTGGAGGGTGCTTTTTAATTTATGAATAATATAAAGTATTTCAAACTTCCATGCTCTTCATATGACAAAGTCTAATGCACTTGACTTTATTTTCAGGTTTACACCTGATTTCACTGCTTCCAGGGTCATACGTGAGTTAAAATTCATCACCATAGGAGGCTCTGAATTCATGTTTGTCTTGAATGCATCCCTTCCATATCACATGTTAGCAACATGTGCAGAAGCGCTACCTAGGCCCAACTGGGAACTGGCACTGTACGTAATCATCTCAGGAATAATGAGGTACTGTGTATGTTTGTTCTTATCGGTGTTTGCGCACAAACTACTACTGCTTGAATACAAGTTACAGGGAAGTGTATATGTATCCAGTGCATGTTGTAATTGGTGTAAAATAAAACAAAGTGAGATGAAACAGAAGGACAAATTAATAAGCTCTCTGGTGGATTGAGTGTAAATAGTTTAAGGCCGAGGGTACTGACTTTCTCCTGAAACTGAGAACAAAATAAGGTAGTTCTTGCTTGGGCCTATTTCCTTGAGTGAGTCAGCAGCGTGCTGAAGTGGTCAAGAATGCCAGTGGTATCTTGGTCTGTATCAGTAACAGTGTGGCCAGCAGGACCAGGGAAGTGTTTGTATCTATGTACTTGGCATTGATGAGGCTGCTCCTTGAATACTGTGTTCTGTTTAGAACCCCTTGCTACAAGAAGGATGTTGAATTCCTGGAGCATGTCCTGAGAAGGGCAATGAAGCTGGTGAAGGGCCTGGGGAACAAACCTTATGTGAGGGAACTGGGGTTGTTTAGGTTGGAGAAGAGGAGGCTGAGTAGAGACCTTATTACTATCTACTACTGCCTGACAGGAGGTTGTAACGAGGTGGATGTAGGTCTCTTCTCCTAAGTGACAGTTAATAGGGGAAGAGAAAATGGACTCAAGCTGCATTAGGGGAGGTTCAGGTTAGACATCAAGAAAAATGCCTACACTGAATGGGTTATCAGCACTGGCACAGCTGCCCAGGGAAGAGGTTGGGCCACCATCCATGGAGGTGTTTAAAGGATGGGTGCTCAGTCATATGGTTTAGTAGTGGACAGAGATGGTTGGAGTTGATGATCTCAAAGGTCTTTTTCAACCAAGCGATTCTATAACACACTTTGATAACCCTGATAAGGTTTTTTTGATAAATAATTAAGCCAGACTTGAATCAAATTAGCTGTTTAAGCTCTGCTAACCATAAATTCCCACAGAAATATATGCATTCTTCCGGAGTATTGTACTTTAGAGACATATGAGGGAGTGACTGTAATAAGCTTAGCAGGTGTCTTGGATGAATTTAGCTTTGCTGCCCAGACAGACAACTGGTGATACTAATAATGGGATTTCTGAGAACCTGAAGGGCATAGTTTGCAACACTGCACACTCAGTGGTTATGTAGTAGCGTATTAATGCCGCTTTTTTTTCAGCAAACAGACACTTAGCTCTGACTGGATGAAATACGAGTTGAAAGTTCCACTGTGTTTTCCTAGTCGAACTTCTACCTATATTTGTTTATTTGAAATCTGAGGTTATGAACACTGTGCCTTCTCTTGGATGTGAAACACTTTCCCACTGCCTTTATACAGAGAACACTAATCAGTAGAAATTGTTGCTTATCAGTAACAACAAATGCTGTTTTCCTTGATAATGCAAAGCTTATATCTTTGTGTGGAATGGATTGCTGCCATGGATGCCTGTGATGAAAAAGTGATCTTTGTGTGCTACAAATCCAAAGCATTATTACAGATATGTTCCTCCATTTTTTTGTTCATAGTAAGATACTGGCTCTTCCATTTCGTTGTACTCTATTACATAAGTTTGGTTAGACTGCTTTTCCTTCTAGGGTTTGATAAAATAAATACAGAAGGTAAAGTTACAGCTTGCTTTCATGTACTTTTTGACTCTTCAGCACTATCCTAAGTAATGCAGTGTCACTCAAGTAAGAGAATTTTTCCTGCTACTAAGAAATTTTGTTTCCTAACCAACACTGCATTACTCAGGAAACTACTGAGTAAGTACTAAGTGGTTTTCTTCTGTATCTTTTCTAGAGATATGTAAGCTTAGTTTCTCTTTACTTTATTAACAGTGAGCAATGCTTGCGAGCTTTTAAGTATAGGGCTTTTTGTGTGAATAATTTTGTATGTACAGTATTTGTTAACTAGAATTTACAATAGAATGCCGGATACTAATCCTTTCCCTCGCTACATCTTCTACATCTTTTCCCTACAAGTACAAAACATACTTCTTAGCAGCAAACTAGAAAAGAGTCCTAATGTAACCATTTCATAATATTCCAAAGATTCTGAGCACAGAAAGCCTCTGACTTTCAGGATACCGTCACACAGAGGTTTGCTAGTTGCCACTAAAACAATGCTTCCATATTGATGCAAAACTGTCTTTAATTTCTAGGAACTAACAACTCTAGGAATTTGTCTAGTCATGTTTTTAATTTGACAAGGTGGTGTTTATTGTTGCCTTCCCTAAATCACTTGGTTTGGATTCTTACCGAACTTGTGGCTCCAAGATTTGAAATCCAACTTATTTGAGTATGTACAAACATAACGAGAAGCCAGTCCTTTTCATGAAGAATTTATCAACTAGGCATATGTGTGGTCCAGGATAAAACCGTGAGGGGAAAGAGGGATTGTTCTTGGCTGCCTTAGACTCTGTTACTCCCCACTGTGTGCTGTATCTCACTGTAATTAGATGTCTTGTAATTTAAGGGACCTGAACACTTTAGGCTGTTTATATCTTTCTTTTTTTTAAAAAAAAAAAAAAGAAAAACCCCAAACCACTGCTGCTTCTACCACCATACCAAAACTATAAAATGCAGTTAAAAAAGACCGCAAAACAAGATTTCTTCTAGTTTTTTTCATTTCAAAACTGGCATTCGTTTATCAAAACACCAAAGTTAGCTTACATGCCCAGATGTTGGCAGAGGAGGAGAAGCCCTCAAGGTGACTTTCTGCTGCAGCCTCCCCTCTACAGCCTCTGCAGAGCCCAGCATTCATGCTACAAGGGGAGTGCTCTATGGGGCTGAGGGGGAAGTGTCTCCAACCAGCCCACCAAAACTTGGTGTACTCCATCCCATGTTTGTGTAGCACCATGGTGGTTGACAGAGATATGATGCTGTTGTTGGTATCAGTCTTATGAAACTTTGAAATAGCATCCTGGATTACAGTTAATAAGTGAAAGAGATTATGGTTTATTCCTTACATCCCAAAAGTAATTCCTTTTTTTTTTGATGATAAGGCACCCAAGGCAAGCGTTACTCTTTTGAGTAACAGTTTGTGTAAGCTTGTCTGAAAAATTCCCCTATTTCTTTAACTTTTCTGTTGCTCATTAACATCTTGGATTGAAATTCTTTCTCCTACCTTCTACCATCTTGTCATGCATTTAGTATTCTTTTAAATCCCTGGGGCAGGGAGAAAAGCACTGATAACCAGCTGTCAACAGCTGAGTTGGTCTGCAGAGTTGCTTATATTTTTATAATAGTTAAAACTGAAAAGATTATATCTAGACTAGATTCTTTTCGCTAAAATTAAGCAGGAGGTTTCTCATTCTTCTGAATTGATGCTGTTTTTTCATACATGCAGCTTGGAAAAGCTGCCAGTCAGAACAAAAGCGAGAACAAAACCTGAAGTTGCTAAATTGAAGTTCTTTCTCATAATCTTTCTAGGGTGCTAGGCAAGGCAAGCTTTAGTCACCGTCATTGTGTCTCCTCCCCCCGAAACTCCCACCTATTAGAAGATGAAGTCAGTAGCAGTGTATAAAGGTCGCTGCAGTGGCTTTATTGCTTCATTCACAAGTATAGTTCACTGCAGTGTGTTATATAAGTGCAGAACTCCTAAACACAGTGTTGCAGCAGATGCAGTTGGGTGTAAAACTCCTTGAAATAATGCTCTTCAGTTTGACTTCTCTAAGCAGCAGTACAGTTCTCTACAGAGGGTCTATGCTTTGAAAATGAGAAAATGAGATTGCACAAATGAGCTGTGAAAGCTGCTGACCACTTGGGTGCCATCATTTTAATATTTTAATTATCTCTTTCTCTGTTTTGGATTAATATTCTTGGCAGTTTTATGTCAGGCTTGCATCTACATTCCATTGTTAGTGGTGTATATATCATGCTAGACTTGGGTATTTTATGTTTATGTGCAACAAAGTTGTGGTTTGGGTGCAATTTTCAGCTTTTCAATAGAAGATACAAACGTTTTGTCTTGTGTGATCAGATTGATTAATCTTAAAATGCTTTAAACTAAGAAATACTTAGGTAACTGCCTCTCTTCTCTGCAGTGTACTCTTTCTCTTGGTAATTGGAACAGCCTATCTAGAAGCTCAAGGAATATGGGAGCCATTTAGGAGACGCTTGTCCTTTGAGGCCTCAAACCCTTCCTTTGATATGGGAAGGCCACTCGATCTCAGGAGAATAGTTGGAATATCGTCTGACGGAAAGTAAGTGGATGTTTGGGGGATTTGTGGGTTGTCTTCCCCTTTTTTCTTCTTTATACATAAGGCCAGTAAGAAAGTAATAGTGCTTTTTAGAACAGATGAATGAGTAAAGATTCTCATGGCAACTTATAAAAAGATCTCTTGGATAAAATGATGACTTTTTATGATTGTGGGGAACATTAATCTATTGGAAAGAAAGAAATAAAAAAACTCCTCCAACATACATGTTGAGTGTTATTTCACTGCGGTTTTGTTCATATGTACAGTGAGCAAGTGAATCACAGAATCACAGAATAACCAGGTTGGAAGAGACCCACTGGATCGTTGAGTCCAACCATTCCTACCAATCCCTAAATCATGCTCCTAAGCACCTCATCTACCCTAACCTTAAACACCTCCAGGGACGGTGACTCAACTACCTCCCTGGGCAGACCGTTCCAATGCCTAACCACCCTCTCCATGAAGAACTTTTTCCTAATCTCAAGCCTAAATCTCCCCTGGCGGAGCTTGAGGCCATTCCCTCTCATCCTGTCCCCTGTCACTTGGGGAACAGGAAAGTGAACAGGAAACTTTTCTCATGTGAAAGAATGGAAACATTGTAGACTATATTTAAATGTTTGTTGTTCTTCCAGCTTGAATGCGCTTGGATCAGATTCTAATCACAATTCATCCAGAGGGATCTATGGAGCCAGCAGTTCTTCACGACCCAGTGCAGGGAATCATAAACAATGCAGTGCAACAGCGCACCTTCACAGCAATAGAAATGCAGCTGATGTTGAAAACACCAAATCCAAAAGCAGTTCAAGCATACCTAATAGGACTTCAGCACAAGCAGCTTCTATGCAGTCAGTGAACAGAGCAGGCCCTTTTACCTTGGATTCAGGTGCCACAGCTCAGACTCATGCCTCAGGCAAAAGAGCCAAGGGGACGAGGCAGAACCAGCAGCTGACGCAGCAGCCGGCACCAGCTTTGACAGAGCAGCCCG
Source organism: Clamator glandarius (assembly GCA_033459285.1). NCBI lineage: Eukaryota > Metazoa > Chordata > Aves > Cuculiformes > Cuculidae > Clamator > Clamator glandarius. The sequence continues at coordinate 976,058 of JAUNZM010000254.1, forward strand.
TCCAGCAACCTCCAGCATCCGGGCCTCAGCAGCAAGAGCAACAGACTGAAAGCGCTTTGCCACAGCTACCACTTCCCAGCCCGCCACATGCTGAATGTGGGGGCAGCAGAAGGCACAGCTCAGAGGATTCTGATCTCACTGGGCTTATAGAAACTATGGAAAAAGACTTTGACCACCCAGAATCCCCTTCCCCAGATGTGTTTACAGAGCAGCCCCCATCTCCACTAGCAAAAAACAAAGGTAATGCAGTTCTGCTTTTTTTGACAGGGTGATTCATTATGTAAATCCACAGAACAAGGTGCAATCAACAGTAAAGGTCATGTTTTCATAGCATAGAAAGCGATAGCTTCTCAGCTGTTGCCTGCCCTTCTTGAGGTGCCCATGTCTTGAACACTTTTTTTCCTTCACTTTATGGCAGTGAAGTTCTCTATTCAGTTGGGGTTTGGGGTTATTCCTGCAGCATTTTTGAATGTTTCGATGAAAGCAACCATGAACATTTAGACGTCTGACTTTGAAGAAGAAAGGCGCTTTTGGTTGCCTTTAGGTAAGCATCCATCCTTCCCACCTTCATCATTTGTACTTGGGTCTAGGAGTTGGAAAAGGAAGTTGTCTGAGTGTATAACTGAAACAGGGAGAAAGGGAGTGGAGGTATCATAGAAGGGTTTGAGTTGGAAGGGACCTTAAAGTTCATCCAGTTCCAATCCCCCTACCATGGGCAGGGAACACCTCCCACTAGGGGAGAGAGAGAGAGAGAGAGAGAGATGTATGAACTGAGGTGGTATTTGGGTTTGGACATCTGTGCAGAGGCTTGCATCTGTTGTAGAAAATCTTTGATATCAAGTGGTCAGCAAATTAATATATAGCACCTTTGTTTAAGTTGCATTCATTGTGTGAGGTTAGAGTTGAGTTTATGCATATTTTTGATTAAACACTAAAAATAATTTGTTGGATTTCATATTTTAGATACCTTCAGACTAAAAATTATATATTAGTTTCCTTTTTTAAACACTGTTAGAGTAGAACTTCTGAACATCCTTTTTCTATTTGCCTTTTCACTTGTGTCAGAGTTACATGGTTATAAATTTAACCTTAATGTGTTTATTTCCGAGTAATTTTTCCATTTTTATTACACTGTTGTGCAGAACAGTACAGATACTGTGCTGCCTATTAGAAATAAAGTTAAGGAAATGAATGATGGGAAAGTGTATAAACCCTGAAGTGTCTATATGATCACACACCACCGAAGAGAAAAGCTTCACTCTGTTAATGCGTAATGAGCAGAACATTCTTAAATAGTTCAGAATGGATGTGATGATGCAACTGGATGTTCAAAGTGGAGACTCCGAAGTGATAAGAGGGTTTGGGATCCTGCTGAAATATGCTACTTTATTTCTGGGCTTTTTCGCTATTAGTTTAGACAAGGGGATGTGGTTAGAGGAATTGAGATTAAGAAAATTGGCTGATTTGTCAGGCGTTCTTTCATAAAGGATAAATGGTATTCCAGCAAGTGACATGACTGTAGGTAGGTTTCATAGACTGCATCTGTGTTATCAAATATTGGAGTCTTGGAAAGCAAAATGACTGGGTAGTGTGGTTGCAACACCCTCATCACAGTGGATTTATGGTGAATCAATCCAATCCATATACTGAGTACCTGAAAATGCTGGTTGTGCTGCTGGAGCCTATCTTCCATTTTATCATTCAACCTAAAAAGGAACCAGCTCTTGCACTCCAGTCCTGCTGTGCAAAGCAGCTGCAATACAGTACATGGGGTCCATTTCAAAAGCACATTCCTGTGCTATACCTGTGCTAACATTTTTATACCTGTAGTAGTTTCTCACAGTCTGTGTACTGGGAACTTGTCTTGACAAGCAACTACTCCTTTATACCTTTACTTATATTTTTTTCAACTATAAATGCATTTTCTTGAGATAGGTGCTTGTATTGATTTATCTATAGATTTCAAAAGCTGTTTAAACAGTGATGAAATACTTAGTTTCTAATCACTTACATGGGTTCCACTTTTTGGCATTACCTTCTTGTTTTGTAACTTCCTCCTGATTACAAATTAAATCAGATAAATTCACATTTTTTTCCTGTTACGGAGGCTTTGTGCTCTGGTGTGGTGGTATTTTGAATATTTAAACATATTCTGCATTGCAAAATACATTAAGAATGTTATATTTTGCAGTCCAGGTAGTTTTCTTGACCTCTTCATGGTCTCAGATAAATACATTGGCTTTATGCACATAGACCTCTTTTTTGACAAGCTTTATTAAAAAAAAAAAAAAAAAAACCAAAAAAACAAAACCAAAAAAAAAAGCCCTATGGTATCTGTAAACCTTAACTTGATTCACAAGCTTAGTGCATTAATAAATCTTACCCATTTCTATTTGCCCTCTTTAAAAATGTAAAACCACAGGGGAAGTTCTGCTACCTCTCTGGATCTACATACACACACTGGTATTTGCCTATAGAGAAATAGCTCAAGCCAGTCACAAATGTTTGCAGAAGCAGTAGCCTCTGGACTAAAACTGACTGGCATAATGTCCTGTGTTGGATTCCTGTCTCTGAAGTCTTATGTTTCAGCTTCCTAATACTTGGGTCCTGGTAACCTGCTGCAGGGGCTACATCAGATTTTTGTTGAACACCTGCTTTACTTCTAAGGTTTTGTGTCATGATAACATTTAAAATAGGTTTTCTAATGATGAATGTGAAACTGCTTAGCAATGCTGAATGCAAACTAAAATTAAAGCAAATCTTAGAACAAAGCCTTCTGAGGCAAAACCAGAATGCCAGCCTTTAAAAAAATTCCAAACCAAGCTCTGCTTAACATCAAAGAATCATAGAATCATACAATAGCTTGGGATGGAAGGGACCTTAAATATCATCCAGTTCCAACCCTTCCTGCACTTTTGTTTGCATTCACACTAAAAAAGACTATTTTATCTCCAATGACTTTTTTTTTTTGTTCTGCATACTGATGACATTGGTATTAAGTCTGAAAAAAATGGAGCTTGATGACAGTGCTCTTTGATATATGTCTGGTATTTGCCAAAATACTGAAGGCAAATTTATGTTTTGGTACAGACTCCCCCTGAGGGGCATTTTGCAGAATGAAATATGACAGATATCATTGTGCTTCCAGACCCAGTTCCAACTTGAGCTGGTACAAATCCCAGCAGGGGCTGAATCCACTTATTCAGCACAGGTTAATTGAGTCTTTTCTTGAGTGAACTATTAAGTCCATCTTGGAAGCTGTACGCAGGCACTGTGGGGCTTATAAAAGAGAAGGCTTAGTTTGAAGGGCAGTAATCAAAGAAAGATCATATTAGTAGAGGCATATATTACCTCTAATGAAAGACATTAGAATACTGTGAATGTTCTCATCCTGTAAGAGAACAACAAGAAGGGATGGTAAGATAATGATGGCTCCACACATATGTGTGCACGTATTTTCTGTATTGATCCTTTTTTTGATAATTTCTTTACTTCCTGGGAGACTAATCCTGCTTATTTTGCAAGTCAGGACCTTGGACTTGATTTTGAAAGTTCTTAAGCCTTTACAATCAGAATTTACACTGGGCTCTTTTTCAGTTAGCCTGGAGAAATTGCAGGGAAAACATAAGCAATTGTTTAAGTAGCATAATTTAGTTATACTTGGATTGTTTTGAGAAAATTGATTAAACACATCCCCTGGATAGTTTAATGTGTTATTTTCCCTACTTTGAGATGCAGTAACACTTCAATGTATCAAGCCAAACTATTTTACATTCAGCTTAGTCGTAGCTCTTAAAAAATATGTTCTGAAAGAACAGAGTATGTCAAGGGGAGAAGGAATACTTGGGTGTAGATTTCAGGGTTTCAGGGTTTTTTTTCCTGTTTTTGTTAGATAGATACTATTAGTGATTTTTCTCATCTGCTCTAGCCTTGATGCAAGTTGTTTTGTTAGTTTGTTTTTAACTGACAAGTGTGCTGATTATTTCTATTCTTCATTTGTTTGGCTTATAAAGCTTGCACCAGCATCTGAAGTTCATGTTTAAACTTAGTTTTACATGGTTAAATTGTCAAATTGGATTTTAAGGTGTTTAAAAGGAATGCCAGGAACATAGCAGAGGAGAGTTATAGGTAGCCGGGTGCCCATTGTCTACAGAGAGGCAATTGAGGTAGGACTCGGGAGCATAAATGCAGCGGTGAAGATCATGGTTCTTCAGGTTTGATGCTATTATGTGCATTTGGTATGAAGTGGCTGTAAATAGTTGGTATATCATAACAGATGAGACTTCAGAGGGTTTACCGTGTGGGTTTAGCCTATCTTGAATCACTGCCGCTGAGAATCTGAAGCATGCTTATCTCCCTAGGGAAAGGGAAAACACTTCAGCGCAAAGTGAAGGCACAGAAGAAGCGGGAAGAAAAGGACAGAAGAGGGAAAGGAAAGCAGCAGGAGGATGAACTGAAGGATTCCTTGGCAGATGATGACAGTTCTTCAACCACAACAGAAACCTCCAACCCAGATACAGAACCACTTCTCAAAGAGGTACAGCACTGTTCATAAAAGGAGGCTGCTGTGTGGCTGATGGGTCACCTGTTAGAGCAGGAATACAGTCTCCTCCCCCTACACCACCCCCACCTTTAATATACTATAATTCCTAAAGAAGGAGGAATGTTAATTAAAAAGCTCTTTCCCAATCCTTGCCTTCACTTCTTTATGAAATTTGCTCCTCTGTGAGTGTGAACATGCTTGAATCATGTTGTCTCAGGGCTAAAAGTGCCCGAGTGACTAACTTGATTAAGCCTATTCTGTTTGCAAGTAAAACGCCAAAGCATGGGCACCAGTTTTACTTGATAATTGAGGTGTGTGCTCTACCCATGCATTTCATCAGTTACAAAGGGTCAGTTCACTGCTGGTAACTTGTCAGCAGGTGGTTAACTTAATTACCTATGACAATACCCCTGCCTTTATTTTATTCGTTTGGCGTTCTTGCTTCCAGGTAATGAAAGTTTAAACAATTTGTGTAGTGGTTACATTGTCTTAAAATACTTAGTCCTAAAGCATGTGCTAGGGAACCAATTTATTGTAAAAATAATTGCAAAGAGGTGAAAAGAAAGACATATCTTAAACTTGAGCTGTGTAAAACAGGGATTCTGTATGTATCCGTGTAATATATTTGAAAAGTTACCATTTAAGTCAGTTTTTGCAAATCACCTTTTATTTCATTTTATGCCTATATTCAGTAAATCTTAGGAGTGCAGTTCAAAAATAATTAAATGGTGAAATTGCTCATATTCTTTGCTTTGTTGAAGAATCTGTTTTAGGCAGCCTGGACTGTGCAGAGCAGAAGCGTTTTAAGTCTCGTTGCAGAGGTGGCATGTTTTTAACTAGCCTTAGAGGTAATGGCCTGAGGAGCTGTGTCTTTGCAAACATCTGATCTGCTTGAAGCACGTGAATTTGCTAGGTAGTTCAATTTCTGTTTCTTCAAACAGGAAGAAAATCATATCACGTTTTATAGGAATACCCGCTAAGTAGTAAAAAGATACCTTCTGTGCGGCAAAAATGCACATTTTCAAATAGCATTCTTTTCTCATCCCTATTTCTGCTGTGTAAGTTGTGATGCAAGAAGGGACTTTACATCTCATGGGTATTAATATGTTGTTATAATGTTTCTTTATAGGAACCTGAAAAACAAAAGGGAAAAGTTATACCAGAAAAACCTGAAAATGAAATAGTTCCAGTGAAACAGAAAACTAAAAAACTGCTAACGAGTATCAAGAAAGAAAACCCTGTAGATGTGAAAACCAGGTAAGCGTAACAAAGAGTTTGTAGGAGATAAGGTATTGTGCTTGAAGGGAGGTTGGATTGATAAAAATCCACGTATTTGACTGTGGTGGCTGCCTGTCTGAGTAATGCCAACAGTAGACATCTTTAAGCACCTTCCTTCCTGTATCCAAGAGTACTGGAAACTTGTAAATAATAAATTATTTAAGGAGAATACAATGCTTAAATAAAACAAAATCCAGCGAATAAATTCAAGTTAAGTAATGTTAAGGTTTTCCTAACAGGTATCACATACACCAAATAGGGTTAATGCTTCTAGGGGAGCTTCTAGAGGCAGCGCAGCAAGCCAGTGCTAACATGAATGCCTTTAGTTGCCCTTGGTGAAATAACAGCCAGGCAATTTCCTTTTTGGTATCATAGAGTAAGATTAAAGTCTTGGATATGTTATTAAAGGAGGCTGTGGCTGCTGCCAGTCCCTTTCCCTTACTTGGCAGGTGGTTGATTGCAGATTATAGAAAGGGGAAAAATGAAGAACCTCAGTCTTACTCTTACCTAGTTCATTCTGAAACAGTATGCTGGTATCAGATCCTTATCCTACTGAGGCATGGTGTACTGGCTTGTGTTTTCCCTATTGCTGTAATTAATACTAGACTGACTAGGTTTAGTTGTTCTCAACACTGAAAACATTGCCTGGCAAAGTCTCCTCCTCATCTTATTTACTCTTACTGTTAGCTACTTTCCTTTATCATATAAACGAGAAGTTCATTACATGTAGCAGTATTCAGAGGCCACAATTGCAGGTTGGTTTGGAATTTCCAGGATGTCATCCCGAGGGACCTGGACAAGCTGGGCCTGAGCAGAAAAATGGCAGTTGCTGTCTCTTGTTTATTTCTGTCTAATCAAGCAAGTTTTGTAATCCTGGTGCTCCAGGATGAATGATACTCCTGGAAAATGAGTGAACTGTAATGAATTTGTGGAGCAGCGTGGATAGAAAATGAGGCAGGCCTAGGAAAGAGTTGATATCACATATAAACTCTGCTTATGAATAGCTTTGAAGATGAGCAAAACTTTTAGATTGAGAAAACCACAGGAGACTACTCTTTTGTAAGACCATATGGCGTGTGCATACATATAGGTATATAAAGTCTGCTCCTCAGCACTTCAGAGAGCTTACAAATAAATGGATCTCTGTTTTCATTTAGTTCCTTGGAATTGCCTTATACTCCTCCACTGGAAAGCAAGCAACGCAAAACCTTTCCATCCAAGATATCTACACAGCACCTTCTGACAAATGGGTCTAAATCAAGAAACATCCCCAAAACGAGAGGTAGCGTGAAGTTATTTTTTATAAAAACCTCAGGAGTTTATTTGGTTGTTTGTAACCCTTCTTGAGTGTTTAATTCGAGTTCTGGTACAAGAAAAAAGCTGTTGAGTGTAGTATGCATGGACTTGCTTTTCTTCTTTTGTTTTAATAGGTCCAAACAGTAAGTTAACAGAGAGCAGGCCATCAGTATTAGCCAAATTTCTCCCCAGTAGTTCTGGACAGGAGCTAGGAAACACCAGCAGCTCAGAAGGGGAAAAGGATTCTCCACCACCAGAGTGGGACTCTGTGCCTCTTCACAAAGCTGGCAGCTGTAAGTAATCACTAGAGGATGACAGAATTACTGTTCCACAGTGAATATCCTTAGGTAGGCTCAGCCTGTTTGTAGGTCCTCCTATTTTTTTTCCTCTGCGTCACTGTGTGCCTGTTTTCTGCTGTAGGCCTCACACTGATAGTGTCGGATACAATCTGAGAGGTTTGAAAACTGCATGGGTAGAACATGGGCCATCCTGCAGTTCTTCAGTGATGCATGGGATTTGGAAGCTGCTAGGGAAATTTAGGGAAATGATAATTACTGCTCAAAACCAAAATGTGTTTTCTATAGTGGATGAGGTTTTGCTTGGTCAAGCCTGCTCCAGACAAAGTTGAAATTATTGAAGTATTTCCCCTTGAGAGAGAACGCTGGAAGCACCTCAGTGCAGTGGTTAGTGTGGGGCACTGTTATAAGCTTTTTGGTTGTGCTGTTAAGTCTGTAGTGCGGGTTCAACTTCTCCTTGGTTGCACGTGAACAAAGTCATCCCTCTCCACAGCGCTCACTTAGAAAGGTTCTTTCTTCTGTAGAAATAGGTTTGTCTTGGTGCTTTTACAGCAATACGGTCTCTCTGAAAATAGGTAATAAAGAACTAATGAGAGGTGAAAATAGAGAAGGAGCTACTTCTTCCATTGCTGCCTTTGGCTTGATTCCTCACTTTGAACAGAAAGGATAGCAGAAGTTTGAGAGGCTTTTGTTTTAAAGTAAACACTACAGGAAATTTCTGTGTTTCTCTTTATAGCCACGGACAACCTTTATAAACTCTCTCTGCAAACCCTGAATGCAGATGCTTTCCTGAAACAACGACAGCCCTCACCGACACCTGCCTCGCCATCTCCTCCTCCTCCCTTTACATCTTTAGCATTTGGACCCCGAGGAGGCACTTACAGCAGCATTGTGAACAGCAGTTGCAGCAAGTGAGTCCAAATCTGCAACTCCTACTGATTTCCCAAGCACAGAACACTTATGGAACCCATGTGCTTCATCGGGTGCATCTCCCTTTTCTCAGACCCATTTCTTCTTCCTGTGGAAGCTGCTGTTTCACATAATGCACCATTCATATCTCACCATGCTATTTATAGTTTCCCAGGGTTTCTTATGACTTGGAAGGTTAGAGAAATGTGCAATTACATGAACTGTGGAGCTATTGTTAACATTTCCATGAAAACTAGCTTACATTACTTGCTTTTTTAATCAAACTACTTCTCCTGTCTTACTTTTCCTTTTTTTCTTTTTTCTCTCCTTTAAGTGAAACAAAAAGCAAGCAACCTAATGGTACCAAACATAAGCTGGCAAAGGCAGCTTCTCTTCCAGGCAGGAATGGAAACCCTACTTTTGCTGCTGTAGCTGCAGGTTATGACAAGAGCCCAGGTACTAGAACCAGTTTGGATTTTTTAGTATTTCCTGAGTATACTGGTTTGGGTTCTTTTATTTCTATGTTACTTGTTTTACATATAATACTTTCTTGCAGGTGGCAGTGGTTTACCAAAGGTTTCTCCAAGCAAGACAGAGGTTTCCAGCAATAGCGGCGTGCCCCACACTGCTGTTGACAGTGATGGCTCTGACAGGTAATTTTTATATTCTCTAGGCAAATACCTGGGCCCCTAGAAAAGAAGATTGAAAGGTGTTAATGGCATTTTGAATGTGGTGACAGAATTCATTCAAGTTCCTATTTTTTAAAAAAGGTTTTTTAAAAGTCTGAGCACAGCATCTCACTTTGCAAAGAAATTCAGGACTTGGGAGTGACTCAAAGTAGAGAGAAGGATGTTCTAGATGTGATGTTTAAGGGATGCTGATTGATGAGAAGCTTGGCGTGAGCCAGCAATGTGCACTCACAGCCCAGAAGTCCAGCCGAGGTTGGATGGGGCCTTGGGCAGCCTGGTCTAGTGGGAGGTGTCCCTGCCCATGGAAGGGGGTTGAAACTGGATGATCTTTAACGTCCCTTCCAACCCAAACCATTGTATGATGGGACTTCCTCCACCCTTTTCCCAGTAACCCAATAATTTTATGTTCCCCAGGCATTCAAACAATAAAGAATCAGCTTGGCTCTTTTAGTATCGAAGCTTGTGAGCCAAGGTCACTTTGAAATAGCTTACAGGCGGAATATCTTGCTGTACAGCAGTATCTTTCACTATCAGTTTTAACACTGAGACCAGAACCATCACTGGACTTCATGTTATGAATAAGAGGAGAATAGAGCTGCTCTCAGTCACTTTCTCCAAGGCACGCTGTCTTTCCTGACATATTTTGGCAGCGCACGTCTATCTCAGTAGTAAAATCAGTGAGCCGTCTCGTAGTCTTCCTGGAATAGGAGAGAGACTTGAATTCAAATTTCAATACCAAAGGAATTGCTTTTCTGAGTGAAATTTGTGCATTTTTGTTTGATTTTTGTAAACGTTTATCACTGGTTTCAGTTAACTTATCTTTAGTTTAGAGAAGCTTGCTCACAAGCTGGAGTCTGAGCATTTGTATGCCTTGCAAGTGGTTCTGAATTTTATCTGCTTGTCAAAAACCTGTGCTATGGCTTAAGATCCTGGGTTTTTTCTGATAAAAAACCTGATTAAAAAAGCTACTCAGGTTTGTGTTGGAACTCAGTCTACAAGTTAACAAGCTTTATGTAGAATCTCAGAATCACCATTAAATCTAGGTATATATCATTAAAGATATAAACCCACATATACGTTTGTATATAGATCAGTAAGTTAATATTGTAAGTCGCACTGTGTTGATGAATTGTGTGTTGCTTTCCCATTGCTCCAGTTCGGGTTTGTGGAGTCCTATCAGCAATCCCAGCAGTCCTGACTTCACGCCTCTCAACTCGTTCTCTGCATTTGGACATTCTTTTAATTTAACTGGAGGTGAGGTTTTGGTTTTAAGTATTTTCCATATTGAAATAGAGGTACTGAAATGGTGTCTTCTTTCCACTGGTGTACGTACAGACAGCATTCCGATCTATGCCCCCAAAAAAGGATGACTACCTAGGAAAGTGTAAAAACTACAGTGGTGTGTTTTATGTTTCAGCCCAGAGAGAGAAAGTGGAAACTAATCTTTGGAGTGTTTGTTGGGCTGGAAATACTCGGGTTTGGAGTTTCTTCGTTTCATAAAGAATTCTTGATATTTGTTTTTCCCTTAGTCTCCCTCCCCTCCATCTTTCCCCTTGAAGCTTTACTTTAGGTGTCGGAGGGTGCCCCTGGGCCTGTGCTGTGCTGAGGATTTAACGCCTGCACAAAACCATTCAGCTAGAATCATAGAATAACCAAGTTGGAAGAGACCCACCGGATCATCAGTGGCCCTTTCCTCTTGTGTTTTCCTCTAGTGTTGTATAGCTGCATGATGAACTGGTGCCTACTAACACCAGCCAGTAATTCCTGTATTGAATAAACTTTCCCTAAGTGGCTGTTGAGATGGTTTTTCGATGCAGGCAGGGCCTATTGTAGGGCATGGATGCTCTACATGCATACTGTGCATTTGCATGCCGTGCTTGGGATGCGTGATGGTTTTTAAGATGCCTGCAAAAGACAAGCAAAGGAAATCTGCCTACTGAAGAAATCATGTGTCTACTGAAAAATGCTGGGTGCTCACGGTCCATAGCAGCTGCTGCTATGGGGTTCTTTCATCTTCATCAGCATCACTTGGCACCAGACTGCAAGGGATAGCAGCAAGACACCTGGGATCAGTTCTGTTTGCAGGGACCAGGCAAACCACAAGTGCTGGTGCTGCTTCTCCTTCTCTAGCAGAGGTGGAGTCTGGGCTGGGGCACAGCCAGTGCTGCCTCCCATACCAGAGGTTACCTCGGAAGGGAGTGCTGTGATTATGAAAGACTCCTTCAAGCCAGTCGCTTACTCCACCTGCAGTTAACTTGTTACAAGGAGCTGCCAGGACACTCAGTGTTGCTGTGTTTCTGCCTGGTTCTGCATTGTTTGCTCTTGGGTAAATAATAACAGGAACCAAACAAATCCCATAGGCTGATCCTGAATTAAGCACAGTAAGGGTATAACTCTTTTCTCCACTATAACTTTGATTTTAACTTTGTAGCCACCGTCTGATGTTGGGCACTTGAGATGAGATCTGTATCACTGTGTGACTTTCTAATATCAGCTCTTGCATTGCAACAGAATCCGCTGGTAAAATACAGGAAATAACTGTGAAAATCATTAGCCTTGGAAAAAGGAGAAGAGTAATGTACTCAGTTGTACTTAATTTTTCTTTTCAGAAGTTTTTAGCAAACTTGGTTTAGCTCGATCGGCTTATGGGCAGGATGTTCAGAGAAACTGGAGTGAATTCAACAACGTTCCATCATCCATCTGGGATCCTTCAGCTACAGACTCTGTACCCTCTTGGCCAACAAGCTCGAGTTCCCCAACTCATACAACTGCAGTAAGTATTCAGTTCAAATGCAGCATTTGATTACTCTTACCAACCTGTTCTGTACTTGCCATCTCATTTCATTTAGAGGATTTTTAAACTTGGATTAAAAAATTCAACCAAAGAATACATTGAAAGGGAAGTTATACTTATATGTTGTTCTGTGTAGTCAAGGTGATGTGGCTGTTGGACAAAGAGTGATCAGTATGCTTATTTCTGGATGAGGAATCCATGTAAATTGTGTCACAAAAATATTTCTCACAAGAGCATCTTGCAGTACTTAGTGTGTTCAGTTATCATGTGCTTCAGGCTTGTGGGAAGAGCCATTGTGCTCCTGGCTTCTTTTACATCCACTTTGATGGACGGTTGCAGAATAGCCAATATAACTTTCAGGGTTTACTTCTGTTTCCCGAGTCCAGTGCTGCAGCTCCTTGTAAATTAACAAAAGGTCGAAAAAAGCTTACCTGAAAATAAAAAAAACTCAGATGTATCCTTTTCAGCTTAGAAAAAAAACAGGAAGAGAACTGAGTACAAGGTGAAGCCTTTAAACTGACAGCTAATTTTGGAGATCTTGAGTATAGCCGAAGAATTAAAAACCCCAGCTTTTTCACAGATCATAGCACTGCTCTCTTATTCTTGTGCTTCTCTGTCTGTCAGAATAAAACTTACACTGCAACACCTGTCTTCAGTGCCAGCTGAAATTGTTCTTCATCTTGTCTTGTGAAAATGTTTTCATAGTGAGTAAGAGGCAGTGTTTACTTCACCTGGTAGCAGTTCAGAGGAGAAGGCGGGGGGCAGGGGAAGCCAAAGAAGATCACACAGCTTCTTATAGACACATATTCACTGGTTCTGCCCTTGTTGTGCAGTTATGACTGTGACTGTAATGTCGCTAAAACTGTGTAAGGAGAGATTTTTGGTTACATGGAGGTCAAATTTCTCAGCATCTGATAGAAGGAGGGATTGAGGACAACCTAACTCCTAACCTGTGTCCTGGGCACTTCTTAGAAATACTTGCAAGTGTGCTTCAGGAAGCCTCAAGACAGAAGCCAGATAAATGGTATAGAAGAATTGTTAGTCTCTCCCTTCGAATGCTTTGGGTTTTGGAGGAAGAAAAAGGGTACTTCAGGAGCTTACTCAGGCAGAAGGTCACTTAATGAACAAGAAGCAGCAAACACACTTCTAAATTATTGTTATTTTTTTGTCAAGTGCTCATGGTGAGCCAGAACAGGGAAACTTGGTTTTTCCTGCCACTGAACCCCTTTGCCCTCTGTGGTAGATAAGAGAGAAGATACCAGGCCAGGGTCCTATCCTTTTCTCCTTTCTGGCACAAGAGCCAAAGCCAATCTTGCAAACTGCACTTATATTGAGGTGTCTATCTTACCCCCTTCTCTAGGAAGGTATCTGTGGAGCTGGTTTTGATCATCTTGCTTGCTTATTCCTCTTTCCCATTTTATGCATCTCTGCCTCTGTACTCAACAGCACTTGACTTCTGGGTCCTGTCTCCACTCAGGCCTTGCTGCATTGCTCTTATTTCACTCCTGGTTTCTTTCTCACCACAGTCCTTTATCATTCTTTCCTCCGTTTCCCTGCATGTAGTTCTGTCTGACAGCCACTTTGTACCTCCTTCTGCCAGCCTTGAAAGGGAGTAGCAATCCAGTCTAAGTAAGGAACTCTTTTCTGCCACGCCTTTCCTGGTTTCTTCAACTTTATGAGCGATTGCCTTTCTGTTAGGCTCTCCCAAGCACGTTTGGGATGTAGAAATGGTTCTTGGCTCCAGCTCACAGGAGGAAATGGAGTGGGTTTTTGCTATGCTAAGGTTGGTGCCTGAGCAGCAGAATGAGTGTTTCCTGCTGTAGGCTTAGTAGTCGAATGCTCGAATAGCTTAAATATAACCAGTTATAGAACAGTAATAGACTGACCTGGTTTGTCTTAACTTCTCAGTGACATTAGAGAGTCGTAATGATGCTGGCCCAGTTAATCCCTGAGAATACTCAAAACTCCCAGCCAACCCTTGTTATCAAATTCTTTGAGGACCCTCTGGGAGTGTGTTAGTGTCCTACCAGTTTCACATACAATTAGACTGAGCGCATCATCTTCATTCCAGCGGAGAAAAAAAAATCTCAGATGAAGACATTTTCAGAGTTTACCTTGTATGCGTTTCTAGAGGGATTTTTATTTTGATCTTCAGACGCAGAATACGTGGATACTGGTTAACCTTTAGTGTGTATTTTGTGAGAGCTGGCATCTTGGGAAGTGATGCTGTATTTCCACCCAGTAAATCCAAACATAAGGATGTTTGTACCTTCCAGCACTTACTCAACAAGTCCACTGCCTTTCAGATGTAACAAGTTTACTGTATATTTGCAAATTAAATTTACAGCATATGTGCATTATAAATCTGTTGGCTCTGAGGTATGTAGTGCATTAAGCCTACATGTAGCAGGTTCTGTGCTAATATTAGCTTGAAAGTTACACTAACCTTTCTCATCTCTATCTCTGTCTGCTTCTGGCTATCACTTTCCAAAACACCCTGTGGGTTGGAGTCCTCTGCTTGTTGCTTGCTATTGTTTGGGCTTTAGTGAAACAGTCGACAAAACCTGGGCCTTGTTCATTTCTGCGTGAGTTCCAGAGGCTTTGCTGTACCTGTCCCATGCATCCCAAAGGCACTTGTGATGTGTTGCAGCACACCTGCATCTGCATTGTGGCTGTTTGTCAGGCTTCCAGACACCCTGAGCCAGAACAGGCTTACTGGAACTCTTGACAAAGGGCCAGTTCTTCCGTCCCCTCTCCCTTCATCTTGAGAAATTTTGGATGAGGGGAAAAAGTACATATGGAGAATATAGGGAGGTACAGCGGGGCTGAACACAGGTTCATTCGAAATGTACAGTTTATAACAAACTTTGTGTCTGAATACAAGGTGAAAAGTTTACAAAGAACAATCAAGGAGTTGACTTTGCTGTTACCTTCCTTTACAAGTTGAATTTTGTTGTTGTCGTCGTCGTCAAGATTGTAACCATATTTTTCTACTTCGTTCTAACTAGTTTAGTTAAGCTTGAGCTTTTGGGCCCTTGTGTGTTAAAGCTTGAATGCTAGGAGTGCTTACATTGGTAATGGAATGGAGATGCTCAGATGAAAACAGCTTAGAAGCCTGTAGTGGAATTGCACTCTGCAGCCCATTCAGTTACCAGAGGTGTTAGGTGACTGTTAGCTATGTGGTTCCTCTGGACAAGCTCTAG
The DNA here is from genome assembly GCA_033459285.1 of Clamator glandarius. Taxonomy (NCBI): domain Eukaryota; kingdom Metazoa; phylum Chordata; class Aves; order Cuculiformes; family Cuculidae; genus Clamator; species Clamator glandarius. Next base: position 991,066 of record JAUNZM010000254.1, read on the forward strand.
AGAGGGTTGAAAACTGCATGTTGCAGTGAAGACAGAAGGGGTTCCATGGCAGGCTTGCTGCTTCTTAGTTGCTGTTCTTTCAGAGGGCGCTGGAAATGAGGTGAAAATAGAGGTTATTGAACTGCTACTTACCTGTCTCTGTCTTTTTACTGCAGTCCATCCTTGGTAACCCAAGTGGCCTGTGGTCCACCACTCCGTTCAGCAGTTCCATTTGGTCAAGTAACCTCAACAGTGGCCTTCCCTTCACCACTCCAACCAACACACTGTCAGGCATCGATCTAATGGGTTGTGAGAACTCCTCTGCTGCTCCTCCTCCGCCCACTACTGCCACCATTGCAAATCCTGCTGAAGACATGGGACAGACCTACAATCCTTGGAGAATTTGGAGCCCAACAATTGGAAGAAGAAGTTCAGATCCTTGGTCTAATTCACACTATCCTCATGAAAACTGAAGTTAAGCAAAAGGGAAGAACTCCTATCCAGGTCATGATACAATTCTGAATGCAAATTAAATGCAAATTTTTGAAATATCATTTTCAGGCTGTTGCTGGTCATTGCTTCCCCCCAACCAGTCGTACTTTCCTCACTCGCTTCTTTTTAAAGTCTGTCCTGCGATACGGTAGCGTGAGATTGCAGATAAGCTTGAAAAAGTCTGGGTGCGGTCACAGCCCAACTACAGCCGGAGCCTGTAAATCTGAACAATTTCACTGGTTTCATCTTTTGCCACCTGCCATCTTTATTTAGGAAACAATTTGAACTCTAAAACGGTCCTGGCATGCAATACTTTCACAAAAAATACCGGTTTGAGTTTTTAAATTTTTTCCAGTATTATCCTCTAAGTTCTAATTTAAAATCAAAAGGGCACTTTGTGCTGAAATGCAGAGTATTTTTTTAAAATAAGGCTGACTTTGTTAACACAGGTTCTAAGAATGTAAAAAAGAAAACATAAAAATTCAACAAAAAACAACAAAACCAACAGGGAAACCTTAAGAGCAAAAAGGCTGAATGTACGAGCATTCTGTTGAGACTGTAATACACCTTCTGTGCTGTTTGTACATTTGTAAACCTGAATGCATTTTTAAGTTGAACTGAAATGCACACAGCCAAGACTTGTGGAAGAAACAAGATACCTTGTGCGTTTCTTACGGATACAACTTTGGGTTGTACTTTAAAATAAATACTGCTTTTTTCAAGATCTGCCTGCTGGAATTCTCTTCTCCTGGTGTTTTCAGAACTTGTGTGTGCACGAATCCACTTGGCAGTGGGAGCCTCCAGGCCAAAATCTACTGCGCATGGGGCCTCCTTTAACAGAAACTTGACTGCAGATGAATCCCAGCCTCTCGGCAGCGTGGGTTTGTGTAGCAGTGGAGAAGGAGAAATTGTTCTCAGGGTTACATGGTGCCACCCACTTGAAAACGTGCTGGGTAGTAAAATGCTGGGAAAATGTCTGCACTGTTTAAGTCTCCACATAGCTGGCAGAGCAGGAGCTGCTGCTGTTTATGGTGCCCCCACACTGCTGTAACTGCTCTTGTATAGGTCTGAACAAGAACTTCAACGTTTGCAGATAGTATTTCTGCTCCTTTAAGGCACCTGTTTCCCTTCACTAACAGTAAGGTAAATCTCAGTGACTCTACACGCTCACCCAAGCTGAAGCTGGGGAACAATGAACGCTTCCATTACAAGAAATCATTAACAATTATGTTCTCCCAAGTGACAGGGGACAGGGCAAGAGGGAATGGCCTCAAGCTCCACCAGTGGAGGTTCAGGCTGAACATTAGGAAAAAATCTTTCACAGAAAGGGTCACTGGGCACTGGCAGAGGCTGCCCAGGGAGGTGGTTGATTTGCCTTCCCTGGAGGTGTTTAAGGCACGGATGGACGAGGTGCTAAGGGGCACGGTTTAGTATTTGATAGGAATGGTTGGACTCAATGATCCGTTGGGTCTCTTCCAACCTGGTGATTCTGTGATTCTATGTTAATATTTATGATAGCAACATAAATTTACTTATGACTCAGTGGCACTGAGTAAAGTTTACAGCAGCAGATTTTTATCGGAATCCATCCTTTAAAAGAGTTAGAACTCTAGATTTGAGTTAAATGCTAAGAATATCATATGCAACAAAATGAGTGTTAAATAAATAATTGAGATGTAAGTGTAAGCTCACATTATATAAACAAAATCGCAGCAGCTATCACATTGCTATTTTCTTGCTGCCACCAGCAGCAGCTGACGATAAAGGTCTCTGAAATGGGAACTTGCTGGAACTACTTTCTCCTTAAAATTTGGGTATTTCTAGAACCTTGCAAGGTCATGAAATGTTCAGCTTGCATTTGTATGTAATTTCTTTCTGAGTAACTGGGCAAACGAGTCTGTTACTGCACACACAGTAAAGAAGAAGTAGTTCTGCTGCTGACGTGCTGGGGCCTGCTCCTCTGTAAATGGAACCTGGGAAGATAACTAACAGTAACTTCAAGGTGAAAGAGGCTGCTTAAGGTAATGTGCCGCATCTTTTTCCCAGCGAATGTTTATATTACAATTAATTCTATGGAGGACAGAAGCAGAAATTAATTCTGAGATACCAACAGTCCTTAGTGGTTTAAGCAGTTGTGAGCACAGGAAAAGACTTGAGCTTTAAAAACATTTGCCTTTGAACAAGACAAAGCAACACAAGTAATTTAGACTTTTTTTTTTTCCCCAAAAAAATGTGAGCCATTCCCTTGTGTTAATGCAAATAACCTCTGCCACCTTTAGGATATTCCTAGTGCTTGCTATTGAAGAGATTCTTCTTGACCACTGATTAAATATTACTTCAATTCCAATGGTGAAAAAAACTGAACTGTCCACGTCTTTGATGCTTGGTTTTCTGTTCCTGAAGAGAGGAAAAAGCGTGTCCTTCTCCCTAAATTTATAAGGAAAATGTCCTAGGCCTAAGGACTTCCTACTTCTGGTTGTCCTGTCTTCCTTCCCTCTACTCCGACGTTATTTCGAACCAAATGATTCTGTGATTCTGTGGAAAAGACCTTTGAGAACATGGAGTCCAACCATAGCTGTTCACTACTACACCCTATCCCTGAGCACCTCAGGTGCACCTTTGAAGGCTACCTTGACTCAGTTCTGTGTACTTATAGGAAGCAAAAGAACCATCTTAAAAAGAAATCCTAGTTCTAACTGATGGCGTTTAGGTGAAATAAAATCTAGGCAAAGATTAGGGATTCCTAAAAAAAAAAACCTCTGTGTGTGGTAAGTACATGCACCATGCAGGTTTCGCTGCCTTCTCCCCACGGGCAATCCTTGCCAGCTCTTGTGGCACAATCCCTCTGCGTGCATCGAAAATGCATTCAAAATTGCTGAAACGGGGAGGAAGGTAGGCGAGGCGCCAGAAGCATCCACAGGCATCCCAGAACAAGCAAGAGGATGGGCCTCTTCTGGTGAGGTTGAAACAAAAGAAAAGGCGGTTTTGGCAAGGCACGTGTCTAGTCTTACATAAAAACCCAGATGGAGATGAAAATGTTGCAGCCTGCTTGAATGACATAAATATATACAGATAAAAGAACGTGGGGAGAAGTCAGAAGCTCGGAAGCAAGAGCAGACTTTGTTTTCAAAAGCGGAATGAACAAGACTGGCAAGGAAGCTCCACCTTGAGTAAAAAGACCAGAACTTAAAGCTGTTCTTCAGCTTAAAGCACTGGGAAGACCGGCTGTCCTGGAAACGAGGGAGCTCACGGCCCTTCTGATATTATAAAACATTTCAGAGTAGCATGAGGGCCAAACTATAACGAGTCAGCTCTTCTCTGCCAGACCTGGAAGCTACCGGGAATGCAAAGTTCCCTGCAAAGAAGATAAATAATTACTGTTAATGTTGGTAATTATGTTGGTGCTCCTAAAGGGCAGCTCTGTTCTGCCAACGCTGTACAAACAGACTTGTAAAGCCTGAGAAGTTTCTGTAGTAAAACCAGAAAGCCTGAAGTCAGTGAGTGTGGTCCTAACATGAGATCAGTTTAATCAGCACAAGCTCTGTTTCAAAAAGAAAGGCATTAAGAGATTGTTGTTAAAGACTGTATCAGAACAGGATATAAAATTCCAGCTGAAGGACAGTTAGTGCTTAGCTCATGGATAGAGACCAGCAAACCAGTGAACACATCTGGGCCCAGCCCTGGCCGTGGCTCTGGTGGCAGCGGTATGTGCCATAGCTTGGCCGCTGCCCTGAGAGAGAAATTCGGACCTGGGGAAAGCTTAAGGATGGCACAAGGCTGCAGAATGTGAGCACAGAGGAGATTCTGAACACTGAAGCATCATTCATGGTCAAATGGTACGGACGTTGTCCACAAACTGTCTGCCCAACCCAACAAGAGGTAAAATTGAGAGTGCCCAAGTGTTTACCTTCACCAGGTAAGAAGCAGCGATCTTTCACTTAAACTATTTCACCCAGAGTGATATTTTACGCTAAATACAGCTTCGACTCAGCCTTGTCTGGTTTTCCAACCTGTAATTATGAGTGAGTTTTCTTTGGTGTTTCGGCCTCATGAAACAGTGACAACTTCATCTCGCAATGAGTCAGTTTGTTAGAAGACGCGCGGCTTGGATTTGAAACAACCCGGCTTCTACTGTGTGTTTGCGGTGACTGGGAGAGTGTTCAGTCACCTCATTTTAAACAGGTTCTGCTTCAAAATTGAATCTTTCGCCTTGTAGCTGTTTTCATCTAATGCCAGTCAAGCATGGACTTCACGTTCAAGTGGTACTTTAATCACATCAACAATAAAGCATTTAACAGGATGGTGGAACCAGCAAGCTCTTTAGCAGCTCTCTGAACAACCACTAACCACGCTTAGACTGGGTTGGATGGGGCCTTGGGCAGCCTCATCTAGTGAGATGTCCCTGCTTGTCGCAGCAGGGTTGGAACTGGATGATCTTTAAGGTCCCTTCCAACCCAAACTATTCTATGATTCTGTGCTTATTATGACTCGTCTGCTACTTAGATGCTGTGTGTTATGGCAGCAAGTAGAGCATAACATATATATATATTTATACACATACACAAACAGCAAAGAAGAAATCAAACAACTGGAAAGCAAAGCCACAAGCATCTGCAGGAGCCAGAGACAACGCAATGAAGGACTAGCCTGAACTTTAGGGCACTAGTAAAAATTGTCTTAAGAGGTAACAAAAAAAAATCACCTAATGAAAATGTTGCCGTATTTTCTGGGTTATGAGGACTGTCCTGAACAAAACTCATTTTTTAACAGAATTGCGTAAAGGTAGCTGCTCAGCTCCAAAGCCACCAGCTGCCCTTGAATGGCAGATCACATTGCCCCAAGAGAAATGCATGAAGTGGAAGTGCCAAGAAAGGTATTATGGCTGATTCCCAAGGAAACCCCCTTCAGGTGTTTATTTTTTCAAGCTAGGATCACCAAATACTGGTCCTTCAGGATGGGCCCTATCTCTGCCTGCTGTAAAGCAAGTGTTTGAGTCAGTGCCATGAATTTTGGATTATATGGGATCTTCAGGGTTTACACTCAGTCTCTCCTGAAGTTTTACAAGATCGTAGAATGGTTTGGGTTAGAAGGGACTCTAAAGATCATCCAATTCCAATCCCTCTGCCATGGGCAGGGACACCTCCCACCAGCCCAGGCTACTCAAGGCCCCGTCCAACCTGGCCTTGAACCCTCCAGGGATGGAGCAGCCACAGCTCCCCTGGGCAACCTGTGCTGGTGCCTCCCCACCCTCCATAATACTCAAGTAGTCCTTGAGCGGCAGCGGGACGTGAGTGGGACATTCTAGCACTGTAATAACAGGCTCCATGTGGGATGCAAGCCAAAGAGTACTTGCAGGAGGTGAAGCAAGCAGATTGTCCTTGAGTCCAAGCCAGACTCTCTTGCAAGCTGTAAAAAAAAAAAAAAAAAAAAAAAAAAAGCAGTTAAATTACTCGCCCTAAATAAGAGGGAGGATCTGGAGCCTGGTGGGCTGCAAGAGACAAAAGGTGTTGGCTGGAGGGGGTGCAGAGCATGGAGGGTGTGTGGGGAAGATCCCTCTAGGAAGGAGGTACCAGCTCTCCATTTTAGAACTCTGAGTCGAATAAAATATTCCCAAGGAAAAAAAAGCATAAATTAGCTATTCTGGAAAGATTCCTGAGCGTTTTTTTTGTATGGGCCCGTGGCAGGATGAAGTCACTTGTGGTGCTTTCGCTCAGTTATAAGGAGCTTGCTGGAAAGCAATTTCTACCAGGAAATTGAGCACTTGGAGCAGCTTCTGCCTCACCCAGGATCACTCACTGGCCCATTCCGGAGTTATTTTCAGGGAAGAAAATACTCACTGGGAAGAGGATATTATCCTACTTTATGGCAATGCAGAAGACAACAGAAGCTGGGGAGGTGAATCACTGTCTCTCAGGAGGGAAATACAGAGAAGCTGGAAGCAAATGAGAGGCTGAAATACTCCTTGGTGTGCTCCTTCCCTGGATGCTGTTGGCTTTCCAGAAAGGGAAAGGACGTTTATCCCTTTCAGCATTACATCCCCCGTCCTCCTGGCCCAGCCCGTCCTTAGCAGTCAAGTTCATTCTGCCAACACTGAGGAGTTTGGTGAATAAGAATGAAGAAAGCCCCTAAAAATAGACAATATTCTGCATTAAATGGTTATGACTCAGCTTATGGCTCACAGGGACATTCCTGTTGTGCTGCATAAACTAGGAATCTTTTTTGGACAACAAGAATTTCAAAGAATATTCACTGACATCTGGTTCCAATCCAGCAACACAGAATTTTCTTCCTCTGAGTTTCTGACACAAGTCTGAGTGCCAAACTTTGCTCAGATTTGCTTGCCTGTCAAATTCTGCTCTGTGGCTGAAGGCTTGGCCTCCAATTCAAGGGAGGGGTGGGGTGTAAAAATCAACAGAGCTTAAGAAAACATCAATAGTGCCTTAATGCTTCAGTTAAGCTGGGCAAGGGCTGTGGCAGGATGGAATATCTTACCTGCTTTAAAATACTGGGGGTGAAGACATAAGGAAAAAAACTGTTCAGCTACATTTAGAAAGTTAGCAACGTGGATTTTTTGTGTATGTGTGAGGAAGGGAGGGAGGAAAGGAGGGATAAAAGATGTGCTCCAAAAGGTTAACTCATCACAGCTCAAACAGAAAGCAAATGCTTGAGCTACTAGCAGCACAGAATGTCTCCTTGTTACCCAGAGCTTAATTTCAGATATGCAAATGAAGGACTTGGGAACCGGCTGAACCCACGTTTCAGGTAAATTAAATGAGAATGAGCTGCATTGTGAGCTGACTTTGTGCCCTTGCATCTATCAAGTGCCTGCAAAAAAAAAAAAAAATCCATGTGATGCAGTTATTAGAACACTAAAACTGGAATATTGCTGGAGTCAGCAGGTTCAGCCCCAGGGAGCATCAGAAAATGGGTAGTATTTGTGCTGGCTTTAGTTCTAAATGGAGCTTCTGTGTGAAAAGTCACTGCTTTGGTCTATAGAGCAATATTAACTCATGGGAAAAAAGATCTCAGTAGGCTTTCAGGAATTCTGATTAAATCAGCAAACTGGAAAACACTTGCCCTAACTCAATAAATTTGAGTAATGACATTTCCTCTGTCTGCTTGGTGAAGAGTGAGTCCTACTCTTTGGACAAACAGCACCCCTCTGTGGCTACAAGCAGCATTCAGGAACCACCTGGCCTTAAAGTTTCCTCTACAATTTCTCCTGAAACTTTGAAAAAAAAAAAAAATCTCAGCTATAATAAATAGCAGCGTTTTACTTTAATGAGTTTTACACTGAGTAAATTAACTCCGCTTTCCCCACCACTAGTCTATACAGCTATCGTTCCTCAACGATAAAGACGTGCCCAAACATATCAGTGTCTTTCCCAAAACCCTAAACCAAGAGCAACTGGAAAGTTCTTGCTGTTCAGTGTTCCTGGAGAAGGGGAGGCTGAGGGGAGAACACATTGCTCTCTACAACTACCTGAAGGGAGGTTGTGGAGTGCAGGCAGCTGGCCTCTTCTCCCAAGTGACAGGGGACAGGACGAGAGGGAATGGCCTCAAGCTCCGCCAGAGGAGGTTCAGGCTGAACATTAGGAAAAATTTTTTCACAGAAAGGGTCATTGGGCCCTGGAACAGGCTGCCCAGGGAGGTGGTTGATTCACCTTCCCTGGAGGTGTTTAAGGCACAGGTGGATGAGGTACTGAAGGACATGGTTTAGTGTTTGATAGGAATGGTTGGACTCGATGATCCAGTGGGTCTTTTCCAACCTGGTGATTCTGTGATTCTATGGTGAAAGTCCACAAATTGTGGCACCCTGTTCATCATAACAGGCTTTTAATGCTCTTCCAGCACAGTATCACAACATGACAGACAACCTTAATGCAATCAAACTGTTTGTTTCCTCCATTTATTTCAATAGTTCTTTCACCAAACTGTTGATAAATGAACCGCTTTTCTATCTTTCCCCTTCTATGTGCTTTCAGTGTCTTTTCTTCTATATCTGCTCACCTGGACTGGGGTGACTCCTGGCTTAGCTCTCCAACAATCAGTTGACAGCGTTAACCCTGCCCTGTGAGACATTGCAACTCTGCCAGTGCCCAATGACCCTTTCCGTGAAATGATTTTTCCTGATGTCAAGTTGGAACTTCCCCTGGTGGAGCTTGAGGCCATTCCCTCTTGTCCCGTCCCCTGTCACTTGGGAGAAGAGGCCAGCACCCTCCTCTCCACAACCTCCCCTCAGGTAGTTGTAGAGAGTAATAAGGTCTCCCCTCAGCCTCCTCTTCTCCAGGCTAAACAACCCCAGCTCTCTCAGCCGTTCCTCATCAGGCCTGTTCTCCAGCCCCTTCACCAGCTTTGTTGCCCTTCTCTGGACTCGCTCCAGAGCCTCAGCATCCTTCTTGTGGTGAGGGGCCCAGAACTGAACACAGGACTCGAGGTGCGGTCTCACCAGTGCCGAGTACAGAGGGAGAATAACCTCCCTGGACCTGCTGGTCACACCGTTTCTGATACAAGCCAAGATGCCATTGTCCTTCTTGGCCACCTGGGCACACTGCTGGCTCACGTTCAGTCTCTGTCAACCAACACCCCCAGGTCCCTCTTCTCCAGGCAGCTTTCCAGCCAGGCTTCTCCCAGTCTGTAGCTCTGCACAGGGTTGTTGTGCCCCAAGTGCAGGACCCGGCATTTGGCCTTGTTAAACCTCATGCCGTTGGTCTCTGCCCAGCAGTCCAGCCTGCTCAGATCCCTTTGCAGCCTCCCGACCCTCCAGCAGATCCACACTTCCTCCCAGCTTGGTGTCATCTGCAAACTTGCTAAGGGAGCATTCGATGCCTTCATCCAGGTCATTGATAAAGACATTAAACAGGACTGGACCCAGGACTGAGCCCTAGGGAACCCCACTTGTCACTGGCCTCCAGCTGGATTTAACTCCATTTCCCACCACCCTCTGGGCCCGGCCATCCAACCAGTTTTCCACCCAGGAGAGTGTGCGCCCGTCCAGGCCAGAGGCAGTTATTAGAACACTAAAACAGGATACCTTACATACTCTCCAATAGATAAAGCGTATCAAGCCAAGGAACGTGGAAACCTTTATTTTCATTCACCACAAACGCATTAAAACTAAGCCACCATTTGTTACTCTTGTCAGTTCTTTATTGGTTTTCATCCTAAAGACTAGCACATTTACAGCATACATGGATTGGATGAACTAGAATATATAAAATGGTAGCCATATGTTTATGATATATTAATACTGCCCAAAACCAAATAAATAAAAATATTTCAATGCACAAAGCTTGGCAAATACAGTTGTGTTGGGACAAACCAGTGTTGTATTATACAATAATTTTACATGTATAAATGAAACAAAAGGCAACTGTGCTGTAGGTACTTTCACGGAACATACACAGAACGTACTTGGCAACAGTTTTCTTTTTTTTTTAAATCTTTGCATGTTTTATAATTTAAAAAAACGTACTCAAAAAAGAACATTAGACAGAACTTCATTTTACAGTAATCCTTAAGTTCGCCTCTCCTGTGCAACAGAAAAAGCTGATTTCACCCTTGTGAAGCGTCCTATGTGGATTTCAAGTTTCACAGTTTCTCTTTTTTTGATGCACTGCTCGAGATCTCACTGCTCCTTGCGCCCTTTAAACCAGCCTGTCGATGTGCATGTGCTGACAAGGTTGTATATATTAAAACGCTAGCTGGACAACAGCGTTTTACACGTAAGCATACTGAAATCGGAGTATTTTGAACAAAACGATGCAGTACTTGGGACTGGTATCCCACCACTTTAGAAAAGTGAGCAAAACCCATGCACATACAAAACTCGGCAACTTCTTGCTGATGACATGGGTATAACAAATAAATAAAAGATCACTAAACTCTAGAGAAGATCTGATGATTGTTGGCCAGTCTTAATCGACTGGCTCTGATCATTGTTAAAACAGATCTCTTGTTGTTTTCTTCTGAAGTGGAACATTGGAAGGTTTTTATTGTAACAATACAGGACTTAAAATACAATTAAATACGTTTTGAAATACACAAAATAAAACTGTCAACCCATAAAAACTAAGGGATATAAAGAATTTAGTTTATACAAAAATAAATATAGATTTAATAACGGTCCAGGGACTGCAGGTTGGGCAGAACTAATGGACTAACATGTCTAAAGCGATCCCATCAAAAAGGTTTTTGCCATACATTTTTTTGTATATTAGCAACATAATAAAATATAATAAATAAACATTAATTTATCAGTCGGTGAACAGGGTTTGCAGAGTTTCCAAGGGGCTGTTCTACTGCAGACAACCTGTTCAGACCTGGGATAGGTACTACAATATAGCGGATTTGCACAGAATTCTGTGTTTTGTTATCCTGGGGAGCCTGAAAGAATGGTGACAAGGTGATTCTCCCTGACCTGCCTTGGTGACATGCTGCTCAGCATTAAACTGCAAGAAGCAAAATGCAAAAACTGCTAGACCTGGAACCCCCAAACCTGCATGGGAGCAGAATGGACATGACTGATTGATAGAGCAGTGACAGCACAGACAAACATCAGTGAGAGCGAGAAAGAAACCAGAAAACAGCCATATACTTACCTGGCTGTTGCTACTCTCACAAGAACAAATGAGCAGTTTTTTCTATCCTAAAGCTTAGATCCTTAGAAACCAAGAAGGAAAGGGCACAATGTGCTGAATGAAGCTCACTAGAGCTTTAACCCTGTTAAAATTTGGAAATTAAGGTTTAACTGCTTTTTAAAAAGCTATCTTAGCTTCAAAGGCATTCCTTGGGAGATTACTTCCATGGAGACCTGTCAAAGATTATTTTTATCGAGTGCTATCAAACTGATCACCTTTTTCATAAACGCAGAACAAATCTGCAGTTCTCACGCATTAGCAGTAGCAGGTGGACAGCTGCTAATGCTAACTTTCTGTTAACTTGGGCCAATACTGTCTTCTTCAGAAATACTCTGAGAACAGTCATACTTTCTCCCTCCCCCAGCACTCTGAATATTTACCTAGGTAAAATGCAAAGCTAAACAGAAACCAGTTTTGGTTATGGGGTAACAGGGATGCGTTGGGCACTTTGAGCATTTTTGTATCGTCATACAAAATTGATATGGGGAAAAAAATAATCGAACACTAATCAAGAAAAGATAACCCCCCAAGATACTCATGCTTACGATCCAGAAGTGATATAAAAAAACATGGGTAAAAATCTGTTAATTAATATACAGTACCATGGAACCTACTGAATAGGTCACTGGCCTTATTCTGGGAAAGTACAGGGGGAAACTGCTGCTGGCATTAATGGTTAAGCATCAGTATGTTTCTAAAACAGTTAAAATCATTTAAGATGTGTGCCCAGGTCCTTACCTGCCAAAGACGACAGGAATTTGTCTTATTTGGATGGAACTAGAAACTAGACCTCGTACTCCTGGCCTTTTAAGAGTTGGTAATTTCATATATGAAGATGGCACCTTACGTACAGCAAACCAATTTATACTCCTGGCTTTAATTTGACGATTGTTTTTGAAAGTTAAACTTCTGTTTCTTGATTGTAACAATACATTCTACAGTTATCAGACTGTCTAGGATTCCATCCCTTTTTATTTACAGCTTTTGAGTTTTACTCTCAGTTTTAAAAAGTTTATGAAAAGCTCGATCTCAAGTCAACTCGGTATAAAAAGACGTTACGTGTAACAGATGCCTAAATGCCGTTCCTAGAGTCGTTGCCCAGCGAGGAGGTACCTAGCTATTTGCATACTGGTGATTATTAAGTAGCACAATATCTGTTCATCTCACATACACTGAAGGCTATTTAAATGGGCAGAGAGTCATCACACTATTCTCAAGCTAAGGTGTCAGAATAATTGTTACTATAGATTCCAATTCCGTAAGTAACATGCTCTGCATAACCTAGTGAGACGTACAAAAAGGTTATTTATCTCTTCTGGATGACAAAATCATATATTAATCTAGAGTGTATCCACGTGTTTTAATGGAACAGCAATTAAAGGACATAGTATGCTTATGTTTCAACTTTTCCATAAGTTCCTTCTGGAGGCCTGTAATACTTTGGGAAAGCCTTCAGTTGCAGGGAATTAAATGCATACTTGCGACATCCAACATTCTTCATTGTATTTTCTCGCCGACAACCCTCACTGGGGAAAAAAAACAAGCACAAAAAATGACAGCAGTAAAAAGGGAAAAAAAAAATAAAAGAAGACTTAAACTAAGATGAAATGAACTGGTTATTTTACAGCTTTAACAAAAAGTTGGTTATATTTCATGAGTGTTTAATTAATTTGCCACTGCAAATATTAAAATGATGGCTTATCATACAATGCTAGTAAGAAGCACACAGAATGGACACATGCTATGTCTGATCGCTAGTTTTGCATTTCTAAAAAGCAGCAGTGCATCTACTGAACATGTTCTTTCGTGACGGTTTCATGTATTTCAGGGTACGCCATTGTGGCGTTTATATGCCACGTCATTGCACAAAGGATGCCAAGAGATTGCTTAAAAGCAGTTCTGCTAATTTATTAGTATATTAAGCTTAAAACCCGCTGATCTCTCAATAAGAGCTTTAAAGTTCTTCTATTGTTCCCTGTAGGTCAGTACTATCAGTACATACTTAAAAATTAGAGCTGACAGAAAAATAATGACTTTCCAGCTATCTCTGCATGCACAAAATTGCCTTGAAAACCAACACACACTAACAAAAAAAATCTTAATAATGAAATAGCAGTTTTGTGTGGCTGCAAAAAAGATCAGCTGCCTTGACAGTCACCACCTCAATGAAAGAAAGCTGTGAAGAAATAAATTGTTATCCAATGTTATGGTGCAACTGCCCCACATTACAAAGAGGTTCTTTCTGTGCTACAATAAAAAACTACTCCAGTTTTAAGGCTTCTTTACACTTGTAAATCTACTTCAGAGTTCCTTTGATTCTAACCAAAAACAGACATACAAAGAGGAAGCACTTATCATCTAAATATATGTTATAAATCAATTTAGGCTTGCAGGAGAATGTCTTTCCCCGATAGAGAACTGAAACCTAAACAACAAATACCGGAACTTCATGGCAAAACGTACAGTACACCATCTTATGGTGGAAATGTCATGTTATTCCTGTCTGGGAGATAGATGGCTGCAGCATCTACCAGGTAAACTGTGGTCACCTGATTCCAAAGGCAGGTTTGGATTCTGGTTCAGTTTAAACGCTCTCTTGCTCTTACAGACTGCACTGTTCTTCTAATTTTGGTTAATTAAACCGATTGTAATTATGTTCTGCATGGCCCATCTACTTTGACTTCACAAAACCTTATAACTTTTTGCTTTTAAGAAGCTGTTCATGCAAGTTCGAAATTTATCTCCGGAGCACATTCAGCAGCTGCATTTATAGGATGGATCATACACAAAGACACTACTTCTATGGCACTGCTTAGTGCTTCACAGATTCCTCCCCAAAGGCTGATGCAGTCTAATAGATTCATCAAAAATCTGCACAAATTATAGCTCAGATTACTCGTAAAAAGATTTAACTAGCAAATATGAGATGCCAGATGAGCATTTTCACTCTAAACTGAATAATTCTGTTCATTATTAATTCCACTTCCACTGGTTATTGCACATGTCTCTCTAAAGAGAGAGTGACAAAGACATATTTCATAGAATCATAGAATGGTTTGGGTCAGAAAGGACCTTAAAGATCATCCAGTTCCAACCCCCCTGCCATGGACAGGGATACATCCCACCAGACCAGGCTACTTAAAGCTCCATCCAACCTGGCCTTGAACACCTCCAGGAATGGTGCTTCCACAGCTTCTCTAGGAAACCTGTGCCAGTGCTTCACCACTCTCACAGGAGAAAATTTCTTCAGAATACCTCATCTAAATCTCCCTTCTTTCAGCTTAAAACCGTTCCCCCTCATCCACTGCACTCCCTGATAAAGAGCCCCTGCCCAGCTTTCCTGTAGGCCCCTCCTACCATCCCATATTTTTCCTGCTGGAGGCACACAAGCAGTATGCACTACAATATTTTAAATCTGAACATCTGGCTGAAAGCACTGACCAATCTAAAATAACAAAAAAAGAAAAAAAAAAAAAAAAAAAAAGACAGTGTCTTGTCCCCACTGGAGTTTAAGAAATAAAGTAATTACATTGTTTTCAAAAAGCCTAGGCTTTCAATCCAGATGAATTTAAGAGCAGTCTTACTGCAAGCCTAGTGATAGGCATGAGCAAGGACTTCATACTTTATCTAAAGAGACAAATAATCTCAGGGACTTCAGTGGAGATCCTACTACTAAAGTTATTTTCACACCTTTTTAGATTGAACCCAGGACACTAATATCCTCATCGCAAGAACAAGGCCACAGTCCAACCTGACATTCCTTCACTCTGTAAAAATGCAGATTTTGGAACCCATAGCAAATGAACCAGTGTTAATCGGAAGGAAGAGATACTAGCACAGGACATGGATGTGTCCAATACCATCACACTACAATTTAAAATCTCATCAGGAGGAAGGCTTCACCTAAATTCATAGCAACTAAAAAGAAATAGGATACATGCGTATATAAAATAAGGAGACTGAGAGGAGACCTCATCGCAGTTTACAGCTTCCTCACAAGGGAAGGAGGTGGAGCAGGCGCTGATCTCTTCTCTCTGGTGACCAGTGATAGGATACGAGGGAATGGCAGGAAGATGTGCCAGGGGAGGGTTAGGTTGAGTATTAGGAGAGTGGTGGCACAGGCTCCTCAGGGAAGCAGTTGTGGCCCCAAGCCTGACAATATTCAAGAAGCACTGGGGCATCAGCTTCAGACACATGGGGTGAATGCTGGGGTTGTCCCGTGCAGGGACAAAAGTTGGACTCAAAGATCCTTGTGGGTCCCTTCCAACTTGGGTCACTCTATGACTCTATATGTGTGCATCTACATGGTTTTTTTCTGGGCTTTTTTTTTGTCTTTTAAGAATTAAATTGGAAGAACAGTGAGAAAAAATGCCAGGAGATTGTGTACTGTACAGTTTGATCTCATGAAGACAAATATAACAACATACTTCAATTTTTTTAGTTAGAACATTCACCAAATTTAGGATTTTATTCTATTTTTTGTTATTTTTTCTTTTTTTTTTTAGCTTTCTCTCAGAAGCTTTGAAATTCCACTAAAACGGATAACAAAAGTTACAGCTACCTATGTTTTTGAGCAAGTTAATAATAGTAAAAAGTAGAAATCACAGTATTAGAAGTATTCTGCTCAGAAGCCCAATTTTCTGTCATCTCAGGCACCAAGCGAAGTAAATGCCATTATGAGTTTAGCAAAGTACACTAAATGAGGTTAGGCTTTGTGATTAGCTATTGCTATTGACAAGCTCTGCCAGATCACTGCATCACTGCATGTGTTGCATCACAACAAAATCCTTCCGTTTAAATAGGCCTCTCCTAGTTTACTGTTATATATAAATGATGATCAAATGATATCCGCAATTATTCTGCAAGATTAAACTAGGTAACCCGCTTTAGTCTCACCACTTAAATGAACGTTGACCTACCATCATTCATTTTTCTCTAAGACACTATCAACATCATAATTTATTAAAGCTGTCCAGCACTTAAAAATGGAAATAACAGTAATATTTAGTCTAGCGTAATTAAAACAAAGCCCAGCGGAAAAACCTCAAGTCCATCTACTAAAGCAGCTAACTGATACCTCCCTTCCTCTCGCCTGAAAGATTAAAGACCAAGATCTTTAACTTCTAGGATGATAATGACCCTGTTTCAGAGTAAGTTCTACCAGAGCACCTGAAACAGATAATGGATCATTAGCAGGCTAATGCCAATTACATCCTCTTCCTGTCCAGAAGTCACTCTATGTCTTTGATACATTACAAAATGCAGATCTACAAATAGAATTAAATAATCCTGCATGCAGTGTACTGCAAATTGTCTTCTTGAGTGGGTACACTAGTCTATTGGAACATACTTAACCATGAGAAAGGAACAACACTACGGTTCTACAAACTGTTTAGTAATGTAATTTGGCTATTATGCTTTGGAATGAACGTAGAAATTTGTTTATTTCTTTAAATAAATTTCTTATAATTTCTTACAAACCCCACCCGTGCTTTTATTTTTCTCTTCATACCTCGTAAAAATGAAAGGCAAGATTAGCATACACTTTAAATATACAAAAAGATACAAATTCTTTTCAGATAGAGTTCCTTTCTCTGTAATACATGAAACAAGTAACACAAAACTGTATTTGGTAAGAGATCTTCAGGCCGGCTAAAGTAATGAGGTAACAGGCCAATGTCAGACTATGTTACAAGCACTGAAAGCAGAACAATAATTTAAAGTTTCAATACAATTATTTTCTGATAAAATAATCTGATGTATATTTACAGTTTAGTACAATAGAAACGTAAAATTGTAAGGCATAATAATAATTCTTGGCAGACAATGCTATGACACATTCCTTTGTCCAGCAGGTACCAAGTGGCAATACACATTCAAGCACTTTTTTTTTTTTGTTTTATTTCTGTTTTGTTTTTTAACCTTATCTTCACTTGCAACGTAATCTGGCCACCAGGTATGCTATGCTCAGAAATAGCCACACAATCAGTAAATTGGGGCTGAGAGCTAGTAAAGGAATAGAGTAGAGGAGGCTGGGATCTAGTCTGAAATCTCGGATGGGCACCAAGCCACTCAAGTTCTTCTGGGTGACTACCTCCCGTGTTCCAATGCTGTGAAAAGGAAGAAGGTTGGGAGGAGGGAAAATAAAACAGAAAGGAAGACAAACATGCAAATGAATGTTTAAAAAGAGATGGCAACACAAGGTGGTCAAAAAAATGAAAAAATCATGGAAGAAAGCACAACAAAACCAGAATATGAAGTAAAGAAAGAGTGGAAAACATCTCAAAAATATGTATCAGCAGAATTACAGAAATAAGGAGAGGGAAAGAGAATAAAAGAGAAAAATAAGAAAGAAGTACTGTAGTCTACTGAAAATAAACACATGTAGGTTGAACACAAATGGTTTTCCATGTTCATTCTTTCAGATTACTAGGCAATAATACCCCATGCTGCTCTGCCATGCTTTCGCATGCTGTAAAGTGGAGCTCTGAAAAGCAAGCTGAACATGAATAACCATTATAGTATTTGACCCTTTCAAACATCTTTTCATGTAGGCTGCAGTGAAACAGTTTAACTTCTTAGCTACCTGCTCAATATGTAAACAAAAAAAACACCCCAAACCACTCATTTATTTTTCTGCTTCAACATGAATTCAAGTGTGTATCAGTATGCCCTCCAAAATGCATGTATCTGAAGTGCCTAAACATATGCTCGTGAAGGCAAGACATACTGTGCAGCCTGACTCATTATGCTCCTGCTTCCCACACTGCTTTAAGCACAGAAGAACTATCTTGGAGAACATCTCTTCAGGTGACCTGAGGCTTTGGAGTGCAGTGTTTCAATCTGGAGCATTTTTATACCCTGCTCTTATTTAATTCAATTCTTATTTATAGTTTAAAAAGCAACAACTAAGTGCAACCGTGAGCCTGACCCTGTTAGAAGTGGTGCACTCACTCCATCTGTAAAAGGTGATAGGTAACCTTGCTGGTTGTGTAGCAGGGCTAGGTAACCAACCAACAGACAGTGTCTTGGAGGACATCAGAGATACCCTGGAGGTGGTAAAAGAGAAACAGCCTTCAGATGCTGGTGACACTTCAAGTTGAATGGAATTAGGTTGGCAGGAAACTAAACAAACTGTATTTCTGATCCGGGTTAACACATCCAAATCGGTGACCAAAATATGTTTTCACTGCTGGTGCCTACACTGTATAAGAGCGGATCAAGTCTGTGATGCCTAAAATCCCAATTACATTTGTAGCAAGGGGAGAAGAGATGTACCCTCAAAGAAGAACCAGCAATCACACTTGGCAGTGTGAAGGGGAAGTAGGATACACAGCAATATCTAGGCTTGACTAATTTCCACATGGAGACTGCACTGAACCACAGCAGAGGTTTGAGTTTTCTCCATCAGCCAATAGATTTTGCCCTAATCCGGATAAAAGGAGCACCTGAGCTCACGGCTGACCGGAGGAGTGGAGATAGAAATTGATGCAACTGCCACTTCCCACATATCTGAAAGGCAAGTACTCTCCTTCCTGCCTGGGCTACTAGCGAATGACGAGAGCATACACAGGAATATATCTGATACACGTTAATAAAAAGCAAATGTATTTGTTGACAGTTGCCTGGGCATAAATATGCACTGAAAGGTATTCAAAATATAGAAAGACCTCTGAAGCAGATGGTGAGGGAATATCAAAGGAACTGGGTGTGCTCTATGAAGAGAAGGCTGGCGTTGACTGGAAGGTAGAGGATAAAGGTGCAACAGAATAGTCTGAAGGAAGAAAATGTTTTAGGATACAGATAAGGAGGTAAGACAATAGGAGAGGAAAACAAGTAAGAAGGCTCAAAATGACAATCTAGCATTATGAAACACACGTGCCAAATCTCTATCACTACAAATTACTATCGAGCTACTCAGTTTCACACCTAAATGTAGGCACAGCCACATATAGTAGGAATGGAGGCAGTGCTGGAAGGTACTTTTGCTGTCACTGTTACCCCATGTAGATGCTTCCACCAAAGGGACGAAAAGCCACCCTCACCCTTTCATAATACCAAATGTAACAAATTGTACATGGTGCCTCACATCAAAACATTCACCTGCAGACCACCTCTAAGAGAGGACCAGGGAAAAGGGACAGAGCAAATTCTTTTCTAATCCACCTTGGATATGGGAATCCTCTCTGTGTGGAGTGGCCAGGGCTGCCTGTGCTGGACACAGCTGGCTCCGACAGACCCACTGCAGGGCACAGATGAGCCACAACAGTGGTGCCTGGGGAAAGCCTGCGTAAGAAAGTGCAAAACACTGCATGTCAGTGAGGAGTAATGGGAAAAGACATGAGAAACAGGCCTGCGAGCACCACCAAAATCAGAGAAGGGGAGGCAGTAGCCCTGGCACTGGTGTAGAGGTTCCCCTGCAGCCATGGAGAAGACCACGGTGGAGTAGATATCCACACTGCAGCCCGTGGAAGACCACGTGGTGGAGCAGGTGAGTGTCTCCTGAAGAACTACAGCCCCACGCTGGAGTGGGGGGAAAGTGCAAGGCGGAAGGAGCAGCAGGGAGGAACTGTTTTGGACTGACTGCAACCCCCTCCTTCCGCATCCCCTGTGCAATGCTCAGTGTGGGGAGGAGGTGGGAGAGTTGGGAACAAAGGAGTGAAATTGGACCTGAAATAAAAGGGATTGTGGAAGGAAGATGTTTTAATTTTTGTCTTACCATCTGAAACTATTGGCAATAAATTAATTTTCTTATAGTCTCTTTTGCCTGTAACAGAAACTGCCACATGACACGATCTCCCTGTCTTTCATCTCAACCCATGAGCCTTTTTACTGTCTTTTCTCCCTTGTACTGTTGAAGACGGGGAGCGAGATAGCGGCTGGTTGGGTGTCTGGCAGGCAGCCAAGGTCAGCTGACCACAATTTTATTCTTAAAGCAGGTCAACCAGTAGAGGCATACACCCAAACTTTTTATCTTTTATGGCCATCAGGGCTTTACTATGTAGTCCTTTTAGTCAGCACCGTGACAGCTGAAAGAGATTTTGTCCACCCTGTTTCCAGCTGCTTTTCAAGAGCCTGTGTCATGGCTCTTGAAAACCACAACACCCTATGAGAGAGAGCTCTTCCCTGTTGGCTGAGCTGCTTGTGTTGAAACTTCCTAACTGGTTAATGAAGAATGAGTTGGGATACCTGAGGCTCTGGAGTGAGTCCAGAGAAGAGCAACAAAGCTGGTGAAGGGGCTGGAGAACAGGCCTTGTGAGGAGCGGCTGAGAGAGCTGGGGTTGTTTAGCCTGGAGAAGAGGAGGCTGAGAGGAGACCTTATTGCTCTCTACAACTACCTGAAAGGAGGTTGTAGAGAGAAGGGTGCCGGCCTCTTCTCCCAAGCGACAGGGGACAGGACAAAAGGGAATGGCCTCAAGCTCCGCCAAGGGAGGTTTAGGCTGGACATTACGAAAAAATGTTTCACAGGAAGGGTCATTGGGCACTGGAACAGGCTGCCCAGGGAGGTGGTTGATTCACCTTCCCTGGAGGTGTTTAAGGCACGGGTGGACGAGGTGCTGAGGGGCAGGGTTTAGTGCTTGATAGGAATGGTTGGACTCGATGATCCGGTGGGTCTCTTCCAACCTGGTTATTCTGTGATTCTGTGAAATGATTTTGCTGCTCGGTCTGATTTTGACTGAAACCGGATTAGACTATGTACACACAAACAGCTCCACTGGTGGCTGACAGGACAGTAATCTGGTTGGAGGAAGGAAGGCAGGGAGACACTAGTCCAGTGGGAAGCATTTATTGGCCAGGTTGTCACATCCTCTGCAGCCTGGACTTACAGACATATCATCATGATTTTATTGTTGATAGGCTGAATTACCATATATTTGATTTGGGAGTGGAAAAGTTGCAACTTCTTTATAGTAAAGTGAATTTATTCTAATAGGATATTTGCCTCTAAGGTGAAAGTCTCAAACTTTTATTTGTGAATTTCTACAAGAATCTACAAGGAGCACTCAATGTTCTCTTCCTGATGTTCATGCTCATTAAACATAATTATCCCAGATACACAATTATCACCAGACTAGGAAGGAAAACAAGTCCCTGACGATGAACTACTGGTAACTAACACCTCTGAAGACAAACATCACATGGATGAAAAGAGTGCCTTCTTAATTTTTCAAGAACTTCAAGCAAGGATGCTTCTCTTCTCTGAAAATTTACCAGTAGGGATTAAATACTTTATTTGACTCCTATAACTTAATAGCGTTTCTTCCCTGCCCCTCCAGCTGCCCCAGAAATTTTACAAGTCTTCAACAGTGAACCAAGCCTTCCTCTTCTAGTACAATTACAAACACACATACACACACACACACACAAAAGATTCCAATTAAGAGAAAAGCAAGTTTCTGAATTCCCTGGAAGTAACTTGCAACTCTCTCACTTCCTAAATCTGTCACCTAGGTCTGGCCATCCTCTCCAGGTTGAAACTGGTTTGGGTGGAGTTGGATTCCTACATACTTGTTCTGTAATCCTACCTCTCTCTCTCTTGTTAAGTCCTGTTAATTCTGTGCCATTGTTTCCCAAGCAGGACTGGCATATAATTTTAAAAACACAACCACCTGCCAGAGAGAGTAATAAGATAAATAAAGGGAATAAAGAATGATGGGCTGGAAGAATGATCTAATCTTAGTATTCCTTGGGGACTAGTCAGTATTTGCCCTGCAAAATCTCTCTGAGGCAAAGATTCACAACAGAAGAAAAGAAAGTCATGTCTTTCACTTGTTAGAGCAAGTCCCTGATGTTGGTAGAACACATGAGCCAAAGGTTTTTTTATTAAATTGGCCCTCTTTCAATATCCCTGTGTAAGTCAAAATAAAACAATGCATTTTTGGGGTCAGTATTGTACCTGATCTTGTGCTACATTAAACGGAGAGTCTGAAGATCCAAAACACTGTTATTACTAACCTCTTTCTCTACTGTGTATATCACTGCATTAAAAATCCCAGCATATTATCTCAGTAACTAATTTAAAGAGAATAACATTCCTAGTATAATACCCATTCAGTAAATAAATAACTGTGCAACAAAGCTTTTTCCTTTCAGATGTCTAAGTCAACAGGTTGCATAATTTAAATAGAGATATTTGAGAGCCACTTAGCTTTAAGTTTTTAACTTCTCTGTTAAAAAACCTGTTCCAAGCTTTGTTCCCAGTACCAAGGCTTCTGAATGCAGTTTTCATGTTGTGCACTAACTCCACAATAAAGCAGCAAAAAGTGCAGCTCTAAAGTCACAGTAAAAAAGTCCAGTGCCATTCAATTAGGTGCAGATAGAAAAATCAGATTATTAGTGTATGAGGCTACAAGTGTTACTATAAGAGACATTTTCCTTCTAGGTAACTGAAGAGTCAGAAAGGGTCAAACAGCAAAAACATACAGAAAGGATAAGAGAATTGAACACTCTAGAGAATTTGGTGAGAGACACACAGTACAGTACATTCAGTAAGAGTGAATGTTGAAAAACAGGACTGAACAGCATTGTTGAACTACATTGATAAAGACTAAAGCTAGATTTCTTATCCTTTCTTTTGGTATGTGAGTTACGGAGTTTTCCAGCAGTGCTTGAAACAAGGCATTGAACAACAGTAAACAGATTTTTTTTTTCCAGTACAGTATTTAATTCTGCAAACATCTCTGCTGCTTCAGAATACAGAACATCATTATATTGATAGGACAACAGCACACTGACACATTGTGATGAAATTTGGTTGCTGTATTGTGAAACACTCATACTGACACTTCGCGCAGTGAGCTGTGTTTCACTTCTAAAGAATACAGGTGGTAAACCAGTGCAAACCGCAGGTGTCTGTGTTTCCAAGAACAAAATACAAGTCATCCCTGGGAAATCTGCCTGATCTAGAAACCCAGTGCTACGGCAGTTCAGGTAACCTCATCATTAAACAACTTTCCAAGAAGCATCAGTTTCCTGTTCTGTGAGCTCAGCATGAATTGAAAACACGTTTTTACATGCTTCTCTGGAAACTCCTGATTCACTACTGAAAACTAAAGCCCATATGATCCAAATCTGGTAACAATCAGCATATGCACCTCACTAATACATGCAAGGGGGGATGAATTCTAGCAGCCAGTTTGGCAGTTTTCTGGCTTTATCTTACTTTTTTTCCTTTTGATAGAAACAGAGACCACTGCTCCTCTGCGGTTTGCATGATTCCTCATTTAGGAATAAGTGACACAGCCAAACTCTTACCTCCTCATACACTCCAGAGCCTGGGTGAAGACCTGTGGAGCCATTCCATGTTCATGCTGTAGGATCAAACATTGCTCTAGGGTGACTGACATGGCAGTCCTGTCCTTGGCACTTTTACAGCTTGTAAATCGAACACCATTTAGTCTGCGGCATATCTAGAAATCGGATAGACAATTCATCAAGCCTCCTTCATAAATTACTTTCTGTCAGAGAACACACCTGTACTTCTCCTTAGAGACATGCATATGTTATGTAGGACTCTGATGCCAAAAGTTGTCATATTTGAGAGAGCAGAACCTCATTGCATGAGTTGTAGGGAAAATACTAATGGGGAAAACACATTTTATCTCCCTGTGTCTCATTCCAGAGCAGGGTTACCCTGGCAGCATTTCCAAACTACATGCAAGCAAATGAAGAAATTCAAATGTTTTGGTAATAAAACAGGGGAAAATACATCTGCACACAGAAAATCAACTGAACTATGCAGAGACGTTTAGATTAATAAATACCTCAGCAGCTTGCCAAAGTATATCAACATTCTTATTTTTCCTTGCATGTACATTTTGTCCCAGAAATCTTAACAGTTCAGGCAGGCACGTCTGACTACGAGATCGAGGTAGACCTACAAAACAAACAAAACCAACTCCACTTATTTATCAGTATTCAACACTTTTACAAAGACAAGTGACGTGAAAAGTGCTCCCTGTTGCGAACACAATCGTGTTTTCCTGAAACTATCAAAGCTTGCAATAATTAATCCAATTCTTAATTACTTTGGACCACCAACAAAACAAGTTTAATTACACTCAACTGGAAATACACACTCAGGTTATATAAACTTCAAGAGCTCAGAATCTGATAGCAATATAATAACAGAGTGAACGAAGGGAGCAATATTGATATAGTATCTTGGTTTCTGTGTCACAGGCATACTTGCTTTCGCAGCCTGTTTGGAACTGCATATAAACACGTTACTGCTGGTATTATTTGCCCTCAGAGGTGATAGGATATCATGCACCTCTCTACAGAAACTCTGAAGATATTTTATATTGTGCTCACATTTTAAATTTGCAAGAGGGTCAGTTTTCAGTTACAAGAAATACTCTCTCTGACAGAACATTTCTCTGCCACGATTTGTTTATTAATATTTCATTAAGTGGAAATAAATCAATAGAAAATCTAAAATATTTCACAGTGCTTTCAGTGGTCATGTTCTATGTTCAAAGAGTGAGGTCCCAATTGGAACACTGTGTTCAGTTCTGGAATCCTCACTATAAGAAGGATGGAACTCTTGGAACATAAGGACATGGAACTCTCAGAGCAGGTCCAGAGGAGGCTACAAAGATAATCAGAGGGATGGAGCACCTCTGCTATGGCGACAGGGTGAGAGAGTTGAGGTTGTTCAGCCTGGAGGAGAGAAGGCTCCAGAAGACCTTGTAGTGGCCTGCCTCCCAGTACCTGAAAGAGGCCTACAGGAATGGGGAGGGAATGTTTACAAGGACATGTAGTGATAGAATAAGGGGGAATGGCTTTAAATTGGAAAGGGGTAGATTTAAATTAGATATTAAGAAGAAATTTTTCACAATAAGAGTGGTGAGACACTGGCACAGGTTGCCCAGAGAAGCTGTGGCTGCCCCATCCGTGGAGTTGTTCAAGGCCAGGCTGGATGGGGCCTTGGGCAGCCTGGTCTGGTGGGAGGTGTCCCTGCCAATGGAATAAGGATGAGGAGCTAATGAAGCTAAGATAGTTAATCACTTCTTAGAAATTCTTACAATTAAGAGCACAGGGACAAGGACAGTTGAAAGGAACACTTCCTACAACCTACCAGGGAGAACTCACTGAGCCTCTTGTCCCTTTTGGTTTTCCCTTTGCCTGTACTTACCGCAGATTACACCACTGGCTGGTCATAATAACCACCTGGTTTACAGTTAAAGATAAAATGTTATTCTCTCTCAACAAAGGTGCATGGAAAATTATGTTTTGCTTTATACATCCTAAATATGACCACGCATCCTCAAATCTTCCTTATGACAAGCACAGTCCAAGGTTTGTCCACATCGGCTCAGCTTTTCACAGAGCATCTCTAACACACCTTCTGGGACACCCGGAATATTTTTTGACACTTCTATTCAAAAGTTTTGCTTAATATTTATAACCAGAGACCATTTGTCCAAGCTGGATTATGAAACCAGGTACATTATGTCTTCATTTCCCCAGGAAAACCAGTGAAGCAGAAAGAAGTTTTGGCAGAAGGCAGATTTTACTGCTCTGTGCTAGTCATTTCATGTGGTAGAGATCAATATAATGACAAGTAAGCAGAGTAAAGGAGAAAAGGCAGGTAGAAACAAGTATTTTGTTTTCTTTCACTGTTAAGGCAAATGCTAACGCCAGCTGCCCGACACCGCACGCCAAACTTACTCACAACTTTCTGTTACTTGGAGAAAAACCCCTGGTATAAAGTGTAATTGCTACTGGTAAATGAGAAACTCAAGGTCGTGGCACAAGTGCTCTTTAAAAATAGAAAATAAGTATAAAGTTAAAACAGAGTTCAAAAACACATGAAAAGAGAAGGAACAAATGACAGGATAGAAAACAGACTGCAGGATAAAAAAAAAGTTTCAGAAAAAAAGGCAGACGCTAAAAGAGAACTGGATCAACATAAGAGGTTTGGGAAAGAGGGAAGAGACTGAAGTGACAAAAGCAAGCAAAATCAAAGACAAAAGGGAGGAGCTGAATGGGATATTTATTATGAAAGACTATGGACAGAGACATGACAAAACAGGGAAAAAAATTGAAACAAAAAATCACTTTAAATTGATTAACCTATGATCTTTTCAAGAAAGTCTTATAGTAGACTACTATATAATAAAGAATTTTGCAGCTAAAATTTCAGAGACTTAATTATGCAGTATTATAAATGCCTGGAAAGAGGGAAACAGGTTCTTCTCTCAGCTGCATTAAAAATCCAGGGTAACTGGAAGTATAATAATATACCTCAAAAGACAGAATTCTTACTACTCTGTTGTATGTTCCTGCATTTGTATTTCTGCAATAAAACTGCAATTGTGGGACCCACAAAATCAGCTTACAAGAGTTCTGCTATTGACAGTAACAAATCAATGAATTTCCACTGTTTTTGTGGTCACGTATAAATAATGCTTATGCCAAAAAAAACAGTAATGAGCAAAAAATTTTTGTATATAGCCAGTAAAATTCAAGCTTTTCTTCCAGGTGCTGGACTTCTGTGTTGATGGCTGTAGATGCAGCAATTGTATTAGTAAAGTGCCAACGGATAAGCAGAGAGGAAAGTGATTCAGTTCCTAAAAAACAGCAGTTGCTCTCTGTGCAGGTTATCATGAATGCAGAGAATGTGACCAAAAACACATAAGCTGCTTCTCCTATGACCCATCAATTTTACGCCTTCTCCTCATGGCAATCTGACTGCCCAGCTGCATGCTGAGATAGCACTTCATGCCACTTAAAAAAGAGTAGCAAAATAAATTAGAAAAGGGAAGTTAATCAGACTGACCCTTAAACCTCTTGGATCCGGTCTACTTAGTACTAATATATTAAAATAGAGTTGCATCATTTCTTGGAGGTTAGTAATGCTGGTGTGTCATCAACATTTCAACAACTAACATGAAGCAAACAAATGAAAAAATCAACCTGAATTAATCCGTTCAACCAAATTTGCCATTAATTACCAAATACTTACAATCATCAGGCAAAACTTCCTTGAACTGCTCAAAATACGAATTCAATCTCACTAAGCTTTCCATGTTAATGACTTCTTGCAGTGAGGTGTCTCCGAACCTTCAGAAGACAAAGAAAGGAACGTTTTAAATGCAAGATAAAAGATTTCTCCTTTTCTTCAAAACAATGTCACTTGGCAACATGATTACCAGAAAACAGTTTAAAGATTAATTCCATGAAATGACTAACAACTCAAATGCAGGGTAAGGTGTAACAGAGAAGTGCTGTAACACTAAAGAAAAAGAAAATATATGAGTGTGAGGAGAAAAATGGGAAAGAAGGTGAAAGAAAATTCTCGTGGAAAATTGTACTTAAAATCCTTTGGCTTTTCTGTCTCTCTTTCACAATTAAACACACAAATGGTAAATAATTTTGCCAAAATTCAAACTTTTAATAATGGATGTCCTAGTTTTGTTCATAAGCTAATAATAAGCATAAAATCAGTAGATAGGACTGAGAACTTTGACTTCAGATATGCATATGAAAAATATGAAAAACAAGTAATAAACCGTGAATGTTATAAATATTGTTAACAATGGCATAATTCATCTCATCTAACGGTATCTACAGACATAGATACAGACATACACAGTGCTGATGTCTGTAACTATGCTAGTCACCTTGGACTCCATTTATAGGCAACAAAGGACCACAGTAGCTTTTGGAACTTAGATTTTTTTTTTTCTAGTTGCCCACATTAATACTGCCCACTGCACTCTGCTACCAAGGCTGCTGTCACAACATGCATGTATCTGACTTCACTGGAGTTCTCCATTAGAGCACTGCTCTATGTATTCTTTACAGAGGGAAGCTCTGGTGGCTCTTGCAAATCTGAAGAGTTTCCCTGGAAAACCTAGCTACATAATTATATTTTTCAGCTTTATGAGAACAGTGTTGCATTATATAGGTAGAGCAAGGATATGTTAGAAGAAAGGTCCATCTAGCCTGTTATCCTGCTTTTTGACAGTGGCCAGAAGAAGGAATTTAGGGGAAAGTGCAAAACCAATAGGGCAAATGCACAGTAATACTCAGAATGATCTCTAGGCCTCTAGCAATTTGTCACTCACAGAGGTCTCAAGTCACAAGCAGCACCTCTGTGTTAAATAATCCATGGTAGATTTCCTCTTCTGTAAATCCACTTCTGACCTGCATAAACCTGCACTAGACTCAAAGCCATGAGGCGAGGAGCTCCACAGCTATGCGCCATATGAAGCAGAACCTCCTTTTGTTTGTTTTGTATTTGACAGCTTCATTTAATATTCCCTTGTTTCTGTACTACAGAAACTGAATTACTGCTGGTAAGGCAACAGTGCAACTCTGCAGAGACACACTTCCATCAGAACCGGAGACTGCTGAACTGCCATTAAGGTTGAGCTTGCATGATTGAATACATACTTCTCTGCTAGGGTTTGCTGCTCATTGATTCCCACATTGAAAAGAACAGGCTGAACCCTCAGTAACATGCCACTTTGAATCTCTCGCGGCAACAAATCAAACAAGGCGCTTGGCAAAGGGATCCTCACATTAAATCCATCACTGCAAATAAACAAACAGCTATTAGACATAAAGATCAAAAAGCTGCATTCCGAGAATGTGTTATTTTTGTAAAGAGGGATAACATCTAGAACGTAATACAACTATTAAAAAATCAGTAGCAGTCAAAATTGAGGACTTTAAGGAACTGCCACAGCTTGCTCCTAACCAGAAAAGCTATTCTAGTTCAAACAGAAACCTGCAGCAACCTGTAATGTTGATTTTACATCCTCATGGACATTTCAGTCAGATCTGCCAGTTTCCTCACAAGAGCTGATTTTGCTCTGCTCATTAATACTCCAGCTCTTACACAATTTGGTTAGAAAAAGCCAAATTCTGGCATATTCTTGTCTCATCAAGTGTAAAATATATTTGATTTTCAAGTGATAAAGGCTAGTGATCATGCACATGCATAAAAGGATACAGTTTTGGATACAGCAACACATTTCTGAGGAGAAAGACAGAGGCAGTGATAGCAGCGACCCAAACATGAACTGAAGGGGGAGCTAACAAAAGCACTGATACAGAATCTTACTTCTCAGACCTACGAGGTCTTCCTACAGCACAAGAGGCTACCTTGGGGCAGCTAAGCTACAGCAAAAAGCACTGTCTGTGCTTTATCTCATGGCAAATGTGAGGTAACACCTTTTATCTCATCCCATAACGTCAGTGCTGACTAAAGCAAAGCCATATTACCCTGTGTTGGAACTGCCGAGACAAAAGTTACCGTGGTTTGTGTGCTGTTTGTTAACCTGCCAGCAGCAATACCTTGGTGTTACACCCAAATCCTTATAGTGCAGAACTTTTAGGTAGAGCATATGCACTCAAGTGTAGCAAAAGAGCTTTAAGAAATTTATAATAAAGTAATCAAAATTGTCAGCCCCAGATTTACACTGGGTGGACACACAAATCCTATGCTAAGTCTGAAAGCAAAAATCTTAATTTTCAACTCAAAATGTAAAGCTGCCAATAGTTTGCACCCAAATAAATATGCATGATTTCTTTCTTCTCTTTCTTGAGTAAAATCTAGACAGCAAAATAATAAGCAACACTATCAGACCTGAAATTAATGAAGATTAGTTTCCTGCTGAGTAGTGTCCTATAGCTGACAGCAAATTTCAACTAAAGATTTTCTTTGAAATTTATTTTCTGTCAGCTGTTTCCACAGGTTTCAGCAATTTCTGTAACATACATGACTGTACTGCAGACCTCTTTCAGCCACAGCCCTTTTCATTGCCTGTAGACCTTAACTTAACAAAGATCCTCTAAATGTTTTTATCTTCGAGAATTCTAGCTCTTTTTCAGATGTGGATGAAGCTGGGCAAAGCTCCAGTGGTGCTTGGTACAGCACGCTATCATCAAATAAGCCTTATTTCCTCCAGGAATCAAATTAAAAACTAAAAGATTCTAAAGACTCTGAGATACAGAATCGTTAAAAAATTGACTTTCGCCAGGCCTCTGTCCTTCTGCAGTTTCATCATCATCTGTGAAATGACTCTCTCTGGGTGAGTACTCCACTGCAGGAGCCTGTGACAGAAACCAGTGCAAGGCCAGCTGAAGAGCAGCCTGAGGCATTCAAACTGAAGGGTGGCTCTGTTGTAAACACTTCCCACCATAACAAAGCTGTAACAGATCACTCTCAATCCACTTTATGTGAGGATGTGAGTGCATATTACTTCAGACTTTTAAAACAAAAATTGCTTTTAAGCTCAAACTTGAAAATACCTCTTTTCAGACAAGTGGTCAAAATCAGCAGCAGTCTGGTGTTTCACCAGCATCCGTAAATTAAAGCCAGCTTGGATCTGAGAGTCTGGAAACTGATCCTAAATAGACCTCCCCTCAGCAGCAGCCCATCAACTGCCTGATACATGTTCCATGTCTGGTCATCCTAACAGCAGCCCATTACTCATTGGCATACAGAAAAGCATTGGTCAACCGATCATCACAAGTAAACTTCAGACATGGAGATCAGCCTTGAGGTCGGTCAAATTTTAAACCAATAAAAGTGCTTAAGAAAAGTTTTAATATTTCTGGCTTATGGTTGTGGAAAGCTAGTTCAAGATGATATTTATTCATAAAACAATACGCCATGGTTTGAGCCTTGCCATGTATCCCTTTTCAGCTTAGCTCCCTGTAAAATGAAACATCAGTACAAATGAATAAATTCTCTTCAAAACACTTCTTTGTAGTTCTGAGGAGAAAACCAGCACAGTACAAAAGCTCGTAATCAATTTCAAGTGCAATATTGCTGCTTCTCCTGCCTGCAGTCCCACCTCACTTCCTGCTCCCTCCCCTCATTTTGTTTTACCGATTTCCAGTGATAACTGGCAGCATGTCCATAGATGTATTTGATGTAGCCTGAGTTACTTTAAAGGTTACATTCCTCAAGTCCATGATTCCCAAACTCATGTCCTCCAGCATTGCCAGCTCCTCACCTAAATCAAGGAGGAAAAAGTGAATCATAATCATTATTTGTTACATACAGCTTCCCTTTAGCGATTTGATGACAACTGTAGGTCATTGCTCTCATAAAGAAGTTCTGTGGATGAAAAGCCTCCAGAACCTAGGCTTTCACCTTGACCTTCAGACTGCAAACAATGTCGTGACTGATTTCATGAGTCTAACAAGTTTAGAAGACACCAATTATCCAGCAGAGTCCAGACTTCTGTTTTTCACGTAGACTATATGCTTATTTTCCAATTTAGATGATACTACTAAGTACTTCCCAGCATTGTCACAGCCATAATAACCTCTGTGTTGTAGAAGTTACAGTGTGTTCTGGATTTATTCAGGAAGGCACTCCCTAACTGGCAGCCAGATGGCTGTTCAGACACAGAAGCAAAACTCTTTCTAGTGAAGTACTTCCCCTATTTTGTATTCTCTTTTCAGCCTTACTTTGTTCTGTAGAATTACACAAGGTCAAGAAAATTTAAAAAAGCCTATTTTGTGCACAGTTTCTACTAGCTTACCAGAACTTTAATACATTTATTTTCTGAAAAATTGACCACTATGATACTCTTCTGGTTTTTAAACCTTTGATGTTATATTATATTGTAAGTACACTTTATTTTTTAGAAGTAATTCAATTAAATGTGAAGAAACTCAGAGTTGTTAGCGAAGTACTCCAAAGACAATCTGGTTTTGCATTTCAGCTTTCAAAATCATTTTGTAGCTGAGTCACAGATCATCCCAAAAGCTCATGTTCTGCTACAGCCAATTTAAAGCAGAATTTGCTGACTCAACAGCCCATCCCACCCCCTTGCCCTGTGCTTTTACCGTAAGTGCTCAGCAGGCTCTCAAATTGCGCCAGCAAGCCAATGGTGTAGAGCTGTCTCAGAAATCCATCATCATGCAGGCAGTTCCTCAGCTTGATAATGAAACCACAAATGAGAGCTGTCAGCTGTGGGAGAGAAAACAGACAAGAGTGAATTGATTCAAGTCACAAAAGGCTCTTCAGCTCCAAAAAGAAATGATATCACATATTAGAGGTGCCATAAAATCTGTCAGACTGATGCTCTTTTCCCTTCAAACATCACTCTAGTTTTCTTTGCAGCTGAAGAAAGACAAGAAACCCAAAAAAACCCCAAAATATGCATAAAAACAGATCTAGGGCACATTGCCTCCATCTCACAAGCTCTCCTCAAATGGAACTGCTGTTCAGCTCACATTTTCTGTTTTCTGGACACGATAATTTGTATTAGGATCTTCAACTTACAGAAGATCCTTCTTCAAGAATTGCTTTTGTTACAGATGCAAAAGCAACGCAGCTAGTTCTAGGCCATAAATTTTGATAGTACAAACAAATGATTTTTTTTAAAAAGAGAAATTATAATAAAGGTTAAAACTGTGATATCTGATTGCATTATGCAAAGATTCAAACTCTATTCAGGACAAGATCCCAAAGACCCCGTACTAAGTTCAGTAGTAAGACCTACAATAAGTAGCAGTCTTAATTCACTCTGTCAACAGAGGGATTTCCCAGATGATTGACATATGGCATGTACGGAGGCATACAGAATTAAATAGAAGGGAATAAAGGTCTGTTTATAGTGGGTAAGCACATTCAAAGCATTGAGTTTAAAAAATATCTGCAATATGAAGTGGGTTTTGTGCAGAATAATTCCCTGAATTTATGAGATTTTACATTTTAAGACAATAGCCCTAACAAACAATGTCCTAGAGATATGCTGTTTGAAATAAATGAATGGGATACTAATTTCATGGGGAAGTAGACACATTACAGAAGCATAGCAGGCAGAAGAAATGTACAAGTTTTTTTTGTGTAGACACCTGCTATTCAGTGGCTGACACAATAGACCCCAGCAGGCTCAGAAACAGAACTTCTAGGAAAAATAAACAGCATTCATTTCTCTTCATGCAGCTGGACTTCTCTCCTTAGGTGCCACAGGTGCTATTGGTTTTCTCAGTACAAAGAAAACAAGAGAAAGTAACTGAGGTAATAAACTTTCAGCTCATGAGGTTTCCCCTGCTCCTTTCACATCTTACTTCTGGTTTTAGTATGGTGGCACAGAAAGGCAAAAGGTTGTTTCTGTAAATAGCAGTGTAATTTAACTCATTCTGTAATGTTTCTTTAAATAGTCAATGTATATCCAAGGGGACCCCCAAGCTATATATTGTCAAATGCATATGAGTGACCAGTAAGGTCAGCATAGCACGGACTGCAAATGGAGGTCACAGTGTTAAACCCAAGGGCAGAATGGATCTGAAAAATTCTGAAAACAGTCACCTTGATTATAAAGCCCACCACAAGTCAAAGCACAATCAAATCATGCATATTAGCTTGCTTACAGTTTGGCAGAAGACAACATCCCTGCGATACTGAAGGCTCAGGCAGAGCCCTATTGTTGGGGCACTGTCCTGCATTAATAAAAAGACCATGGCTTTCTTTGCCTTGTCACTCATCATGGCTACGCAGTCGGTGAGAGTTGTCAGCAAGGGATAAAGAGCTTCGCTCCATTCACCTGTGTTAAATGAAAAAACGAGCAGCACTATTAAGTACTTTATTTGCAACATACATGCATGCATGAAGAAGAAACTTCCTGTTGCAATTCAAAGTTGTTGATAATTCACATTTAGGGCTTGTTCTATTTTGAGTGGCTGGTTACTCCCTGTTTGTTATTAATTAAGCAATCTTACAGAGTAGTTATAACATGAGGAAAACAGAGAGAATTTTACTCTGTAAGGCTGTTATGACTTTGGCAAGAGCTCCCAGATTTGGGCCCACAGAACAGGCTAGACAGCAGCTGATTTTGGAAAGCATGACAGAAGGAGGAATATCTATGTACACAAGCGTATGTTACAGCGTTTGAATGTTCAAACACACCCTTTCACAGCGCATACATGCACAGACAGCATAGAGTCCGTCATGTAACAGAAATAGTGAACATCTGCGTAGCCATTTCTGTCAATGAGATTTCTCCTGTGTATCTTGCCTTTGAATCTTTTGTACACTCCTATCATTCAACTGTCTCACCACCTCACTGATCCTTGTTGCACCTCAGTGAGGTAAGACCATGTTTATCCCCCATTTGCAGCATAGGCAGAGAGGTGAAAAATTCATGTAGGTGCTCCTTAAGTGTTTTTGGCCTGCTGAGGGGCTTTGAAGGCTTAGAGATAGCTAGCAAGAAACACCAAGTATACTGATCCAGATGGGAATTTGCCAGATCCTTAGAAGTAGTTCAGAGGCTGACTGCCACTGAAACGTATGAAGCAGATCCCAGAGGAAGTCTGTTTTAAGTCCTACACAGGAAGCACAGAAATGGAACTGCGTTGCCAAAGTCCTATTTTAGTACCCCAAACATTGTGTTATTCCTTCTCCCTAAGACATTGCTCTGCCTGCAAAGGTCCCACAAACTTGCTTTCTTCTCTTTCCTTCTTTCACCTTTTCTCTTAAACAACTGGCAATTTTAAAGCACATTTCCATGCCCGTATGGAAAATTATTCAGGTGCTGTACCAAAATCCATTCCCTCTGCAATATGAAAAGAAAATAGAATAGTGCTTTGGGTTTGCACCTCTTAATGTAAGGTTGAAAAGGAAGAACACTTCTCTTTTTAAAGGGGAGGACAATGTGTTTTGGTTTTAAAAAGCACTGGAGTTCACAAATAGAACACTCAACCCCTAGCCTGGCTGGCTGTAGGGACCAGACAAAGTACAGATCATAACCCACATGAACAGGGCACTTCAAGCCCCTGAAAGGAAGCTCTTTGGTATTTTGACTCAAAGGCAAGACTAAGAGCTAGTAACAATAAAAGTTTCTTTGATAACCAGCCAAAGAGGGGAAATTTGGAAGTCTGCTAACAGAAACATAACTGACAAGAGTAATAGAACTATCCTTTTTGCTTTTGTTCTATGTGGCAGACAGATAACCTAATAAACTACACAAAGGGGAAGTTGTTTGGCTCTGTTCCACTTTCATAAAAAAAAAAAAGAAAAACTAGGAAATATCAAAAGAACAGGCAAGGAATTACAGCCTGCCTTTTATAATTTTTCTCTCAAAATAAATCAGATGCCATAACATGGCCCCATGAACACTCAAAGAGCAAAGCATAGATGATGCTGACAGTGTTTCTTTTACTGTATTTCAGAGCTTTTGAATAAATAACTGAGAATAACAGCAAGAACTGGAAAGATCTTCAGCACAAAATCACCACCTCATTGCCGGAAAATACATACATGTGTATAGTTATCAACTCAGTGGAGATTTAAAATTGTAGTATGTCTGGCAGCACTTCATTTGAAAGGTATTTTTATCTTTCACTTGGATTTTCTTTTCCTTCTGTCTTCCCCTTATTAATTTTCCTAACAGAACTTATTTACTGAAAGTATATTTTCTATCAAATCTATCAATGGCAACTTCGAAGACCATGCAGCACTAATTCGAATGTGAAATCCACTTAAGATTTACAACAGCTGGAGGCCTAGTCCAAGCTAGTTCTTGAGATGTCTGGGACACAAATCCTGCTTTTTAATCAGAGGTTTCTAGTTAAAAGTCATTCTGTCTTAAAACTGGCACTGTACAAACCAGCAGGGTGCCTGTCATTTGCTTCAGGCACTTTATATTGTACAGCAAGAAACAAATCCCACAGTCTCTATTCAGACAGCTACAACTGAATTTTGGCTGGTAAATGAGGGCTATTTTTCTTTGCTATTTTTCCTAAGAGGGTTGTTGACTCAAGTCATATACAGCTAGAAACGTGGCATTTTCAGAAGGCAGGCAGTGGGGAAGAAGAGAGAGGGAGGGAGGGATACTGGGGAGGCCCGTAAGTTCACACAGTGGAACTTCTCTGACTATATAATGCTGACTACTTTATAAAATAATGTCTTGTTAAGAGAACTTAATACATAAAGCCTGAAAAGACCAAAGATGTAATGCCAAGTGGGAAAGTTTCTGCATTTTCACCCCCTAAGAGTCTCTCTTCTCCAGTGCAATAACAATTTTATTAAAATAACTGTCTTCCAGACCCTTAAAAAGATATTTTTATAGTCCTTTTGTACAAAAAAACCCATTGCAAAGTACTGGGTACCCACAGTTGCTCCTGGCCTAGGTCAGGATGCAAGAACCCATGATCTCTAAAAAAGATTTATTAAATA
Organism: Clamator glandarius; assembly: GCA_033459285.1. Classification (NCBI taxonomy): domain Eukaryota; kingdom Metazoa; phylum Chordata; class Aves; order Cuculiformes; family Cuculidae; genus Clamator; species Clamator glandarius. Next base: position 1,027,330 of record JAUNZM010000254.1, read on the forward strand.
AGTGGTAGTTGCTAAGCCCTGATCCAGTGAAGTATAATTGCAATCCACTTAAATACACAGTCACGTCACATTTGGCTTCAGTGGGAAGCAAGCGTTAAGTGATTCACTACGCTGTAGCTTCAGCCGCTTAAGTTTATAATGCAGTTTTGGGTATATCTGGGTACCCAGCTGGGGTGACCTGACTTCTTTTAATATTTCCATTTAAAAAATAAATAAATAGCATTAATTTATGCACAGCATTCATATTTTGCAAACGTTAAAGGGATGTTTCAAGAATTGAAAACTTGTGGAGTCATTTACCGATTAAAAACATTTTCTCGGTGATAGAAGGAAACAGGATGGATAGTTGAGAAGAACAATACTATTTTTCATGAAGATGAAAATCGTACCTGCACTGGGGCTTTATCTCCCATTAGTTTCTCTAAGCCCAGAAATCCATGCTGTAACATGAACTGAACCTTCACTGAACTCAGATTAAACTACTCTCAAATGGGAGAAATTACAGCCATCTAGCTGGGAGAGAGTGGTATTACAAAGGCATCTTATCTATTTACAGTTCATGTAAATGCCACAGAAGTGTGTGCAAGCTCGAGGACAGAGGAAAGGTGGCTAACAGTGGGATGAAAGTCTTTTAAATTCTGTGTTCTGAAACACTGGATCTGCAGTACCCAACACTGCTTGGCGTGTACCCACAACAGAGATTTTACTATCAGCCTTGTCGACTGCTCTATGTTCTGCTCGAGTTCTCATTGAGAAAGGCTACCTCAGCTGCACACACATGAAAGGGCATGTATGAATGTCAGACTCCTAGAGGCTTCAGTGACATTTGGAACAGGCCTCAAATCATTGTCACCTACAACAGTTTGGTAAAACACATCAGCTAGAGAAACTAAAGAGATCATGAACAAGTGCTCTCCCATCCCTGGACATGAGAAGTTACTAGATACCCTTTTGCACTATTATTTAGGAAACAGTAACTTCTCCATATGCTTAGGTAGCTCATGTGGTATTGCAGAGCATTACCATTTCAAAATGGTCAATGTTAACAGCAAGTTCCGTTGTTAATTATGAACGAACCCCTGCCACTTTCAGAAGAAGCAGAAGCCATGAATGCACATACCTGGGCCAGATTCTTCCGGAGCAGGGCTGCAATCTGCACAGAAATGGAGGGGCAACATGCATGATTAAGGAGCAGCAACACAGTCTTAACATTAGCAACTCAAACGCTCAATGCCAGGGTTCTCAAACACTTTGAGTGACTGATGAGGAGCTCAGGAGAGATACTCCTTTGCCTACAGGAAGGAGTATATCTTTGCCTCCTCCACTCCACTGTTTCCCATCAGAGGAACGCTTGGATGGGGACTTGGAGGAAAGCCAGTACCTGCTAGCTCAGGGCTCTGGGTGGATTACCAGAAAGCGCACTGTCAACGCCCAGTGATCCACAGGGCAACGTTTGAGAACCACTGGTTTAGTGCAATTCTAGGATAAGCTGGCAGTAGGGCTGCTAAACAGAACAGCAAAAGACTAGCAGTAAGTTCAATGCACTTAACAGAAAATGACATTGCCCACAAAGCAAGAGTAATAAAGAAACAGTACTTTGCTGCCTCAGACAAGTTTTTGTTATACAATTTCTGAGACAGTTAGCACAAGCATCAGATTGTATAATAAGGAAACCTCCCTAGTGAAGCCTGCATTCCACGCTCACTTCAGTGGGAGGAACAAGCTGTCAGATGAAAATACACTACAGTGCAATGCAAAGAATAAAAAATGAAATATAAAACCTATTATTGCAAGTCTTGCACTAATGAAAAGTAGCTTATTAAGCTAACAGAATTTAAATTTTGCCTCTTCATATCTAGATTCTCTAGTCAATAAATCATGAATTTGAGAGTAACAACAGAAAATATCAAATTGAGTTGTATGAACTGGGACAATCAGCTGAGATAAAGAATCCAAGTTAAAACTTTATCAGTAAACTAAAACTCATTACATTCACTAGAGAAGTGATACGTCTCCATGCAATTTTAGTAATGAATACCTAAGCCTATGACAAAAACTCAATTTTAAAAGAATGCCTTAAGTCTCCCTTATAGTATTTCAGGTAGTATTTTCTTTCATGAACAATCACTTCTGCAGAGATCTTCTGAAGTCATGGAATCACAGAAATGTTTAGGTTGGAAAAGATCACGAAGTCCAACCATTAACCTAACATTGTCAAGTCCATCACTAAACCATGTCCCTAAGCGCCATACTATTCTACTGCCTCTCGCTTACCAGTTCTGGAACTATCTTGGTTTGTTGGTTTTTACATTGCTTTAAAAAATATTTCTGGCAACTCTGTGCTTAGCATCATTTATTCAAAACTCAGAATTACTAACAGAAAAAGTGTTAGTTCTTTGAATACAGGACAAAGAGCAACTTTAAAAAGTCATGATACTGAACTTAGAGAAAGGATCTTCTTTGTCCCTCAAATATTCCCCTGATCAGTTGCAGAAAGTGACAGTGAAAGGGACTTAATAAAATTACAGGATGGTTTGGATTGGAAGGCACCTTTTAAAGGCCACCCAGTCCAAGCCCTCTGCAGTGAGCAGGGGCATCTTCAACTAGATCACATCGCTCAAAGCCTCGTCCAGCTGACCTTGAATGTTTCCAGTAATGGGGCATCAACCACGCTTCAACCTGTTCCAGTGTTTTATGATCCTTACTGTAAAAAACTTCTTCCTTATATCTAGTCTGAATCTATCATCTTTTAGTTTAAAACCATTTAACAGGCCAGGTTTGGTGTGGTGTCAATGAAAGTAATGCAATGGGAAAATTCCCACTGATTTCAGTACAATCACTTCTTTTTTTTCATAGTATTGAACATGTTCCTCTGGCAAAAATACTGACCATTAGGTAGGAATTACATTTGATGAGAATGTGACCAAGTACTCAGTTTGCCTGACTTATTTAAACTTCCCAAGTGCAAATCAAATTGCACATTAAGACCTACAAACACTGTTTGCACCAGACACCTAAACCCCAGGATTTTTAAAGTAAAATTCACCCAACACTGTTTGCCAGTCATACTTCAGATTTACCCCTTATACTTGTAGCACTGGGAAATGTCAGCAAGCCCCTTAGCTTTGAAGTTTACGACACTTGCTGATTTAAAGTTTCTGTCTTGGGTTCTGGGGATTAAATGGGAAGATTTTTTTCCTATTTTGGAGGAACAGCAGGGAAAGTTTACAAAAAGTAGCGGCACAAACAAACCCCTTGGTAAGTAAGTGCAGTTAATTCAACTTTCACATGGCAAAGTGTCAAGATCCAGAGCAGATTTAAAAGATCACTGAAAATGAAATAAAATAATTGCTCCAAAATGCTTTTAGCATTGAATTATCTTGGGGAAAGCTTCTGATATCATCCACCACAGATTTTTCCTATTCTTTTTAATCTAATTCTTTTTAATCTAAAAATCCAGAACTTTTAGTCAGTGCTATGAAGGTGCATTGAAGTTTACTGATAGAACTTTCATGTGAATACATCTAAAACTTCATATAAACTAGGTAGCAAATAAAAACAATGAAAGGTATCAAACTGGTAGAAGAAATGTAGTCGAAGATTAATCAAGAACACATTCTGAAACAAGAACCAGCTCTCCTAATCTTTTATAATACACAGAAATGTCAGCCAAGTCTAGAAAAAAATGGTCATTTAAGATACTAAGATCATATGTAACATGTACAAAGCTACCACAAAAATATATTAACATTTATTTTGTTTTAACATCCTTCTTGTTTTTGTTCTCTTAAGGTACTGCAACATTAACAATGAGATGGACGTGAAGTCACAGACACACATAAGGGACAAAGGGCCACCAAACGATAAGACAGAACAAGACAAAGGAAATGAAAACACAAATCATTTTTTCTAGAGGTTAGTGTGGCACACCTACTCTATTAAGTGACCAAATCATAGCAACCACATGTAAAAAATCTGAGAGTAAGTGAAATAAGTGCATACATAAATTAAATAATTCTGAAATTTAATGCACAGCTGCAAAACTGTTAACCTGAAGTGATAAACGTATCTTTCATTCGTGTGCACATGACATGGCATTACATTGGATTCAATCCAGCATCCACTTTACCTCAAATTTTGATAGGATTATACTGCAAATTCCTACCTTCCAGCTACAAGACGTCTAACTAATTGAGTGCCTCGGCACCACAGCTTTCGACAATTCGGGTTAAAATTTGCTTTAAACTCCAGCAGGGTCATCCAAGCTCAACTCAGTCTAATGGAACAGATTGGCTCCCTTCCTGTGCTCTGGTAGCCCGGCTGGGATCATTAGTGGTGCAGTAGTGCCTGTAATTTTCTTGTGTTTTATGTATCTTTTATACAGGTTCACTGCAATAAGCTTTGATTGCTGCAAAGAAGCTGAAGCCCACAGGAAAGCTACCAGAGGTGGTGTTTGACATATGCTAACCCAAACACCCCCGTTTTACCAGATTAAACACAGAGCATGAAAACCAGATATCAATGGATTTCACAGTGATTTCAGTGGGATTGGGATTCCAAAATAAGCAACATGACCACTAAACTAAAAACACACGTAAGGATGTAACAGAGGCTTAGGAATGATGCCAGCGCAGAGCAAGAGAGCAGCAGTGAGAAGCAGTGTCTGGCATACGCACTTGTCTTTCTGTGAGAATGGCATGCACAGCATGGTGTGGATGAAGGTGGTGGTGAGGATGATGAAGGCAGTGAGGAAGATGAGGTCTCATCTAAATCTTCTGGATTTATCCAGTAGGCACGAGCGTCCCGATTACCTTTCTTACTAGTACAGCTGATGTCACACTGGAAAACATCTTCACAGCTGTCACTTTGCAAGCGCTCCTTCTGGAGAAGTTTGTCCACTCTCTGTATGATACACTCCAGACTTTTGTCAACGTTCAACCAAACTTTCTCCTTAAAAAAAACCATTTCTTTCTCAATATAAAAAGAAAACAGACATTGGGTAACAAATCCCTTGACAATATAATTCCTCCCATGAGTCTGGTCACAATTCCTTTGCAAAGTTTCCTCTGGGCTACTGTGTTTACATTCACCCACAAACAAACCTTGGTAGTAAATTGCAAAGCTATTTTCTAAGTAAATCTGCTGAACAATTTTAAGTGCCCCTTCCTAGGCTATAATTCCAGTTTCCAATTGGCACCATTGTTTATTCTTGAAACTCAACAATTTGACATCAAATTATTTATAATCACGTATCTTTTTTCTTATATAACTCAGTGAAAGATACAAAGAATTACTGTATTGTATTATTATCTAAATTATTGAATTGGCTTTATTTGTATCTCATTACTGGGAGTCTGACTGTAAGAAAAAGTATGCCAAAATAATTAAAACTAACAAGGATCCATTTCCAAAATGAATTGGATCTCATTTCTCAATTGATACTTCAGGATACTAATAATGTTTTTAATTAATGTTCCCTATTTTTGAGATTCAATGCACTACTGTTTATATGACAAAATTTACACAGCCCAATTCTCATTTCAGTTGGCAGTGATGAGGAAAACCATTTAAGTCCTTGTGCAAGTAGTTTTAAAATGCTGTTTGCAATCAAAATAGAGATAGATTGCAAGTTCTAAACACTTAGATGTGAATAAAAGCCAGGAAGGCTGAACTGTATAGATAACACATACAAAAGACACTTTATCTTGGAGAAGTGTAAAAGCCCATTGTAATATAGTCAGGCTTTTTACTTTAAAAGCTATTTACTTTCCCCTGGAACCAACTACAGAAAAGCCACTCATTCACTGTAACAATCTCCTGTTTCTATCTCCATGCCAAGGAATAACTGAGCATAGGATGGAGGGAGCGTCTTTGCTAGTTCACCAATACCTCAGTCACGCCATGTGTATCTGGTGAGCAGTTAGAGAGCTTATAAACAAAAGAGCGCAGCAAATGAAAACTTAAAAGAAGAAAATATCCATCACTCCTCTAAACAAACATACCCACTCTTCTTCATGCCAATCCACCTGCAGAGAGGATCGACTATTTCTTCCTGTCCATCTGGCCACAAGTGTATCTTGATCATTCCTCAGCATTACCTGCTCCCCTTCTCCAGAGGTTGGAGATGCTTTCGAAGCTATATAGTCTGGCCTTGCAGCATTCAGTCCATGTATTGAATTTGCCAACAGCTTGCAGTCACAGACTGTGACAAGTTGCCGGGTCTAAAAAGCAATAAACCCCCAACAGTTCAACAACTTTTCATGATTCCATGCACAATTTATGTCATATTCTTTCACAGAATGAAAAAAGAACTAGCATTGTGTAACAGAAACTGTTGTTTAGGAGTCTCTTTAAAATATTTTTACAGAATGGCCTTAAAAAGCAACATAGAATACCAAAACACAAATGGAATATTTCCAAAGCCTATTACATTAGCCTTGCAGTTGTTGAGAATTTCACTGACAGTTGTGCAATTCATTTTCATTTGTACTTCACTCTCCATTTGATGGAAGCTTAGAACAACATGCACACAGTTTTATACCCCACACAATAGCTGCCACACCCGAGGCCAGGCTTAACACCTACCATCCTGTCTGAAAGCATAATAAGATTTAAGAGGAGGGCTGAAGATAAAACCCAGTGATCAATGCAACTTGTCCCCTGTCTTATTTAAAGGTGTTGTATTAAAGGATTTATGTAAGTTGCACGAATACAAGAAGTATCTGGCCTACATGTTTATTAAAAAAAGAAAACAATAAACAATCTCTTACTACATTATATGTACACGTTGTTCAGCATAGTAAATCCCATAGATCAGTTATACATATCATACTCATTTAGAGTGAATATTATAATAAACAATACATTGGGTCACATTATTTTTTTTACTCTCTACAAAGTTTTATGCATACTCTCTCCAATGGTACAATTTCTGTCAAACTGATCAGCCATTACTGTCATTTACAACTGTCAGATCTGCTCCAGGGAGAGAAGAGGTCAGTAAAACTGTATTTGTTCTTTTGAATCTGTACATAAGTGTTTAGCTGTGGGTCTAGTCTGGTTTCTGTTAACACCCATCAAGAAATGACTGATTCACATCACCGTAATTCAAGCAAAGGCTGCATCACCATTATTCCTTATTTCACCAGTGGAAAAATACAGAATTGTTTAATTTACTCAAGTTTTGCCCAGTTGCTGCTGCTTGACAGATGATTCAGAGGAAAATGAATACCAAGCAGGTGGTTATGTAGGAAATGGTATAAAAGAAAGCAAAGAATGCACATTTCTGGAATATCATGAATGAATAGAGGGAACCAGAGGACATTGCTCTTCACTGCACTCTCAAGAGGAACTGAAGGCAAGCGTATGGAAAGTAGGAGACAAATAAAAAGCAGCAAATTTTATGGCTGGTCTGATTTTACATTCTCTTTAGGATTGTACAGGTTACAATACACTACAGAACAAGGTAAAACAGATATTTCATGAAAACCTCCAAAAGATAGAGATAGAGAAAAAAAAATACACTGTGTTTCAGGGTATGAATGTATTATTCTCCTACCTTGTCTGCTAGGATGGCAAGAGTTCTTTCAAGGCCGTTAGCTGATCTATCCTTAGCAGCTCTCGAGAGCCTTTCTGCATAGTAACTGACTTGCGTTTTCAGGGTGTTGATTTGTGCAATAATTTCCTTTGCTCTTACAATGTCCTGTGGGATGTAAATTATAGACTGGGAACTTGTTGAAGTGCTGAAAAAGAAAGACTGGTTTCAGGGGGGAAATCGATCTAGAGGCAAACGCATTACAGCAGCATGCTGGGGAGTTAATGGCAGACAACAAAAATTTACCTAAGCTAGCAGTCAACAGTGAAAGGCCAAGTGGGCAATTGCACAGCAGGAACACGATCCTAGAGCCTTCTCTGCCTTTACTGAAAGTATTCAGATGCAGATTTACTAACCCCTTATGCCACGGGGCTGTGGGCAGAGCTTGTATACCAGAGAGACACTTCTGCTGAGGAGAATGTGGGTGATTTTGCTATGAGATATAGAACAACTCTTTGAAGAGACAGCTTGTCCCGCTCTTCATACAACACAGACACTTCCCTGATATTTACAAACCTGTATTATCATACAGCTACTAGCATGGCAAAAAAGAAAATCTGCACTCCTTCCAACACAGAAATGCCACCCAGATCTATAATGCAAACACTGTTGTACTGACAAATTCCTTCTGCTAGTAAATCCTTCCCTCTATGGCAGCCCTGATTCAAGTTAGACCAACAAAAGCAATCTTATGGTATATAAAAAAGTCTATCTCTAAGCTAATAAAAGAACTCTGTGAGGTACTTCTGTTAACAAACTCTTACTATACCAAACAAGGGATGCAGACTCTCCTTATTATAAACTCAGCTGTAACAATATAAAGCAATAGCAAATGTTGTCCTTTTCAAAATAGTAAGGGAAATCAACTATACCAATAAAACTTGTCTTTACATTGGGATACTACAGCTCCACTAAGACTGCTTGCTTGGCAGTGGAGGAGGAGATAGCTTATGTCCTGTAAGTTTAGATGTCTACAGAAGTTGCTTATCCAGTCCAAGCGAGATGCTTGGACTCCTCTGTAACTCCTTGGACTCCCTCTGTAACTGCCAGAGAAAGAACAGCACTTCTAAAAGGGTGGATTAATCCTACCTGAGCAGAGCCATTCAGAAAAGCTGCCTTTTAGCTAAGAAAACTACTTTAAGCTGAAGTTGCGCTGTCAGTTAACTATTTGGAACCAACCCACCACTATTCCTGTTTTTTCCCCTCCCAGTACGAAAGCTATACTAGGATCAGCTCCAGCTGTGACAAGTGTGATGCCCATTCATGATGTGGCATTAAGCATGAGGTGACACCAATTGTATACCATCTTATATTCATCTTTTTCCAGTTATGAATGGCTTCCACATAGTAATAGCACAGAAGAACCTATTGTTCGCAGCACTCTCAGCACTGTTCGATGGACACAGCTATGCTGGGAGACTACAGAGAAAGCAATTTCTTTTCCAGGCACAGTAACCTCAGATCATGACCTCTGAGGAGTGTAAATTCCTCTACTACTCCTACAGCAATGCTGCTACTTTCTGCATCGTGTCTGTGAACTAAAACAGAAGTGTTGCACGGGGCACACTTTAAAATCATTGCCACAAATACCAGTTCTTGTCACTGAACTGAAATTAAGGTGAGGGAAGAACTTAGTCCCAGTATCTGTCTGAGCTCCATTAAAAGAAAAGATGGGGACCTGGTTTTTTTAATAATGCAGAATTGATTCTTGAGAGTTTCTTTGTGTCCCTCTGGTCATCCACTGGAGTGGAGCAGAGAACAACCCCTCCTCAGTAGTGCCACACCATATAGCAAATAATTTCAGCTTTTAAGATTTTCCCTGTACATGATTTGCAGTCTCTATTGACCAATGATCTTAGTGATAATTCCTCTGAGCAATTTCTTTCCACAACAGTGTGGTTAACATGCATAAAGATGTATGTGGCAGGAAAGGCCATGCAGCGTATTGAGATCTGATTTAGAATCATTACATTCTTAATCACAAACATTTGCTGGGATGATCATGGGGAGAAATTTATGGTGTTAAGTTCACATATATTTACTTTCCAATCTGCAATTGCTTTTTCAAATGAACAGCCTTAAACTCTCAGTGAATTAGGGGGTTCAACATTCAATATAAGTAATTTAGAGCAGAACTCCTGTGCTGTTGAACCATCAAGTAATGTTTCCTTTTCACACCACTGAACACCACAACATGAAAAAAAACAACCAAAAGTTAAGTGAAAATGTTTAAATGAAGACATGGGTTACAAAAATATAAACCACGTCCAACTTATCACCATAAAGATGTTAAAATATGTAAAGCTATTTTAATTATCTTCTACCTCTGGCAGATCATTTCTCTGCCCAGGCAGTTTTCACTGGAAATAACAAAGGAAAAGATATAAAATTCTTGTGTTTTGCTTGTCAGTTTTCTACCTTCTTATGATCAAAGAGAGCCAGGAAGTTAGCTGTTCATTACAAACAAACATTGCAGATGAAATGAAATTCATTCACACGTTCCACATAGCAGCTACAATTACTCAGAGCACAATTAGGGATGCCACGATGCATGACATTAAAAAGCCCTGTGCAGTTTAAAACACACTAGATCTTCGCCAAACAAAAGAAAGGAAAGAAAACCAAAACAACCCAAAGAACAGAAACCCTCTCTACAGAACTCTCAGAAACACAAAACTCACCAACACTCCTCATAACTGCTAAAAAAAACAAAAAACCAAAATAAAATTAGCAGATTGTTAGCAAATACCAAAAGCAGAAAAGAAAACAAAGAATGTTTGGGGAAATAACTTGAGTCATCTTTTCAACAAGGCGGGTACATAACGATTAAAACTTGTAAGCAAAAATCACAGATTGCCAGATGCCCATGTGTTGTTCTGGAGAAATGTTGCGGATGCACCAAGCACAGTTTTGCCAATGAGAGAAGAAACAACTGAACAATATCTACGTAACAGTGAAACTGAGGAGATGGATCTCAGTTCTACTATACTGGCTTTGATGATAACATAGAAGTCCTTAAAAAGAAAGTTATTCTTCACAATTTGAATCTACATTTTTCATGGATCCAGGAAGAACAGTTCTGTAAAGCTTAAAGGAAAAATACTGGATAGAAATTAAGCTCTCCAATTAGCTTGGTGAGGGGTGGGGAGTGGGAGAAGACAGAGGAATTTAGATATTGCAAGAGTGAGGCCCACTTCAGTTGCTAAGCTGACAGAAGAAGGTTATTTCAGAAAGCAACAGTGGTATCAAAAGAACAGGAAGGGTGAGCCTAGTACACCAATGTTTCCAGGTTTACATTTCCTCTAGTCTCATCCTAGTGCACTCTGTAAGTCAGAAATAATTACATTAGGCATATTTTTGAACCAATCTTTTTATGAGTACAGATCTGACTGACATTCACAGAATGCTGCTATTCTATTCACTTCTCCACTGCCAAAATTAATTCTGCAGAGCCTGGTTCCCACAACACTCCCTCCTCCCATCAACTCCATATCCCACAAATCCTACCAAGGCCTCCTTTTCCCCAGCTACAAGGACTCCTTGTCCTGCTGCTCATATTGTTCCTTAAATTCTCTATACTGCAGCAAAAGTAGTGCAGACCCAGACAGCATTCTCTCCTCCTTGGAAGCTGGAGTGGCTGCCACGTAGGTCTTATTCCTTTAGCATATGCAACCTCCCTGACTTTTGCCCCTTCCCCTAGTACCTATGGCTGCACTTCCAGAGGGGTCACTAGACAGTCCCTGAAGACAGGACCATGGAGGTCAGGTATCCTGCTTGGAGAGCACAGTGAGGCCAGATTCAGAAGCCTAATCTCTGCATAAACCTTGAGGCCATGCAGAAAAGCCTCCAGCAATGGTCCAAGAACTAAACCCCAGCTGTCAACAAGGAATTTGCCTATGAGACAAAGCTGTTCCGTACTAAACAGACAGCTGTTCTGTCTTTTCCAACCTGGTGATTCTATGATTCTATAAAGAGAGTCCAGCAACAGGACCTTGGAGCTACGAGAGTGAAAGTCTCCTGAAAGTAACGGGTTGAAAGTGTGACGCAGTGCAACTGAGGAGGTTCTACAGACAAACTTCCTAATCCACAAACAGGCAGAACCAAAACCCAACACCTAAACCAACTAATCTAAGTGAACCAATAATATTCTGGAAAATTCAAAGATTTCACTAATAAGAGAAAACAGTCCATCAGTAAACAAACAAATATGGTTGTCCTTCTTTGGGGAAAAAAAATGAGGTAATCTTCTCACTGTATAGTAGAACTATTGAATAAAGTGAAATAAAAACATAGAATGGAGTGATTTTCCAAATTACTGAGCATGGACAAGGAGGAAAAGACACAGAAATAGCTGACAAAGCAACATTTCTACTTACTGTTTCTTTGCCTCTTCAAATTTATGCAGCTTTTTCCGCAAGCCACCGGATTTAAAGCCTTGACAATGAGCTGCTGGCGCTCCTATGGTGACTATGTCGTAGTTCTGATCTGAGATGGACAAAAAGGACTTACAAATGAAAGGTTGTCATCTTTACTATGGACAAACAATTGTGGAAATTCAAAAACTATTTTGAATGTAATTTTTCTAAAACTTTGTGCCAGTGTTTTGAAGGACATGGAAAACTGTACTTCTGAGGTGAATGAACCATACTTTACTGTAGGTCCTCTGTCTCTTAATCTAGAAGATTGGCAGTGAAAAGGAAGACTTAAATATTCATGTTGGCACAAAACCTATCATTACTAGAACGCCTCACATGGATACATGCAATAAGTGTGTGCTCAGGGTTAGTTAAAAGAAGGGAAAATTTAGGTTATTTATATAGAAATAAGCTTCTATATGCGAATAAACTGGTGTAATTATGCGTAACTGTTTATAATAGTTACAGAGAAAAAGTGGACAAGCTTAAAAACAGTCAAAACCTTTGCTATTCTGCTACAATCCAAAATTACCGAAAAGGACATAGCAGCTCAATCCAATATATTTCCTAGTACAAAGGCTGACTTTTTTCACCTAGGGCACAGTTAACTCCAGAACCTAGTTTTGCCTCCTGTAGAATTGCAGTAATTGTACTTATACCTCTTCTTTTGCTAAGAGTTTTGGAATCCGAGAAGAGAAGGTGCTAAAAAAATCCCAAGTAGCACTAGTACTACAGAGCAATATTTTGTAGAAACTATACAGCTGAGGATGGAAATTAAAACATGGAGAGAAAAATAACAGAATAATGTGAAGAAAGAGAGAATGAACCAAATACCTGATCCTCCATCATCCTGGACTCTCATTCTCTGTATATGTAAATTCGTAGGAACAAATTCCAATTTCTTATCAGCTTTCAAGCTACTGGCTTTAAATGAAGGACCTGAGAAATACAGGGGAAAAGTAATCACAAAAGCCCTCTGCATCTGCTCCTCTTAAAATATTCAAGGAGCTTCACTCATCTTACACTACATGCTGAAAGTAAAGCAAGAAAAAAATAAAGATATCTCTTTCTGTTAGTGTTCATAATTATTTTTCACTTTCAAGATAAAATAGGAGAATGAATAAAGCAGATAAATATTCCCAGATCATTAGCAAATTCATAATAAATGTCAATAAAGAAAAGAAATCCAAAAGTAGGTTTTTTTTTAATACATCCAACTAAAACTTTCTAGCTTCCCGCTTTCAGAGAGAAGCACTAAAAATCATGGTTGAGACACATCGTACTATTATGAAAAAAGAAATCACCTTTATACTGGTGCAGGTCAGTTAGATTTTCCTGATAAGTTAAAATAATTGTTTGGTACTGAGTAACTATTTGTCGACGAAGGCTTTCCCAACAAGGAGACAGTTCTCCCAGTTCTTCTAGTTCACAAACCCTAGAGAAAAATTAAAAAAAAAAATTGGGAAAGAGGGATATACAGCTCCATTTTTCATTTGATCAAGAACTAGTCTCACATTGCATCATTCTAGCACCATCCTCAGCTGACACATTCTCAATTCACTCTGGTCTAACCAAGTCACCAGACTGGGAATACTACCAAATATACATTAGGAGGCACAGCTGTTGAGCCCTACTCCAAGCTACACAGGTTCCTCACAGGCAGAATAGATCATGTTCTCTCCAGAAGCCCCAAGTGCTGGTCAAAACCAAAGCTTCCCACTAAACTATATGATCATTCGCAAGTGATGCACGCTGTCACCACGTCAGGAGACCTGGAACAATGAGGACATTTTTAGGCCACTCTACTGATTTAGGCTCTCAAATTAAATGGGAGCTGTGACAGAGGTTAGGCAGGAGGTTAGCACCTATCTGACATTACATACAAGGAGTATCTGCACTGGCCAGGTCTCTCCGCAACAGTGTTCAAGTCCAGACTAATAAGGGTCGGGAGAGACAAAAGATGAACCAATAAAACTTTAATCTGAGATTCTGGATTTTAAGCACTCGGTTTCCACTGTAGGTGGAACAAAGGACAACTGGACACCCCCAGATAAGAAGAGCAAAACTCCTGGCTTTCCCATTGCATCCCTTTGCACCCTGACTGTTAAGTATTCAGTCATGCCTGGCAATCCTGTATCAAATACTTTTCTTCAATAGAGCTGCTGAGAAAATATTCAGTGTGTTTCAAGCCATGCATGTACCACTGTCTTCTTGTATTAAGACATTATTCAGAATAAAGGATGAAAGGAAAAAGCAAACATGTCAATACGAGACACAATCCAACAGCACATTACCCCAGAAAAGCTAGAACAATCATATGTCAGAAGGATCCAGCAGCTCCTTTCACAGTTCACTCAGTATCACTAATCCACAGCTTTAATCAATTATCTGTATGTATAATAATTTAAGACAGCATGTCACAGAACAATTCCCACTCCACAGTATTTAGGATATTATCAACAAGAAGCAAATGTCCAAAAAAACCACCAGACTGATTTGCCAAGAGGCAATAGTGTAAACTATATTTATCAGCAGTAACTTGGAAAAAGACACTTCCAGTTTCAGCTTGTAAATCGCTTCTGAATCAGATCCTATAATGATCACTTTGTCAAGCTCCCTGCTCAAAACAAACCGCTGCATTTGAGCCCAGGTCTTCCTGAAGTAAATTTACAGCTTCATACTTCAAGTTTACTTGGTTGTCACATAGGGCTGAGACAGCAGGGGATGTGTATGCCATAAGTAATTAGGCAGTGAATATAACCCCCTGGTTAAATGCTTCCCATGAAAGAGCTCTGGCCCAGAAGGGCTTTATGTAAGAGACAGTAGTTGTGATTATCCAAGGACATTTTAAAAGTCACCAGGATGTTAACACAGCAGCAGCTGTACTTGTCTAGGTGTCCGGCATTCCTCTAGGTTGCAGCACAGAAAATGGAGAAAAGAGCCCTTGGCCAAATCTGAGAGATCCTATGAATACGAAGTGTGATTGTGCTATTTCCCACACTGTAAAAAAGTAGGGCACTAATTCAAAATGAACATGACTGAGACCCATCTTGAGTAAAAATAACAATTCATTAGAAATATAAAAGCACTGATGGAAAAGAATGCTTCATGTTATTGAGGGTCACCTCAGCTGAATAGAGAGAAGGCAATCCTTCTTGCTCATTACACAAAGGCTGTATTTACCTTTAAGCTATGCAATTCAGAGCATATAAATTTGTATTATCAAACACTTGGGCCTAATAACTTATTAACCCAAAATAAAAACCTGTATACAATATGCATCCACCAATCTCTATGTGATTTTAGCAAGAGCCTCTGAGCAGTCACATTCCACATCTAACACCTTAAGAAACTTCACTGCCCACAGTCTTAGAGGAAGCTAAATCTTTTTACCTCATTCAATGTAAATTCTCCCTTATCATCTTGAAGTCCTTAAACAACATTCACCACAGATGGCACCTTACAGGTGAGCCTGTCAACTCTATGCGATGTTTTGTCTGTACCTCATAATGAATAAGTGTTTTTAAATGTACTGTGAGGAAAGCTGTAAAGACCTGAAAATATAATATAAATTGTGGATAACCCACGCCTAAATGTGTTACAGCATATCCTAAGCCCTCTCCAGTAAGGTTGCAGCAGGACAACTATGCAAGATACAGCATTTGTTCTCTAGAATCTAAACTCTCACTTGTCCTACTAACTGCATGCCACTAAAAAACAAATCATAAAACCATAGAATGGCTTGGTTTGGAAAGGGCCTTAAAGACCATCCTGTTCCAACTCTCTTGCCATAGGCAGGGACACCTTCCACTGGATCAGGTTGCTCAAAGACTCAGCCAACCTGGCCTTGAACTCTTGCAAGGACAGGGCATCAATGACTCTCCTGGACAACCACCCTCACAAGAAAAAAATTCTTCCTAATATTTCCTCTAAATCTCCTCTCTTTCAGCTTAAAATCCCTTTTTCCTATCCCTGCACTCCCTGATAAAGATCCCCTCCACAGCTTTCCCGTAGGCCCTTTAAATACTGGAAGGTCACTACAAGGTCTCCCTGGAGCCTTCTCTTCTCTAGGCTGAACAACCCCAACTGTCTCAGCCTCATAGCAGAGGTGCTCCAGCTCTCAGATCATCTTCGTGGCCCTTCTCTGGACTCACTCTAACAGATCCATGTCCATTCTGTGCTGAAGAAATTCAACAGCAGCAAGAAAAAAGAAAAAAAAAAAGAAAATAAAAAGAAAAAAAAGCAAAAAAAAAAAAGCAAAATTTGGAAATTCAGTCACATCATGCATTAGTTTTTCCCTACATTACAAAAATTCACTGCATCCTTCTTGAGAGAATTTATTAATTTAGCAAAATACTGGAAAACATCATAGACTAATTCTACTTGCTTATATGAATTAACACATGATTTTCTTTCACAATACCACAAACGAATTCAAATCTATTAATGTAGGTTACTAAGAGCACTACATAATTTTAATGTTAGTTAAGGTCAGCCTTAATTAGGCCCCTAGGAGTGGATTCAAACACAGCCAAAATAAAAACCCAATACTCAGAAATACAGCTGGAAGTCTTTTACTATCCCAATCTTGGCTCTTGTGAAAAACAGTTATGTTTGCAAACCACAGCCTACAAATGTAGAGAAGTAAAAGTCAGAAATGCTTATGTTGCCTGAAAGGGCCAAGTGCTTCAAAAAGAAGCAAATTCAGAGTAAATCTACAAAACGCTTAACAGATTTCTTTATCCCTCCTGCCTCCCAAAATGAGAACTCACGACTGTCCTACAGTATCTCATTTAATTTGCTTTTATTCCCTTTGTTTTCCATTCAAAACTACCCTTCTGCCTCTCAAAGTCATCTCTTAACTCACTGAGAGGAGTCAGTGCTCTTGTCATCTGTCTTTGCTTTGCTTTCATAGCACACAAGTCAACTGACTATTTCAAAGTTCACCTTCAAAGTGATTCTGATTTTTCTGCTCTGTTTGCTACTGTAATTACTCATTCCTCCTCAGCTGGTTTCTGTGTTGCCTCTGTTCCCTTCTCAAAATTCTCAGCAGCTGGATTTATTGCTCTTTCATTTATGCCGATTCATCTATCCAGACTCCCCCCACCTATGAAACATTGAGATGTTTTATTTTTAATTCAACTTCATTTTTCTTTTTATATTAAAAATAAATTATGTTAGAAAAAGTGTATTGAAGCATATAAATTACTGTGTCTATTAAAAGGTAATGTATTCTAACATGCTGTTCCTAAAGCAGTCACATGTCTATGCAATAATACATTCTGCGGGTCTATTAATACTTTTCTGAGAGGAATAGATAACCCCTAAGAGCAGGTAACAGTGTGATTCTAAGGGTTCACTCGGCCAACAACTCTCTTCCACCATAAACTCTGTATGTCTGCGTTACCATACACTCAAGCCCAAACTCTATACTCTGACATAAAATCTTATTCACTGTAACTATAGTCAGCAAGGTGCTGCTTTTACAATTTTTTCTTCAGTGCCTCTGTGCATTAACACAGATACACGATATCTGACCCACAAAAAAATGAGACTGTACCTGTAACTATTTAACAAATTAAGAAAATCACCTACAATGACCTTCATAATTGTTCCTTTCTGAGCCGGTACATAGCAGCATACGATGCTGCCAACATTCAAAGCAATTCCACAGATCATTTCCTAAAGGTTCTCCGTTGTTTTTCTTTCACATTTTCTACCAAGAAATAGAGGCTCCTCTGAGCACCCACCCCATCTCTGGGATCTCTTCATCGTAAGCCTCAAAAAATAATTGAAAATCTTCTGTCATGGATTTCTTCAGTTTCACAAGAAACTTGATGTTAAGTTGCTGTTCACTCTTGCACATAGACATTTTTTGACCAAGGGTAAGAAAACTTCTATATTTGAACACACGTCCACTTGTACTGAGCCTTATCTCACTCTGACAGGTTAGAACATGTCCTACTACTATCTCTTTGTCTCTCCACTCCTACTTATGGTTTCTGAGCTAAGGGGTTAGTCTCATTTTTATTGTGTTGGACTTGGTATTCTTAGGTAACTCAGTAGCAGCCATATCACTGCTGTATTTACTGCATATGCAAACTGGCCCAAACCGACCTTGCTGCATCTTCTTCCAGAAGCAGCTTCACAAATTGCCTGGGGATGTGCAGCGACAGGACACTCTCAGCCATCTGCTCCAAGATTCTCAAGTGGTTTCCATCAGTAGTTGGGAAGCGATACATTCGGCAAATGGCACCACCAAACACTAAAGAATTGAAATAATGTTATTTTAGCATAAGGGTTTGAGTTAAAAATGTACAAATTCTCTCCTTTTTAAAAGTAAATTATTTCAATTTGATAATGTGTGGTCGTATACTGCTGTAAAAATCTAGTTTAACCAGGCATCAGTAGAGCTTTTCCAAGAACGGTCATTCTGCAATGATCATTCTTCCAGCATTTGCAGGAAAAGCCTCAAGATGATTTAAAACATTGGTAAGGAAATAAAATACATATTCAACTTTTGAACTACTTTTTATTTTTAATGTACTGTGCATTTTCCTCTCATATAATAATTTGCTGGAAAACTAATCTTACTTCAATAAATCTTTTGTAAAGTCACTGCTTTCCTCTGTCCCTCCCCTCGTCCCCTAATGATTGTTTTGGAATAAACTAGCAAATCACATTGAAAATGTTATACTACAATTATGCTAATATCAAAGTTTGCTTCTGCTGCTTTTATTACACAGTTGATAAAATATGCAGATGATAAAATAAGTTCTTGTATGACCCTTAGAGGGCTGCTTAATCAGCAGCCTGTTTCTATTCAAATGAAAAATCTGCTTAACCACCCTGGGGCCACAGACAGAAAAGAGATGAGCTTTTAATGATGCCTAAAGCTTACTTGTGACAGTCCGCAGCAGCTTACCAGATTTCAGTAGTGCGTCTTTCCGTAATGAAGCATATTTGGATCTGATTCCTAATGATTCTGTTAAACTTTCATCAACTGGCAACACAGTCTAAACAAAAAGAAACAATGCAAATAGTGAAGAACAAATCAGTGCACACCCAGTGATGGCCTCTATTATACAGATGTGAAAGGAATATTCAAAACAATGTATGTTTAAAATAAATATTTTACTATATTTTTATATGGTGTTTACTATGGACAAAAAATTCTGCAGGCTGAAATAATAAATCCAAATAAAATCTCCAATCTAAGCATTCCTATTTACTTCTAGTGCACAGTTCAAAATGCTAGGAAGATTTACATCCAGATGTTCAACTAACTTATGCTAGCACAGCTCCAGATCTGTGCCACCTACAGGTCTGGCTGGATACAAAGTGATACGACTCCACATTGTGACTGTGATACACAAACACAAGTGCAATTACCCCCAGGATATTCAGAACACAGGGTTTACAGAATTACACATGTCTAGGTTGAGAAAGCACTATAAATATTTGCTTTCAGACAAATATTTGGGGATCACAAAAAAAGAATAAGCACTACTCAAGTAAGCTGCTCAGGTTTACCAAAATCTTTTAAGATATTTCTTTTTAAAAAGTTGCCTGGCAATTCTCTGAGTGTCCCCATTGCAGCTTTGCTTGATGCCATCTTTCAGTTCACAGTTGTTCATGTGAAACTGGTTATCAATAAATCAAGTGCACCAACGTGCAGTACCACAAGCTTATTCTGATGAAGGGCATGAACACTTGAAGATAAAGCTTAATCATTGTAAGCTAAAACTTTCCCCAAGACTTTTAACCTCAAACTTTAACTAGCACTCACTGCTCTTCAAAATACAAAACTGCTTCATCCCCATTCAAGCTGCTTTTTGCAGCATTTTGAAATTGCAAAGCACTCAGTCATAGAATCATAGAATCACCAGGTTGGAAGAGACCCACAGGATCATAAAGTCCAACCATTCCTATCAAACACTAAACCATGCCCCTTAGCACCTCGTCTACCCGTGCCTTAAACACCTCCAGGGAAGGTGAATCAACCACCTCCTTGGGCAGCCTCTGCCAGTGCTCAATGGCCCTTTCCATGAAAACATTTTTCTGATGTCCAGCAGTCAATACAATCCCCTAGCAAACTGCCCCTGGGGACAAGGGAGCAGCACAGAGCTGGCAAATCTTTAAAGATGCTTCCCGCAGAGTGCAAGTGCACTTGATCCCCAGGTGTAAAAATCAGTAAAATGAGGCAAGACACCAGCAGAGCTGAGTTGAGAACTGATGGTCAAACTAAATGACAAGAAAGAAACACATAGGCAATGGAAGCAGGGCAATGTTAGATTTAGAGTTGGACTCAATGATCTTAAATGTCTTTTCCAGCCTAAATGATCCTGTGATTCTACTAATACCAAGGTAGACAGGAAAGCTGACAGTAGATCTCAACTTATTTCAATACTATCAATCAATCTGTATCCTTCTGAAGCCCATTTAAAGCCCATACTCACCCTTCCATTAATTGTGTCAGGTGACCTTGTCACTGGAGGCCTTTGGTCAGTTTTTTCCTCCATTTGCCATCCAATAACTGTAATGTTACCTACACGGTCACTTTCGGCCGACCTGCAACAAACACTCTGCGTTGAGATTTTTTTGGAGGTGGACCTGTTTATCAACAAGGGAACACTTATAAAAGGCTATTAATCTTCAAAATTAATGAACATTTTAAACAGGAAGCTTTACAACTTCATTTCATATATTTTTATAATGCAATAGTCCTACAGAAATACGCTCCCCTCATTCTGCAGGGGACACTGTACAGACCTCCTAACTGAAGGCAACCTAAAACCGTGCATGTGCTTCAATATTTCTGTAAAACCAGAAAGAGTTCAAATTTTAAAATTAGGCAGCTTAAATTCTGAACATTAACAGGGAACAAATAATTGGATGTACATGAGTGTTTGAATGAAACCAAATTTTTTCACTCTCAATCAGAAGCCTGCTGCTTGCAAACCGCAACTGGTACAGCTGCAACTGGTAAATTTTGATAAAAGTGGACCAAACAGTAGTAGCACATCCCAAATCATCTACTTGATAGGGAAGTCAGTCAAGGTCACAAATTAGGAGACTGATTATATTTTATGCTTCTGGAAACAGACTGTTTAGATTGGGAAAACTGGGCACCTGACATTCCAGAGAGAAAAGCTGATGCTACAAAGAAGGATCCTGAAAAGAAGTGGTCTACAAAAGAAGCTGGTGAACATTCTCAATGGAGGAAAGATCACTGAGGTGGAAAAAAATCCTGGAGATCAGGGAGTTGAGTGGAAACAAATGCCACAGATCCCCAGGGACCTGGCCACTAACAACAGATGAGGAGCTGTGCAGCACAAACAGACACAACTTTCTGTTCCATGCTCCCAGCCCGGCAGCCACCTCCTTGCTGGGGAGAGAAGCTGAGATCATATGAAAATATGACTGATGAGGGAGGGAGGGAGGGAGTGAGTGAGTGAGACAGAGAAGCAAGTGGGGTAACAGCTCTCATCTGGCTGTTTTTTAAACACATACCAGAAGCCAGGTCTACCACAGCTGTCAGTTATTCTGTCTCACCCATGACACACAGCAATTTTGGCAGAGGCTTTATGTTATTGTTTTAAGGTAGATTCTAAATGGTATTTTAAGACTGTTATTTACATGTGAAAATACGCTGGAACAACTAAGACAAAATAAAGTCTCTGGAACCGACAAAAAGGGAGAGGCAAGAGTAATAAGCAAGCAAGACAACTACAAGAAAAGTTCAAGTATTCAGATCATGCACCATGTTTATAAATATTGTTTAGCATACAGCTTACACACCCGAGGGGTAACATGACAATGAGAAGACATGTATGCATTCACACACCTTGATAATCAGAATATACTTGATATCAAAACAAGATAATAAAGTAAATTTTCAACTCAGTCAAGACAGAATAAACCTAACAGAATAACCACGTCTAGCATACAACCATAAAATTCCTGTCATCACATTCCTCCTCTTTTTCATCTCCCTCAAAACACTCTCACCTTCACTCTTATGATAAATTAGACTATTTTACCCATCATATTATACTTTTGGTTCCTTTTCTGACTTATTTCCCTCATCTGCTCCCCTCTATGAAATCATGTCAGTTTTTTTCTTTACAACACATTGCAGAAATGACAAAAGCCTTACCCATCTCATTTCTTAGCATGAAAAGCTTTTCCCATGTTTTGTTAGTCGTGTCTGGGCTAAGAAATTTCAGCAAGTTTATCACAGTCACTGTTTCTCATGCTGATTATTCTGATACTACCAACACCACCTCCCTCAGTCTCTCTGATTATGCTTCCACCCCTTCAACTGACTTCCCCTTGCCTTCAGTGACAGTGCTGTCTGTCCTGCTTTCAACACATATTACTACAATATGCACTTAAACATCACAGGTTTCTGCTCAATGTCACTTTTCTTTCTTCATTATTTTCCAACTCTGTACTCAACTTTGTCCCACACCAGCTTTCAAGAATGTGGTTTGATTCCTCCTACCTAAAGGATTGGTATTAGACTCTCATACTCTTTTTCATTCCCTCTCTGTGTCACTTTTCTTCCTCAAAAGTTTCCAATATGAAGTAAGGTAGAAAATTTCCTCAATGTTGCTGCAATGTGACTCGTCCTATTCCTAGTGCATTGTATTGATAAATGCACTATTTAGCAACAAATACAGAATTCAGCAACAAGTAGGTATTGAAACAGTAAACAGAGCTTAGAATTACCTAAGCCAAAGTATTTCAAATCGCTAGATAATCCCCTGTTTCAATGTTTTTCTTTCTCCCCATCACAGGCTCTTTATATACCAGAACAGCTAAAAATACTCTATTTTACCACACCCCACAGACACAAACACCCAAGTGAAAGGAATAAATGCACAAAAATGAAATTTGCCTCGACAATACTTTCTTTAGTTGTAGAACTAGTACCAATGCCTAAAATTAGTCATCATGTTGGAAACGCCTTGTTGTACATCTTTTAACTATCATGCAGCAGCAAATAGTTTTTCCTTAATAGTAGCCTGGAACTAAAAAAATAACCAACCAACCAACAGGTTTTCATCACATCTCACAGAAAGTCTTCATCGTATCTTAAGCATACTTTCAAGAATTAAGAATTAATTCCTAAATGGAGGAGAACATTACAAACCTTAGTGTTAAGTGCAACCTGTGATTCTTCTCCTGAAGAAGTTCTTTTACAGTGAACATCCCAGAACCCAACAAATACATCTGAAAGAAGATGAGTATCAGAATTGTAATTATTTACCTTTACAAAGCCTTAACAAAGGCTTTGTGCACAGTATTAAAGCCCCAAACACCATTATTATGAACAGAAGTGTAAGAACAGAACTATAATCACATATGCTGATACTTAACTAATTAAAATCCTTTAAAATGTGATAAATTTGGTAATTTATCAAAAATACTTTTTCTACTGTAGGATAATAAGCTTTTTTCTTTCTCTCGGATTTGAGTGGAGGCACTTAGGGCAAGCAATACAGTAACAGTGAAAGCAACGGGGCTCAGACTGACTAGGTCATTTCTAGTCCCACCCTGACCCAAATCTGGCTCCTCCTGAAGAACTTACAACTTCTGGAGGTATTCCTTTTTCCCCTAGGCTTCCCCATGAAGCACAGGACAGAGAGGGAAAGCCCTGCTGCCTTTGAGGAAGCTACGGAAAAGCAGATAACATGGATCTTCAAGCAGCATCCTGGGCAACAGTCTGAGAATAAATGGCCTGAGCTGTCCACAGATCCAAGGAGTTACATGGGAGGGCTGGCACTTAAAACTTTTCCCTTAAGGGAATAAATTTGACCCCTGAACAAAATCACTGAGGGTTCAGGGCAAGGTGATTTCTGGAATGTAGCAGCTCTGTTCAAAAGGACTGTTATATTATGGGCCAAACATTTTGGCAGAGACTGGAGGCCTCAGATAAGGGTGCTGGATCCCAGTCATTGTCTACATCAGCAAAGTGGTCCACAACATATTAGAACAAAAGATGGGACCTCTTAATTTAAATCCGTAGTTCCCAAACTTGTTGCAGACAAGCCTTATTTGAGAAAACTGGAGTGTTACCCACACTGACAAGTCCATCTCACAGCATTTGTCCCTCCTTTCCCTACCCATCTTGCTTTCTCTGGGATCAACACTTCTACCTTTTTGCTTTCTTCCACAGAAGTTACCGGCTTTACCTCCTTGACTCTTGTCTCCCTGCTCCACAGTGACTGGGAAGGTAACATAGTAAAGAAAACTTACTGTTCCCTGAGATCTATCTTTGACGTCATACACGGAGAGTTTGATTTGTGTCATTTGATTGATAAGAGAGTCTTGGAAAAAGGCAATGCTGCTTAGAAAGATAGGATTACTTGTTCCCTGTAATCATAAACAAAAAAGGCAAAAAATAATGCAAGGTGATATTTGTTAGAAAGAAATGCTTCTCGTGTTGGCTTCAATTCTAAATCTAATCCAGGTGCACCTCACCACTTACCTCAATAATTTCTGTCTGTGCATGCTTCGTCCAGAATGCCTGAGGAGGTGTAGTTACACTCACTGCTACAAAACTATTTGGTTTTCGATCTAGCGACGGAGTTAGCAGCTCACTGCAAGCTTTACGTATGCAAGAGAGAAATAAATTTAGATTCAGGATCTTTTTCATGTTGCTGTAGGACTACATTTTTATGAAAACATATTATATACCCTGAGCAATAAAGCCACAAAGGGCCTAATATTCATTCTAATGCCACACTGTAAAGGCAGACATCATTCACCTTTGTGCATGCAAAGAGTAAACGTGCAATCAAACCAGCCTTGCTTCAAGCTCTAGAGCTGTAATTTAAACTTTTTCTCTTCTAGCCACCTGCCTATCCACCCGCTTGGTGCAGCTCATTATTAGAACAACACACATGCATAGGTTTCCCTCTGGGAATCTCATAAGTATAGCTGCATTTGATTTGAAGTCACGCTCCATTAAGCCCATTACCAAACGGTATTACACCATGGAGAACCAATACAAAGTGCTTGAATGCTGATCAAGCGGCACTACTACGAGGAGAACTAGCTTGTAATTATAAAAGGACAGTAATTTATTTCCTCCCAAATGTTACTGTGAGTTTAACTACTGGGAAGGGACTATGGTGAATAGGAAACAAGGATGAAAAATTGCAGTGAGTGACTGCACACAATTATATTGAACTTCAGAGACAAATTCTATTTAGCTAGATACAGGTAACTACAGCATAGTCTTCAACTAGATACAGAAAGTTAATTCCAAAATCCATCTGGGCAAGCAAAATGTTCCAATGTACACTAAACGGCTTTGTAGTTCTAGATACTTTTAATTTATCTGAAAATATTTTAAGTACTTTATTGAGCCTTAATGAATTTTTAGATTATTATTCAGAACATAATTACATACATCTCAGAAAATTCTCACATTTTTAATTTCAAGTAAACTGTTGAAAGCACAACCTGTCAAACACTAGTCCACTATTAAGCCAAGAAAACCATGCAACAGTTGAAAAAGTAGACTGAATTTTCATGAAGAAAATATTTTTCACTTATTCTTCAAGTGAGATCACAAGCTTCTTGTCCAAATTTAACAATCTCAGAAATTAGGCCACTTCTGCATCTTACATTATCACTTGACAGCAAGGACCACAGGAAAGAAAATGTGTGTAATAGCTGATAACTCTTAGAAAACATTCTGTACCAAAATACTGTTTCCAGCAAATTTTCGGTTTATCCGAAGACCTTAACTGCTGTTATACTGAAACTGAAACATTGTATTTTCACATAATCAAAATAAACATGTAAAAATGCCATTCAAATAGTAAACATCTAAAATTTTATAGGACAGATGCGTTTATTACAGACTTTTAAAAAACATCACTACCACATCACTGCTCACTGCTTATCAAAAGATACTGCACAGGCCCCAAAGAAACTGTACCAAATACATCTCCACAAAAATTAAAGTTTCAATCCTTACTATATGAGAGGCTTTTCAAAAATCAACAATTAAACCCCCCCCCACATACGTAACAGCATGTATCATCAAAATTAGCATACAAATCACTAAGCCTACCTAAACTGAACTCTAAAATCGGCTCATCTGGATCTTGAATGTTTCCTGTAAATCAGAAAAATCAGCACAAGTTTAGTCAAACGTTGTGGTCATGTGAAAACTTTCCAGAAGCTGCAGTCATATAAGGAAAGAAATTAAACTTTATATTATAAAAAAAAATATTTTTTATTAAATGAGCCATGACTAGTATTTAAAATACTTATTAGCTAATTTTTGGTATCTAAAAATGATTTGAAAAACTTGAGATGATCTCAGTTTACAAAACATGTTAAAATATGTGAAACTATGCAAGATTAGATGAAATATGGGAATATGAAATGCTCAGTTTCATTGGAAAACAAGAGGATTAAAGTCACTGAGTGTATGAGCAGCTATTAACTCTAAATTATTAAATCAGATATGTCTCCTCTGTGATCAGTGAACAGGGAGAAGTTTGAAAGTACCTCTCCCACTAATCAAACAAAGCCTCTGGGAGTTACAATCCTAATTTACTCGCCATGAAAGATGAGGGAGATAAATCTCAGCTCCCTGAACTCTTTTTAAAATTTCATACAATGTCAAACAAGGAGACTGCCAAGGCTCTTCCTAGACCTTGACATTCTTCTGTCATTTCCCACCCCCGCAGTTGCTTATTTGTGATTGATAAAGATAACTACACAAAATTTAGTTTACTTTCTTTTTTTTCTTCCCTCTCCAATTTTCATATTTTGACTATTTAAAAAAATGGCAAATTCAAGATTGTGTAATATTTTAGTATATTTCCTTTATCTCATTCCCTATAGATAACCAGATGTATGTAAATCTTTTAGTAATTAAAAGAAAAAACCCCACTGTTAGTGCAGGGAAGATTTTGGAAGTTGTTGACGTGAAGGTACATACCTGCTAGAGAAAGACCTAGCATGTCAGAGGTGACATCGATGGTGGAGGCCCGTTGCACGGTGCGGGATTTTGCACCATGGCGGGGACTGTGTTCTCTTGCTGTCATTTTGTCATGAAGAACCCTTCTTTTCTTGTCACTTGGCTTTACTGATGTTCACTTACGGAGTAGCACAGTGCAGCAGGTTGTCTCTGATTGCTATTCCTCTAACATTATCATGCTAAGCAATAAAGACAGCAAAAACAAACACCAAATTTTTAGGTGACTATCGGCTACCGTTCTTTTTAACAGCAGCAAACCTAGCGCCATTAAAATGCTCTGGGACATTCAAATAAAATGCTCAAGGCAGATCCAGCGCATAGTAACTCAATTTGCATGAACCGTACATCTGTAGCACTTTACTGCAAATTGTTGATAACTGTAGCGCATGCAAGAAAGGCTCTTCTGTCAGAAGACCAGGGTCGAGAGAGACTCGTTA
The DNA here is from genome assembly GCA_033459285.1 of Clamator glandarius. Taxonomy (NCBI): domain Eukaryota; kingdom Metazoa; phylum Chordata; class Aves; order Cuculiformes; family Cuculidae; genus Clamator; species Clamator glandarius. The sequence goes on from JAUNZM010000254.1 coordinate 1,054,786, forward strand.
ACGGACCAGCTGCTCTTCTCCTTTGTCTAAGCTATTAAACCCTCCTTAATGAAGTTTCCTGGTTTTCATAATCCCTGGGGAGCACAAGTAAATTTGTCAGATGGGGCCTCTGTCTGCAGAGGTAGGACAAGGGATAAGGACAAAGGGACAACAGATTGGCAGAACACAGAACAAAAGGGCAGGAAATGTTGTTAGTGTTGGCACACTGTGTTGTTTCATGCTCTACTGCCATGAGAAAGGGATATTAAAAACTATAAATAAATCCTAGTGGGCCAGACTGATGCTGAAAATCTGGGATGGTGATGGAAAGAAAAAGGAAAAGGGGATGCTTGCTGATGTGGCACATGGCAGTGTCTGTGCTTTTCCTTCACCCAACATGTCATTGGTCTACAGACATCCACGACAGATGTTTTTCCCCTCACAATGCCTATAACGTAAATGTTACAGTAGTTAAGAAACACACAGCCTATAGAAAATTTGGTTATGTTGTTAAAAATGGTTTGGCTGATAAATTCTGATATTCCTTCCGTCAGCCACATTAGCACTTTTCTATTTGTTTCATCCTATTCATACTATTATAACAAACTACATTCATTTAGGAAGTGAGATTAAGACTAAAATTTGTAAACCTGAAAGGCAGCAATATAGTGACTAATATCTTCCTTATTTATTTTACAAAACATTTTAACTACGTTGCATAATGGGAGCATTTTTTTTTTCTTTTTGAGGTTGATGGACCTAACAACAGGCAAGACACATTCTAATTAAATAAAACACTCAGCTTTTACTTGTGTTTTAAATAGGCATTTTAAAACTGTCCGAAGGCTTCCAAAAGAGCATTCGACCTGCCTAACCTAAGTCTCTAAATTCAACTAATCAACACCTCCCTCTGGAGGATTTCAAAAGAATCTTCCCTCTCTCCACTCAAGTATTTTCTTAACTCGCACTTGTTCACTGGACGTCTAAAATTCAAGATTCAAGCTAAGCATCTAAGACAACTCAAGTGAACACAGTCCTGGCTAACTACATGAGCTTAGAAATGAGATTTTATAGGGAGAGCTCATTCTAGGGAGGAAGGAATTTGTGCCATGATCAGCAGATGAGCCAGTCTGCTGTCACTCAGAATAATTCGCCTTTGTGATACAATATAATGTCATAAGTCAATTCTGAATAAGGAAAAGGAGACCTCTTGAGTGGAAGAAGCAGTAATTGAGAGATCTGAATATCACATCTCCCAAAGTTTTGAAATTCAGTAACAGCATACAAAACAATCAGCTTCTGGATATAATTTATAACAGCCAAAAATTAAAGCAGGCAGTTTCCCAATTCATATGGAATCATGGAATACTGGAGATGGGAAGGGATGTCTGGAATTCATCCAATCCACCCCCCCCTGCTCATAAGTGGGTCACCTACAGCAAGACATTCAAGACTGCGTCTGTTTGGTTTTAGACTAGAATGGACCTCTCTGGCCATAATCTCTCTGGCCAACCCTGTTGTTCCAAAGTTTGATCACTCACAGTAAAAAAAGCTTTGTTTTTCTTCCTTTTTTTGTTTTTGTTTTGTTGTTTTGGGTTTTTTTTTTTTTTTAATTAAAGTGTAAGTGGTTAAGTGGCTATTGAACCACTAGTCTTTCCTGAATAGTACTGAATGTCCTCAGATTTGGTCAAATAGAACTTCCATCAAAATTCTTTGCCAGTTTCCAAGTCTTTCTATTCTCCTATTTCCCCATCCTCCTTCTTTCAGCAATAGGTTTTCCTTGGTTTTTCTTTATGTAATGTGGCATTTAATGGCTTCTGTCCATTAAATCTAACTGCCTAATGAAACAAAACACCTATAAAATGTGCTTGCAGAGATTTAAGACAAGATGCCATAGACCGTTCCTAAAAACCTGCAAATACCTTCTTAGATAATAATTAACATGTTCACATAAGTACAGATCAGACAGCAGTTAGGTCAAAGAGTCTAGTGGTTTTTCATCTCAAAATCCCTGTATTACTGACATGCTTAAAATGGATCAATCTTTGAGAAGATAAATTAGGGTCAGGTATTTTCTTTATTTTTTTTCTTTATATTTACATATTATTGAGCATAATAATTTTCCATTACTAAGTTCTCAATGATTCATTTAAATTGCAGTATTAATTTCTCACTTAATGATACATTTTTAATTTACTTACATTGATCATACTTACAGAGGGCTCTTCTCCTCATGTGTGAAGGGATTTTGCATGTCATAACATCAGTTAAGTCCACATCTAAAAATTTAACAAAATAATCAGCATAAACAATCAAGCTTTTTATATACCACAAATCACAACCTATAGGCAGGTATGGCTCTCAGATTAACTCTAATTTTATCTTTATCTCATTTCCTGCAGATAATCAGACATATAAATCTTTTGCCAATAGAAAAAGGAGAATGAGGGGGGACTTCATCCCTCTTTACAGGTACCTGAAAGGAGGTTGTAGCGAGGTGGGTGTTGGTCTCTTCCTAAGTAACAAGTGTTAGGATGAGAGGAAAGGGCCTCAAATTGTGCCAGGGCAGGTTCAGATTGGATATTAAGAAAAAGTTCTTTACTGAAAAAGTAGTGAAGCACTGGAACAGGCTGCCCAGGGAAGTGGTGGAACCATCATTCCTGGAGGTGTTACAAAAGTGTGTAGATGTGACAGTTTGTGACATGGTTTATTAGGCACGGTGGTGTTGGGCTGACAGTTGGAATCGGTGATATTAAAGGCCTTTTCCAATCTTAATGATCTATGATTTTCTCACATTAAAGTTTACTGAAAACAGAAAAAGAATATGGTCTGCTGATCTTCTCCCAACACTATTAATACCAATTGCTAGTCAGAGCAGGAGGACAAAGAAATAAGCTTATGCTGAAAAAGACTGATTTGAGGTCAGCATTTGGTGAGTGGGTAGAACAGCTGTAAAAAACATATAGTCACATGTTTACTGAAAGGCTTGGTGCTACTGAGAAAAAGGAATGTATATGATATGTTGACTATGAGACAGCATTTGTTACTAGGCTTGTTTTTGTATAGTTAAGCTTCCCAAATTTTCCTGTTTGGAAGACATAAGCACCAGGAGACAGGAGAAGAGATCCTGTGTCAAAACACAGAAGTTCAAATTACTGTGCGAGGCAGGCTTCTATGAAGAGCTAGCAAAGAACATACAGGGAAAACGAATTATTTTTAAAGGCTATAGGTTAACTAAAGATCTGTATCTGCTAGTTGTACCATCCCATTCAAGCACATTTGCATTAATAGGGTATGACTCTTAAGACCTCCCATGTATGCCAGAACACAACAAATGAGACAGGGAAGTCCAGTTCGAGCTTTCAGATTTAATCACCGGCCCTACCAATAACTCAAGACTGCTTAAGAACATACATACAAGCTCTTATGACTTACGGAAAGGGTTTTATCTCGCGTAAACTGCAGAGGAGGCAGGTATCTGATCTTGACTCACTGCCCAGGTTCTCCCAGTCAACAGTGAGACACAAGAACTTCCAGAGAATGAGTCACCACTTTCCAAGGTAGGTGGGATGAATCACCCCATGAAGATAACCCTTTCTCTCTCTAATTTTAGAAAGGATTTAGATGAAACTATTCACTGTACAGCCTGATGGACCCAAACCCAACAGGGGCTCTGTTCGCCTTCTTGAATTACAACTACTTCAACAATTACAACTTTATCATCATATTTTTGATAAAAATCAGTGGAGATAGGACTTCTACCAAACTAAAGGTAGTTTTAACACACTAGATAGCTTCCTTACATGGTACCAAAGACTGCTGCCGCTCCTGCGGCCAGCAATTGTGAAGGCTGATGTGATTCATGTCCAAGCAAACCTTATCCTGAAGATGGCATGAAGTGTTTACACATAGCCTTTGCCTTTGCCCTTACCAGTGCTGCAGAGAGTGGATGTTGGCGTTATGCGCTGCTTTGCATTTCATTAAGTTTTGCTGCAGGCCCACTTCTGTTGTGGTTTCAACAAAAGTTATCAAAAACCGGAACTGAATACTGCCTGAAATGGTAAGCATTTGGGATCTGCAACATGGCCAGGTTTCCAATTAAGAATAAAATGCCAGACTAAGCTAAATTATGACTATGTTGCCCTCCATGCAAGAACAACATCTCTAGTGTAACTAGCATATAGGTTTTGTATTGTTTTTTACCTCCAACCATAGAAAACCTTGGTAGAGAAACAAAATTTACCATGTTGGTTCAAGACCAATCTTCCAATGATTCCAGAATCCGATCTCCAACAGCTGTTTCAAAGAAGATGCAAGGAACTTTATTAACCATGCTTCAGGGTCTGAGGTGAAGGTCTGGATCAACTCTATTACTCATGACTGCAGAAGCAACTCAGGAATAGAACATCGGCTCAAAGGGCAGCAGCTCCTAGCAAAAGCCTGCTAAGACTGGCACCAATTAAGAGCTAGTTTTTTTACAGTATCACAAACACTTTGCTCTTCTGTCTCATTTAATGACAGATTGAATGTCCTGAACCATACAGATCACAATAACAGGAAAAGTCAGAGACACGAACTTCACACCTTGGGTCAGTCTTCCTTCCAGTCAAATTTGTGGGGGCAGCGACACAGACCACATCTACTGCAGATCCATAGGCTGACAATAGAGTCTCCCTCCACTCCATGATGTAGGACATCCCCCTTACCATGCCTCTTGGGAAAGTAAAAAAAGTAAGCAGTGCAAGCATCCGCTATGGGCCTTTGCCTCCCACCGAAATTACCTCACCACCAAAAACATAATCATGAGGTGCTAGTCTGTCAGCTCTACAAAGAGGCTGTACTTCACACTATCAGTGCATTCCTTACATCTAGGTCCCCCTCTCCCACTGACTAGAATCTTCATTACTAAGGACAAAAAAATAAGTTTGCAACTGAGAGTCTTCTTGTCACTCTCCGAAGCTCTCCTGAGTATTCTGAGCAAGTGGATGACCTCATCAAGAACCGGGAAAAGTCTTCCACAAGAATATGAAATAAACTACCGCAAGACACAACAAATGTGTTTGTGCAGCACAGAAATCCCCAAATGCAACCTTTCAGTGATATCTAGATAAAGGCCATTTCAGTAGCAGAAAGTAGCTTTCTTTCTCTTTGCTTTCCTGCCCACCCTCTCCCACTTAATTCCAGACAAATCTCTAAGTAGCAACCTTTCTTCTTGATTCTTCCCCTGCTATGAACTTCATCAAACTCAATTAATCTAAAACCCTAATTTTACCTCTTTAATATATTTGAGTATTTTTAATAGAAAACTGCAATTTAGGCCAACTAGTTCTTTGCACAAATTAAGACCATTAGTCTACATTCACGACTGAAATACAATTACTATTCTTCTTAACTTAATGAGATATCATTTTGATTACACTTGTCATGACAACACTTTTATTTCTTCAGTACTCCTTCTCCAAGCACAAAAATATGCACACCCACAGGTGGAAGTGAACATTTGTAACACACATTTGCTGACTAAAAAGGAAAGAGCACAGCTCTGTTTCACTTTGCAGAACAGTTTTTATCAAGATGAGCACACCACAATGTCATGGAAAATGACAAGTCTTGCTACAGAGCAGTTTGAAATCCAACCCTCTCAGCCTCCTCCATTGTTTCACCAACAGAAACTGAAACAGCTTACAAATGATCTTTACCCTTTTCATATGAAATGTGCTGTGTATGTTGTGGTGAAGCTTCCCAGGGTTCTCATCCTACAGATGTGGAAAAGCCCATGAGAACAGGGGATATATTTTCTGTTGAGGAGTTTGCAGTGGAAACACATTTCTGAATTTGATGATCTTTTGGACTCCCTCCTAAAACCTACCTCTTCTAAAGCAGGCTCTCATCATAACCGTAATGCTTACAATGCAGAAACAGCATTGCTTTCATTGGAGAAAACGAAGTGTTTATCCCTTTCTCTAAGTTCCTCCTGCTGCATGAAAGGTTGAGGAGAGAAACAAAGGCCAAAAATAAGCCCACAACCTCTAACAGCTTATGACCTGAAAGGGGTATGAACCAGACATACCTTTACATATACTAAAGAATTCCTCTTTTGGTTGATTACAGATGGATGGCAGTAAAATATCCTCCAACATACAGACGACAAGACAGAGGGATTACAGAAGACACAGGGGGTTGGATAAAAGCACTGAAACTAGATCTGTATCAGAAATTTTGGTCAAGCTTGGATTACAACTGTTCAGGGAACTACCTGACCCATCAGCCCATAATACTCATCCACTTCACCCAAAACTAACGCAGCACTAATTAAAGCTGATGCATACTAGTCAAAACAATCCAGGAATCACAGGCTACTGTTAGCACTGTCCCCTATGTGTTCAAAAGGATCTCACATTCCACTCTCAAACCACTGAGCTTCACCTGTGCAACAGGACAGAGCTCTTGGATTCCAGTTTAAGTATTTATTTACTTTCCTGACACTACATTTTCCCACATGGAAAGAATGCTCCATTAGGTCACAGGCACACCAGAAAAATCTCCCCCAAATCTCTTCATTTTTATATGGCCTTGCTCTGACTTGCTGTGATTCCTACACTTATTGTTTAAAATGTTAATATAAATTAAAAATTTAGAGCAGCATCCGAGGACAATCCAGAAATGTGTGAATGCTTTCTCTAACATACATGCTTTCAATAAGAAATCACTAATTCACTCAGAAAATGGAACAGTGTCTAGCATTTAGAAACTTTAAAATAAATGTTAGTGTGGGAGTAATATTCCACAAAGGTTACTAGCAGGATTTGGGCAGCATAGCAAAACTGGAGTCTTATACTTCTAATACAAATTTGCTGATGCATATTTCTTCATCAACTTCTGTTTCGTACTCCTGAACTGTGTTTTATGCATGTATTTCTGATCTACATACGTTTTTTTATTACACAATGCATGCCTAGACTATGCCTAATGGCCACAATACTGGATGACTTTTCAAAAGAAATAATTCTTTTTTGGTTCCAGATACTCAATTCCTTTGTGCTGCTTTCATTTCCTCTTCCCAGAAAGTTAAACGATTTCTTTGTTTATCCCGATCTTTCTAAATCAATGGGAGAGAGGGTAGTGGTGGGCCAAGATGCTGACTGCAAGACTCTTTCCTGGATGCCTTTTTGGAGTCATGTAAACAAGTGGTGGGATGCTGGCAGTTTGGAAGCATAAGCATCCAACCCAACACAGGCCGATAGGAGCCTAAGCTTCCCACCACTACTCCCACTTCAACAGCTTGGTGAGACAGCTGTCCCAGCGAAAGAAATCCTTTTCCATGTCAATCCCACCCTGAGGGTTAACAGTAAGATCACCCTGTAAAATATAATGAATATGTGTGTGTGTGCATGCTCTTTTGCTTTCAGTTTCTGAAAATATTTCCCTTGACAATCTATTTAGACAGCATGCAGATCCCACTACAAAGTAATCCAGAAATTCTTGTCCAGATTCCTAGGATCTGGGCCAAAGACTCCCCACATTTGCTTTGCTTTCTTGCACACAGGGTTCTCCATCAGCAACATAAAGGCAGATGTGAGCTGACAGCCGAAAGAGAGTAGGTCTAGTAGGTTTTAGGAAGCATGGATTGCTGACCCGCTTCTCAAGAAGCAGTAAGACTCAGAACTAAATGGAGCAAAAAAGTAAATGGAGCAAATGCTCGTCACCCATCAGCCATTAGCTATTCCTCAAACCAGAGGCTGAAAGAAGAAACGAATCTGCTTCTGAGTGGGCCATCAGCAAGATGTAGCCTTTACATACTCAAAAATATTTATACATTCACACAAGTACTGGAAAGGAGCAAGAAGAGACTAACGGGGCATATTATCCTCTGTTTGCATTGCTCAGTGCAGCAGATGTGCTCTGGGTCAGTGGATGCACACGTACTATCCCAGTGCCTCCCTGCACCCCATACCTCCCTCCCTCACACACACACACAAATGCACACACATCCTCCCTGCCCCTCACAATGCGGTTCCAGCAGTTGTATTCTGATCTCAGCCAGCGAGAAGGGAAAGTGGGAAATGAAGCAGCAGGGTCTGATACATAATAATTTATCCAATGTTTTCTGCTATAGGCAGGCATGTGCTGCAGACACCTCTCTTTCAGAAAAAGGAAGCCACAGTTTCATTTCCCAGCAAAGCCAGTAAACTTACAAAAAAGTAATTTTTCAGAGATCTCACAATGTCACTTACGTGCCCATTGCAGGTCACAAGGAAGGACACATCTGATGCTTTTCAGAAGATACAGGTTAAGACCGTAACTTCAGAGAAAACAACATTTCTACACATCAACATCAACAATTTAATTTTAGTGACTATGCTCATGAGAATTGTCAGCAGCAGACAGAGAGTCTAGAATTGAGGTAAGAAATAAAGAACTAGGAAAGCCCACTGAAACAGTTCAAAGAAAGCTGTAATTTTATTCAGGAACATAATTTAATTTTCTGACCAACATATTTGCTTATGTATTTTTAACATGGAATAAACTGCACCTGCATTTTCAGAGAAGGTAGATTTCACCATATTTAAAAAAGCTAAGTCCATGCCAAGTATAAATTGAACTGGACAATATAATTTTCTAAATGGATTCTTAACTTGTAGCAAAGCTACTGAAGCACAACCATGTGGGAAAGATTACATGTAATGACATGGGTAATTTCAAAACATACTGGAAAAATATTTGGAATATATTGAAAGTTGCCATATCTGGCTGCTGAATTTAAAAGGCCTAAATCAGTAACAAAAACTGGAATAAATAAAGTATGTGACCTACCAAGAAAATAGACCATAAGTGGTTTGCATGTCTTTGAAGTGACCTCATAAGAAGAAACCAGGCCAAATATCACTGAAATATTTCTAGAGTTTTCATTATAAACTATTCTTCAGTATAAGATCAATGGTTCACCATTAGAATATTATACTTCAACAATTATCCCCTACTTATGAAAACTTCCATGAAGTTTCCAAGCTTTGACTATCAGAGTTACTGAAATACTATATTCTTTGTTGAGGTGTGATTGAACAAAGTAGAATTTCATAGAATAATAGAATGGTTTCTGTTGGAAGGGACCTTAAAGATCATCCATTTCCAACATTCTTGCCAAGGGCAGGGACACGCCCACTAATTCAGGCTGCTCAAAGCCCCATCCAACCTGGCCTTGAACACCTCCAGGGACGGGGCTTCCACAACTTCTCTGGGCAACCTGTGCCAGTGCCTCACCACCCTCACAGGAAAAATTACTTCCTAATATCTCATCTAAATCTCCCCTCTTTCAGCTTATGGCCATTATGCCTCGCGTCCTATCCCTGCACTCCCTGACAAAGAGCCCCTCCCCACCTTTCCTGCAGGCCCCCTTTAAGTACTGGAAGGCTACTGTAAGGTCTCCATGGAGGCTTCTCTTCTCCAGGCTGAACAAGCCCTATTCTCCCAGTCTGTCCTCATAAGAGAGATGCTCCAGCTCTCTGATTGTCTTTTTGGCCTCCTCTGTACTTGCTCTAACAGATCCATGTCCTTCCTGTGCTGAGGGCTCAAGAACTGATCTTCAGGTGAGGTCTGACCAGAGCAGAGGAGGAGGATCACCTCCCTCAACCTGCTGCTCACATTTATGGAGAATAAGCGCCTTGTAGGGGATATTATGATGCCACTTCTGAGACAGAAAAGACAAGGATAAAATACAGTTTGAAAAGAGTAACTAAAGTTATTTCTACTACTCTGATTTGGTTTAATGTGTAAAATGAGCAAACATATGAGCAACTCATGGACAAACCAAAATGTTGCTGGTACTTACAGGGTTCGCGTCTTCTCTCTCCAATGTGATTAAAGTGGTCTTTTCAGACAGAAAAGGTAGTAAGTATTTGCACAGCTGTAGTATGTGTTGTGCGACACTTTATTATGCTATGACTACATTATTTTCTTTTACTCTTGTCCATCGACAGACCAAATGTTATTGACATTTCAGTTCAAAATTCAGAGAAAAATTAGGGCTCCTACAGGTTTTTGCCACAGATTAGAGTCCAGGGCTTTTAAAAACAACTTAAAGATAATTCTAACCACAATCTGCTGGGTTTTTTTCAGCAACTAGGACTGATCAATCTTTAGATCCAATGTAGCTTTACTGAGCTTCAAAAATCATTTAGAAAAATAGCAACTGCAGCAGGGATGGTAGCAACAACCACAAAAATATATAAATGCCATGCAAGGACAAAGGGCATATACTAGTGCTGAGCTCCTTGCAACACTCAGTGCTCAAAAATATGAGTTTAAATGTCAGAGTTTTGTCAGTTCTCCAAGCACTAACATGCCTTGTAAAATTGGTTTATCCAAGCCAAGTTTATCTGAATCTCACTTTTTAAAAAGGCAAATTTCGTATGGATACAGAAAAGCCTGAAAATATGAAGGATGCATCCCAATTGATTTTCCTTTCTTAAAGTTCATTATTAACTCACTCTTATGCCCGATGTATTTGACTCTCGACTTTTGCATGCTGAAAGCAAGCAACAGTGACGTCAGCTTCTCCTGCTAACTCCTGCTGCGCCCACCACCTCTTCTCAGAAATTCCTAAGTCTGCTGCCCACTTCAGCAGTCAGATTTCCAAGGCGAGGCAGCAGAAATGATGTTTCTGCCCAGAGCCCAGATGGGAACAGGTACCTGCATGTCAGCCATACAAGGTTGTAGTCCACCACCTCATCAAAGCCACTTTCAGCAACGGGTTCAATGACAATACTGAACTGCAGCTCAGTTTGGGCACATGCTCCTACATCTGCTGTCGCTGCTAGAGAGGCAGTTACCTTCTGGCAAAAGGGCAGGACCAAAAGCTCAATATAAAGACCTGACCAAAAGCTCAATATAAAGACCTGGTCAGAGCAAAAGGTTAATCAAGCCTGTAGCCCCCTCTGAGACTGGTGTTTTGTGAGGCATCTCTGGGTTTGCACTCCCAGAGTCAAATGACAAGCACCCTAGGAACTTTCTGAGCTGAGCATCACACACAGACGTCCATATTTAACAGCTGGGGGTAACATGACAGCTAACATGTTAGCAGAGTGGCCCACCCATAAGCCTTGTTGCAAAGTTTGCAAGCCCTGAGGACTTCGGCATTTCAGGCTTGCTTTGTCCGAACTTTTCTTGACCTGCCTGCAACTTTGTTTCAGCCTGGATTAAACTTGGTTTAATTGTAACAACAACTTCTCTAATTGCCCAGATGTCTGTGACTTATTTTTTTTTAACTTTTGCTTATCTTTGCATGGTACCATCACCATTTCACAACTGTAACACAATGATGTTGTGTAGAAAAATACAGGCTTGGTATGATAGCAGAGACCTTGAGGAGTGGAGAGACATGATGGGGAGGAGTACAAGCATGGGATAAAAAGAGACAGGGTAGCGAGTTGACACTTGGAGACACTGTGGCTATAGACAGCTCACCCATGGTCACTTTGAGAACCGCAGACTTCAGGCTGGTTTTAGGGGTAATAAATGGGAAAAAAAGGTGGTATATAACATGTACATAAGGTACCTCATACAGTAAATTCAGATGTGACGTGGAGCTGCAGATCAACGAAAAAAGAGCCAAGTTTAAAAGCTTGCAAGCAAACATAAAAATGATCCCAACTGGATCTTAAGAGTGAAGAAGAAACAATCAACACGAACACCCAATTCCTCCTATCAGCACCTGAAGGATTGCTGAAACACCTCCACACCCCCCACCACCAGAATGAAACCACCCTAGGACCTAGAGGCACAAGGGAAGGGTGAGCACTGCAGCAGGATAGAGAGGTAGACACATTTCATTGTGTGTAAAATGATTTTAACTGTTGTCATTTATTGAGAATTTCCCCTGTGCAGAAACAGTCTTTCTTTTCCTGTAATTCTTAGATCTGAACGAGTAATATTCCTGGATTAGACCGTACAGACTTTAATTATAGTAATGACAACAACCTCTTGCCTTCAGATATAAGATGCATTTCATCTTTGCAGATAAAAAACATTTTGCTGTAATAGTACAGATATGGAATTTAGTGCCATATTTCCCTGTTTACTTGCACCAGCAGATGCTCTTGTTATCCTGTGTCATTCCAGATAAATTTTTAAATAGTTGAGAATGCTGGCTTTACTGTTCCCAGCTTTTTAAGGTCATGCAGACCTCATCCCACAGCATCATTTAGAGAACTTTTACAGACTAAAGAGGCAAGAATGAGCTAGACGCAACATTTTCAGGATAGTTTCTGACCACTGGGATAACATCTATGCTCCAAGCACAATTTATTTACTTCCACTGAGAACAAAATGATCATCTGCCCACAGTGATATCATTGTGAAACACAGACAGTGTAATGCATCTTTGTCAAACAATTATTGTAAAAAGGCTAATGTCATAAAATTAATTTTTTTTAATTGCTTGACGTGAAACAAGCTAGAATCATAACAAATGAAACGGGACATTATTAAACTCTTGCATCAATAGCTTTCAATGTTTTCTGATTTGAAAACTCCCTGATAATTTTCCAGTGGAAGAACATTTCAGTACAAGCTAATTTAAAGGTACTTCCCACCAACTTATTTGCATAGTTCATAGACAATTTAAAATCAACAACTAAAATATAATAAGAGTCAAAGCAGCTATGATTTTAAAGACTATTTTTAAAAAATGTTACATTGTTTTCATCTGTTCAGAACTTCACAAATCCTTCACCTAACATTCTAAATTTTTCCATGATTGGTCTCATTTTAGAAGTAAATTTGTATTCGGAAAGTGTGAGCTAAAGCCTTTCTGGGCATTTTCCAGTTCTAAAAAGGGAAAGTCTAATAATAACTTCTTTATCCAATTAAGAAAGAAGAAGAAAAAAAAAAAGAGTAATCTTTTTCAACAAAGAAAATAAACACAAACTAAGTGAAACTCTATGTGGCAAATAGTTCTTTGAGAAATACACTTACAGAAAAACGCAAACAATGTACTAACCCCAGTAAAAGTGAGTTAAATAAAAACTGGAGTCTGGTATCACCTATGGGGAATGAAGCCAGGGACCACCGGTTGAACCGCAGTCGATCTTCTAATGCTGAGGCAACAACAGTGTCAAATCCCTATGAAAATCCAGGCTGCTAAAGGACGGTGCAGAAACTGTGGTGTCAGCGTGCATTCAACAAGCACTTTGATAAGCCTTCCATTTGTTCAGCTCTGTGCCCAAGGATCCAATGTATGGCTTTATGGTAATACAGACACAGATTTTAAGAACTTCACAAGCAACAAGCCTCAGAATTAAATCCTTGTCTTGGCTATGAAATTACTAGAGTGCTAACCAACTTCAGGTATACAGCCTTGGTTGACAATAAAGACTGTGAAAGCCACAAAAATACTGTTCTCTAAATTTCTGCTGTACTACAAGTTTATGTGACTTAAGCCTCAGAAGTAGTTCAGCTAATTTCAATGATTGTTAATGCAAATTCCAATCTTATGGATGAATGTTTTCAGAGATCCAGAGGAGAGAACTTGTGGAAAGTTGACTGTATGGTCCAGTAGAAAATGCAACAGTTAACATATTTACTAATATTTCCATTTTTTAAATATGGCCACTACATAATGGACAGTTTTGCCTGCAGTTAAACTGGAGTAAAAGCAAATGTTATGAAACTAATTATATCTGCCTTTTGTGGATAAAATTACATTGCCCAGCAGTGAACAATGGTGGCACTCAAATAACTGGTGTTAAAACATATTATTTTCCTCCCAAGTGACATCCCCAGGTCACACCCACATAAATGAGAACAGAGTTTGCAAACACCCAAATGGCTTTTCCTAATGTGATCTGTCATATTATAAAAGGACCTGTTACTTTGCCAAGATTACAAATCAAACTACAAGACCCAATGGTCTAAAATATACCATGAATTTCTTCTCAGTTCTAGGAAAGTCATGACCGTGTGGTAATTGCTGTGTCTGTTTTTCAGGCACCATTATAACCACAACCTTTTCAGAAGAAATGTTCAGATTTTCCTTTCTGATCACTAATATGAAAACTAATCTCAGGACAGCAAGATATCCAAGCTTTCGACTACAGACAGACAATACCACCAAGTGCATTTCTCCATGTAGTTGAATAAGTATCAGTAACCATATATGATAAAATAATGTCACGTTGAGACCACTCATTTCCAATGCTCTGGGCATCTGCTTTGTCCATGGGGATCCACAACTACTGCTCCCCGGGACAATCTTGCTCCAAGCTTAGCCTTCTCAAAAAATCAGACCTCAAGAACCTTTTCTTTCCATTTTTCCACCTTTCACAACAATTTTTTATTTGAAAGCACAGATTTTCCAACTCAAAGAAATAAAAGACTGTGTGGCAGGGTTATTTGACTCTATAACTATAACTTAACCCATAAAGGAAATGGGTTAACACATATAACCCATTGTTTGTCTGAGGATAAAATGTACCAACAGGCACCATACAAAACAAAGCTGATTTGTCATACTTATGAACAGAAAAGGCTTTTCTTCCTGTTATAGTATATGGATTTCAAGGCTGATTCACAGTGGAGTATCAGGGAAACAAACCAGGAAATATTAAAGTTTGTAATTCAGAAATGCTACCTTTCAAGCTATTATTAAGTGCTATATATGTATGAAATGTTTATAAAAGACATTTTTTTCAGAATTGCTCTTCAACAGTTATTTAAGTACACTGTTAAATAACTCACCCTTGAACTAGCAAAGAACTCATCTCTTTAAGAGTTATCTTGGAACATCTTTGATTACTGCTCAAGAGATTAAAAATCCCCTGAAACTCTAATTTACCTTTTCACTTAGTTCCTATGTATATAGCCCATGACCTATAAGGCAATAATGAAGAAAAGCAGTGATAATATTAAAAATTTCATTAAAAATGAAAACTTGAGAATCATATATATTGATAAATCACTGCAATCTTATGTCAAGTTTAAACCTGCATAGGCATGTGAAAAGACTCATAGCTCTCCTGCTAAAATGTTAAAAAAAATCATAAAAAAATTCCAGAGAACCAAATAAACTATTTTTATGTACATATACACATAATTAGAAAGCAATAAATCTGTCTCCCAGTAACAGTGAATAGAAAGAGGATTACATAAAAAATTGGTCAAACAGAATAGAGTCTGATTGTTTACCATCTTTCCTCTATTCCCATCACCAACAGATTAATACTATGATGTCCCAATCACTAATTTGTCATACTTTAAACTTGCTTTTTACCAGTTTTCTTTCCTAAAGCTGTCATTTTATTTCTGTAAGGAAGGTATTAATTTTTTTCCTTTCCTGAAGGTTATTCAGTTTCATCATAGTGAAATCATACAGTTCCTGTATTAACCTCAGCTTGTGCATTAAAAGAAAAAGAATACAGGGAACCACACTTATGTAAACAGTAAAAGTGTTGAAAATATTTAAGTAGTGTTTTCCTTTAGTTTCTGTGGCAGTTGAGCTAGAGAAAAGGTTTCCCCTCTCTCTGTACTGAAGATAAGACCTGTACCCCACATCTTAACACCTGATGATGACCTACAAAAAGGAAAATCAACAAAAAATAGCTTAGGGTGGCTGTATTCCCTCCCATCAATCATAAAAATCACAGTTGGTGCCTTGGTTCAAACAGGCTTAGCTTCTAAAGTTAGGTCTTGTTCATCTAGTGCTAAGCCTTCATTGAAGACTAAGGTACCTGTCTGCATTAACAACCATGTTCATTAAATGGAGCCTGGCTCCTGCATGGAACAGAATTAACGAAGATGAGAGTGCCAGCTGAATTACAAAAAAATCCACCTCCAACATTTTTAGGTGGAGATCTCAAAGTTTATGGAACGAAGCTCCCAATCAAAGTGGTGGGAACCCCACAACCCAAGACATTTCTACACCAGCCCTGTAGGTTTACACAGTTGAAGTTTTCCCCCACAACCATTTTTCTGTACACCTCTACTTTAAATGCTTGAGAATATTTGGCAGCTGCCTGGGATGTAAGCCTTTGTAAAAAGTCCCTCCCCAGCTTTCCTGTAAGTACTGGAAGGTTGCTATAAGAGCTCCTCATTGCCTTCTCTTCTCCAGACTGAAAAACCCCAACTCTCTCAGCCTGTCATCATAGGGGAGCTGCTCCAGCCCTCTGGTCATCTTTGTGACCTCCTCTGGATTCTGTGTTACAGGCATTTCTGGGGTTAACATCTAGCAGACGTTGCACTGTGATTTTTTTTTTTTAATATGGAAACTACAGAGCATATTCCCAAATGGATATATTTTTGTTTCAAAGTAAAATTAGCATAAACATTTGAAGAAGAAACTAACAGTCTCTCTGTCATGCTTGCTTACAAACCCCAAAATACCCTGGCATGTTATATTTTTAGCTCTTATAGCATATAATCTATCAAAGCAGAAATCATATCATTAAAAGCATCACGAGAGAAAGATCCAAATAAGTTGGAATAACCTTTTCTTTTTGTACTGCATACAGTTCAGTAGAGATATAGTTCTCACAGATGCTATTTCGTCATACGAAAATATTTCATTTTTTATTACTGTTTAAGAATCTGTGCGAAAAAAACATGAGGACAGTGCTTGCTTTGAATAAACACCACACTATGATAAGGTTAAGCAAGGTTAAATATTCTTTGGATCAGATTCACTTCACTGAACTGTACTGAAGTTACGCAAAATAGTCATCTAGTTAGGACTGAGCAGAGAGGGGAGGAATCGTCAAAAGGTAATCCTTTCTGACTTTTAAACAGCTATCTTAAGAGACTATGAAACAGGAATAAATTTGCACAGTTGCGAGCAGTTGCAACAGTTCTTGGGCAGAACAGAGAAGTATTCCAAACCTGACAATACTCGTTTGTCTCTTCATTTGTGCTTATTTCATCCATCCCATACCCAAAAGCATTGTGATGGGAAGGGAAGGTTTGCTAGTAATTCCTCTACTTCTTTTTCTCCTCAACAGAATTGCAAGATGCTTTCTTCCTGAAAAAGGCAGAAGTCCTTGGACTTCATCTTCTTTTCTCCTCCAGAAACCACTTCAAGGGATGTTCTTCCAGTTTTTCTGGACATCCTTATAAGTGAGAGCTACTCAGAGCTGAGATGCTCTGAGTTTTGTCTCTCAGGAAGAAGCTGAGACAGATTTTCAAATTAAACCCCCAGTTCAGTAGCAAGAAAACCCATGACTCGGAGCTAAATAAAATTAGAATATTATAAAAAGGCCAAAGGACAAACCTAAATTGGAACAGATGCCAAATATAAGGGAGATGAACATCACGCTAATAAAAAATAAACCTGAGAAAGCACTCACACATTTTCACTCTTATCTTCTTGGTCCTCCCTTCTTGCTATCCATCCTCTCGGAATGTCATTCAAAGCACTGTATTTCCAACAGAACACTCCCCTTCTGAACTACTGACAATTTATTCCTTAAACAGTGTTTTTTCTTTACTGTGGCAATTTGCCAAGTAAGGACTGTGAGATCATCACACAATTGTTTTTACCACAGAACAATAACTACTTAGTACTGCTATGTGATGATTAATTAGGAAGAAGAAAGGAAAAAAAAGAGAAGCCATACTATTTTCTCCTGATATTCTCCTAGGCACTTAAGAACCTCAGAAACACACACTAAGCACTTATTAATAAACAACTAGAGAACTACACATAGCTTTGCCAGAAGTACATGAAAAGGCTTCTTGCTGTGGCTTTTTCCTCCTGTTACTTTACTGATCATTCTGCTAAAGAATGACCTGATCAATGTCTTAATAGCTGATAAAGCTACTTAGAGCAACATAGGATTTGCAGCAGAGTAGAAAGCACATTACTCACCCTTGCTCAAGGAACTCAGCTCCTTTTTGATCCTGGCATTGGGATAAACCAGCACCTAAGCAAAAGGCAATTCTTCACCAACATACAGCTACAAATTTAGGCATCTGTCAAACTCAGGAGGTATCTGGGGCAAGCACTGTCACTGACTGTAAGTACTGCACCCGTCATTTGTCTCTGCAGGCACATCAGGGATCTTCAATCACAATTTTCACTTCAGAGTAAGCTTTTCTCTCACTGGTTATGAGTCTTCTGCCCAGCAAACTTAACATGCCTTTGTCCAGCCCTATAAATTCACTTAACATTCGATGCCGTTACATGGCTTTCGCTGTGCAGGGAAACCGCAGGGCTATACAGTAGACAGCAAGTATCACACTGCATAGGAGCAAAGAAAGCATACAAGCTGCCAAACAGCCTAGAGTCCAAAAAATCCAAGCAATCATTGCCCTTCATAAATCTTTAAGCTTTTCCTTAAATGTACACCACACATTCTCTACTGACTACTGCCATATATGATGGGATTATCACTACACATTTCTCTCTCGATTAAATATTTTATCAATATGCTAGGTACAGACACACACACTCCAATCATGTCACCTCTAAATCACACGTCCAGACACTTCTGCTTCTGTATTGTAAGTCTTCCAACAATACCATGCCGTTACATGTAGACCTTCATTAGTCCTCTAAGACTAAGACATTCTGCTTGTTAGCTATCATCTAGCTGATATCAGCCACATTCCAAAGCAGAGCATAGCTACAGCAATTGTATTTCCCATTTTGCTAGTCTTCCTGATATATCCAACGCAGCTGTTTCAGACTCCTCTTGTAACATAATCCTTTGATCATCCCCACATCTTTTCTCTGCATCTCTTAGGTACTGAGATGAAGCTTCTTGGATATCGCACACTTATTCCAGGTCAGGTCCCAGCCCAGATGCACCCAGCTGAGGTGCCCTCCCTCAGTTTGCAGTATTGCCCCTGATACTTCCCCGGATCCCATCCATCATCTTCATGACTGTCTCAAATAGACAGTCTAGAGACAAACTTGCACCCACACTTACCCTCACACAGGCCTTTCTCCTTCAAAGTCTTTAATTGCTGAACTCCCTGTACACAGGAAAAGTTGTTGCATTACTTCCTAAGCGGAGGCTGTAGCACCACCCAATTTAAGGCATTCGGCACAGATACTAGAATCAGGTGCCTCAGCTCTGTTAACAGGCAAGAGAGAAAGGCAGGAATCTGGTGCCTAATTAAAAAACTGCCTCTTTCCACTGATTATATAAGAGCTTAGGCTGCTAATTTTGACACCAAGGTTAAACCCAGTAAGTGAATTCCTTCCAGTATGTGGCCTGACACTCTCACAGAATTGTTTAGGTTGAAAAAGACCTTTAAGATCATCAAATCCAACCATAAACCTGAACCTGCCAAGTCCACCACTAAACCACGTCCCTAAGCACCACATCTACCCACATTTTAAATACCTTCATGGATGATGACTCAAACACTTTCCTGGGCAGCCTGATCCAATGCTTGGCAACCCTTTTCAGTGAGGTAAGATTCTCTAATATCCACTCTAAATGTCCCCTGGCACAACTCGAGGCCATTTCCTCTCATCCCATCATTTATTACTTGAGAGAAGAGACCAACACCCACATCACTACAACCTCCTTTCAGGTAGTTGTAAACAATGATAAGGTCTCCCCTCAGCCTCCTTTTCTCCAGACTAAACAAGCCTAGTCCCCTCAGCCACTTCTCATAGTACTTTTGCTCCAGATTGTTGGCAAATTCATTGTTCTCCTCTGGACGTGCTCCAGCACCAAAATGTTTTTCTTGTAGTAAGGGACCCCAAACCAAATACAGTATTTGCTGTGTTGAATTCCAGCCCTTTAATATCACTTAATTGTTCTTATATTAACCTAATGTTCCTCTGATGCAGGACCACATTAAATGGTTCAGTTGAATCCAGAGAGACCAGATCTAGCACATTTTTTTCTGTTTTCTAGAAAACCTACTTTCTTACAAAAAAAGATACTAGGTCAGTCTGACATGACCTGTCTTAGCAAATAGATTGTATTTCATCCTCCTTCCACTCAACTCCTGTCTCTTTAATTATTCATTCCTTAAAAAAAAAATCTAAGGTTATTAAGGTCAAATTAATAAGCCTGTAGTTGCCTAGATAACATTTTCCATTTCCGTATATATATATATACATATAACATTCCATACTATCAAGTAATAAATATCCTTAAAAAAATCCTCAATAACATGGATCAATATTTTAATTGCACATTAAAAAAACCCATGTACTTTTAAGAAATTCCCAGTTTGGGAATTACTTATACAGCAACTTAAAAAGTCACTCTGACAGCCAGAAAGTCTGATTGCTTTTAAAATATGAGAGATGAAAAAACTAGATGCTTCTGCTGAACTTACACGAAGATATGTGAAATAATGTGTAAAAGACCTAAGATTTCCTGAAAGCTCCTGAGATCCCAAAAGAGATATAGGAAGAAACACCTAAATCCATTGTTAAACTTGATACAGGAAACCTCAGTGCAATTCTGAGATGCTTTTTGGCTCTGTGTTACACAAGCCCCTTTAAGAGCTGCACAGTAGCTTGAATTCCCACCATTCAGTACAACTTCTTATATTCACGAATGCTGAGTATGTTCATGTAGATTTTCTGATCAGTTGAGTCACTTAAGCATGCTACATCTGGAAACGTTTTTGTGCTGAGACACGATTTTCTTGATAAAATTCAAAGGTTTTTTTAAAAGGATAAGTATGTTCTCGAGTTCAGGAAAACTATTTGATCAGATGCAAGAACTTTTTTCCTTTTTTTTTTCCCCTTCGCTTGTTGTTGTTTTAGCACTTCTATGCCTCTATCCACTTGCCATACACATGCAAAAAATATGCCAAAATAAACCCTTAAAAGCACTTAAAATATTCCCTTGGTCTGCAATTTTAAGCTCTTTTTTTTTTTTTACTCAAATTACTATTTCTATGCCTCAAGCTGAAAGCAATCATCTCGCTAAAAGCTGATATTTGTCTATGTTGCCTTCTTCAGACAAGTGGGGCCAGAATTTTAAAGACAACTCCTTATTAATTCATTCTTCAAACAGCAGAAGTGCGAGTTGTGCATCCTGATGCTTTAGAAATAGATTTGTAGCTGTCTGTACATGTCACACAATGTTCAAAATAGGCAGCCAGTTCAGACTCCTTCTGAATATCACAGCTATAAACTTTTGCTTGGGCTCTGCCTAAGTTAACATTTATGGGGCACCTCAATAAACTCTGGTTCAGCAAGGCAACTCAACGGAGGGACAGCATGTGAGCACAAGCATACCCTACAAGTTTCAGTCCTACTGGAATTAGCAGAAAAGTCAAGATTTCTCCTGATGTAGATTTTCAAACTGACCTGACTTCCTGGGAGATATTGCATCTCTGACAACTGCTTCTGACTTCACGAAGAGCTGCAGTTGCTCATTGTCTACAAAGGGTTTTAACTGAGATGTCTGAGTTCAGATTAAAGCTAAGTATTTGAAATTTTTACCTCAGGTATTTAAAGCTCATCTGCCCAGCCCTCCCAAAAGATATGAGGAATCATGCATTAAAGCTAAAAAACTAGGAGCCTTTTCTGCTATTTATTCTGCAGACCAGCATGCTAGCAATGCACCAGTCTGCGACAAACTACCACCGCATATTTTTGTCTATTGTTACAATGCTTTAAGCTTCTGTATTCCACCTAACCTTAGAAGCCAAACAGGGAGTTGGCAAGCATCAGAGAATCACAGAATCATTACGGCTGCAAAGGACCTCTAAGATCATCCAGTCCAGCCATCAGCCCAACACCACCATTCCTACTAGACTATGTCATTAAGTGCCACATCTACACGTTTTCTAAACACCTCCAGGGATAGAGACTCCACCACTTCCCTAGGCAGCCTGTTCCAATGCTTATCCACTCTTTCAGTAAAGAAATTTTTTCTAATATCTGACCTAAACCTCCCCTGGTGCAACCTGAGGCCATTTCCTCTTGTCCTGTCACTTATTACTTGGGAGAAGAGACCAACATCCACCTCAGTACATGGTCCTTTCATGTAGTTGAAGAGTGCAATACGGTCCAGCACATACAGTTGTAGGGAGCGATACTCTGCACAGTCTAGATCTTTTGATGCACAGAGGTCTAGATTTGAGGACCTACACAGTCACTTCCTCTCTTATTTTCCTACCTGTATGGAAAATACCACTGCAAGGAGGAAATAACCTGTATGCAAAGTTTCTAAGAATGAAAGTAGTAAGGTAGGCAGCTGGTTTTGAGGGTTAGTTTAGACAGTTTGGATTTAGAATTAATCCTCTCAGTACATTTCAGGATAACAATTACGACTGAAATCTTCCTAATAACTCTGTGGTAGTTCATCTTATAGATCTCCCAAGGACAATGCAGAGATTATTAACAATTAGGTACTAGACATTTTGTAATTGAAACACTGTAATAGCCTTATAATTAAAATGTAAACACAGGAGTAAAATGAACGTATTACTGAACTGAATGTAAGCTTGGACAGGATAACGTTCCAAATACTTCAGATGTCTTGATGTAAGAGTAGCGTTTAATTACAGAAAACCCTTAATTTCTTTTTGTGCTTGTGCAGAACATAATGTAGGGTAAATGCTTGCAGAGAGACACAAGTAGTCATAGTAAAGAAGCAAAATAATAACCCACAGACCACTATAGTCTCCAGACACTTGAAACATCAGAAATTCTTTCTCCCTTACTCTTTGCCCTGTACATCCATTCTCATTAGCTATGTAACATCATGTCATGCCCTCTTACCCTTCTTTCTGTCCCTCTCCCTGCATTCAAGGTTCTACTCAATCTGATTATGCCTTCACTGAAGACACTATCTGAGCTCAGTCCTCACCCTCTGTCTTCACTGCTAATGTCATGGTTAACTCTTCAGATTAGTATCAACACAGTCAGAAAAACATCTAATGTAATTTGGAACATTATTGAAAGGCCAAGTGCATCACATTATGCAATAACTCCACATGTAGTTACGGCGATCATACATATCAACCCACCACAGCACACACGATCAGTCTAGCACTAACAAGTGGATGATGAACATGATGGTCTTAGAAAAAGGATCACTGCACATTTAACACAACCGTACATTCACAGACAGCCTGCTCTGCACTCTGATATAATTTACAAACTGATCAGAAGGGAAAAGGAAGATGGGAAGGAATAAACTAGTGAATGCTGTTTTTTGTTAAAAAACAAACTGTAAAAGCAGATAATAAACTCGCAGTAAAAGCTAACAACAACTATAAAGCAGCTTGTCATGCTAGTAACAATTACCTCATCTTAGTCACTCACAATGGTTTGTCCGTTCATCACCTACACCAACATATGCTTTATCTGAGTATGTTTTCTGGAGATGTCACCCAGATAACTGACTGAAAAGAAAGCAGGGATTGCTCCTTTAAAAGGGTGTAACTGAAGGTAAACTGTTTTATACACACATAAAGGAGCCTCAATCAAAAAAAAAAAATCCATGTGGACCTTTACATATGCAACATTGGGTTTGACTCTTAATGAAGAAGCTACTAAATCCAAGTGAGTTGAAAGAAAATATGCACCAAAATGCCAAGCAAGCAACCTCTTTTCTATTTTCTCTCCAGACCTAACCTAATGCAAAGCTTCAAATGAGTAGTAGGATCTGTCCACATGGAGTTGATTGCACAGCTAGGGCCACAGTTGAGGAACACTTTATTAGGATATATTGTCCCTGTAGGGGAGCCCCAAATGCTGTTTTCTTTCCTCTATTGCTACGGGTATCTTTGACATTGTGGAGACAGACCCCACAGGGGAGAAAGCATAACTATCTTGAGGAATAATGTAAATGATTTTTTAATTTCTTCAGTAAGAAGCAGCATTGAACTGGATGGAAATGCAGGGTGCCCCCAAGCTCCCCAGCACATCTTTTCCAATGCAGACAATGATTAATGAAAGAAAGAAAGATTATATGAATGACAAGTGCTACTACATTTCCTTTTAAGTCACAGTAAAGCTAGCTACATGGTCTAGCAAAGCTAATCTGCTGCTGGCAATTTCATATCTGCCTCTTGGGATCAAGAAAGATCTGTATGTGCATGCCTGTTCCTCAAGTTATTTTTCACTGAACAGTTCAAAATGGTGAAAGGAAAAAATTACACATAAACCCCTGGAGCATCCCCTTTTGCACTGCATTCCATGCTGCCCCACTTAAATAAACCAGTCCATGGTATCAACTGCTTGCTTTTATTTCAGGTGTAGACACACTCCTCTAGAGTTTTCAGTAATTGATCCTCAGCCCACATTAAGACACATATCTGATACCATAAAAGTAATGCTGCATGAGAAGGTGTGTTTGCTTGCTGATTCTCCACTGATCTTAAAAATGAGCTTGCTCTTCCTTACATGGAGTTGGGGAAAAACATGTCTTGAGAAGTTCACCACTGACTCTACGCCAACATTCATTCTTCGCTGAACACTGTATAAAGGCACTGAGGGCACTATGTCAGAGATGAGGGGACTGAGGGTTCCCCCTCAGTTCCTGTACGATTACCCACATGACTGTGAGCATTACTTTGGATCAAAAGCACCATGTTTCACCTCTTAATGCCTCCTATTTCCAGACTGGCAAAACCTGTTGCCTCTACCAGGAGACCAATTTGATTCGGTGTATTTTATTTAGTATCCGATTAGCACCTCAGTGCTTCTTTAGTACTGCCTTGCAGTTAAGGCCACATCCCACACATCACCAGCACGTGTGCCACAACTTCTCTTATTCTCTGAGATGCCAGAAAGCCAAGTGCAGGCCAGCTCAACACACCTACCAACAGCTGGTCTGGTCCACAGGAAGCAAGAGGGGGTGGTCCTATGACTGAAATTTGCTCAGAAACAAGTTGGCAAGAGTCTTCTCACAAGAATCTTCCACTAACAAGAAGCCCATCAAGGCAAACATCCACCTTTCAGGGTCTAGTAATGTGACCATCTGCCTCCACTCTCTGCCACATCACAGGACATAAAGTAGCTCTTTCGTTGTGGAGAGGTAAATGCTTGACAAATGTACCCAAAAGGATTTAGCTTCCAACCTGAGGGATATTGCTTTATACTACAACAATATTCAATGACAATAAAGGCAGATTTGCCTTCTTCCACCTCTATTGAACCAGAGTGTTCAAGGAAAAAAGTCACAGAACCACTTGTTTGTTCTTATGGTGGAAACAGGTGACAAATCTTGGCCGTTCAGCATAGGATGTACTTTAAAATCTCACAAATCTCCAGCAACACTTCACTTGTCCAAAGATCGGCAAATCATACTGTCATTAGCTAGTGACCTACCTGAGCTTCTGTGGGCAATGCACCATAGGATGACAGAAATCCTCTGGCCAATATCACAAATTAACTGCAGTACAAAAACATGGCATAAGCTTGATGCTGACAGCAGAATGTAGGATCCTGTCAGCACCTCATTATTTCTGAGGATGAAGTACCTTTTGCACTGTTCATTTCTAATTTAGCTCATGTTTGAACCTCTGCATTCAGTGTGCACAGATATTACACATAATATTAGTGATCACTAAAATTATATTACCTTATTCCACCTTTCACAGATGAAATCCAGCATATGTACACGGTTCTTTTTTAAGAAAGCCTGAAAGACACAAAAAGAACAAACTGTTTCTGGCTGAATGGATCCAAATAAACAGACTGGTAGCCTAGGAAAAAAAAATCTAGGGGGAAAGCAATAAATATAGGAACAACTAAAATAAAAAAAATCACTAAAAACTCAGAAAAAATGCAAAACATTAATGTTTTATAACAAGGTCCCTTTAAGGTCCTTTACCATTTGAAACACAATCTGAACTGTGGATCAGTTATGAAGAAAGAGAACATAAGAATAAAGCTGAGAGAGAGACTTCATTATTGGGTACTGTTACTGTAACATTTTACATTTATGGACTGTGATGTACATCTGCCTTCTACTATACTGAAGAAAATAAAATTACTTCTCTACTAAGACTGTAAAACACTCAATGCAGTTACAGTATAAGAAGCTCAAGAAAGTAGCTACTTCCCAGCACCCACAATAACTAAACTCCCCCAGTACAGCTTCTCAACTTAGCTACCTTGTCCCACCTGCTCATTCCAGCTGTAGCCAGTGCCGGGGTCACCACATGCCAGTGCAACTCCTTCCCCAAGAGGATGTTCCGCAAAACAGAACTGCTAACAACTGAACCCAGGCCCCCCCCAAGCAATTTTTACTTCCTGTGGGTCCAGACTGAATTCAGATGCAACTGGCAGACAGATTCAAGAGTTTCATTTCTTGCTGCCAACACCCACAGGTCTTCCATTGTGATAAGAAACATACTGTCCTCAGCCATATCAACATTACTCACCAAACAACTAAGCAATGGGAATCTTAATGTTTTTTTCTTTCCCTTCAATAAGCACAAACAAGATACTTTCTAGTACATTTTACCCCATAAGTCGATCAATCCGGAATCCTTATCCAAATCTATAGTCAAACAGATACACAATCCACGTAACAGAAAAGTAAGACAGCTAGACATGAAGGTTAATGTTAACCGGAGAAAGCCACAGCCTTCTCAGCTTCCTAGGCTCCTTCTCTAGCTAGTCAAATCTAATATTTATACCACTTAGTCCAGCAGCTATTGGCTGCAGCTATAGCCCCTGCATGAGGCCCTGAGGTGCAGGGGAGGCTTCCTGTCACACTGCCCAGGACTGCTTCTGTTCTGCCTAACACAGCTGTCACACATTTCATCCATGGTCTCTTCTCAGCTCCCATGGTGAGCTTAAGAGACAATTATTACTTTCGGAGGGTACTGTTTGGAATTTTCAACTTTACAGCTTCCAAACTGACACAAGAGCTGTATGACAACCCAAGAGAACAGTGCTTTATAGCAATAAACTAGGAGCAGGTAATATCAGAAAGGCAAAAATGCATTAAAGTAAACGGGACGTTAACAAAATAACTAACCTACCTGGAATAATAGCAACCAAGAAAGCCAAGGAAAAGCTTGGTTTCGATATAAAAGGAGTATTACACCACTGTTAAGACTAGACTTAACTTGGAAAACTCCATCCAGCCCTCTCCTTCTATGCACTCATCAGCAAAGCATCTAAGATTTCTTGCAAAATTACACCTCTTCACAGGAGTGACCTATGAGGCAGCTCAAGGTTTCTTCTCTTCTCACTGTCCAAAAGAAAGGCAGAACAAACTTGAAGTCCACTTCTATGACTGTCAATTCGGATGAGAAGTTACAAAGTATTTTACTTATCCTGGCTTTTGCAGAGTTCCTCAATGAGGACAGAGACATCTGATATTATGTGGAGCCCTTTTCAGGGTTATCTGTGACACGCAATAGTTTTTTGCAAAGACATTTACTATTTTATATCTGGTAAACTCAGTGCAGTCATACAAAATTGCAATTTGGTATCCTTTACAACTTCAATTTTATTTATTTAATATAATTACTTTTTCTTTTTTCCATTATAAAAGCATTCTTTCACGTACTAGGAAAGCTCCTAGACACCATTCACAAAGCAAGTCACAGCCAGCCACAGTCACAAGAGGAAGGGCTGATAGAAGGGACCTGCTACATTATAATCCTGTAATACACAGTACCACCATTCACCCTCTGGACTTCCACTAGAAATATTTATACATGGTTAAGTTCTTATTGATTTCTTTTAAAATGAAGAAATGAAAATGTCAGAGATAAAGGAATCTAAAAATCCTGTATACTATACTATGACAAAAAATGACTAGTGCTGTGGCCACAGGCACATATCTTTCATCTCTGAGGCTCAGCTCACACGGCTGCAAAATAAGAGACGATGTGACCCAGTTAACTACATCAGTTTCCCTGCTGGCAAGTTATATTAGTACCTTGCTCACTGCCATCAGGAAGTCACACCCATTTTATAGAGCAACACTGGAAATCACACATTCAAAGTTGTGTTTTAACACTCAGCCTGCCGATGAGA
The DNA here is from genome assembly GCA_033459285.1 of Clamator glandarius. NCBI lineage: Eukaryota > Metazoa > Chordata > Aves > Cuculiformes > Cuculidae > Clamator > Clamator glandarius. The sequence continues at coordinate 1,082,681 of JAUNZM010000254.1, forward strand.
TTCTCAGAAAAGTATTGCAACTTCTGCAGATTATTAGGCTGCCTAATAATCTCACAGCAAGTTTTGACCTCACACAGGTGTCCTCCTACTCTGCACCCCACTATAAAAACAATGTTTCTTCTCAACTACATTTCACAGAACCATAAAATGTCCTGAGCTGGAACGGACCCACTCATTGAGTCCAACTCCTGTCCCAGCACAGGACAACCCCAGCATTCACCCCGTGTGTCTGAGGGCCTTGTGCAAATGCTTCTTGAATATTATCAGGCTTAGCACCGTGACTGCTTCCCTGGGGAACCTATGCCAGCGTTCCACCATGCTCTGGGTGAAGAACCTGTTCCTAATATCCGACCTAAATGTCACCAGCACATCTTCCTGCCGTTCCCTTGGATCCTATCACTGGTCACCAGAGAGAAGATATCAGCGCCTGCTCCTCCTCCTTCCCTTGTGAGGAAACAGTAAACTACCCATGAGGTCTCTTCTCAGTCTCCTCTTCTCCAGGCTGAACAGACCAAATGACTTTAGTTGCTGCTCATACAGCTTTCCTTCTGTGGGAAAGACCCTCTTTTTCACCCTACCTTGCACATTTTTTAAATTACATCACCATGCAACAGCACTGAGACCACAGCAGACCACGGTGATGTGCCAGTGCAGAACACATCAAAGCACCAGTTTCTTGCCAGGGTTTGCCTCTAGCCTTCTGCATCAGGAAATGATGATGATGATAGGGGGGGAAAAAAAAAAAGTGGAGTGTGGTTTTGCTTAATTAAAACCATACAGAAATTGTTTTGCAATCGACTGATGATGGCAGTCCAAGTCTTAATGCTTGCTGCCAGATTTTAAAAGCCATTCAGATCCTTCATTGTAAGGAAATGATATATAGTGAGCTTCCCTCTCCCTCACCCCCCCCCCCCCAAATTGCTTGTGCTTGCAAGCAGGGCTACCACATAAACTAAGAAGAACACCAGTTCTCAATTAAATCTGCCACACCATTATCCCTAGTATGGCAGAAAGTGAAGCATGTTACACCATTCCCTGTAGAGAAACCTGGAAGTGCAATGCAAAACAAACATAAAACCGACAGGGAGTTTACATGTTCCTACTGAAAAACCCTGACTTTCTCCTCTTCCCTCCTTTCTTTCCTCTTTCTCACTCACTGGAGAGCAGTTAAATCACTGAAAGGGGGAACAAGAATCTAATCCTCTTCCTTTCACTTAGACTGCTATCAACATCTCCATGGCAACAGGTGTGATTTTGCCCATTAGTTAAGCAGAGAAAAACAGAGCTACTTTGCAATGAGACCATCTCTGATAGTTTTTATCCAGGTACAGTCCAACAGACATGCTGTTCCCAAGGGAGCTGAACCAAGCTAACCTACTGCCTCCCATTTCTTGTACTTGCTTTTCCCCTCCTCCTTCAGCAAAACTGCACACGTTGGTACAACATGTTTGGTACAACCAAAACTTTTGGGTTGTTTTTTTTTTTAAAAAAAAAAAAGAATACTTGGACAGAAAAAAAGAGTGAAGCAGAACAGTTCGAAGAGGTACAATTTTAATGAAAGCACTTAGACAGCACCAAGCTAGGCAATGGCTATATTTGCTGTTTATGCTGGCAAATTTGAGGAGCAGGACCCTCTGCAACAGAGAGGCAGCTGAGGATAAACCACTTGACAGCAGAGCTTTAAACAAATGCTCATTCAAAGCAAGTTGTCAGACCAAACGTATCTCAGAAGACATTTCCTGTAAACACACTCTAAATGTTCAAGTTTCCAATAATCAGCCTAAAAACCCAGGCAGCACATTCTTTTTCTAGGTCAAGATAGTTATAACCCCTGCTAAAAACTCGAACAGACACAAGGCAGAACATGCTGTGTGTCTGGCTGTGTTCCGTCTGATCTCTGCCTTGTGCAAATAGAATACAGTGTTCTTTAAACTCTTTTATAAACTATGTATAATTTCCTGAAGTCTTCCCTTGTATTCCCCATTTTGAAATACCACTCTTCAAGATTTTAAAGAACATCAACTCTCTTCCATCTGAGCAAATTATTACTGTGACCAATGTGGCAGCTCTTTCTGCAGTACCTACTGGCACAGGATGCTATCACTATCATACCAAAATATCCCTTGCAGAAAAAGAGGAAACTTGCCTTGTCTTGATCTGACTTCCTCAGAATTATTTCGGATTTGCTTGCATTATGCATGCAACCTGTACTTTCACAACATTAAAGTTTCAGCTATATTCAGCTTTTGGTTTGGGAAGAAATAAAACACACATCTGTGCCCGCATCTATATTACTGGTTGCAGCTGTGCTTTAGGATTCCTAATTCCAGGCTGTGTTTCTGCAAAAGTCACAACTTCTTGTCAGGCAGAAACACAGTCACCATTTACCTTGCTCTGCACCCGATTTTCATGGAAAGAAAATCATAGTACATGTCAATGCCTCTCAACGTTGAACAAAAATGGAGCCAGAATCCACAGCATGAGCCAACAGCAGCTTTATCCTCAACATCATCACACAGACACCTCTACGAGCCAGTCTAGCTAAAGAGCGCTGTCCTGCAAAGTGGGAAGCAAGGAGAAGATTACAAAACACAGTCTCAAGGTCAAAATGGTTTGCACAAGTGGATCCTGTATTTCACACTCTATTTTAACTATTAAAGAGAAGTCCTGGTCTGCTATTACAAGCACGATCAATCCAAGTATGTACTACGTGCTTATGTAGAAAAGATGAGGCATATGAAGAACACTCAGGACCACAGTAAATCAACTTGAACAGTTTTGTAACACTGTTGACAGTAAATGACTCATGTCCAGTACCTACGATTCTTGCTCCTTTCTTTTATTTATTATATTAGTGTCACAGACATTTTTCTTAGCTACATGCCTCTCTTTTATCACAGGAGGCTATGCTTTCAGGCTAAACAATATTCCATTGTAAAACTCAGCATCCAAGTAGGAATGGGTGGAAATTATCTTCATGCAGTATAACCAAATGGTAATTTACTGAGGTTGTCTTACACAAATCCCTGAGACGCTGACATTAAGATGGGCTCCTTCCAGGGCAATCCAGTGCACTGACCTTCCTGTCATGCAGATGCATTTTATTAACCGCCACATAAAACCTAAGAGCTGATGCAAATCGAAACACTGAGCACTCCAGCCATAAAATGCGTAGCACAACATGGGGAAATCTAGGCTGCATTATTCATTTTTGCATATAAACAGTCACATGTTTACTTGTGAATCAGAGGAATGGGGGGGTGAAAAAGTGCAAGTTGCAGGGAAGTTGTGAAAGTTGTAAAGATGTTGGGAAAGATGCCATACTTTCACAAAAAAAAAAAAAAAAATCTGCAAAATATTACACTCTCCACCAGCTACTCCAGCCCTCCCAACTGCCTATCTTCACACAAATTTGAGTCAAATTCTTAGTGAGTTCCTGTTTGCTACTTATCAGAAATATAATATCAGCTAAGCAGGTCTTCACACTGATAAGTGTGCTGCCCTTCATTGCTCTTTTTCTTTATGTATTTATTTTCGTGTATTTTTAAAGTTTTTTATTGGTCTGCTAAGCTTTATGTAAAATTGGTATTTTAAGACATCCTAAGTTTTTAAAGACATAATCATTACGTGTGCAAAACTGTTTCTAGCCCTCAATAAAATCTTACTGGAGGCCCTTTGTTACATTTTTTGATTTTCCATGAAATTATGTGGGGATGTTTACATACCTGAAATATAAATCCCATGAATGAGCACGGAAGAGAACGTTCAGTTCTTCTTGAGCTATTAGGAAATACTTTCATTCCACAAAAAAGGCATTTACAAGGTAGTCAAAATTCAGACACTATGGGTGCTAAGCCAAGACCCTCCCCTCCTCAGTTCACACAGAGACTGGCAGCTTCCCATCACTTCCATGCACAAAAGCAGTTGCTTCCTTCAAATGCTCCCCGTGCAAAAAGTTTATCCTTCCACATGCCAAACTGGATCCCTTCTCTCACTTCTCTGTTTTCTGAAGGTGCTCAACCCCTTCCAGTACCCCCATGCATTGAAATGATGTGGTATCTTCAAAAGGATCCAGTGAGAGAGATCTTCTTCAAGGCATAAAATAAAACATGCCATGGACCCCAAGAAAACTGCCAGCATAGAATCACGAAGTCTTTTAGGGTGGAAAAGACCTTTAAGATCATCGAGTCCAACCCTTAATCTAGCCCTGCCAACGCTACCACTAAAATACGTTCCTAAGCACTCATCTTTTGAATACCTCCAGGGACAGTGACTCAACAACCTCCCTGAGCAGCCTCGTTCAACACCTGGAGACCCTTTTGGTGATTTTTTCCTAGTAACCAGCCTAAACCTCCACTAGCACAACTTGAGGAGATGTCCTCTTCTCCTACTGCTTTTCACTCAGTTCCCTCAACTGCTCCTCAAAATCCTCATTGTCCGTCATGGCCCTTCATCAGCTTCATTGCCGTTCTTTGGACAAGCTCCAGCAACTTGATGTCCTTCTTGTACTGAGGAGCCCAAAACTGAACACAGTATTCAATGTGTGGCCTCACCAGCGCCAAGGACAGGGAAATGATCACCTCCTTACTCCTGCTGGCCACACTATTTTTGATACAAGTTAGGATGCTCACATTCACCTGTCTCCCAACCAGCATCCCCAAGACCTTTTCTGCCAGGCAGCTTTCCAGCCACTCATCCCCAACCTTGCAGCGCTGCATGGAGTTGCTTTGTCCAAATGCAGGATCCAACACTTGGCAGCTGAACCCCACACAGTTGGCCTCAGCCCATTGATCCAGCCTGTTCAGATCCCCCTGAAGAGCCTTCCTACCCTCAAGCAGATCAACACTCCCACCCAGCTTGGCATTGCCTGCAAACTGAGAAGCACTCAATTCCCTCATCCAGATCATTGAAAAAGATATTAAACACCTCCACCTCCCTCTCTGAGCACAGAGCAGCTGGCAGAAACAGGACTTCAATGGCAGAACGGGAGGAGAAGGCAAGAGCCAGGAGGACAGTTGCTGCCCTGGCCTCCTCCCTGCAGGCTTATCTGCCCTTTACAATCCAGCCTGCCCATGGGCTTCCTAGCCACATCTCTCTCTGCCCACTCAGGCCCACAGGAGCTGACTGCTGGGTAGTATTTGCAGTTTCACTACGGAAAAATCCTCGGATAACTGGTCCAGTCTCTCTCAGATTGTATGAGTTGAAAGGGCAATAATACTTGTATGCATTCAGTTGCAAAAGATGCTGGTAAAAGGGAAGCAACAATAAAGGATACAACTTCACCATATAGCAATAAATGTGACAAATTAAGGTCATGGAATGGGAAGACAATTCTGACTGTATTTCACTCTGATCCCTCCAGCCATGGCTTTGTGGAGCTCAATAAAATAATCCTCCTAAGCACCTCTAGCAATGGTGGTCATGGCTTTCCTCCAGAAACCACAGGTCTGGATCCTTGAAGCATGGATTAAACACTGTCAAACACAATTCCTTTCAATTCAACTCTCATTTCTGACTTTACCCATACCCTTAAGGGGCTACTCCCATTCACTGTGTATTTTAGTAAAAGTGCTATGGATAAACTGATTGTACAAACTGATTGTGAGCATTCAAGTAAAGACAGCAAAGCCCTGCAGGGTCTCTCATAGGATCCTCTATAAGACATCACATCGCTTCAAGACAAACTTAGGACTTTATTTAACTCACTTCTGCCCAGTAACAAGCAATTCCTAGTATGACAAAACAATCAAATTACATGTCAGTGTGAATGCTTATTCTCACTACTGTAGTTCTAAAAACAGCCAATCTGTAAACATAAACACTCTGAACTTACTTGCTGAGATAAGATTACAAGCAATTTCTCCAAAATTCATAAATTTTAGACTGAACTTGTCCTAGTTCCTTTCTATTCCCATCCAAACTGTAGACTTCATAGGATGGCGGCCAAAAAGAAGAATTTCCTCTAATTTCTCATTAGTCTGTCTTTCCAGAGTCCATTTCGGGTCTAATTTGCCTCACTGTTTATATATCGGCAAAACAGTACTCACTTTTCCACGCAACTCTTCTGTGTAAAATCACTGACGTGTAGAAATATCAGTGGTTTTAATATCATGTTCTTACCAATGAGTTTACAAAGCTACGGGATAATAATCAGAATTTTTTTTTATGTAGGCAAAACCACAAAGGCCACATTCTTCATATTACTCACTACCTCCTGTTTACCAAAATACAATTGAAAGTCATCCACTTATCTCGGGAACAGAGAATAATTTAACGCTCCCAGACACCCACATTTGAGAGGAAGGTTATCACAGGAAGTCGTCATTCTAGACAGCTAGCTCCATGCATTTTATGCCATGTATTCACAGCCACAATGCTAGTATTTAGTGACAGTAATACTCAGCACGCAATCCTTTTAATACAAATCCTCCAGACTAACATATAGAGCTCAAAAAAGCTCTTCTTGCAAGCTTTCCTGAAACAGAGGACACTGTCAGCATGGTATTATTTTTTTTCATGTCCTTCTACATGCATTAAAAGAATCAACATTTTACCACGTTGGTCCCCATGTCTTCAGGAGAAGCCCCCCTATTGCCCAACAGCAGTCACATGGATGCCAGGGGAAAAAAAAAGTCTTTTGCTTTACAGTCAGACCACTAGTGCCTATTTCTGAAATGAGACAGAAGAAATCTTTTATAGCAGCTTTTATTTCAGGAATCTGGGCTTAAAATACACTTGCCTATCACACACAGGAAACCTGATGAAGTTACTGGCTTTTCAGTGCAATCTAGAATATTGCAGTGTTGTCTTTTCCTTTTCTGTTCAACAAAAAAAAAGCAGATTTGCTGCCCAATCAACCTGCAGCAATGGACATACTGTGTTATTCACCTCTGCCCGTAGCAGCTCTGCCATCTGGCACTAGCAAGTATTTATCTAAAAAGTAAATCTGAATTAAGGATCACAAACCCATTCTTTTTAAACTGTGTTTCACCTGAACACAGAAGGTCACTTCACAGTCATGTGAGACATCAAACCTCCCAATTCACTATAGTTTCTTTAAGCCCACACGGCAAACTCTGAGGTACCCTGCGGCTTTAAAAAATGAAGAATCAAACTGAAATGAAAACTGAGGTAATCCCAGATTTCTATGTCCCTATAAAATACATGGAAAATTCAGCACAGAGATAATGTGTCATCCTAATCCAGGGCATAATCTCATTTAACCATAGCAAAACGAACTATACTCATCCTTACGCTGGCTCCAACTCTATAGTCATAAAGGACCAAAGTGGAAACTCAGACCCTGAAGGCAAATGAAAGTCACAGTATTGGCTGCACCCTTCGTTCTATTTAAACTAGTACATGCTCAAGAATACACAAAGTCGAGCCTGGGACTTCTGTGCGATACAAAAAACATCAGACAACGCAGTGAAGTGGGAGCCTCTAACAATTTGGGCTTTCCAAGGCAAGCAGGATGTGTTCACCACCTCCCTCTGTTTCCCTGTGCTTGAACTGCTCCAGGATTAGGGGAAGAGCTTTTCAGGACACAGTATAAACAAAGATTTAGCAGTTCTTTCCCCTTCCTCATTAAAACCAAGCAACAAATCTAATCCAAACAAGAAGACTTACTCAGAAAACAGGAAAAGGGACAAAGTGAATGCCCTCTTAAGTGTATACACGTATACAAATAAAAGACCTCCCCCCCAAACTGATGTGAAAATTGTCATTTCTAAAAATGATGCAAATAAAGAGATGACTTGTCCAAGATACAAGATGGTTCAGTGTTCAAACAGTGCTATTCATACTGCTCACGTGCAAGGATTTTATTCCAACACAACTCCAGTTTCTAGGGGCTTAATTCTAACACCAAAAAAGCCAAAATATTGTAAAAAACCTCAAAAACAAAAAAACCCACAAAACAAACATTTTCCCCCTCTCCATTTCAAATTTAGAGTTGAGAACAGATATGCCATGTTGTTTGATGACACAAAGATGTACTACATAAACACCAATATACTGCTGCTTTTTCATATACTGCAGAGTCATCTTTCAAAAGAAGTCTAATGTCAAAGATCAAATTATGGCAGAAAATAAGGAATGACTTTTTGCAAAAAAAAAAAAAATCAGCATTCTGTGCATGGACCATTTCCACTCTTGTGTAAAACTCAGCACCTGATACAGTAGTGCTCCAGTGTGGGTTGATCATTAGGTAAAATTGTAACACAATCCAAAAATAAATCATATGAAAGGCAACTCATGTAAATTTATTTCAATAATAAGACTAGATTTCCCCTAAATTCTTTACCAGCCATTTAGCAAGGCTGGTGATAAATCACTGCTGACATCACTTTCATGTAAAATAAGAGAGTAGGTGCTTCCTCCCACTGAAGTTCTCAGAAGTTCAAGAATTTTGGATAAATGCTTTATTTTCTCCATGACTCCTTATTTCTTCACTAACTCCCCACAACAGCTGTTCTTCCTGCACAGTCATTTCCCCCACCCCAGTCGAGAGATGCAGAACAGCACACACAAGGACAATGCCACTGCCCATTTCAAAACTTCTGCTCAATGACGGAAGAAGGAGAACGTGTAAGAGATCAGAGTGAATCCAGTAGTATCACTTCCCACGTGCCAGGAAGGCAGATGAAGGGCTCAGTGGGGCATGGCCACAAAGGAAGCCACAGAAAAAAAGCAGTGGGTTTTCTGAGGGAAGAAACAAAGAAAAGGACAGACAAACACTCCTCCTGTCTTAGAATCATAGAATGCTTTGGGTTGGAAGAGTCCTTTACAAGTCATCCAGTCCAACACCCCTGCAGAAGCAGGGACATCTTCAACTCAGTCAGATTGCTCAGAGCCCCATCTAACCTGATTTGAATGTTTCCAGGGATGGGGCCTCCACTACCTCCCTTGGGCTACCTCATCCAGCTTTCCTGTAGGCCCCCTTTATGTTCTGTAATGCCAATATAAGGTGTCCCTGGAGCCTTCTCTTCTCCAGGCTGAACGACCCCAGCTCTCTCAGCCTGTCCTCATACGGGAGGTGCTCCAGCCCTCAGACCATTTTTGTGGCCCTGTTGTCTTGCACAACACAAGTGGCACAGGAGCAAAGGGAAGAGCTGAATTACATAAGCTTTGCACCACCCAAGACATGTCTATGTAGAAAACATACCAACAGAAGAGAGTCATTAAACAGGTTACAGGAGAGCAGCTGAAATGTGAACGGAAAAATGGGCTTAAATTTCAGCAGCAAGTCTGCAAAGGCTTCAGCGAGGGCAGAGATAACAAAACACGGCTCTGGAATAATGCAGAGATGAGATAACCAGCTGTGCAAGCATGGATGATGTTCTGCAGGTTAGGAACAGGAGAGAAGCACAGTGAGCAGGAATCTTCTGCTTGAATTCACTGGAGATAACAAACCATTTAGCACAGAAAAGAAACAAGCAGACCACAAACTCTGACACTTCAAGTCCTGCCAAAAGTACAGGTACGATGTTCCAAACAGCTTCTGCATTTGTTGCCTTCCTGGCCTGATGCAAAGCCAACTTAGAGAAACAAAAATTCATTTTCAGGATGCCAAGAACACAGGCTTTGACAAGCCCTTTTATGCTTACTACAAAATCCCTGCACAGAAGGATCAAACACGGGTGCTTCCTCTGGACTTTACATAAAGATCACTTCCCTGCACAAATCTCTCCTACCATGGATATTTATGTTTTTGTTGTGACATGTTAATGTATTCAAAGAAGGTATGTAATTACCAAGATAATATCACCACATATCACCACTAAAACTGCCACAGCTCTTCCCAGAAACTTTATGACTCACATGAAACAAACTGTCAAGCTGTCCTGCAAGGAGGCTGGCCTGTTTGTTCTTTTTTTCAGCTGATGCTCTTTTCCACACAGTGGCATTCCGGCGGCATACAGAGGAATAGGGCAGGTAGTGCAAGAACGAGATGAACTAGAAGGAGTTCTCTGCCGTGGCTAGCACTTGCACAAAGAATTTATGGACGAGCAGGATGGAAAGGCTTTCTCGGGGTATGTTGACTCAGGGCCTGTCATCCTGTTCTCCAGATGTTAAGCATGTTCTTGCAATTTAAAATGTTAACTGTAAATTATTTAACTGTGCCCACAATGCATTAATAAAGCAATTATGTAAACTCAATTGAAGATAATTAAGTTTTAGTATCATAAATTATTTGTTCAGATTTGACATAATACAGAAGTAATACTCTAATACATACTTAAAGGCAAACATGAAGGCAAACACAATTCTGACACTCAATATCAGAAAATAATAATTCAAATACCAATCAGTGAAAAAATACACACTGTAAACAGTGTTTTATTTAAATATGTTTTGATTTGTGAGGGGAAGGAAAGATCGTCATGTGCAAGAGCTCTGCTAGTGAGCAGTCCCAAACCCAACACTAATATTATTTAAACTAGCTTGTATTTATGATGCTATAAAATCAGAAATATTTCATATCAGAAATAGAAATCATTAAAAATAGTCACTATGATTTTATTCTGGGAGGTAGGGGCCCATGAGTGACACTGTTTTAGAAGTTTCTCTCACAGTACAGTTTTCTAAGTTGAATGCCATAAGCAATGTAAAGATATTGCGAATGTGCTAAGAAACCTGACTCTCTATTTTATTAAGAAATCTAATCCTTTTTAAAGGAGGAAGTAACACCAAATCTAGTTAATTCATAGCAATGAAAACACTGTGTATCAGCAAAGGCCATAAATTAGCAAATAGAAGAAGAGCATAAAGCATGCTACTATATTTAAATGACTTTACTACAGCACCATATTTCTTTGAAAGTAGAAGACAGCAGTCATTTTGTGCAAATCCTACAAGGAAATGAGTGGTAGTCTCAAGCAGCTGAAAGTAATATAGTAAATGATTCATTTTGAAAATATTCTCATTCTCTCATTCTGAAAATAATACACAGGAGTGAACAAGCTCCCTTGTTATTAAAAGCAGCTGTCAACCTCACTGTAAGATGCACCTCAAAAGGACATGGTCTTGCAAGTACAAAATAAATGAAAAAGAATAGGATCAATTCATTAATGCAGTTCGAAACAAAGATTCCCTAACTTCAAAATGCTCTTGCAGAGCGTACAGTAAAGGGTCAGAATGCAGTGGACTCCACGTGAGGATAATCAGTGACACCAGTCTAGGCTATGTTATAAATACAGCACCAAAGTAAATAAAATAGCAGTAAAGCCACTACGCAAAACTATTTTACTGAATCTGCGCATGTCAACACTCACTAGAATGTGTCCCATTTTTTGGATATAACCAATACTGAGAACAGGATGCATATAAATACATATATCTACATATACATACACACACACACACATAGTGGCACAAAATGAAAACCACCCCAATATCTAGAAGTATCATTTAAAAGTATTTGAAGAAACTGTTTATTTCCAGGCACTGCACAGATCGCAGCGTGCACACCCTGAATGGTGAAGGCAAAACACCACCGTGATTCTAAAGGTAAACAATTATTTTGCTATTACTCATGCCAGTATTTTTCATTTTATTAACAGCAAAATTCAGAAGTCAGTAAATTCAGAACTGCAGCATTCTCCAAAGAACAGAGGGCTGCTTAAAAACTAGTTGTTTTCCTTGCCCTACCGTCTGGCAGCTCTGTTTCTTCGAAAGAGGTCTTCTGTCCTTAACATGGCTGCCATGCCTTACATAACATCAATGAACGTGAAGATAGTTATTTTATTTCCTAGGACGTGCACTGCCCATTAGCCATATGATTCTCCATATGGCACAGCAAACAGCTGAGACAAAGCTTTGCGGTAACGCAGCTCCAAAGATCAGCATCCTCTGAGAATAAGCAGCAGCAGAAAGAGACTCAGCCTACACAAGCTCTCAATTCCCTTTCATATCTTACTCTAGTATAGAACGAGAATTCTTACCTTAAGAAAAGGATAATAACAACAGCAATGGTGCTCAGTAAAGCCTCCTCTGTTTCATCTGTGCTGGTAAAAAAAAATCTTGGCGCAACTGTCTGCTGCAGCAGGTAATCAATAATCTAACCTGCTTCTTCTGTTGCCAGAGCTGCTCCATCTGAACGCTAGCAAACGTGAACACTGTCAGTGTGAGTCATACAGTGACTCAGAGCAGATGCAGAGCTGCAGGAGGAGTTTAAGTTTCAAGGCTTCCTCTCACTCACTCCTGCTCTGTGTCGCCCAAGCACACACGCACGCGCTCGGTGTCTGTGTACGCCTGCAGACTGCTCTGGCTTTTTCTCTCAGCAGCAAGTTTGATTTCATCCTGTACATAATGTTGTTTGAGGTTTGTTTCTTTTTTTCTTTTTTCCTTTTTGTTCCAGGATGGCAATTCTAGTTCTTTCTTCACTGTAAATATATTATACAGGACGGAGGAAGACGTGATTGAGAGCAGCCCTGAAGACAAGGGGTGCAGGTCGATGAGAAGCTCAACATGAGCCGGCAACGTGCACTCGCAGCCCAGAAGGCCAACCGCATCCTGGGCTGCATCCAAAGAAACGTGGCCGGCAGGGCAAGGGAGGGGATTCCGCCCCTCTCTTCTTCTCTTGTGAGACCTCATCTGGAGTACTGTGTCCAGTTCTGGAATCCTCAACATAAGAAGGATAAAGAGCTGTTGGCATGGATCCAGAGGAGGCTGCAAGGGTGATCAGAGGGCTGAGGCACCTTCCATATGAGGACAGGCTGAGAGAGTTTGGGTTGTTCAGCCTGGAGAAGAGAAGGCTCCAAGGAGATCTTATAGTGACCTTCCCGTACCTGAAGGGGCTACAGGAAAGCTGGGGAGGGACTGTTCACAAAGCCTTGTGGTGATAGGACTAGTGACAATGGGTATAAACTGGGGAGGGGCAGATTTAGACCAGACAGAAGGAAGAATTTCTTCCCCACAAGGGTGGTGAGATACTAGCAGAGGTTGCTCAGGGGAGATGTGGCTGCCCCATCCCTGGTGGTGTTCAAGGCTAGGTTGGATGGGATCTTGGGCAGCCTGATCTGGCAGGGGGATTGGAACTGGATGATCTTTAAGGTCCCTTCCAACCCAAACTATTATATGATTCTATGATTTATCTTGAATGCAAAAGCTTGCTCTGCCAGCCAGGTCAGTACTGCGGTGTGCCAGACAGTGTGTTCATACAGCGTATCCGCAGATTAATGCCTCTCACCAAGACTAGGGGAAAATCTCAAATACCCCAGGAACTTTTCTAACACAAAAGTATTGAGTTAGGGCAACATCCATGTATCCATCAGTAGCCTATAGCAAAGTGCCTGTGATTTCATTAAGTGCTCTGGGGAGGACAAATTTGGTCTCAAATGAAGTGAGATAAAAGAACTTAGAGAGGAAGGACTACGGGATGCATGCAAGCAGAAATCTTATGTGCCTGACACAGTTTAGCAGGAAGCTGTGGCTACAGAAAAAGAGCACAGCTTCACTATAGACAGGGGCAGTGGGTTTAGGGTTGAATTCAGGCAGCCTCCCCACAGCTATCCATCTCATTAGGCACCGATCACCACAGTCAAAGAAGCAACTTGATCATCTATTTATTTCCCAGGCCTGCCAGACTCCCTACCACATACAATGGAGAGCATGCATCATGAAGCTAGTTAGGCACTTATTACTAGACAGTGTTGATATGCACTGCTGTACAGATTACACTTTATTTCTGAAAGGCAAATTACACTAAACAGTTACAGTGTTGAGCACATCCAGCCTGCAGATGAAGCTTTGTTCTACTGAGCCAGCAGGTCACCCACATGGAAACAAATCATGGTGGGATGAATCAAGAAAGTATGGTCAAAAGAAGCTGCTGGCACAAGGAACAATGTCATTAAAACACACAGACCTGCTTAACAGTCATTCACATAAACATCCCAGATAAACCAAGATCCTTTATCCCAGACTATGTCAAAGCATTTACAGTAGAACATCTTTCCGCATACTTAGCAAATGTCCAGCTGGCTATCACCCAGATAAACAGATCTGTATTGAGATTCCTCATGGAGGAGCTAATACCAATGGATGACTTTCATGACTCTCTAGTTTTTGTCTTTTTAAAGAATTCCTTCTTTTGCAAAGCCCAATCAAATGAAAGGTTAAATACATTCATCCAATCCAAGTATGTGCAACAGCACTGTTGATTACTGTACTGGGTTATTAGTAAAGCCGAACACACTTCGTACTATTGATGGAGAATGTTTATTCTCTCCATGTATCTCAAAGCAGCCAAGAACACTGGCTTGGCAAGGAGCAAGAGACGAGCAGGAATCAAGCTGAGCAAAACAATCCTTGAAACACAGTCATGGAGATAACATAAACAAGGGGGATAAAAAATAGCTGGTGTCTATGAAGATACACTGAACTAAACTCTTCCCCCTAAAACCACCAGTATTCTATTTATCCCTTGGAAAAGCTTCTCTTGAATCCCATACTTTCCCTCAATTTACTAATGGCAGTAAACCTTTGCTCCTGTCAAGCTTCCAAGGCTTTATTTTCGTGTCTTAAACAGCTGAATAGGCAAAAGAATGCTAAAATCCACAGTGCGTCTCATGTGGGGAGGGTTTGGGGGAGGGGAGAGGTCGGAGAGAGGGAGAACAGCAACAAAAAAACCAAACCAAGATCCTTGAGATTTTAAACAGAAAAACTCACAGCAAGTCCACAATTCAAATGGCACCTATGGCACAGGCAGAGAGGAAGACAAAACTGGAGACAAAACTGGAAGGTACTTCAAATGTCTGGGGCTTTGAGGGTTTTCGGAGGGGAGTGGTGGTGGTACATTTTGCTTGTCTGGTTTTAAATGTATGGCATGCTATTGTATACCTACATTCAATTAAGTGCCGCTGTCCACTTAAAAGCATAGATTTGGATCAAAGATGACTCAAAGGAAAGAGTTGTTAGAGGCCTCAAAGAGATAAAACACACCAAGATGGAGCATGCACTGTGTAAAATGCATATACTTGTCCCAGCTGCAAATGACTCCATCTACATATCAGAAGCACACTAGCTGTTCTAGGCAGCAGCTCTGTATTGCCTAATTTGTCAGCCTCCTTAGCTGGACCTTTTGCAATAAAAGGGTTTGGATCCTGGGGCTAAAAGTGGAAAAATCTGAAGCTTCATACCCTAGAAGAGGTAAACCCCCAAACCTTACACAGATGTGGATGAAATCTTGAAAAGGAATTTAGTACAGCCTGCAAAATTAAACACTGCTGCAAGAGATTCTGCATTAAAAGGCAGCATAGACTATTACATGCTCTTTAAGGTAATAGTTTTTCCTTTTTCTCCTTTAGGAAACAAGCAAGCAAAGGTTTTACTATGGTACCCCAGGACATGCTAAGCTAAAGAAACCCATTCCTTCTCATCATCTCCCTGTCTCAGGGAATTTGTTTATTTGAGACTTCGTTTTTCTGAAGTTGTCATTACACCAATGGTGCTGGAAATGGTTTCCCACAGCCTCTTCCAGGTTGTGAGATTCCATATTAAGCTGATTTCTCATGAAAGCTAAGTTTACAGACAGTTTGTCCTTATTGAGAACACTGACCTCCACTCCTGTTTTTGAGCATTTTTTCTTCTTAGCTATATTGTCCCAGAGAAAAAAAACATTGATTTTCTTCAAGGTCAGAGCTGGCTCCCAACACAACAGAGTAATAGAAGCACACTGAAGACCACTGCCACTATCCAAAGTTATGACTCCCCTCGTTCTTCTCCTCTCACCCTCCTAACCTTCCAGTTATCTTTCCATCAGCTGCATATTCTCCTGCATCCTGATGTTCTGTAGCCTTGTTTTTCTGAGTCCTGTGGAAAGGCAGAAGTTCAGAGATATCTGAGGAGCACTGCCACACATTTTTTGAAGAAAAGCAAAACATGTTTTCTGTACAGGCTGGCACTTCCTTTATTGTTGTAATGGGCATCACAGTACTTTCCAAAGGCCCTGACTGGTGAGCTGCCACATTTGGAGGTTAGCACTAGGCACATGTACAGTAGAAGAGACCCACTGCAGAAGGAGCACGTATTTTGAAAAGATGTACTGGCAAAAAGTTGAGAAAGGAAGGGTCATCATCTTACAAAGCGCAGCTACCTGACTTTACCAAGGTTGCTCCACATGTCCACAGCAAAGCAAAATGCAGAAACTAGATTTTGCTATCTTGTTTACCAGACCATCAGACTTTCCTTATCAGTGCATCTCAGGAGTAGGTTCATTTCTTCCAGCTAATTACCTTTCATAGGTATTTTTGATATGCTTATGACAAAAGCACTGTTTGCTTGTCAGGAAAATTAAAATTCCTGCTGAGAAAAGCACTCACACCAGAACCTTTATCCTGCACAGACAATGGACAGAGGAAGCTACAAACGAAAGCAATGCTTTTGCGATTGAGTATGGGAGGAGGGAAGAGGATACATTTATTCATCACGTTTATCTCAAGACTTCTGAAGGCAAATAACAGGACACTCTACAGCAGTTGAACTTTTTACCATCAGTACATCATCCATCAATGTCTCAATAGCATCTTAAACTCACCCTACAAAGTAGTTAAAAAGCAAGAGGCTGTGGAAAATCATTTCCAGCCCATCACACAAGTCCACCTCCTCTCAGAAATCACCTCCTCAAGTTTCTGCTAGAGCTACGGCCCAAGTAAAAAATATTTTTTATTTCAAAGCTACACATGCAACACTGTAAAGAGACTAAAAAGTTGAACGTTGCCTGTAACATACCACATGCAGATCTCAGAGGGAAGTACTTCTGCACATCTAGTGAAAATGCACAAGACGACCTAAATGCTTATTTCCTCCTTATGGTCTATTCTCAGTAGGTGAAACAAGAGACTCTAAGAGACTAAGATGAAAGAAATTAGCCAAAACAAGAGAAATATATCCCATAGCAACAAAGATGTACTGATCAGATGCAAGACTAGCTTACAGACAGTACTGTGGCTCCTGTGTATACAGACACAGATATATTTGCTGTACGCAAAGGCTCACTTGGATAAGGACTCCCCAGATTGCACTTGATGTCAGCATAGTGTCAGCTGATCTTTTGGCAGCTGGCCTGCACATATCTATTCACTTCTGTTCTCTTGTGCTCTTTAATGACAACATCTGCCTGTGTTTTGCGTTGATATTAAAGGTCAGCAAGACCCTAATGATACATTAAACCTGATAATCAAGTGATGCACCATCTGCAATTACTGTGTGCCCAATCTGATTCCCCTTATACTCAGAGCTCTGCTTTTTCCTAAAAAGCTATACAGTGCAAGTGTGGAAACATCTGTAATCTTAAATCTTATATAGATATTGAAGATATCACTTTGGATACCAGAGGAAGCATGTCAGAAAACATCTGGTCTCTCCAGGCTTCCAAGAATACTACATTTTTTTTTTAGGGCAAGACAGACACAAATTTCTGATTCCAAACAATGTTATTTTTCTTTACAATGCACAACTACCTCTCTGTTTCACACCAGTGTGCCCCATTTTCCGTACTCGTACAATAATTGCTATTGAATAATGATCTGTGAATCCTAACAAAAGAGACACCCAAATGCAGGCATAAACTCATTCTGAGGATGGCATATGTTACTGCATGACTTAAACACCATGTTTCCATGCAGTGTCTAACAAAATGCAGTAGTCTGGTGGTAACTGTTTACATCCACTCGTTTTGCTTACTGAATACACTCCATTAATTTACTTAGTGAAGGTTTCCCTGTTGTCTTCACAATGCAAGACACTCATGTTGGTCCCTGTGAGCTATGATGGGTAGGTCCTTCAAGTGCCTCAGGAAGAACAATTGTCAATGCTAAAGAAAATCAATGCAAAGACTTATTGTCTTCTCAGTACCCTCTGCTGCACTGGGTAAATTAAATCAAAAAACCAGTAAAACTGAATGTAAAGCTGGGCAGTTTTGATGAGTGTTCTGCAATGTTTCTTAGAAGATTTACTCCTCCTGATCTACATGAAGAAAGAGCAGCTGTAATACAAAATTTCTGTGTTTGCACAACAGATTTCTAATGCTTTGGTTTGTCTTCTCAGCTCATCTCTACTCCTTTGAAAGTTAACCAGCTTCTGTTTTTAGCAGGGAAATAATCTTCTGATACTTTCCTCATTAGCAAGAAGGAACTTCCTACAGAGAAGTCCTGTTGTTAGAAGAGTATAATACTACACTTCACAAAAAGCTAGGAGGGTCCCCAAATGTATGTTGACCTGTAACAGATCTAATACAAAGAAAAGCCACGGTTAAAACATTTTTTCTTCTTTCTCAAAACTCTTTATTTCTTCTCTCAAAATAAGCTATGTAACAATCCAAGCAGGAAGAGTTACCTGTAAGTTCACAGATTTTAAGTCGCTGTTTTTGAATCCAACCTTTATTTGTGGTGTGCTGTAAATTATTCCCTAGATTCATGCCACCAAATATCAACAGGGTTATTCAAAAGGCACTGTACACATTGGATTGTGTATCAGAATTCAGACCACTGTGAGCCTGAGGTGGAAAAACTTATTAAAAGTGTTGATACTGGAAGTGTTTCTGTCATGATTAATATAAATCTTGACATTCAGGACTTAATTGACTTCAGATCAGCTGGGATTTTACCAAAAATTAGGCCATGGAAAAATCTCACAGAATGTAGTACCTCAGGGTTTTAATGTGGTTTCAAAAAATCTTAATAGCAAAGGGTACATGTCTTATTCTAAGAACAGTCAAATACAAACCAGCGAACCTACAGAAATAATAAGAGAAAGCAAAAATCCCAAAAGTTAGGATAGGTCTATTTTTTTTTCCTTCAGGTAGATAAAAATGCAGACTGCCCCAAACAGACCCCTGTGCACCATTTGTTGACACTTCATCTGTTATGTCTTTTTCCACATACCTGTTGGAAGACCAGGTGATACATCAGAGCTGTGAGTGGTTGCTTTGGGTTTTTTAAATCATTCTCATTTGTTTAAGTATAACCCAGAGGTATGCATTGATATATTGCTATATATATTTCTAGATTATTTTCACTTCCAAGTATAGTAAAAGGCCTCATTGCATGGGATGTCTTGGGGACTCAAGGGATAGTAAAAGTTACAGATGTTCGTATCATACGGTGTTTTGGGAAAAGACTTTGAGTCCTTAGATTTATAAGGAATTAGACTGGACAGATAACTGAAGGGAGGAGGAGGCAAGGGGGAACAATAGTGGGTGGTTGTGTTTAGTCATTTTGGCTTTTTTGTTTCAAACAGAAGAATAAAGCAAGTAGAGTCTGAGGCTCAGAGGCACAAGTTTCTAGGGCCCATCTCATTTCGCTTGCAACGATTTCATTCATTACTTGCCTGACATTACCCAGACTCTTGGGAACTGAATCTTGAGCTCTGATTAGTGCAGTAAATATTGGACAAGCTTTCTTTCAATGCATCATTAACTAATTCAGGTATAATGTTTAGTTTTGGAAGGAAGGTATCCATTTATCTCCCATTTAAATCTTGTGAAGTTGATTCTAATCCTTGTATAGTGGTGAGGCACTGGAAGAGGCTGCCCAGGGAAGCTGTGGCTGCTCCATCCCTGGAGGTGTTCAAGGCCAGGTTGGATGAGACCCTGAGCAGACAGGTCTGGTGGGAGGTGTCCCTGCCCATGGCAGGGAGGTTGCAACTGGATGATCTTTAAGGTCCCTTCTAACCCAAACTATTCTATGATTCTATGACACAACTGTTTAAAGAAACATTTAATAAATGACAGTCACATTCCTAGAAAGGTGCACTTCAAAATACAACCACTTTTGCAAGCTGAAGATTTCAAACACTTATGAACTGATTTCAGAGGTAAAAACAACATATTGAAAAGAACTGGCTATAAATACAAGATCACAAATACAAGCATAAGCCAGCAAGAGCCATAAAAGACAGGTAGTGTAAAAATACTTTATCGATTGCTATAGTCCAAAATAGCCTAAATACTCTGTTAATTTCTCTTGGGAAAAACAATTCTAATAACCTTCTGTGAAAGAGCATCCGAAATAGAACACAATCTATTCATCTTTGCTCAATATATCAAGATTGAATGGAGACAACAACCTGAGCAAAGAGAAAGAAGATAGAGCCTTTTTCTGTGTCAGTTCCTCAACACAATCAGAGTAAGAAATTCTCTAATACAAACAGTAGTCTTGTATAGCCTCAGAACCATCCATTTTGCTTGAGAACCACTGAACTGTCTCCAGCTTGGTTAACTACTGCACAATATTCAGTGAGAAAATCCTAAGTGAGGGCAAATATCAGCACAGAGCTGGAGTTGCCATAAGTCAGGCACAGGAGAGAATGGAAAGTACATAATCCACACTCATAACTATGGAAAGATACCTAAAATACACAGGTTGTAATTCAGTGCAAGAGCAGTAGTTAAGATGGAAAAGGAAACGGATGCATCAAAATTAAAGGAAGACAAGTAAAAGCTATCCTAACATTAAACCAGTTTCAAAAGTATGGCTGTCTTTCTTTTTACAGTGGGTCTAAAAAAGGGTCAGGTGCAGGCAGAACCTCCTAGGCAGTGTTTCTAAACAGCCAGCCTCTTTTAGGAATTCACATGATAGGCTGAAACTACACAAACACTGGTCAAAGACTGTTTCAAAAAGACCTGATGCTTTCTCAGCTTCATATAAATGCGCTTAAAGTTTATTTTTGTAGACTATAATTTAGATAGCAGCTAATCAGTACAAGCCTTTTTTTTGTATAAAAATGGTGCATTTCTACTACGCACTCTTTCCCCACAGATATTTCTCCCAAAAACCAATTGATTGCAGGTACAAAAAATATCAAGAAGACCTGCCTGAGCCTTTTCATAAATAGTAACAAACTTTGCATTAAATTGGTAGCAATTATAGCTTATATAAGAAAGTGAGAAGGAAATAATCATTTTTTAACCCACATAAAAAGCTTTCCACACAGGAAAGCAACATATTTTTGGTATCTTATTTGTATTCTTTTGGCCTGTTTGTTTGTAAGAGAAGCTTTTCAGCTCTATTACTCCAATATTCCCTATAACTATCAGCTAAAACCCCATAATTTAGGTACTAAAATGAGGAAATAAATACTCTGTGGAGTTAAGTTTTTTGCTGAAGTATCTCCCATTAAGAAGAAAAAAAAATAAGAAAGAAAGAACAGGAAAAGCGATAACTACAAATATCTACATTAAACTACATTAAAGATAACTACATTAAAGAAACAAATTGATTGTTTCCTCCCATATATGCAGTCTGCTAACCAGGAGCAAAGCAGTATTAAGAACATAAATTAAAATTAATGGAATAAAATTCTGTAATGCCTCTGATCTCCTGAATAAGTTGAAAATAACTACAACCCATGCATACTTCTTATATGCAATGTGTAGGCTGAAGCGTCTGCAGTAACAATAGCATCCAGGTGAGTCAGAAAATGCACTGAATTCTCCAATTTCCCAGAAATAAGATAGGCAGAGGGCGATTCAGAGCACCTAAGCTAAGCAGGTGCTGAGGTGCTAACTTAGGTATCATGAATCACTCTCTGATGGCAGTTACTTCTCCTTCTAAAACTGCAGAGGGGATGAAGTCTGTCGGTGCTATTATGCCCCAATCGCATCTACCAAAGAATAAAAAATTTTACAGAAGATAAAAAAAAAATAGTTGCAGCGGCTTAAGTGCTAAAGTTAAACAGGGAGACCATCCAGTAAAAGCAGAGCTCAAAATAGAACATGGATGGGAAGAATTTGGCTGTGAGGTACGAGACGTTTTTAGAAGATGACAGACAGAGACAGAGGAACTGTCAGAGCTGGGGCATCAAGACTCTTCAGCGAGGCAAAGATCGATGCTACCATCAAAAGTATAAGAGTTCCAGTTAATATACCAACCTGAGAGCAGTTCCTAGCATGTGGTCTTGAAAGGAGAGAAGTTAATGGCACTGCAGTGGCTCACTAATGGGGCAAACTGGTTTAGAGAACAGGAAATGGAAAAGCGATGGCAAAACTGCACGGCAAGTCATCCGAGGGGAAAGCATGGCAGGGCAAGTAAAACAAGCACAGTTAACAGTATGATGGAGAAAGATCCCAGGAGAGGTATTTAGGAGAGGAGCGATTCTGAGACACAGGTACACACTGGAGAGCTGCAAGAGTGAGCTGGCTGGCTGACACGCTGCTCAGAAGTAAACACAAGAAAACAAGATGCCTGGGGAAGCTGTGACAGTAAAGGGTGAGAGAGGAGGCAAAAGAACTTTATCATCTGGTGAGCTTTTTGAAAGTATTATTTGGCAAGGAGAACAACATTTGTCAAGTCTCTGAAAACAAACAAAATTAATTTTTTTCAACTATCTCTCCCATTTTGAATTCAGGCAGAAGAGTTTTAAGGCTGTTTAGACTTTGCTATACTTAACTGTGCTCATTCACAGCAGTACAGCCTCTTCCACTGACACAGGTGTCTGAAGAGCCATGCAGACCTCTGCAGCTTTCAGCCTGTAAAAAGGTCCTGATCGTATCTTAAACAATGGCATTTTCCAGTGTGAACCTACCATTCCCTGAAAGTTCAAGTCTGACTGGCAGGAACGCGAGTAAATGCTAAACTGTACACCTCTACTATCAGAAGCTTCAGAATCCATTCCCTGAATCAAGTCTTCCTTGTTCAGTGGATGAACCATTTACCATCATGCAACAAACTCTTCCATTAAAGCAAGTGCTACTTAACGTGGAGTATTTAAGGTCTGCTTAGCCTCTTTAATGCAATAAAGGCAACAATAATGAACAAAGGGAAAACAATACCATATAAGTTTCCATCACTTCATGAACCACAAACGAGAAACTCCTGGCCTGCCATTAAGCAACGCTCATGGGTTTGGCTACTGCTGCTGCAACCCAGAGCTGTGCGAATCCTTCACAATCCCTGAGCACGTCTGCAGCTCAATTACACAAAACATATGACGAGTTGAGCTTGAATACTGTTTTGGGCAGTATCCCAAAAACATCCCTGAAACTCCTGGGCTATTGGCTCATGACAGATACATTCCTTCACAGTCACTATAGCTTTCTCCAAGTGTCACATTGCCCATTGGTTCTAGCACCAGTTTTTGTGTAGCACTGGCAGAAAAGCTGACATGAAAAACATCAGTAACTCCAGAAGAACTGTTGTGTAGAGCCTCCACAGGATATTTTACTGTACCGGCTGCAGGCCTGGAAAGGTACCATGGCACAGGTTTGGCCTCTAACACTGCAGAAGCCACACATTCACAGAAAAATAGAACAGTACTGAAAAGTTTAAATGCCTTATGATAGTCTGTTATCAACACTCTGAAATTTCAAACAGAGCCGCCTGAATGCAGTTGCCTCTTTAAGCCTACACATTGCTTTTTGTACTATAAGGAGGTGCTTCCATGTACAGGGTCTTCTTGAGGAGAAGGATTACAAATACAGGAGGAAAGGATAACTAACAGGATTGCTTCTTCACATCTTGGAAGTTTCGGGGGCTGCTCATCCTCCTTTTTCCTCAGAAATCTCTTACTCTTCAGTTTTCTCACAGTATAAAGAGCCATGGAAGAGATGGGGGAAAAGTGGACAGATAGAGAGCAGAATTACGGTATTCCAGTCTCAGCCTAGTATCCCAGACCTAAAGTCAGTAATAGCTGAAGTACAAGACAAATCTGGTTAAGCTCTCCCTTGGTTTAAAACAATTACCCCTTGTCCTGTCACAACAGGTCTTGCTAAAATGTCTGTCCCCATCTTTCTTATAAGTACTGAAGGTCACTGTAAGGTCTCCTTGCCGCCTTCTCTTTTTTAGGCTGAAGAACCCCAACTCTCTCAGCCTGTCAGCCTGCATCTTGAGACATGAGAAAGTGAAGAACTCCTAAACCTGAAGCTTGCTCTTCACGTGAAAATGCACATGCTAATTGAAATAGGCATGTAAAGTCTCACCCATGCACTTTGTCAGACTAGAGCCTAAGTACAGAAATACGTTATTTTATTTTTAAATCCAGGAATCAAATAAAAGTAATGCTTAGTTCAGCATAGTAATTTTGTAGTATTAATCTGTGCATGGGGCAGAGTGAATTACAGTTGCTTAGGTTTAAAATATGTGATGCCTTTTAAAAGGCTGGTAAGGCTACTGGACTGATCAAGAATAGCAAATGTCAAAGCGCAGACACAGTGCTTTCAATCCAATACAAATAGTATTCTACAAACACAATGTTTTTAAAACAGCTGGGGGGTTTGTTGGTTGGGTTTTTTAAAAGGAATATTTGTTAGAATCAAAATAGCATAACACAATCTTAGACACACAAAAAGTGCTAATGTAAAAGACAGAAGTGTCTTTCTTGGGCTCAGAATACTTGCCTGTCACTATCTGATATTCTGCATTTATGGCTACAAAGATAAAAGCTCAAGATCAAAGTACTGAAGTTTAACAAGTTATAACACATGAGCTGAACCACAGCAAACGCAAAGCAAAGTCACTTTGCTTAACCTCACTCCCCTGTGAACCACACAAATAACCTTAAATTTGTAGCAAGCCAAGAATATGCCTGTGTAAGATTACTACCATGCATTATCCTCCTAAACATCAGTAACAGGATAAGGAGTCTGGTCCTGAAGTCACTGATCTGAATAGACAAAATCAGTCCAAATACTTCTTTTGACAAGCTAGATTGTTGAGAGCTGCTGAAGCCATGAAGGAAGAACACACCCTTTGACATATCAGACTGTACCTGAGAGACCATTTCATTGGGAACGTTAACAGTAATACACTGACTTCACTCAGACAACTCTCTTTTCTGCAACTGATGTCAGTAAAACTTAGCACAAGAAAAGCACCAATGTTTGACTTTAAGCTGTTTTCAATATGTAGGATTGGGTGACACACAAGAAGAATTCAGTTTTCCAAGGTGGGAGTTTTGTGCCTCTGAGCACAGCCATCAAACAAAGAGGACAAATCCGATACACACTATCAATGAGTGTCCCAAATGTCTTGTGCAAATTGGTCCCCTTAAGAAAATGTCCAGGAAGCACTAATCGATAACTGTACGTAACTCTGAATTGCTTCATTTTCTGTATGGCTGAAATCTTCCATTTAGCAATGAATAAAAAAAAACAAAAAGAAAAACCAGCCAGAGAATCTGTGGGGACACCAGGCACATCAAATGGAGAGGTTAGCAAAGTCTAACACATCTGTAACCTGCATTTCTGGGTTTTTTTTTGACAGGTATAAGCAAAAGTGACAGCAAAATCGAAGAACCTCTACAGTAAAATGCAGACTACTAAAGACATTGCTCATAGCAACTGTTTCTTTTTTTCATGCTTAATACAGCAAAACTACTTCAAATATTCTATTGACACAAAATAAAAACCTTAAAAAAAAAAAGGTTCCGCTGACTACACCTGCTACCTTCAGATAGCAATCCCCAAGTCCTGTCTCAAATCTGCCAGTGCTTTAGACCTCAACTTGCCTCTGGCTTGCACCTTTTATTCCCATAATTAGCAGAAAGAACTCATGCCACTAATAGGTCATATAATTTTTATTCTCTTTGCTACAAAACTTTCTGATGTGCCTATCTGTAGAGGCCTACGCAACTTGGTCCAAACCAGATTGGTTTCACCAGTAAAGCCTGCAGAAAAAAAAAAAAAAAAAAAAATCAATCTTGAATCAGTCCTTACCTCCTCTCCTACATGCAACAGCAGGCTCATGACCATCAGAGCACAGACGACCAGACAAACATGAGTGCAATTATAGCCTTTATAGAGACGGTAACACTCTCAAACAAACACATCCTGTTTCACTGGTTTCCAACAGTTACCTAAAAAATTGTTAACTTAGCTGAAACTATGTTTAACTAGCAGTCTTGCATTTTGCCTTCCAATTAACCATTTCACAGTCCCAAAGGTCTGCAAGTTGAAATAAGACACCAAAGCTAAAGCAGGGCTTTTTTGTTCCTCAAGGAAACATGCAGCCATCCCAACTCTCACTTCTAAGACCTAAACCTTTCAGACTTTGCGGATGAACCAGGACACAATGCCATTTCATTTAAAAGAAATAACTTTTTTCATCTAAAACCAAAAAGCTAGAAGTTCTAGTATTTCTGTGTTCTGTACAGTCCTTGTTATCTTTCTTCATGTTTGAGTGTCCTCTTTCAAAATTCTAGGGATCTACATTCCCAGGGGGAAGAAAAACTCATCTAAAAATTACAGTGGTTCACTAGAAGATTATTATTTTTTTTTCTATTTATGCATGCTGTTAGAGAGAAATACACATTTTTTATAATTGTGAATGATGTGCCCTCAGTCTACTCACATGATTAATTACAAATTATTTCCCTTCTCCCTGCTCAGTTTCACTTTGAAGTTCTACCTTTGCAGGTGTGCTTATTACAAAGTAAAATCATTCAGATGAGAAATTAAGGTAAAACGCATATCCTGCAAGAAAATAGTGTACTTAAAATAAACAGCAACATGGATATAAGCAAGAATTTTGACTCTTCATCATCAATAGCCATGGAGGTCTAGATGCACACTCAAAGGGTCAGATGTTCACTGTATTTTCATTAGATTGCAGTTTTAGAGGCAGAAATGTAAGGCTACAGGACTCTGACTTAATGCAAGAATGTGGCCTTTTCCTGCACATCAAATGACATTTGTATCCACCTAAAACTACAGCAAATGTTGATCATGAGACTTAGTAGTTTAATTGCCTGTAACCACAAGCAGTAGGAAGTCAGTTAATGAACTTGCAGCAAATGCAGTAATTGCTACCAAGACAAAACTATGAGTCTGTTCTAAGTAACAGAGCTCCTTCCTTCCTGTATGACTTAGATTTTCTCTGCTACAAAAATTTACAGATGCTTTTTTTATCTCCAGTCTCCAAAATTTTCACAGAAGGTCTGACCAAACGCTCACTGATGTCAAAGGAAGACATAAATCAGACCATAAAGAGAGGAAAATACCCAGGTTGTAGAAGGTCTCTTCCAACCAACTCAGTGCCGCGCTTTAGCAGTTTTTAACGACACCAAGAAGAGTCAAGATAGACTCTATGAGCGGGAGACATGGCAGGTATCATAAGCAAATCTGAAAATGTGTTTTGTGTAGTCTTCATTCATGGTGTCTCTGTATCGTAAGATCACAGAATCATAAAATGGCTTGGGTTGGAAAGGACCTTAAAGATCATCCAGTTCCAACCCACCTGCCATGGACATTTCCCACTGGATCAGGTTGCTCAAAGCCACATCCAACCTGGCCTTGAACACCTCCAGGGATGAGACAGCCACTACTTCTCTGTTCAACCTGTGCCAGTGCCTCACTACCCTCACAGGAAAAAATTTCTTCCCCATCTAAATCTACTCTCTTTCAGTTTAAAACTGTTTCTTCTCACTGTGACCTATTTATGCTCCTGCAACAAAACGGACCTTGACACCCTTTTTTAAAAGAAGAAAAAAGAAAAGAAAAGAAAAAACCTACATCTCTTCATCCCTATCTTCTGTTACCTACAGAAGTTTCTAGTTTATTGTCCCTACTTAACTTGTATATGCTTTCTGTACAGCCATGAAGCCAAATTTAGGAGTTTTTGTGCATACATATATGTAATTTACATACATATTTTTAAGTGTTTCTCACTCACAGGTGTGTATACAAATACCTATTTCTGAGCAGAAAACCATCTACAAATGTCTCATTAATTTGCTCTCTCTGTGCCCATAGTCAAAAAATAATAAACATAGGTTCACAGAACTTTATCTTAAGTAAATCTGTCATTATTAAGTCAAGTTCAAAGAGGAAAGCAGCCAACAGGTCGAAAAAAAGTCCAAACAATAAACCCATAATATTTTGACTGGCGTTTTCATTTGGAGAGCTCCCGAATTACACACTGTACAAGACACAGCTACCAACTGTTTTCTGTTTCACTGAAATTAAAAGCCAGTTCCAAGGGTAGCAACATTTCTGTCCAGCGAATAAATTATTGTAATAATTTACTGTCATGAGTTGTCTCCTTTTTTTATACCTAATTTTCCTTGAACAATAAGAAAGCACTCATTTTAATTTCTCATGCATGAACAAAATTCTCTGTCTTAAAAGTCTCCATTCACATTGCACAGGAAAGAACACATACATCTTCCAGAACAAGATCATTATCAGTCACACTGTAACAATCAGCAACTGTAGGTTTCAAAATACACCTATTAAATTCAGAATCCCAGCCTCATTTGAGTGTGCAATAAGAGACAACTGACAAAAAAAAAAAAAAAAGCACTTGGCGTAACAATCTAAGAAACCCATAGCCCATAAGAACCTACAAGTTCATATGCTTGTGCTGCACGTATTATGAACCAGAACTAAGGGAAATAAGCTGAGCACTCAGCCGAGTACTGCAGCATTTTCTTGATGAGGCTGGCACGTCTCCTGTCACACTGCAGTGTGTCCCAGACTGGGATCTGTCCACCCTCTCTGCTGTCAGCAACCACTTCGGACAAAACCAGAAGTAATAAAGGAGAGGAAAGCATCCAGATTCCAGTACAAGTGGTGACTTGTATCAAAAAAAGATCCACAAAACCTACATAACTACCATGGCGTTTGCGCTTATACTTTTTCTTGGGATAGTCTAAAAGGACTGGAACTCTTACCAGTCAACAGCTGTGTACAGCCTTTTATGTCACCCTTCTATGAG
The DNA here is from genome assembly GCA_033459285.1 of Clamator glandarius. Lineage (NCBI taxonomy): Eukaryota > Metazoa > Chordata > Aves > Cuculiformes > Cuculidae > Clamator > Clamator glandarius. Next base: position 1,111,333 of record JAUNZM010000254.1, read on the forward strand.
CAGTGTCGCATTCTTCCCCCTTGATGCAAGCAGCCACAAATAGACATCTGAATCCAAAAATACTAAATTAATTTCATGGGATTTATTTTCTTTACTGAAAAAGGGAGGAAGGATGGAAGAAAGAAGAAAAAGGAAATCATACAGTGCAATACATTTAATTAGATTTAGAATTGTCTGGGATGAGGGGAAGAGAATTATCTGAACAAATTTATCATCTGAAATAATGCCTGCAGTTCTACAGCACAGCAAAACAAATCCACACAGGAATCCAAAACTTTCCCAAAGCCAGAGTACAGGATGTGTGTTTACTTTCTGTAGACACCATCACTGCACAGAATAGACATCCATATCTGGGGGAGATTTAAATTGGATATTAGGAAGGAATTCTTTCCTGTGAGGGTGGTGAGGCACTGGCACAGGTTGCACAGAGAAGTAGTGGCTGTCTCATCCCTGGAGGTGTTCAAGGCCAGGTTGGATGGGGCTTTGAGCAGCCTGATCTAGTGGAAGGTGTCCCTGCCCATGGCCGGGGGTTGGAACTGTGTGATCTTTAAGGCTTCTTCCAACCAATCCGTTCCACAATTCTACAGTTTTGTGCTTCTATTAGATCTAGAGTAACTCAGAAGAAAACAACAAAGAATTTGACTAGCTTACAGATGTTGCCGTGTGCTTGGTCTGAAACGGTTTGTTTTTCCTGCATCAATAAAATATCCCAAACTCAAATTTATCTCAACAAAACATATTTTAAAAAAAGAACTCCAGAAACTCACTGTTTTTCTAGAATATTTTGTTTTTCACTAACTCTGAAGTAAAAGAAAATCTGATACGTCAATCTGAAAAATAGAGGACGTTTCTAAAAATATCTGTGAAAATGGTAACTTATATCATGAAATCTCTCCAGACAAATATTTTCTTCACTAAATAGAAATAAGCAGCTTGCCATATTTACTGTTGATTTGTTTGTTTAATAATTATTAATCTAAGCAGTGAAAATAAATAAAATCACAGAGCTTCCTACATCTGCTTTGTGAAGAAAGCCCCAAAGAGAAAGAAAGATGCTTTCTATCTTGAGATCACTAATTACTTCTACTGTCCAAGACATTATACTTTGACTTAACAAATACTGCATTTGACAGAAGTTTTACGAAATAGCTGATTTTTACTACTGTAACACCAGCAAAATAATACTGAATCTACACATACTGGAGGTATGTCAGAAAACAGAGTTGGTAATAGCTATGTCACCAGCTATATTTCAAGCTCTGCTGTAATTTTAGTTGAGAAAACATTCTTCTCAAAATCTGGAACATACAATTGTTAAAGAATTTTAAAAGTATATCATCACAGGCATCACTGAAGCTTTAATTTAATCAAATACCGATATGTCATTGATATTAATCTTGAAACTTTGGCATACAGATGTAGAATTCTATTTCTAACAAGACTGTTGGCTTCAGAAGAGTGAAACATTATACCAAGACCTTGGAAAATATATGCCTGCACAATTAAAAGCGATCACTCGTCAAAATTTCCAGACAAAATGCAAGATAAAAAGTGATGCATCATTGCTGCTAAAAGTAAGGCCTACTATATCCGTTCTCTTACAACTTGAGCAAACATCCAGAAAACAACCAACACTTTTTTTTTCTTCATATAAATGTTTTCAGGTAGGATTAAACACTGCACAACACTTCACCTTCCTGTTTCTTGTTTAGTGAGCAGAAATAGACTGCTTTAAAAGGAGAAGCACTCAATTCAAGTAGAAGACAAGTGCTTCATGTTCTTCAAACAAAGCTCTTAGTCAGAGTGAAGGAAAAAGTTTAATCACTTTGCTCAGTTAAACCTGAACATTTAAGAAATATTTCTGGACAGGAGCTTTTTTAATGTTTACATGAAACCAAGGTGAACCAAACAAAGAGGCCTTTTTCCTCTGTAGGTGTCTTTTTTCATTAAAAATAGGCTTTCCAGTTCAAGACCTGCAATGTGAAGGAAAATATGCTGCTGTTGTTCAAACTTCAGACACAAAGGATTTAAGTCTTAAACAAATAGAGTTGCCAAAACACAAGGTTTCTGTAGTTCAAACCTTCAACCAAAAAAAAAGAAGACATTCACAAACACCTTTGGGCTCACAAGGGGACCTGGTTTGCATCAGAGCTGGCACAAAAGCATTTTGCAACAGACCATTTCCTTACACAGTTAATAACCAGCCTGAAACAAACAACAGCCCCCAAGATACTCATTACAAAGATAACACTGGGAGTTTGAAAGTCCTTGAGGATGAGCATTTTTATTTTTGGTTTAGAATCGTAGAATGTTTTGGGTTGGAAGAAGCCTTAAAGATCATACAAATTACTATGTTGCGCAAATCAGGTGAGATGAGAATCTTCTCCTACATGCCCAGGAACCTGAAAACAGCTCTACCTATGCTTTATCACAGCGGTTCCCTTCCTGCCCTGCAGTGGCCCCTTTGTGTCTTTAAAAAATATTTTTTTACAATCAGTTCTGGACAACCATTGCAAAGGATTCACTGAAGCACCGTTACCAATCTGGGATTGATGCCATCATTTTTCAGTCAACGCTGATTAAAGAGATTTGGCAATATTGCAAACATAATTCAGCATCTCTAGCACTGTTTAGAAAACTGTGATCACAGCTTCATATGCATTAAGACTGGTGACCATCTGCGTCCAAAGAACATATAATCAGCAGCCATTGGAACTGTGGGTAGAAAAGACAGGCGGAAAAAGAAGAGATCCAACAGACTATGATTAAGCAAATACTGTGTTCTAGAAAGACTAAAGCTGCAGCATTAAAAATAGCCACTTTGTGAAATGTGTCCCACGTTCTGCATACGCATTTTGTAATACCAAAATATTTTCACATTAACCACACATTAAACCCCAAGACTTTTATTAAATGCAGTCAGCTGAATACATCACACCTTAAACCAATAGTTATTTAAATGTGTTATCAAACTGCAGCACTGTTTCTCTCCCTACATTGCCTTTCTCCTTTCTGACTTTGCCTGATATCAGTACTCCAATGACACAAACCCAGATTGCTCCAAGGATTCTTCTGGAACCAAGAAGTGGAAGCAGGGTATAAAGCTATTTAAGAGTGTGATATTAAAATCTGTGGTATCAGCAAAACAAAGGTGCAGACAGTAGCAGATTTTCTGTGACTCTTGACTAGAGAACTTGTCTCCACTGCCATCTGAAAGACAACATCTAGTCCTCCGAATATGGAAATTCAGCTAAAGCCTGGAGGTCAAACTGCTGCCAGCAACAGATTTCAATTCAAGCAGATGGAAGACAAACTTCGGCTCCAACAGGTAGGGACTATTGCTGCTATAAAGGGCTACGCCTTCATCTGGAGAGTTTTCACACAGTTGTTAGGAAATCCTTTTCAGAGGAAAAGTAGGCCAATCACCCCAACAGTGCGAAGAAATGACAATATCACAGCCTCCCAAATGCGTTGCTTGTCCTTCTTGTCATCTCCTCTTCCCTGCCCCCGGCCATTTTCAAGTAAAAATAACTTTCATGGGGACATCACGGAATTCCCACTTCAGCTTCATGCCTCACTTGCTCCTCAGAGGAGAAACCACTCCCTTACAACTCGTCTTACAAACTCTGCTCATCATGTGTGCAATTTCAAGGATTTCCACATCGGCTGTTACTGCCAGGAACACTTCTCTTCTTTGGTCTAAATTCTGCTCTCATTTCCACCCCTGCCAGCACCAAACAACAAATGTTGCAGAGAAATTACACATCCAATAATTGCAATGTCATACACACGCACTGGTACCAAAGCATCACTTTCAAACGTGGAAGTGACAGAAGAAGCGGTCTCTGGGAAAGGACTTTTTTGAGCATCTGAAGCACCCCGAGTCAGAATTTGAGGTCTGAACAGCAAGTGAATGAGTTTCTCAGTGTGAAATCAAAAGGGACAACAGCAGGACACAGGCCTGAAAGGCAACATGGAAAATGGCTTTAGCTGGGCTGCCACAACAACAAAAACATTATGAACCATCCTGGTATTTCGTATTTCAATAAATACAAGCTTATGCCATATACACATATGGGCACTGTTTCTTCTTCTCACACAAATCCTCACTAGGTGTTACTTAAGGATATTCGAATGAATGCCCAAAAACCTGCAAAAACCCACAAAACAAAACTACCAAGCCATAAAAAGGAAACATGTAGCCTTATCTTCCCTTTCGACCTTCAGCTACCAATCCATTACCATACTCACACTGCCTGCTCTCAGACCTGTGCAACATGTCATTTAGGAGTAAACCAGGTCTACACCCAGATTACTTTCAACCGCACGTACCACAACAGGAAAGCACAAATATATCTTAGAACCATTATATCATCTCATTCCTGTCTGCAAACAATAACCTCGGATAAATGCAAGACTATTACAAAGCATCTCCGCTAAAAAAAGCGAACAAAAAACCCCACTTTTTCCCTACAGTTGCCCACCTATACAATGCATTTAAACACTATTAACCAAACCCTTCCTCAACACACATCCACTCATCTTGTAAAGCGATATAACAGCTGTTCAAAACTAAACAGGGAGGCAGGGGACCGGATGGAGAAGGGGGCTGAATTCCATTTGACAGCCTGGAAAGGCCTACACTTTAGGAAGCACGGGAAGCAGCTCTTCTGAGGGAGAGGGTGTTCCTCTGACCAGAATCACCTTTCAAGCTGCCTAGTCTGGAGGAGGATAGAGTTATTTCCTACTCTTATTTTGGTTCAGCATGAAGAAAAAAAAAAAAAAGAAGCCCTTTATATCCAATGTGCTGCGATACTTGGAGCTATATGACAGAAAGGACTACAGGCAGTATTTTAGCAATGCATCGAAGTTCCAGCTTCAACATACAACAGAGTCTCACCTTAAAAAAATAACCTAGCCAAGTGTCCAGTCCAAAATAAAAAGTTGTTCATTTGTACAGAGAGAGAAGAAATTGGTATGTACCTTGGAGCTGATGGAAATGGGAAAGATGAGGTGATGACTGCGAATTATCGATAACGAGCCATTTCCTTGGAGTCAATGGCTTGATGAAGACAGTCAATTGAGCAACCATGTTTTTATTTTTAAGCAATCTTTCTTTCTCTCTGGAAATAAACCACATTTGCATATATTTCTTCTGCCCACAAGGTAACCATTAAAGAAGTTTTTATATTAGTAATCATCACCACTAAAATCAAAGATTCTGAGAAAGAGTATTTTTAGCATAACCATGTAAAAGTGAAATATTTCCATATGCATCGACTGCAATTAATAGTTTTCTTTGATTTAGGTGTCTGTAGTAGTCAACTTGGGAACCTCATGCGTCACTTTTGGGTTTTCTTTTTTCCGGTTATGCTTTAGGAGTCTGATTCTGAAAATACTGCAAATTCTTATCACTTAAAAATACTACAGAGCCTCTGTACTGACCTTCTAACTCACACAGTGCCTTGAAAGTGCTCCTTTCAAGCATTAGTTCAGTATTTTGAAAATTTGTTGTGCAGAAGGCTACTTCTCCTTTCACTTTCTTTCTGAGAAATGCAAATCTCCCAGTTTTTAGACTTGTAGGTGCTTCCACTTACCAGCTGCTAATTCTGTTAATTCAGTAGTAATGACGTCCCCTCAGAGTTTATCATTTCTCTTGGGTTTTTTCTTGTTTTTTTTTTTTCTTTTTTTTCTCTTTTTCCAAGTCTTGCTTCTTCCACTTCTCTAAGTTCTGCTCTCATGACCTTCAAACATAATTCTGGAGGGTCACTCATTATCTCCTTCCAATCAACTACATCATAAAAATACCGACAAATAAATTATAATTTTCTGATCTTTCCCTTAAATTAACATCAAGGTCTTTTAATGTCTGTTGCCAAGAACAAATTCATGTGGGCTTTCCTAATCCTATCAAACTTTCACAGACAGCCTATGCTTCTCAACTTCTGCTCTGCCAAGCACCCTTTCAGTTCAGGTAAATCTCTTGCCACCTTCATGTTTCAAATAGCCTCAATTCCAGTCCAATCCCAATCTGCAAGCATAACTGCAGCAATGAGGAAAAAATGAGACATAAAAAAAAATAAATCCCCTTCTACTTCTGGAACTAGAACTAAGAGGTGACCACAGAGCATGTTGTTCTACTCAATATTGTTGAACTAGGGCCATCACGATTGGAAGCTTTCCTAGCAGCTCTCAAAGCTGGGAGATAAATATGAAATCTAAGGCAAGGACTACTTACCAACTCTCACAATTTTGTAAGCTTCCTGCAATCTCCAAACGCACAACGCCGATAATACTACTATCGCATTCATTCTCTGGCACTTGCTTTCAGCTGTTGCATTGTAAAAGTTAGGCCTCCTGACCCCATCTGTTTGAGACAGGACTACTCAAGACCTTATTTTACTTGAGACACAACCACCATGGCTTCTCCTAAAAGAAGGTTTCACCAGATTCTCACAACTGATTTCAAAGAACTGTTTCTCTTCCCCCTCCCATGAACCTCACCCATATAGCTCACCAGGTGTTTCTCCCAAATGCAAATTCCCAGAGGAGGAAGTAGGAAATGGGATGGGGGAAAAGGTGCTATTACAGCAAAATAAATTTCCACCCTCAGACTGACAGCTCTCAGGAGCATCCTTGCAGAAAAACTACCCTACTACTGCATCTCTCTCCAGCCCCTACCTGCCAGACGTGGTATGGAAGAGAAGACAGGTTCCACTAACTCCTACGGTGAACTATCCCATTTATATGTGCATGTCAGTGGAAATACAATTTGAGGATTTTAACACTCCAAAGCTAGACGGGACATGTTCAAAGCAACACCAGACTGCTACAGCAGGATAGTAATACAACAGCACTCTGCTGTTCCAAGAGAAAGAACTAAACATGTTGCTTTCTGAGCTGCAGTACCCTGAGTTAAGTCTGAGGTGGGAGGAAACTGGAGGAAAATACGCTTTTGTCCCTTCAGAGCAACAGAGGGGAAACAACAAGGAGGCAACATAAGAGAACCACAGAAATAAAGAATTTCTATTCCTACATCCCTGAAACACCTATGTGAGACAACAAAACACTAGAAATTTCGGCTGCTTTTCCTGAGAAAAGAAATCTCACTAGAAAAACACTGGTCCTCACAATTTGTTCCCCACTAATTGCCTCCCCATGTACCTGCTTTCTGTTTTCAGGGCAGCTCTCGAAGTCTCCCTGTGCTTAGCAGCTAGTGTAATTGCTGAGTTGCTTCTACACAGCAGAGTAGAAGCCTCCACTCTCCTTCTTCCCTCCCAGGACAACACTATCCTGATGAGAAGTAACAGGCATTATGCACCTACTGAAAAGCAGCACAGTACCTGTACAAACAGCCAAAAGTGAGCCTGTGATGACTTCTAATGGCTTTACTTACATCCTACCAGTCCATTTTTAGTGGCATGCTTGGTTTACCTACGAGACTTCCATACAATCACTCAGTTTGAGTGATTTTTCTCTTCTAGACTGTATTCTGCTGTGCTCTCTTTTTATAGAGTATATAACCCCTCTGGTCATAACAGATTGCTCGCTCCCAGCTGGAAAGCCTCTTGGGAACACAGAACTGTAACCTACCATTAATATATTAAGTACAGAACGTTTCAGACACCATGACTCAGAAGTCACAAAGATAGAAAGCTACGTGAGAACCTGATGCAGAATTAAAAAGGCTTGTTCCATACCCCTTGCTAGCTCAAGTAAGGCACTAAACCTACAGCTCACGTTGAATGCCTGTGTCTCAGACACTGCTACCATAGCCAAGAGTACTTCTAGGAGAAATATAGTTTTTACTGATATTTCTTGGAAAGGGTAGTTTTACTAAAACATAGTTTGGGTCTGCTAACAGGAAAAAATAACTATTTTTGGGTAATCTGTTCTTGCCAAAAGAAACATGTAGTAGAAAAGATTCAAACAGAGCATACATAGTTTCCTCAAGCCTTAAAAACTTGGTAAGATGAAGTCTGTCTATTACTTGTAGAAAAAAAAAACGTATGTAATGCAGATAACTTAGATGGCAGCACCCATACATTTTGAGTTAGTGCTCAACTAATGCATCTTCTCAGTTGTTTGGGAAAGGTACACTGCCTGGAGAGAGAATGAGTTTTGGAATACACCAAAGCAAAGAGGCACTTCAACAGTTCTACCATTCTTCACAAAAGTGGAAGAGTTTACACTGAAAGCAGTTACTTGCTATGCAGGATTTCCCCTATTTTCCAATGGGTGAGTCATTTACATGCCATCACTAGTCAGTCCCACATAGTTTTAAAAACCTCTTACGTGACACTGCATGCCAAGCATAATGCACAATAGCCGAGATACACAGCGTCACATGAAGGGACTGAACAGTTTGTAAGTTTGTAAAGCATTTTCTAATCCTTTATCAAGAGAGGAAAAATCACAGTGGGGGACAGGCTGCATCACTACCCATAACTATTACTGTTCAACATCACTTCTTAAAAAGACTTCTGGTTTCAGCTGCTTATATTTTCCCAAAGCACGTACCCAGAAATTTTTTTATGCTGAGTGTTTGCCTCAGACTGATTTTTAAAGAAAAATCATTAGTTTCAGCTAAAACAGTTCATCTACTGCAAAGAATAAGGTCTAAGGGAAAAATGTTTTCCATAAATTAAAAAATTCCAAAACCTGTCAGTCTTTCCTTTCTATCCTAATGCTTTTTAAAAGTCACAATAACCACAGGTTCACTAGACATTCACTCACAACTAAAATGTCTAAAGATGCCAAAAACTTGATTACTCTTGACTTCCACAGGTGACCTAACTGCACATGGCAGACTCAATGTTCCAGCCCCAGGGGTTTGGAAAACTGTTAATTTTAATAATCATTCAAGATCAGTTTGGCTGTACATTGAACCAGGTCAACAGAACCTGTACCTCTAGGGTACAAGACAAGTCTTCAGGAATAAGAAAGAAAAATCAAATTCAAAGCGGCGGAGGGGAGGGAAGAGGAATGGCCAAACTGAAGGAGTTACTTATTCAAGTAAAAGATTCAAAGAGCAATACTGGCAAGGTTGGCTTAAAAAATGAAAGAGTAGGAAGACCGGGACTGAGGTCTGTGGATAGAAATAAGGTCAGAAATTAGTTGGCTGAAAGGAATCATTGCAATAGAGCTGGGAAGCAGACAGGTATGACAGACCAAAGAGACAGAACAATAATATGGAAGAAAATCAAGCTGGGCAGCCTAAGCTGCTGCAAGGAGGCCAGGAACCAGTAGCAGGAACATGAGTGACATTGGACACAGACTTCAAGGAAGAACCAGACTTCCTCAGGAGAAAGAACAAAGTGTCAGTTAGCTTGGGTGTCCAACTCAATACATCCATGATTCAACTTTTGAAGTATACAGTCTTTTACATAATATAGGCAGAAGTAGCTGGGAGAAGTTAGCAGTTCTGCAAAACTGAAACTAGACCTTAAACTGGGCACTCAAAATCTGAGAAATATTGTATTGACCAATGGCAAAAGGAAAATTTTAAAAGGCTTGCCTTGCACCACACAGGAACTGGTAGGAGTGGTAGGATTGCATCCCAGGCCTCTGGAAGGATGCAGCTCTCAATTAGAAAACAACCTTGTTCTTCTCTTCCTTCAATCCCCTGCTTTGACAGCTATACAGCTTCCAATTTCTGCAACAAATAAAGCTGTTACACTCAGCAATGCCCTTCACTGCATAGTTCATCCCCAAATTAGGCCCCTCCTGTGTATTAAGTAAAAGCGGTTAAAAAAATTCTAAAGATTGCATCTAACTGGAATCCATGAGGCCAAACTGTGGTTCCAATGGTTACTCTTTTAAGACAACTATGTTGTAAGCAGGTCATTTGTGGTTTACAATGTTGTCTTCATGCCTATAACCATCTTGTTTGTATGGGGCAGCATCACCTTCCATTCAGCACGGAACCAACAGCACTGAACACTTCCCCCAGTCCCAGAAATGAGAATGGACAATCCACCAACACATAAGAAAAAGGTAGGATCACTAGAAAATCTCAATGACTGTGTTTATCCATGTTGCTACAAGTGTACTACTGGACAGCAGAGCAAATTCATGAGTCCATGGGGAATTTTAAGAATCACATAACATTAGCTTACAGCTGTGACACGAGCTTTTAAACATGGCTAAACAATACACTACTTTTCTAATTGTATTATTATCTACTGTTTTCATATTAATTGTTGCTTTATTTGTGTTATACTGTACAATTCTGAACTCAAAAAAGTGAAACCTAAAAACCAGAATGGGTAAGATACTCATGATATAATTCTGTTAGGCACATAATGTCCATACTCGCAAAGTACCTGAGAAATGCTCTATAGACTTCTGGGCCTGGACAGAATTAATAACACACTAATACTTATTGCTTTATTGCTATATGTAAAAATATAACAGAAAAAGTGGCACACAGAGCTCAGCAAGTAGCTGTGGTTACTGAAAAGATGACCACACTGCTGCTCAAGTTTACAGCCTCCCTTGCAAAAATCAATGGACCAGATCAAGTGAACACACTTCAGAAATGTCAAACCAACAGTTTAAATTAAGCTGCTGAACTTTGCACTGAAGTTGTCGAAACGCAGGCACGCATTTCATTCCACCTGCCCTGCTGTGGGAGGCAGTAATTTCCAGCCTAGTAAATGTAAAAAGTATCTACAGGTTTAAAAGAATTCTTAGTAGCAAGACAAAACATAGCAAGATGTACAGAGAAATCGAGGTGGGTACAGAGAAAAAAATAAAAAGAAAAAAAATCTTTAGAGGGTCTATCAATAATTATTACACTGTACTCATAGAGGATGTTTTTTAAAAGAGCACTATGAAAAATCAGAGACCTAACAAACTATGAAAAACTAGTTCCTTAACACAGGCCATTATAGAGACAAAGTAGAAAAAGAGTTGGGGAAAAAAGCAAGAGGGACTTCAAGCAAACATATTTTTAATACATCTTATAGAAAGCAATTTAATTCTGAAGTCTTATTCAAACTCTCAAAGACTGCACAATTCTTGGAAAAAAAATAATCTTCAAAAACCTGAATGCAGGCTTCAGACTGCCAAGGGTTAAGGCTTGAAACACACACAAACTGGAATTACAGTAAGATCCAATGCCTAACCCTAGCAGTAAGCCCAGCACTTTCCCCAAGACAATAGATTTAAAGACAGAAAATGAACAGAAGAACAAATTCTCAGCAAATCCAGTATCCTCTGTTCCTCTGCCGCTAGCCACAATTTTTACCTTAGAACTTTGTCCTACTCACTGCAATGGGAAGCTACAGGCATCAAATTCTAAGCATAATTCATTCTGCTTGTACGTGCTTCTGCAGCGGGAAGGAGATTACAGAAAACTGCTTGACACAGTAGGGTACCACCAGGTAAAGAAGTTATTGAAGCACAGAGTTAATCAGGACTTCCTAGCCTTGTAAAAAAGGGAGGAACTGAGCATATGCTGAGGCACTCACAGGCACTGACTTAATTTGTAGAATTCCATAGAGTTTGCTACAGTGCTGTAAGGGCACCTTAGCTATAAACTGCCCCAAGAAATCAAGCTGTGCTGCTTACAAAGATGTGCAAACTTTAATGCATCACATGGTAGAATAATTTTTCTTATAAAAGTTTACACGAGCGGTAAAACGTAGTATTATCTTCAACAGGGGGCAAATAGCCATGCTTGTAAGAGCAGCCAATGTCAACTGCTTTAAAGCACATAGCAATGGGAGACAGCACCATGCAAACCCTGTAGCAGGCGTTTGTCTGCAGGTTCTCATTCAGAGCAGCATAGCTCTGCTCGCTTCCCATATGCTTCGCTTCAGGATGCACCTGCCAGGGACGCTCAGCTCTAAAGTCCAGCCCCTGCTTTTATATTCTCCCCCAAGCACACCCCAGCTGGAGCTACAGGTCCAGAACTGCTCCTTTTTTTTTTTTTTGCAGAAACTACAGCTTTGAAGTGCTACACTGGCAAACGCTATGAAACATAGATCAGAAACAGACTGGGTGCATTTTTTTGTCACTCCGTCTCCTCTTTCCTGTATGGGCCACCTACTCTCTCATCCTCCCTGCTCACTCCCCTTCACTTTCCCCCTCTACATCTCCACTCCTTTTCTCCCTTTTGCCTCACCCAGTTGTCTCCTCCACAAAATCTGTTCAGTCTGCAACAAACTGGAAGAAGAAAGCTGTATTTAGAGAGCATTAGTTTTCACACAACAGGCTTCTCTCTTAGCAGGGCAGAGCAGCAGACCACAAACAAGATGCAGGCCTTTGTGAGTACTGTAAGAACATCAAAAGGGTTATACTGCTATGAGTGGACCAGATCTACACAAAACAGCTCAAGAACGCCAATGCCTTTATCCATATGTCTTGCTGATTTCATGCAAGGTCGCAGCGCCACCTCACCGCAGTATGCAATGCGTACTTTTAGTGTCTACAGACAGTCACAAATCTTGGTTGCAGAGAAATCCTTATTTGTGATTTATAAGCTGCAGAGGAAGTCTCTTTCACCTAACGTTAAGATCTCAACTTGCCTGGAAAGCTGTGTTTCTCTCTTGTATTTCATCAAGATGGTTGTAGACAAGATAGGATGTACCTTCAATTTCCCTATTTCCTATTTATTGCATGTTTGGTAAAAAATGTCATAAATTCAAGAAATTCATGCTCGGTGAAAGTATAAATGGCCAGGGATAGCCACCTTCCCAAGTGAAGACACTCTACTGCAGCTTTCAAACGTTGTTTTCAAGAAGCGCTAACATATTTCTGAAGCACTGGCACCTCCCTTTCCTCCATGAGACACAAAAGGAGTGACTGGCTGGCTCAGCAGGCTGACAGAAGCAGAACCACAATGTCCACCTGTGCTGGCTGATGCAACATCATTAATTCCAATGTCTGAAACAGGGAAAACACAGCAGTAACTGTCAGGGAAGTCTGGGGAGTTCGCCTTCCATTATCTCGTGCACACTTCCCTTACCGCATGCCATACAAACCACAGGAGCCGGCTGTGACCCTACCACTCCCACATGCAGTCAAGACACACACCCTCCTCTCAGTCACGTCCTTAATTTACAAATGCTTCTTATCCTCCTCACTTGGTCCACATTGTATTCTCAACCTGCTCCGCTCTGGTTGTTCTTTGGTTTTGTCTCACACGCTACCAATTTTTGGCAACACGTCCCTTACAGCCAGCAGACCACTAGAGAGAACTGAACTTGGGAAGCAAAGGAGGGAAAGCAGCAGTAGCAGGAAGTGGCTGTGAAGCAAGAAAGGGAAAATTCTCCTTCTACCTGAAAGCCAGAAGAATCAACTTTGCCCGCAGTGAAGAGCTTTTCCTCTTAGGTTAAGCAGCAATAGGTGTGATTTAAATACATCTAAGGCTATGCCAATCTGCCTGACAAATGTGGATGAAGCAGATACACCCGAAAGCCGCCTTCTTCCAAGGTCAACATCTTTGACATTCCTGCAAAGGATGTCTGTTTGAGATTTAGTAGATAATCCAACAATAGGGAGGAAATTCAGTTTGTCAGAAAAGAAGCAGGAAGGGAAGTAACCAGCAGAAGCAAAGAGCACATGAGACAGCTCTGAGCTATGCTGCCGGTGTTATTTGATCTCCTATCTCTCTTCAAGGACAACAGGTAGAGGTTTCAAGCTTCCCTTCTGAGCAAGGCAACTGCTCTCCACCTCCAGGGAGGAAATGGAGAAGTTTTCCCAACACGATCTTCTACAAAGGGGGTCACTTTACAAAGAGCATTCTTATAGTGTAAAGGTGTACCAGCAATGAGGTAATTAAAGTTTAATGTAACAAAGCACACCTCAGAAGCCTGAATTAACTCTTAACAAGGAACCAATTAAAAGGGGGCCCTTGGAATTTTTGTTTTCCTTTTAGTTGCAGTAAAATAATACAAAGATTAAGGAGACCAGAACGTATAGGAAACAGAGCAGACATTTCAATTAGCAGCCATTTCAATCCACAGGGACAACTTCTTCCATTTCATACAGCATCTGTGCAACCAGACTGGACTCGAACGGGTCTAACAGATAGCTGAGGATATCCAATATATCTGAAACCTTAAGACAGAAAACTCTACTACCCTAGCAGGGGTGTAGCCTTCTGTATCAGGTGACAGCAAGCAAGAGTTTCTGCAGAGGTGTGATCACTGTCTTCAGTAAGGGAGCCAAACACCCTCTGAAGATCAGGTGGCTCCTGTGTCACACTTTGGCAGGGTTCTTTGTTTCTCCATGGGTCCCTACAAGCTACCACCCACTATAGATTAAGTTAAATTTAGGTCATTAAACCCAAATTAAATAACAGGCAAAGTCATCACATATCAATAAAAAAACGCATAAAGCCTAGATACAGATAGTTGAAAACAGCACTAAAATCGTGATTTGCTAACAACTTGGTACTGCCAGCAGAAAGCAGTGAATAAAGGAGGCCACGTCTACCTCAACATTTGAAAAGAGCCAAACTTCTAAATTTAAGAATACTGAATTTCAAATTCTTGCCAAAAGTACGTATGTGTGTGTCCCCCAATGCTCCCACCTAATATTTGCATTGAGAGTCAGAGGCTTGTGAAAAAAGGCAAGCTATTGTATTCCCTGTGAGAGCCCTCAGAGTTCCCTGAAGCAAGGTAGCCCACAACTAAAATCTTCAGAAGCAGGAAAATGCTTAGTAAGTTTTTAAATTAAGAGGTTCTGAAAAAAAAAAAAAACAAAACCAAAAAACAATCATTAGCAAACAGTGGTTCCCTTAAGGAGAAACAAATAATCTTGTTTCCAGGACAACAGGGCTCTGCTAGCTCATCTCCCTTGTGCTAGAGTTTGAAGGCGTACAAATACAGAAGACAGCCTCTGCTTCAGTTGCTTTAGAAGTAACACAGCAAAACCTTTCCTGCTAGCTCTCTCTGCTAACATAGAGATGCTCAATATTACAGACCTTCTGCAGAAAGGATGATATTGGCCTGCAGATAGAGAGCTACCATGAAGGCAGAGCGCTTGATTGACTGCAGAGGCAAGAGCCCCGCTACCATCCATACAGCACAAGCAGCTCCTGCTGAGCTTTGACTGGCACATATTGACTGATCATGGCATGGGGGTAAACGTGTCACTGGGACGAAGATACAACTTTGTTCTTAGACTGCTTCATCAAAGCCAGGTGAAATGGATGACGGTGCATCAGTACTGGAAAAACATTTCTACTGTATTTCACAACCACATTCAAGCTTAACAAATGGGCGAAAACCACCAAGACGCACCAAACTAAACATACAATCTGTTTCCTTTTAAGGATTCTCTACACAGGAAAGGAATTGCAAAAACCAGTGTAGGATAAATTAAGGGAGATCAAATGTTCTTAAACATCCTATTGCTTTCCACAGGGCACTCGGCTCACTATGTGCTGCTCCTCAAGACCTGTCTCCCAAACAATGGTAACATTGCTGGAAAAGTGGAGCTCACAAAGAGCACGGGCACACCAAGCAGCATCAGACAACAATCACAAACGCATCCTCCGATACTCACTTTTTCGAGCTCCTGCTAGCAAAGCCTGAAGGGACAATCCCACCTGCACACACATACAAGTGTTTGCACGACTCTTCCTGAGCACCAAAGCACGCAGGCACGGAGGGGGTATTGCTACCCAGTCCCACCTCGTCTTGGGGTCATCCCACCACCACAACACCAAATGTCACAGGTTGGGAATTTCTCAGGGATGCAGGGCCTGCCGTTCTGCAAATCCACACCGTGGCACAGAGCCATAAACCCAGCATCTGGGCTAGCAGCAAAAAGCACAGATCTCTCTCTTGAGAAGAGGAGGTTGAGGGGAGACCTCATTGCTCTCTACAACTACCTGAAAGGAGGTTGGGGAGAGGAGGGTGCTGGCCTCTTCTCCCAAGTGACAGGGGACAGGACAAGAGGGAAGGGCCTCAAGCTCTGCCAAGGGAGGTTCAGGCTGCACATCAGAAAAAAATTTTTCATGGAAAGGGTCATTGGGCACTGGCAGAGGCTGCCCTGGAAGGTGGTTGAATCCCCACCCCTGGAGGTGTTTAAGGGAAATGTGGATGACGTGCTGAGCAACATGGTTTAGCAACTGATGGGAATGGTTGGACTCGATGATCCTGGGGGTCTTTTCCAACTTGACGATTCTGTGATTCATAAATACACCTATAAACAGGGTCGCACAGGAGCTTTCGAGCGCTCGCTTAAAATAACAGATTAAAAGCATCATCACCTTTCTTTTTTTTTTTTCCCCTTCTTTTTGAGATCGCCCTCGCCTCTGCTTCCCATACAGCCGTTTATAGGTCCCGATGGGCGCCCGGTAGGGCTTAGGGTGCCCCTCGGCAGCCCCGGAACGCGGGGACAGAAACCGCGACACCGCGGGGTGTGTGGGGGGGGTAACGGCGAAGCACCAACCGCGGCGACCGGCGCGAGACCCGCTGCCCCCCGCACCGCGGCACGAGGGCTCGGGGCGGGAAGAGACCTTAAAGATGGCCCCGTTCCACCCCCTCCGCCAGGGCAGGGGCACCCCCCCCACCCCCCAGCCCCGCGCTGCTTACCGCACCCCGGCATCAGCTCCGCGGATCCCCCGCAGCCCAGCCCGGCTCGGGCCGGCAGGGATCCCGCGGCCCCCCCGGTGCCGCCCCTCCCGCGGCGGGAGGCGCCGCCCTGCTCGGGGCCCGCAGGGAGCCGGCAGCGCCGCCACCGCGCACGCCGCACAGGGAAACGTTTCTACTCAGTGTCTCGTCTAAACCTTCCCTCTTTCAGCTTAAAACCGCTCCCCCTCCTCCTGTCCCTTCCAGTTTATCCCCGTTGCCCCATGTCCTATCGCCACAAGCCTTTGTGAGCAGTCCCTCCCCAGCTTTCCTGCAGCCCCTTCAGGTACGGGAAGGATTTTTTTTCTTTTCTATTCGATACACCACTACGGTTCCTCCATTCATCCCTACTCACTGTCCGTGTTCTAGGTGGCTCAAAAGAGGTTCTACCAGCTACATCTGTTGAGCCTGCTGCATAGCTGGAGTCACAGAATCACTAGGTTGGAAAAGACCCACAGGTTCATGAGTCCAACCATTCCTATCAATCACTAAACCGTGCCCATCAGCACCTCATTCAACTGTATTTCAAATACCTCCAGGGAAGGTGACTCAACGACCTCCCTGAGCAGCCTGTTCCAGCGCCTGATAACCCTTTCCATGAAATATTTTTTTCTGATGTCCAGCCTGAACCTCCCCTGGCGGAGCTTGAGGCCCTTCCCTCTTGTCCTGTCCCCTGTCGCTTGGGAGAAGAGGCCAGCTCCCTCCTCTCCACAACCTCCTTGCAGGTAGTTATAGAGAGCAATAAGGTCTGGGCTTGCTTTCTCCACCATACTGCTGCCACTGAGGGAATTAACTCGCTTAGTGTCAAATGTACTTTGAAAGATTGTCCGAAGATGTCACAGTCCAGCTCAGGCTCCTTCTCTTACTTTTACACAGGTTACTCACGAGCATGACTTGTGGGAATGCCCAGGAGGTTCGCAAGGGGATCCTGCACGCAGGAAATGGGCTGAAAGGGTGAATTAGTGAGACACAAAGACACACTTGTCTGAAGGCCTCCAGCCAATTGTGCATGGTGTGCAGAGGATGGCTGCCAAGTACCAGCTGAGTCAGACCCAACACCACTCTAGTGTAAGAATTCCAATTTGCCTGTTGCAGTTCCCCGACGCTGGAAAGCCGCCAGCTCAAGTCCTTGATATGATCCAAATTTGAATGGAGAAGCCAGGAGACGCAGCTTGAATTTTTCATTTTTCTTTCCAATCATCAGTTGTGAAAATCCATTTTTATCTGTTTGACAGGACTGATCCAATCACTTCCGTTTCAAAATCGGATGGAACTTACAGAGGAGAGCCTACATTCAATGCTTACTCAAACGTGATTTACAACATCTACCTTTGGTCATAGTTTATCACAAAGCTCATGAACCACGTCACTTTTTTAAACAAAACGTAGACAGGAAATAGAAGTTTCTCTGCATACCACACAAGCTTAAAGCCATCCTGTCATAAAAATATTGAATACTTAGCCAGAACAGGTCAGAAAGCAAGTACACACTGTCACTAGCACCCTTCAGTTTGAACACTTCAAAGTTCAAAAGGGTTAAGAAGCACAAAACATTGTAGTTTCTTTGTAGCTGATGCCAATTTTTATCACCATCAACCAAAATACAACCTTTTAAAGAAAAAAAGAAAAACAAAAAAAAAACCCACAGGCTTGGACAACTCCCCACCAAGGATCCTAAAAGAACAGTGTTTCATACTGATGTTCACTTAGCATCAGTAAATTGAAACAGCACTAAAACCCAAAAGACCGGAAGGACGCTTGTGCTTCACCAGCACGGAAGGAGGACATGGAGAACCATCATGTTATTTATAGGCATAGCAGTCCAAGTTACCCAGAGCAAAGTAAGAGAAAAGCTGGCAGAGCAGGAATGGATAGGGTAGGTAGGTTTTTCATTTACCTCGCCTTTTTGTAGGTTTATAGATTGTTTTGATTAAGAAAACCTAAGTAACAAGCCTCAAACATTCATTGTCAAGCACTAATTGTTTTATCTGAGCAGAGGTAGTTGGAAAGGTACCCTGGGACCATTACCAGACTTAAGACTATTCAACACTTTTCCTTAAAAATGTAGAAACATTTATAAACTCATTGTTCATAACATTTGTTGAACAAAACAAAAGCTGGTACTACAGTGAACAAAACCACTAGTCTATCAAGTAAGAGTTCTAGAACAGCTGATACAGCATAGTTTTTGAAACCTTTTTCTTTTTTTCAGCAAAAACCCAGGTTGTACTTTCGGGAAAAGAATACAAAGCCATACCTTGAACACTCGGAAAAAAGCTGACGGGAAAACTATTGACTCCCAAAAAGGCATCAGGGTCATAATGGACAGGGAACTGAGCCATCCCCTTCCCTCTTCCAATAAGTGGAAGCTGAAATCAAATTCTAACCACAAGACAGACATGCACTTTTAACACAGATTACTAGCTATTGAAAGAAGACATAGGTTACATTTTATGCCTTTTTCAAGAGTCAACGCCTTTCTCTAGCATAAAAAATTAACCTTCACAGGAAGTCAGACTAGACGAAAGGTGTTAAACTGCTTATACAGCTAACTGCTAATACAAAGAAAGTAGAATGGGACACTTCACTGGATACCCAGTCTCAGCTGGTATAGGGCATTACAGAGTCTCCGTCTTTACAGTGAGCAACACAAAATTTTAGACAACTGATAATTGGTTTCCATTTACCCTCATCTTCCTCGGTATGCTAGTGATCTAATGACCTGTAACAGATCTTACCCAGATTTCCAGAAACCATTCTGCTGTAGAGCCAGTAGAGAGGTATGGCTGATACAGAATCAAAAGCCTGAGACAAGCAATATCTAACAAATATTAGCCTGCCATAACCTATTATTGAAAAGGCTTCAAAACTTTCACCACCAAAAAACCTTAAGAATTGACAGAGAAGTTCTATATTCCTCATCCTTCATGATAATGAGGGACAAGATAACACAATACAATTTCACAGTAGCACAAACATATCATTGAAACTTATGAACTACGATAATGAGGGACAAGACAACACAATACAATTTCACAGTAGCACAAACATATCATTGAAACTTATGAACTACAAGCCAATTTCTATATTCACTGTTTTTTAACCAGATCCTTTTAAAACATTATAGCAATACTGCAAAAATAGTTATGGATATCTTGTTCTAACTCAGGGAGACTCATTTGTATCATTTTCTCTGTTACTAAAAATCCTTAACAATTTATTCCCTTCCATTTCACTGCAGCCCATTTGTACCTACATGCAAAGAAAGAATATGGCACATGAAAGCTTTCATCAGGACAAACAAACCTCAGCTTGATACAGAAAATATATTCAATGTTTAGCTACTAAAATATAGTGTTATTTGAAATACTTCGCCTGCTACCGACATTGTTAAGCAGCTATTAAAATGCTAATGTTGCTTTTTGCCCTCTTTGTATTTAAGGACCTCATTAATTATCCTACTGTAAATCCTGAAAATAAAGCATAGTCCCCTTCAACAAGCTGTTCTCTGTTTACAAAGGTTTCTTCCCACAGAGTCAACCAAGTCACTGTGGCATGTACCACTTACAGAAATAACTGGTTAATAATCTCCTAAAGATATCTGCAAAAAAAAACCATGACAGAGACACATAATTCAGCACTGCACATTTGGAAAAAAGAAAAAGGAGAAAGGACCTTAAGTTTTCTGGTTACTATTCTGTCATCTCCAGTTTATGATGGAAATTAAATTGTCAGGCTTTTCAGCTTTTTAGACAATGAGATGCATATTTAGAATAAGTACACATATTCTAAAAATGACCACATATCAAGTGCTAAAGCAGCACTTGTGAAATTCCTCATATCAACAAAGCTGCTACAATTCTGCATTTCTACGTTTCCCAACCACAGGCTTAAACAACAGATACTGCCTACCACCTGCATTCTCTGGCTGTGTTTTTAGAAGATGATTTCACTTAGTGCTCTTCCTCTGAACAGACTGTATCAGTTTAGTTTGTTCTGAACTTCCACTGAAATTATATTATTTAAAATGTTCGCTTTGAAAAAAAGCCTATCGTCCAACCTGCTACTCCCCAGAAACTTAAAAGTGAAGACAGACTACACAATGAATTTCTTATGTTAACCAGTGAATAGTGAAGCTCTTTGTCATACAAATGCACACTTTCTGGAAGCAGAAAAATCTCTCAAGAATGATTTTTTAAAAAAGCTGCTTTGTCTTTGCTTTTAAGAGCCATAGCTTAAATCACAGATGCATGCATACTTGCTAAACGCCATCTCCTCTCTCTCCCCTTTCAATATATGTACACATAGGCCTTCATTAAACAGTTTCTTCTAAAATAAAGTGCTTATACTTCATACTATCTTGAAAGAACATAGTTCATGAGAGTAAATTATTATGGCTGATTACTTACCATAACAAATATGTGAGTAGTTTTGCAATATACGTTTACAGCTACATAAATAAAAACATCTTTGCAGGACTGGACCACAGAGAGAATTCTTTAACTGATAAAACTAGATGTAGTAACAACACAGACAGGTTCTAACACTGGTGAGCCACAGTCTGCAACGTGAATCTCCACAGCATTCAGCACCCTTGGACTCTGCCACCACGTAAAACAAATGGGAGAAATCAGAGTAGCAGTGAAAGGTTTTTGCAAGATGTGTCCTGTCCTTCTTTGATGCAAGTTATTAGGACTGCATATTTTAGCGATTCCAAAAACAGTGAAACCTTTTTAGCATAATTTCAACCTTTTTGTCCTCTGGAGTCCAATTTCACAGATTTAAATAGGTTATACTTTCGTTCCTGCAAAACCTACCACAGATTAGAAACAGGTATGTCTTAATAAAAGTCAGTAGTGTAGCACAAGGCATGAGACTTAAAAATATCAATACCTTAAAATAAAAACATTTTGTGTATTTAAAAAAAGCTGGAATCATGTACTTAACACTTTCCATTAATGAAACAAATTATTTTTCACACAAGAAACATTAATAGCTCTCAGCTAGGACAGTACTCAAAGTTCAAGGGCAATTATATAATTAGCTATATTTAGAGATAATATTATGTTCAACTCCAATATTGTATAGCAATGAGTCTCTCAATCAAGTGAGTACTTAGATCCATATAATATGCATTTTTATACTAGTGAACCATTAGGAAGTTTGGATGCTAAGATTCTACTGGATCAAATAATACATGTATCCTGTTATTAAATCTTTGAATGTCTACAGCAAACAGTGCATTTAATTTTAACACTTGATCTCTACTCCACTGGATCAATCCAATCACTAAAATTAACTTTAACTACAATATCTATTACCTGTCTGTTACCTGCCTCCTCCTTTCCAAAATGTGTTGCTGCAGCATCATGAGATAAGGGTCAGTGATTACAGCTGAGAAAGGGACAGATCATCTTAAGCATCAAGCCTATAGTGCTCTGTGGCAGGAAAGCCCTGGAAGAGTCCCCAGCTACCAAAAGCACATGCCAGTTCCACTTGTCTCTCTAACTGGCATTTAATTACCTACCAAATGGCTTTAAATTTATTTTTACTCCCTTTTAAATTCCAGCCCTACCCCTCCAATGGAGAAGTCTTGAGAGTAATACTCTGAAATTAGAGTCCTAAGTTAAGAATAGTCTTACAGACATCACATCAATTCAGCATTTTAGTATACCTAAAGAGACAATGCAATAACTAGGTCATGGAAAACAAAGTATGTTTATGGCACTTCAGCAAATGTACTAGCATTCACATAATCAAGAGAACATGAATATGTGAAATTAGACCTGAATTATGGTTGCAATTTTATGCTTGCACGTAAAAAGAACATAAGCATACTTTGATTCCAGTGTAGTTGCTTAAGACAGGTGGAATTAAATAACACACATTCATTCAATGAAGAAATCAATTTTACAGACAGTAAGGGTTGCATGCATGTCTTCTGACTAAATATAAATCAGCCACATGGCTATAAACTTTAGCCAAGAAAACAAGCTACTGTGACTCTCTCCTCTCAGTATTTCCTAATCTTGTTTCTAATCAGCTTATCTGAAGTTATTTCAGTTTCAATATGCAAGAGTTGCACTATCATTTATTTCTTAAAGGCTTCAAAATGCAGGGAAGGAAGTATATTTCTTTTTCCTTCCTTTGGCATCTCTACCTCCTTCCCTGCATTTTGAAGCCAAAGGAAGGAAAAAGAAATATCCTTCAAAAACAATTTCTTAAACAGAACCAGCAAGCATTGACCGCAGTCACTTAGTTCTTGTTACCCCCATAAATCTTGCTTCCTTACCAGGGTGGGGCAAGAGGGACTCACCCACAGATGTTATCCATGTCTCAAGTACATTATCATACTGCACAGATCTGCTGCAGTCATCCTTGACTAAAGGAAAGCAAAACATTTCCTTCTATTAATTTCTTTGCTTTTTTCACTGCAGCTGTTTTGTAACTTACGAAATCAGATAAAATTTGATTAAGCACAAAATAGTTGCTCTTCATTTAGAATTTTTAGTACGTACGTAGCAGAAATGACTTACAATTTAAAAGAATGAATGGCAATTTGAACATTTTACACCCACGTGAACTAAAGAATTCAGGAAGAAGCAACAAAGTAAATAGAAGAAAAATGCTCACAAAGTA
The DNA here is from genome assembly GCA_033459285.1 of Clamator glandarius. Classification (NCBI taxonomy): domain Eukaryota; kingdom Metazoa; phylum Chordata; class Aves; order Cuculiformes; family Cuculidae; genus Clamator; species Clamator glandarius. The sequence continues at coordinate 1,134,561 of JAUNZM010000254.1, forward strand.
AATTTGTGAAACACTACTTCCTATAAATGCAATAAAGTCCAGATCCATCCCTTGTTTGTACCTATCTTTGGATTAGTATTTATACACTTGCTTGGAAAATAATGCAGAAGGGCCATCCAGGGTCATCTCAGAGGAAGTTAAATATTCTAAATACTCCCAGAACACAGTAATAACTGCCACGGTCTCCATAGTTGTTGGTCTGAGGAAACCCCTCCTCCCTCATCCAAAGACATATAATTAGCTATATCCTGGCATACAGCTTTCAGGTCATTGACTAGAATACGGCTATAGTTCTCCTGCGATGATACAATGAGAAGACAGATAAATCAGACATCCTTAATTTAGAGTAACCAAATCTTAATCTAGTTGTTCAACAAGACTAGATTGTGTGCATCGACCACCATATGAAAAGGAAGCTGCCACTCCTACCTATCAGTGCAGGTTTATCAGGTAACAAACTCACAGGGCAGGAAGCAGCTTGCTTATACATTTCACAACCTTGGTCAACTCATCATCCCTGTAAATAGCTCCGCCCTGAGGTGTCCCTAGGGATGCTAGTTGAGTGAAGACCCAGTTCCAGACCTTGTAGTATTTGTAACAGGAAAACATGATTTGAATTAGTAAAACCACAGAAAATAACTTCAATTCAAAACAGAATGATAATGTCTACAGCTTATTCTGGATTTCACATATTTTATTGCAAGTACGTGACAAGTATCATTTCGGCCAGAACTTCCAGTTTTATCCTTGCCTTATTTTAACATTTAACTGCACATCCAGGTCAATCTTTCAGAACAGCCAGGAGTAGACACCTTCCATGAAAATACTGCAGGAAAGGATGCAGTGCATACAATCATCTTACTTTAGTCTGTTCTGCTTAGAGTGCTGATGAACCTTGATTTCCCACAGCGGGGTCTCTTCACAAGGACTTCAGTATCCCTTCCTTCCTCTGAACCTTGCCCTGGCATCCAACTGAAAATTGAAGTCCATACGTTAGAAGCATATATTTTGCAAATGAAATACTTTAGACTGCTTGTGCTACCTTGGCACTTTGTATCATTAGAGGAAAGCATAGAATAGAGCAGAAGTCACTGTAAAGAAAATTAGTGATGTGTAAACAAATTACAGGGTTCTTCAAAGGAAGCAGACATTGTATTACCTATTATCTCACACAAAATCAGAATTACATTATAAGCATCCTGTGTGGTCTGAAATAAAAAGTGTAAAAACACAAACTGGGGGAAGGGCACAGGGGGCTGGCAAGGAAAAAAATGAAAACCATGTAGTTGAGATCTGCTTAGATCTGTTTTTCCAAAGTTAACCAACAAGCTGAAGGAGGAAAATTTAGATTGAGTTGAAGTGGAAGTCACTGCAAGTGTCAGTGAGGACAGGGATAACTAAAATACAAGAAGTACCTGAAAAAAAGTATCAGTAAAAACTGAAATAATATTCAACTTGTGAAAATCTGCAAGTTTCTTCTTGGCAGTTACAATGGAAGGCAAAACCCAGCAGCAAACCTAAAACAGCAACAAAGCTAAAATAACAGCTACGGTGCAGCACTTACCGAAGCAAATTCTTTCTCAACGCAGCAGAAAATATGGTTTGATCTTGGGAGAATTCTTCTGAATTTAGATAGTCTTGAAGAGGGCAGTTACACATTGCAATTCAGCCACATTCAGACATTAGACTGAGGACATATCTTTTTACCTCCCTTAAATAATCCTCTTTCAGAATCGAGAGCCACAGCAACACTTGTAAAGAGCTAAACTGCAAGATGTCCCAGCCTGTCCAACAACCAGCAGCTCCCACTTTAAATATTGTTCTTACTCCAATATCTAAATTGTACTAAAACTCGAATAAAAGATTATATTTCCTTAAAAATAAAGTAGCGTCTAATGATTTTAGCATATTGTAAGTTATCTTTGTTGTATATATATCTGTATCTATTACATTTAATGTCTCACTTGGTTTTACATACTCCTTAAGCCTCACTATTATACCAAGTAACAAATTTGGGAGAGCATAATTGTTGAAATCTACAGAGTTTACACGACAAGAAAAATGTCCTTCTTCAGCCACAGAGTTTGGAGCAGCTAAATAGAATGACAGAAGAGCCAGGCCTCCTCCTGCATGAAACTTAGTTCTATCAGACTTCCTTAATGATCTACAGACAGAGATACAGACCCATTAACTGGAGATAAATATACTACTACAGCAGCACCAAACAGATATTTCAATAGATATTCAAAAGATATTAAAAGGAATCTGTAGCAAGAGGAAAGAGATGCCATCCTTGCACATGTGGCACTGCAAAAACATTGCCACATTCACACAGCATTTTTTCCTTTTCACAGATATAATCATGTCACAATTTCTATAGAAGAGGTAAAAAATTATTATGACATAAGCAAAAATACAGAATGGAAGAAAAAATGTAGGTATGGTTTCAGCTGCACTTCCTTTATTACATATCACATTGGCTAAAACCAAAAACGAGCCCTGCACTACTCATGCTTAGAAAGTTTTAACACCATCTTTGCCAGACCTTTACTATTTTTAGTGCTATGGAAACACATGCAGGAGTGCTTCTAGACAAGAAAATCCTATCAAAATCAGAGAATTTTTATCTAATTACATTTTTACAATTGGCTTCTCACAATCGTACTTGATAGCTCACTATATAAAACCCCAAAGTTGCTCTTTAACATTAACTCATCCTCCAATAAAACCAACAAGTGCAAGAATCTGCAGCAACAATGACAGCCTCTTTCAGGATAACATCCTTTTCACTTAACGGTTCTTTGTTCACACACAAAAATTACCTTGTCAACATTCTACAACTACGTGATCTACTAATATTGTTTAAACCAAAACTTTACTAAAATTAATAAAAACACCTACCTCCTTTCGGTGTGATGTGCTAAGCCTAATTAAATTTAAACATGCCTTTTTTCCATCTTGTTCACACTCTATGACTTTTTCTTTATGACAGCAGTATACAACAGCCATATTTTAAATGGAATTCAAAGGCGACACCCGTTCTGCTTAATGACATCACCTTTACTAGAATAAAGTGGTTTTCTCCAGAAAGCAGGGAAAAAGGACAGAAAACCAACCAGGCTGCCAGAAACAGAAAACGCAGTACAAACACTTACCATTGATCTTTTGCATGCAAAAAATGTCATTTGCAAACTCCTACAGTGTCCTTCCCTCAAGCATTGTTTGGGGCTTTTGTTTTCCTGTTAGATGAAAAATAGAAGATTAAAAACTCAATGGATTTCTGCTGCTCCTCAAAGACCCCACAAAACACTTCAGGCAAAGTTCACTCCATATTTTGCTAAAAGTACAGTGATCTGCACTATCTTCTGAGCTGTAGTTTCTTAACCTGCTTAAAGCGTGTTTTTAAATGACCTGAAAGAATGAAATAATGCAGTTTAACTCTCAGGGTTTAGCTGGGGTGGGGGAATGCACCAGCAGCACCAGCACCAGCACCAGCAGCACCAGCAGCACCAGCAGCACCAGCAGCACCAGCAGCACCAGCAGCACCAGCAGCACCAGCAGCACCACCAGCACCAGCAGCACCACCAGCAACAGCAGCACCACCAGCAACAGCAGCAGCAGCAGCAACAGCAGCACCAGCAGCAACAGCAGCACCACCAGCAACAGCAGCACCACCAGCAACAGCAGCACCACCAGCAACAGCAGCACCACCAGCAACAGCAGCACCACCAGCAACAGCAGCACCACCAGCAACAGCAGCACCACCAGCAACAGCAGCACCACCAGCAACAGCAGCACCACCAGCAACAGCAGCACCAGCACCCACCACCAGCAACCACCACCAGCACCCACCACCAGCAACCACCACCAGCAACCACCACCAGCAACCACCACCAGCAACCACCACCAGCAACCACCACCAGCAACCACCACCAGCACCGCCCGTGTCCCGCGCTCACCTGCAGGACACAGGGACTCTCCAGCAAGCACTGCCGCAAGTCCTCCCTGACGCCGCCGCAGGCCCGCGGGTCCTCCTCCTTCTCCTCGTAGTACCTGGGCATGGCGCCTCGCCCCGCCCTACGCCCCGCTGCGCCCGGCCCGCCCGCCGCTGCCGCCGCCCGCCGCCATCTTGCGACCGGAACTGAGGTGCCGCTTCCGGCTCGGCGCAGGGGTGTGTGATGTGTCTGTCACGTGACGGCGCCGGAAGGGGGCGGGGTGTTGCCGGAAGGCTGCGGGTGGCGGCGGTGGAGAGGGTCGCGGCGCGAGCCGCGGCTGCAGGTGAGGCTCCGCCCCCTTCTCGCGCGGCGGGGCGCGACCATTGCGGGCGGCCAGGGGGGGCCGTGGGGGGACAGGAGGGGAGGCGGCGGAGGTTGGGGGGGAGGGGGTGTTGGTCCCGCCCGGCGCGGGTCCCCCTGAGGGGACTCCTGCCGCCGCGGGAGGTTCCGCTGTGGATCCCTCAGCACGGGAGACACGGGTCTGTTAGAGCGAGCCCGGTGGGGGGGCTACCAAAGTCGTGCCCAGGGCGGGAGCGCTTTCTGTACGAGGACAGGCTGAGAGAGCTGGGCTTGTCCAGCCTGGAGAAGAGAAGGCTCTGAGGAGGCCTCATAGCGACCTTCCAGTGCTTATAGGGGGCTACGGGAAAGCTGCGCAGGGGCTCTTGGTCAAGGAGTGGATGAGGGGAATAGGGTGAGGGGGAACGGCTTTAAACTGAAAGAGGGGAGACACTGGGAAGAATTTTTTTCCCTGTGAGGGTGGTGAAGCACAGGTAGCCCTGAAAAGTCATGGATGCCCCATCCCTGGAGGTGTCCAAGGCAAGGTTCGATGCCACCCAGAGGGACCTGGGCAGTCCTGAGACGTGGCACGATGTGAACAGTGGATCTGGGCAATTCCCAAGCACAGTTATGGGCTGGGTTGAAAATGGATTGAGAGTAGCCCTGAAGAAATGGATTTGGGGTGCTGGTGGATGAGAAGATCAACATGAGCCAGCAATATGCACTTGCAGCCCAGAAAGCTAACAGTATCCTGGGCTGCATCAGAGGAAGTGTGACCAGCAGGTTGAAAGAGATTATTCGGCCCCTCTACTCTGGTCTCATGAGACCTCACCTGGAGTCCTGCTTTCAGTTCTGGAGTCCTAGGCACAAGAGACATGGATCTGTTGGAGCGAGCCCAGAGGAGAACCACGAAGATGATCAGAGAGCAGGAGTATCTCTTGCGTGAGGACAGGCTGAGAGGGTTGGAGTTATTCAGCCTGGAAAAGAGAAGGCTCTAGGAAGACCTTACAGCACTCTTCCAGTCCCTGAAGGGGGCCTACAAGAAAGCTGGGGAGGGGCTCTTTGTCAGGGAGTGCAGGAATAGGATGAGGAGTAATGGTGTTAAGCTGAAAGATTTAGATTTAGGGTGGATGCCCCTCCCTGGAAGTGTTCAAGGACAGGTTGGATGGGGCCTTGAGCACCCTGGTCTGCTGAGAAGTGTCGCTGCCCATGGCGAGGGATTGGAACTGGTTGATCTTTAAACCCAAACCATTCTATGATTCTAGGACGGGCAGTGCTGAAAGCAGAGTTGCCTGCTGCAGGTTTCCCAATTACCACTTGCCCGGCATTCAACAAAGTGACTGCTGGGCCATGGTACACGTGCCTGTAAATCACAGAACAGTTGAGGTTGGAAGGGACCTCTGGAGATCATCTAAAGCAACCTAAATCAAAAGCAACCATCTAAAGCAGGTTGCATAGGAAAGCATCCAGGCGGGTTTTAAGTATCTCAAGAGAAGGAGACTGCAACCTCCCTAGGCAGCCTGTCCCAGTGTTCTGTCACCCTCACAGTAAAGAATTTTTTCATCATGTTCAGGTGGAGCTCCTGTGCTCCACTTTGTGGCTGTTACTCCTTCTCCTGTTGCTGGGGAGCACTGAAAAATAGATAGGTGCTTGACACCTGCTCTTTAGATACCGACAAGATCCCCTCTCAGTCTTCTCTTTTCCAGGCTAAACAGACCTGGGTCTTTCAGCCTTTCTTCAAAGAGTGAGGTTCAAAATGTCTTTGGTTATACTTGTGCATTGTTTTTGCAACTTCAGTATTGCTGATGTGCCCTGCATCGCGTGGTTTTGGTTTTAGTTCTGATTATATGCAAAATCAAATGCATGTTTTCAAATTCCTCCTTCAGCAAAATGCTGCCAACCACTTCAGTGAGTTCTCGGAGCCAGGGCAACGGCGCGTTGAGCCCCAGAGATGCTGCCAGGCACACAGCTGGAGCGAAGCGCTACAAGTACCTGCGGAGGCTCTTCCACTTCCGACAGATGGACTTTGAGTTTGCTCTTTGGCAAATGCTTTACCTGTTCACTTCACCACAGAGGGTTTATAGGAACTTTCACTACAGAAAACAGACAAAGGACCAATGGGCAAGAGATGATCCTGCTTTCTTAGTGCTTCTCAGTATCTGGCTCTGTGGTGAGTGCTGGAATAGATGGCGTAAAAAGAGAGGGAGGGAAAGTTGAGGGATGAACATTTATGGCCCTTCTAATAGACACGCACAAAAAAAGGACCAATTCATATGGATTATTTTTTAAAGCAGAGTAGAAGGAAGTAGCCTAAACTTTTGGAAGTTAAGGTGGGCATTAGAAAACAGAGGAAGCATAATGGATACTATACAGTCTTTAGTTAATCTCTCTGTTGCAATTTATTTTCTATTGCGTTTCAAACTGTGTAGTTTCCTGTAACTTTACTGGCAGTAATAAAACCCCATGACACACAGTAATGCTCGAGTTAAAAAAAATACCGAACATTTGCTATACTTGAATGTTACACATATAATACTGGCTTTACAATAAATACCCTAGTGCAATTCTGCAGAATTAAGCTATAAACAAAGTGCCTCGTGTAATTTTTAGACTGAATTGCAAATGAAAAAGGTATTATCACACTCGTCTTCTATTGTATAGCACATTGCTGTTAGTAATATCAAAAGTTTTAACTCTGAAATAGAAGTGAATATCAACACATGCACAGTTTGGATTAACAAACAGCTTTTATGAAATGAAGACTATTGTGGCATTGTGTGAATTTTTAAAAAATAGCTGGGAGGGTAGGAAATACGATTTGCTGTTACATCCTTAAGCCCAAGTACAGATGAATGTTCTCTGATCTGTGAAGGGGATCATATTGTGAGTAAGTTGCATTATACCTAGTATTGCACTCGCAGCCCAGAAGGCCAAATGTATCCTGGGCTGCATCAAAAGACGCGTGGCCAGCAGGGCGAGGGAGGCGATTCTGCCCCTCTATTCCTCTCTTGTGAGACCTCATTTGGAGTCCTGTGTCTAGTTCTGGAATCCTCACTGCAAGAAGGATATGGAACTGTTTGAACAGGTCCAGAGGAGGCTACAAGGATGATCAGAGGGCTGGAGCACCTTCCATATGAAGACAGGCTGAGAGAATTGGGGTTGTTCAGCCTGGAGAAGAGAAGGCTCCAAGGAGACCTCATAGCAACCTTCCAGTACCTGAAGGGAGCCTAAGAGAAAGCTGAGGAGGGACTGTTTACAAAGGCTTGTAGTGATAGGACTAGAGGCAACAGCTATAAACTAGGGAGGGGCAGATTTAGACTAGGCATAAGGAAGAATTTCTTCACCACGAGTGTGCATGAGGGTGGTGAGACACTGGCACAGATTGCTCAGGGAAGCTGTGGCTGCTCCATCCCTGGAGGTGTTCAAGGCCAGGTTGGATGGGGCCTTGGGCAGCCTGGTCTGGTGGGAGGTGTCCCTGCCCATGGCCGGGGGGTTGGAACTGGATGATCTTTAAGGTCCCTTCCAACCCAAACTATTCTCTGATTCTGTTTAGTGGAAAAAATGAGCTACTGGACTTAAAATCTTAGAGAGAAAAATAATAAGGAAACTGGAGGTTTTGTAACAGTATAGTCAAAAACCTTATCGGTTTAACATCTTATGCTTTCTTTTCCATAGCTAGCTGTAATAATCTTTTTCTCCTTTCAGTGTCTACCGTAGGGTTTGGATTTGTGCTGGACATGGGCTTTTTTGAAACAATTAAGCTGCTGCTTTGGGTTGTCTTCATAGACTGTGTCGGCGTTGGCCTCCTGATTGCAACTTTAATGTGGTGAGTAGTGGTGTCAGAACCTGAGCTCGATGTTGCTGTCAGGACACTGATACCCTCTGTTTGTGACTGTGGGGTTTGTGCTGTTGTGGTAATTGTTTCAGATGTTGCTTTAAAAAAGAACGCATCATTTTCTTTACCGTTTACTGAAAAGGATGAATGTTCAGAAAGCTTGTATTATGAGGAACTTTTCAGCTTGTTTTCTTTCTTCTTCAGTGGGTTAGTCTTCAGCAGTAATGCCAAGTAAAAAAAATGTGGTGATCAGTAACAAAAAAATCATCATTTGTTATTCTGGTTGAACAGCCCAAGTAATATAAGCATGGGAGTTATTATGCTTAAGTAGTGCAATAGACAATTGGCTTATGCTTCTTGCTGAAGATTTGAGCTGTTTCCACTACAAGCATGTCTGTTTTATTTTGCGCGTGTGGGCTTTGTTGCTTTGGTGGTGGTTGCTGCCAGTTTTATCCGGTAATGTTCTGAGATTTACAGAAGGGGAGAGGCAATAGCGAGTCAGTTCACGAGGCACGTAAACAACTGTAGCTGATAGATGAAGGGTCCATCTGACCTGCTTTCCCATCTGGTACAGCAACCCCTGAAATGCTTGGGGAAGGGCACACAGTAAAGCTTCTCCCTGCAGCCACTTGTGACTCTGGATGTGGTCTCCTCAACCAGAAAGACTTCAGCATCTGCTGGTTTTCCTTTGTCCTTTAGTCAGTGACTTGCAGGCCTAAATAACAGTCACCCAGCTACAGTTTGGTTCAGGTCCCTTTTTCCAGTGCAGGCTCACCTATTCTTCCAAGAGCTTCCTCCATTCTTAATGAGTGTAATCCACTTCTTGCCTCACTTTGCACCCAGGCTCTGCCTTTCTGACCCTGCCCTTGGCATAAACCCAGTATCAGAGAAGGCTACTGTGAAAGCTCTGGCCTCTTAACATATTTCAGGGCAGGTATTGACTTCTTGTTCCTCTTCTAAATGGTTTAAGTTTTCTGATGTCAGCAGAACTTCGGCTGAAGAAAATACAGTCTTGAGGTTTGCTCCATAGTCTTAACAGCAGGCAGAGCATATTCTTTTCAGTAAGAAGAATGGGCTCAGCTGTAGGAGCGCTGGCCTGTCCTCTTTCTGTCCTTGCAGTGCACCACTGCTGTAGAATTGAAATAAACCATCTCTGTGGGGAGTGTACAAGCAGGTACAGTTAAAAATGCTTTTCTGTAGTGATTTCCGTGTGTACAAACAGAAGTGGTCCTGAGCCTGAGAACTTGTACTGCATCAATAAATTATAGAGCTGATTTATTTTAAAAGTTATACTTCTGTATTAACCAGCAGTATATTTAATCTGCCTGTTGAATGGAAGGGATATAATTATAGCCGTAACACAAACTTTTTAATGTCTCTGGTCTTCATAATTCTTGCATATTTTTTTTTCCAGATAGCAGAAATTTTGTTGTGTAGGGAGTTAGGATCACATGTGGTTTAAACCAGCCTTCTGCCAGTGAACTTTCTAGATTCACATTCACAACACTCTTGAATATCTTTTCATGTAGGTTCATTTCTAATAAGTACTTGGTGAAGCAGCAGAACAGAGACTATGATGTGGAGTGGGGATACGCCTTCGATGTTCATCTGAACGCTTTCTATCCACTTCTAGTCATTTTGCATTTTATCCAGCTGTTTTTCATCAACTGTAAGTAGAACATTTTGTGCTCTCTGCTTCAAAATCATGCTCCGTCAAAACAGCTGAGAGGAGTTGTCTCTTTCAGATGTCATCATATCAGATTCCGTCATTGGGTATTTTGTTGGGAATACATTATGGCTGATTGCAATCGGCTATTACATCTATGTGACATTCCTAGGATACAGTGGTGAGTAACAGCAACGTCTTTTCTCTTTGTTCAACTAAACCCAAGAGCATAATTTTACTCTATGAATTTGATCTGTCTATTAATTAGCAAAGCAGACGCTTAGCTTGGTATTAAAGTAATTCTTTATTTGTGCTAATAGAAGATTGCTAGAAATTCACTAATCCACATTTTCAGTGGATACTAACCAAAGAATCACCATGCCAACTTCCCTTCTTCTATGAGACCTGCAACATTGCAACCTGTTCCTCTGTGAATCCACTTCCAAAACATTTGCAAAAAAAAAAATACTCTGTAGTGAGCTTCAGAGTAAGTTTTAGGTAAAACAGGTTCCCAGGGCATTACCTCTACCGGTTAACTCAAGTACTCCTTAACTCATGACAGAGGTAGGATGAATAGGCCAGAGCTGACAAACCTGCCCCTCAAAGAAGGCCACCAGAGCAGGACTGTTCTTCCTAGCTATCTTCCTTCAAGGATATTCTACCTGAAGCACCTTTTTGAAAGAACACTGCTTGATACGTGCTTCATTGTTGCTTCTGTTTCAGCGCTGCCCTTTCTGAAGAACACAGCCATTCTTTTGTATCCATTTGCACTTCTCATCCTGCTCTATTTGATCTCCTTAGCATGTGGGTGGAACTTCACCAAGATGCTTTGTTCCTTTTATAAATACAGAGTGAAATAAAACCAGGACTTAGCATAGCTAATGTTTATTTTGGTTTTGACAGTAAAGAAAAAATTAACATTTTGTAAATGGTTGTAAATTGCTCTTTATTGTAGATAATTGTGTAAAAAAGTTTGAAGTGTCCTTTTTTATTAAAATATTTACAACAGTAAACATGTTAGCAACTTTTTTCAAATATTTTTTCAGTACATTCCTAAAAACAAGTTACTTGTACATCTCTGTAGCTCAAATTTAACTGCAAGTCTATTTAGCATAACTCTTACTGCAGATACTTTGCACATACTGGCATAAGCTCTACATTATGAGAGTTTTAAGTGACACCAAAAAGCAGTTTTATTTCAGAATAATATTGAAATATCTTGCCTTGGGACCGTGAGACGGTAGGGATCTTTAGAGTTGCAATGGTATAAAGCAACACCTGTCTCTAGATACAGAAGTGTCCCCTCCTTTCATGAAAGAACTTGAGAAATGATTTAATAACTACTTCAAATATACACAAATGACTCTGGCACACAGAAGAAACAGTGATGAAAGGCACAATTAACATGACCCAGATCAGGTTTCCAAACGTAGCAGCAAGTTTTTTCAACCCAATCTCTAGCAGCCCAGCGGCTACGACTGCGTCCACCATTAGCAGCTGCAGGTCAATGAACACAGAAGGAAAGTTACAAGTCTAGTTTGGCTACCAGGGAGGGCTCGTGGCAATGCCTGCAAGCAGTGAAGTCCACAAGGTGAGAGTAGAAACTGACCATCACAAACAACACCTTCTGGAAGATGAAGGTGACAGCTTTTCGAAGCGGTGTTTGGTATGAGACATGAGCACTAGGATTCAGTTTCCAAAGCAACAGAAGAGTAAACCGGTTACAGTAAGATGTAATATTTCAATACTAGAATCTGATCTCTAAGGAAACTATATTTACCTTAAAATACCAAATATGCTGGCAGTGCATCTTACAGTACTGTGTGTTTCAGCCACTGTTAAGGCTTGAAGAGAATTGTGTTCCCCTCTCAGCAGACACTGAGCAATGTTTCCCTTTTAACAAGGAAAGCACTGAACTGCTGATTCACAGAAGGCGAAGGATTCCAGTTGGGACCTGATCCCACCCTGGCTAACAGCACAAGCTCCTGGCCTGCAGGCAGCTGCAGCCTAACTGCACCTTTTCCCTAACAGGAATCCTGGCATCAGTGATCACCCACTTCAGTTCAACACTAAAAATACTTCATATTTATTGCCCTGTCGTGCGATACATTGAAATCAATGATGGACTTGGGGCCTGTGTACCTTCCCTTAGCAGTAACAAAGTTTATCTCCTGGAAAGAAGGCTTCATCATTCTCAAAATTAAGCTACGTTAAGTTCCAGAAGCTCAGTTTACAGCAGAAATTGGCAAAACCCCTAAGAGACCACTAAGGTCAGAAAAGCGATGCTCAAATACGAATTCATCAGCTCTGCATGGGGTGGGGATTTTACATCAGCAACCGATGCTAGCCTGAAAACCTCAGTTGTTCCATTGCCTTTCAGCATTATGCTGGTGATTAGAAAGATGATTTTAAAAACCTTAAGGTTCCCCCCCCCCCCCACTTTGTATTATAGTTACTTGCTTTAGCTTTTTCACAAAACATTTGTCCTAGTAAGAACAAATACATAATCTACAGTTAACTTACTTAACACAGAAATGCAGGGACAGGAGATGGACGTGATGATCTTTGTGGGTGCCTTCCAACTTAGCACATCCTATGATTCTATTTCATGGGAGCAAGGTTTAAAGAGATTTAATTCTTTTTTCCTCCTCACAAGAGTAAAATAACATTTTCCAAGGTGGAAGGAAACTACAAGTTACTACAACACTTCATCTGGAGCAAATATTTCCAAGAAAAAACAGAGATTACTGAAGTCCTAATATACCTGAGGGGAAAAAAAGAGGGAAAAAGTTACACAGTTGTTCACTTTTGCCAAACGCAAAGCACACTCCAGCCCATTCAAGAAATCTTTTATCACATTGGAAAAGTATAAATAGCTTTGCTTTAAACTGACTCGGGGTATTTCAAAACTGCTTTTGAAACAGCTAGACAAGCAGTGATAATGACAGAAGAGAGCAGCTCTTATTGGTCCATGAATCAGATGTTTGTCTGTTTGAATTTTCCTAAGCCACCTTTCAGTTAAGAAAAAAGAAAGATATCTGTAAGGAAAATTCTCTATCAATTCAAATACAAGGTTGAGGTGCCTGCAAAAGTGCAAAGCCTTATACAGTGTTTTAGAAACTCTCCTTAATTAAAAAAATTAAAAGTGCTAATTTGGGATCACATCCTATTCACGTTATTTACAAAGTCTGCAGTAGGGACCGTTCACGCAATGAGCAAAGCAAGATGATACCAACAGTCTTCGTGTTTCCACAGTCCGGAGCAATTCCAATCAGCTCAGGAAAGCCAGACCTCACAAGGAAGTTAAGAATAACATGCCTAGATAATGAAGGTCTCTGGTAATGCCTTTGTTTTCACAAAAGTTCCTTTTTCTAAAGCTTTAACAGCATCAGAAGGAGCCAATAGGATTATAGGATAATGCAGTTTATTTTGAAACACTTTCCGTTATTTGATTACTGTAAGGTTCAGTGGCCTAGAGGGGATTTTTAAGGCCACCACAAAAATAATTTGGAATTAAATATATGTAAGGAAAAAAAACTCTCCCAAATCAGGTTTAATATGCTGAGGAACTCTTGTGATAACACTGTAACTTAGGACTGAGACCCGTCAGCGACACCAGCCCCTCTGGAGCCCAAGCTAATGCCCACTGAGCCAAGCGGCTGAAGAGTTCTTACTCCACCATAATCCCAGGAAGAAGGTGGCATCACTTCAGCCTAACTTGGGGATTAGAATTTGAAAGGTAGAAAGCCTAAAATTGCTGTCTGCAGAGATAATTAGAAAATATTTTCCTTTTTTTTTTTTTTGTTTTCCTATTTCTTAGCAAATTTTCCAAGCAAACTTGCAGAACTGTCTGATTACACCTGGTCTGAATTTACCTGAATCTACAAAAAGTGATTCCTTCTAAATGTGGCACATTTTTTTCCCTGCTCATGGCAGGAGAGTTGGAACTAGATAATCTTTAAAGTCCCCTCCAACCCTAACTATTCCAAGATTCTATGATTTATTTAGAGAGCATATAGGCTCAGGAACATCTAAAGTGTTAAAGCAGCTCAGAGTACTTCCAACTCCTCTAATACAATGTAATAAAAATGCAATGATTTTTAGAAAAAAACCCACATATTTTACCAGGCACCAGTTAATTTGTTGTCTTCAATAAATTTCATGTCAACACTTCTGAAAATTAAACATAGTGGTAACACCAGAGTCCTGCAATCAATGCGGTGAGGATTCTATAGATTTAGATGTATTAACAATGATTCATCTTAACTACTGTGAAGCATCAGGAAGAGGGATGCTTTAGGAATTAAGCACACAGCCTGGTTTTAAATAAGTGGTACCAGTAAACTTTTGAACTCGTGGAAAAAGCTGAAAGTCACTGTCAGCAAAACTAGTTCTATTAAGAAACAGCAATAGCTAACAGATTTCTTCAATCTAAATTGTAATCAATAGCTGTTGTTTAAATTACCTGCATCATTCGTTCACAAGCAGAGCTGAGAAGCAAACCTAAGTACTTTCTTGGACCTTTGCAAGCTGACGTGTAATAAAAAGCCATTTCATGGCAAGAATTTCATGGCACAGCATTATACATACAACAGAATGGGCTGTGGCACCACAACAGGCTATTCACACGACATTCTGAGCCTATTCACCCACGTCCCTAAATCCAAGAATAAACTCCATTTATGAGGCCAGTGCTTAGCTTGTGCCCCCAGGCCGTGTGGGCAACACGAGTTTCCCAAGTAACATTTTGTTTAAACTGTCTGATGCGATCAGAAAAAAGTGAACAAGGCCTGCCTGGTAGCTTTCTGCTTTCCTTCAGCTTACACCAGTCGGCCTAGCACAAGGTCTTAGCTCTGTACAAATCTCCTCTTCCCTGTGCCCCCAGACAGCACGGCTAAAACAGAATTATTATAGTCTGGAAAAGTAGTTAAGCTCTTAAAATTGAATATTGAATATTGCTGAGCTGTCAAAGCTACAACATAATTTTCCATCAAGACAGAAGAAAAGACAGGTTGACTCTGTATCTCAGCAGTGATGGTTTGCAGAGCTGGAGAGTCAGGTTTAGGCTCCTGCTCCTTATAAACGTCATAAAAAAGAGGCTAAATCTGTTAGTTGACCTTTCATGCTGGAGATAAAATCTCAAGATCCCTGCCCTAGATCAGGAATCCCACATCAGGTTGTGCACCTCTGTGCCCTGACCACAAAGATGTTGGGGGTAACACCGGGGTTTTCTTTTTCCACAAGGAAAACTGGGCCAGCGTTTGAGATGCCAAACGGAGGTCAGTTCACAGCACAGCTGAAAATTCCCAAGCCAGGGTAGATGCCTCCCTCTGGTGTCAATGAGGCACTTCATTCCTGTTAGAGAAGGGAATTTCTGCCACTCTTCTTCCCGACCATTTCTGACTGGCTCTTCTTCCCTCGCCCGTGTCCTTTACACAGAAGCACCTAAGCAGAAGGACTCTTAAGAGTAGCAGCAGCGTTAGCACTGCAACAATTCTGCTGTGGATTTAATCCAAGCCACTTTGTATTCCTGATTGAGTTTCCGATTCATTTAAGATCACTGTTGTTTCCTTTGAAACAAAAAGGCAGGGTACTAACTTGAGGCCAAATTCAGTTCCTAGTAAGTTAGGGTGAGCTACTTCATTAATCAACAAAGGAGTGAAACTGAAACCTTGTTCTTGAACAGTGGAATAAAAATAAACCATAGCTACTGACTGTAATGTATCTCAAATAAAAACCGCAATAACAGAATTTTTGAAAAGAAGACCTCTGCAGATCAAATCTACCTAATTACTTCTTAATTAATTAATTCTTTTGATAGAAGTTAACCTCTGTCACTCCAAAGCAAAGCTGGAGAATGAGTTTTTTCACGCAGAAAATGAATTTGTCCAGGCTAGGAAATGTCTACAAAGATTTTTAGAAAGGACTGTTCGGAATCGATAAAATTCTTCTAAAATGCAATGGATCCAATCTAAAATCACTGCAGATTTAGTACATAATATGAAACCAGATATTTCAGCATGCTTTGTATGTGGCTACAAACTGTACATAGTGGGATTTCTTAGCCCCAAAGAATAATGCTCTTCAGAATTCTGTTAATGCCTCTGAACATCATTCAGATTCCATGTACAAAACTATGTAATTTAGAAACTTAATCTAAGCTTTTTTTCAACATGGCAGTATATTTGAAATATGGTATTAATTTATGTTTGCATCTCCAAAGAAAAATGTAGAAAGATAACTTAAACTAGAGAATTCTTAAAAAAAACTGTATCAATTTAAAATTTTACTGCATAAAAATATGTACTTTTCAAATTATTTTAATAAATTAAATATCCCTAACATTTTTCAATATATATCCCTGACAGTCTATAAAAGAGGGTTCTTGTTATAGAAAATAAACGGAACTCCGAAAGTACCCCCTTCATAAAACATATTTAACAATAATTATATTTTCTTTTCTTCAAGGAATGTAACAATATGTACAACTTCTCTATATTACTATACTATCAAAATAGTACAGATTAAGCGTAGCAGGGTTCCATAACTGTACGATGGTAAAGTCACATTTAAGTAGAGGACAATTTAGGCCTCAGATGAACGATCAGTGTGGAGCATCAGTTTCTGGATGGATCAGATAAGAAGGGGCAAATACAATCTTCTCATCTACAGTAGATTTCACAAGAGGTAGAGTTCAAGTGAAAAGAAAGAGATTTGGAATAAGGTGCATGCTCAGTATTTTCAATTCGTGACTTGCTAAGGATGTCAGATTTTATAGGAAGAGTTTTGAAGGATTGATTCTTTTTTCCTCTAAAGCAGATCTCCATGATCAATTTGTAATTTTTTTAATATGAATCTGAAATAGAAAATCAGAAGAAAAAAAGAGGTCACATTTTAGGGTATTACATTTCTCAGTAATAAGAGGTAACTGTTGTCAGCATTAGCCAAAATTCTGTTGGTTTCATTTTGAAAAGGTTATACCGCCTCTCACCTCATTCAGAATTGCCCAGACTGCTGAATTTTGTATCACTGAAAGCCGGAATGATGCAATAGGGTTTAGGCTGGGGTCAACTGTTCCTTCAGCTACACCGTTTTCAAATTTCCCTGCAGAAGAAGCAAAAGTATAACCTCAATTAACTCCCGTTCAACACCTAAAGTACAAAAACCTGTCTCCAGAAAAATGCATCTGTAGTATCACAATTCACAGGTCAAACCTATTGCTGGTGGCTGTAGGGCTAACCGGTGTCATTCTTGAAACAAAAAGATATTGAGGGATTTTTTTAATATCAGATTCTGCTTTGCAGATGCAAACGAGATGGAGTGTATTGTCCGAGCACACCAATCTGAACAGGATTAAGTGTAAAAAAACCACTTTCGAACTGTATGAGCACTTCAAACTCTGGGGAGATTTTCACACAGATTTTCATTTAGTATTATGGAACTAAACACTGAGGCCCTGGCTTATGTGTTTTCAAGGAGCATTAAGGACAAGGGGTAGCATTCATGCTTAATGTGTTCCTATTTACGACTCTTCAATCGTATTAGGATGAATAAGAATCTAATTCAAAAGTCAAGCTATATTGTTTGAAGCTACACTTCACACATATGCACAGCAACCTCAACTCATTAAGGTGAAACACCTTGCTTTCATTGTAACAAGGATGCCCAGCGTATGTCCAGCAAGGTACATATAATCCCTCAGTAAAATTTCTCTTTCCTTGACAACAGATATCCTGGCACCTTCCCCAACAGCCACTTGGCCATGGAAATGCCAGTCTCATCCATGACGAGACAGCTGATTGGCTGCAGGGTGGGTTCAAAGCCAGGCCAAGTACAACAGCTCACACACAGGCAATTGTGCAGTCTCAGGACAGGAAAGGTGAACTTCGAGAATCTGGAAATTCCTCTACAATAATCCAGGGAGTCAATCCTGGCAAAGAGTTGGATGTAACTGCACTATAACTAAGAGTCAAACTAGATCTTGGTTTAGTACATCAGTCTCAGGGAAGAAATATTGGAAACAACATTAAATAAAGCCTACAAGGTCACGTACCCAAAAATGAATGATCAAACCTAAACCTGGGATTTGTTTTGGTTTAATGAAAATGTCTTAACTGTTGCAATAGTAACAATACATATTTCTTTCCACTGTGACATACCTATCCTGAAGTAACCATCCTCTAACCGTTTGTCTTTGGTTTCTCTGCTTAATACCAATTCTTCATTCTAGAACAACAAAGCATAAATGAGATCACTTATTTTGGCATGACTTCACCAGGGAATGACTAGTGTGTGCACTTGTGTGATATACTCAGCATCCATCTTTTCTACATAATTATGAACCAGCCAAGAATAGTTATTTATAGCCTTAGATAAGCCAATTCAAAAAAAAAAAAAAAAAGCAGCAGTGTTCCAGAACTGAATGGTATTTGGCTTCAAAGTAGAAAAAAGAAGTACTTAGAGCACCCCACGTAACTCTCATGGCAACTGCCATGTGAACAGAATACAGAGCAGATACTGGCATACACAGTAGAAGAAAAGAAAAGGCAGGATACTCACCTTCTTTTCCTATGGTTGAACCAGAGATTTCTCTCAGGACAAATAAAACTTACAGCTTACTTTTTGATGTAAGAATTTGGGCAAGATGAAAAGCCGTCACACCGGCAAGGGAAGCATTGCAATTATCACTGCCTTACTAAAAAGGATTGGTATCAATAAGCTTCTTTAAGAAGCATGGAAAAAATGAGATTGTAGACCAGAGCTTCAAGACCAGCTGGAAAATAACAAGTAGAATCACATGATCCAATACTAAAAGACCCACTGTAAGATTTTCCTAGGAATCAATTAAAAATGCTTGACAAAATAGGAGATTAAATCCATTAACTATTTTTTTTTTCTTTTTAATTCCTACTTTTAAGGGAGGCTGCTGAAGAAGTGCGAGGGGGTTGTTTCAGGAGCTTCAAGAGGGTGCTGTCTTTTTTTTTTAATTTGTTCAGGTTTTGGGGAGGTTTAGTGGTCATCAGTTTCCTGGGGGGTTTAGTGCATTGCTTGAGTCCCAGACAAATCCAGGCTGGGAGTACTTAGATTTCTATGGATTGTTTTTTTTATGAATTCTGCTTAGGAAGGATCAGGGTCGAAGTATCTAATGGGCTTCCGGCTCTACTGAAGACCATGCTGGAGGAACAGTTCCCTCAGGACAGTACCTATCATTCTGCAGCTGCTGTCCCTCATATTGGTGACTTTTTCTACTGGCTCCAATGGCTCAGGAATGGGCCTGGTGCAGAATTTCCTGTTTACCTCTCCGTAAATTTTGTCAGTGGGAATGGAGGTGAGAAAGCAGTACTTCATTAAGAAAGGAATGGTCGAGTTTAAGGGTCATTTCACAGCCAAGCATAGCCAAAAAAGTGAAGCTTGATGCGTATTTTTTCTCATTTATCCCGTGCATTCCTGTGGTCCCTTGGAGCCAGATGACATGAGGGATGCTGCTGTTTTTTTGGCTAAATATCTTCCCAAGGGTCTTGAGAAACAAAACCCATAAATCTTATAATTTAACATCCTACATGTTGTGTTGTGTAATTAGAATCAAACGGACAAACTTCTTTTTAGAGATGATCAGAATTTCTTAGTTTTGCTTATTCCCAGGCATGCAGACTGCAAGAATGGAGAGTGAACTCCTTCATGCTCATTTACGTTTTAAAAAAAAGATATTCAGCATACGGTAATTTAGGCACAGATTTCAAGCTACCAACACCAAGTGTATGGGAGAAGACAGAAATACTCTGCTATTTTAATACTAAACAGAATAAACTTTTCTCAAGTAATAGCTTAATCTTCTCACAGATTTTTGTGATATAAATGGCTAGCTATAATATCTAGATGAAGAGAAAGAACCCATACCATCTGGCTTCAAGCAAGAACAGACTTTAGATAGTGTAGTGCCCTCCTGAGGTAAAACTCAAGACTAATTTATGGGGAAAATAAATCAGTAAATAGGAGAAACAGACACATTCCATTTAAGAGTCAAGCTATTTCAATATCTAGTAAGGTTTGGATACGTGTCAAGTTCTGAACCAAGAATTTTTTACTAAGTCAAAAAGAAGATTGACTTAGCTTTCCCTTTTTCCCAAAATACACAGGAGAAGGAAGATTGTGTATTGTTTTGGTTTTAACAGTAGTGAACTGGAAGAAAAAAAGCTTGTTCATCTCCAAATTACCAACAGCACTTGTAGCAGACTGCACTCTGAATGAATATCAGAGCAGTTACAATAGCTTTCTGTGAATAGATCCAATTGAAAAAAAGAAGTAGTATGTGAGCACCAGATTTTAAGAAAAGAAGCAATCCCATCTCCCTCACTCTGTTAAAAAAGTCAATAAAATTAGGAAGTTTTCTTTTATCCTATAAGGGAACAGACACAAATCAATAAATTCATACCTGAAAAGGCAAAACTTCCACAGTTGTGTTTAGAAGTATGTCTCCTGGATGCTCTGGATTGCCACTGTGAAATAAGTACCTGTAAATAAAATGGAAGAAAACAGTCTATGCACATCAGTCAGAATTTGCTCAATTCCTATCTTACATGTTAATAGTCACATTAAAGATGCTACAATGATAAACGTAACTTTTATATTAGATCTACATCAGCTGGTGGTAAAAAAATGAAAGGCGGTTTCACATACACGGTTTAGTTTAGGGACATGGTTTAGTATTTGATAGGTATGGTTTGACTTGATGATCCAATGGGTCTTTTCCAACCTGGTGATTCTATGATACTACCCTAATTCAAAGAGCTGAAGTCTTTACATTTTTTAAAGAGTAGTTGGGCAATATTTTGCTTGGAAAGGTAGTTTCTGTAATCTGACCTTGACCGATTGCATTATACAAAGCGATCAACACCAAAGCCATCATTGCTGGGTGCGCAGTGCTGTTGCCTCCAGGAGCTGGAGCCCTGCCTTCCTTCAGCCTCTCCCCATCACTCCTCACTTCGTGCCCTGCCCTCCTGGTGCCCACAGGATGAACTCCGCAGATCTATTCTGAATCAGTACTGGGAAGCTCGCCAAGTCAATATTTTGCCAGGCCAGTTTTCCAAAAAAACAGCTCTCCACTCTGGTTCATTGGAAAGCTTCTTAAAGACCGTGCCAGGAATTCCAAACCCATACCCATACCCTTAACGTTACCTTAATTCAAACTTCTATCCCGAAGAAAATGATGTGGGTTTTTTTATACCTGTACAAAGTCCCCGTTGTTCAGTTGTGCATTTATTGAAACTTCTCTTTGTAAATGGGGCAGAGTAAATATGCTTAAAACTGTATCAAAATCACCCCTATTCATATCAAGCAGTGAAGCGCAAGTGTCCAAATTCTACCTGCCCACTCTCTAACAGCTTTTGCAGTACTACACATGTTACAAAAGACACAGTTTAATTCCTCTTACCTTAAATATAACACAAACTTCATATTCTTTTGAATACATATTATGTAAAAAAGTAACTATTTCTTACCACTAGGTGGCATCAACGCTTGAAAAATTGTTCATTTCTTACCTTTTTTTTTCTCATGGACCACAGAGTTTATTCAGATTACTGTCAAAAACTAGATATTACGCCTACTCAGGTGCCACTTTTAACAAGCTTATTTTACTTCTAATACATTTGAATGAATATGTAAAAATCTATCAACACATTTCAAATAAGAACTTTGAGAAATTAACAGTAAGCACCGTCTTCGACATTAAATACATCACCAGCGAGGGGCAAAATTAGTTCAGAAATTACTACTTGATTAAAATTACAAACATTAGCTCAATTACAATTTATTAAGGCATAATTGCAGATGTAAATTCCAGTTTGTCTTTACGCAGAATGTCTGAATCTAGGTAAGCACTTATCATTACTCGATAACTATAAGACAAGAAGTAGAAGAAAACAGAGCTCTCTGACCCTGTCTTAGAAATGTCTGTGATCCCAAAATGATAGATGTAATTTAAAAAAATATACACATATATATACACAACATTTCTTTTATCAAGGAATAAAACCACACACTGATATAAGAAAGCTACATTGATTTCTGCTGCACTGTTTAAGCAGTGATGCACGGATTGAACTGCAAAACGGAACTGGATTTCATAAGCTTCTGCACTTTCTGTGCTTCAAGAAAAATAACTTCCCCACTATAGTTAATGTAAATGTTAGTCAATTTGAAAGTACTCAAGGTACCTAAAACATGCACAGTTCTTCCAAGAAAAATCTTGTGACTTTTTCTAAACATTAGTGACATTCAAAAACCACCAAGGACTTCATTACCCTTTCTAGGAAGATGCCTTTCGTGTATGTTTCAATAGTAAGCAAAACAAAACTCTTGGCAAAGCTCCCCAACATTACAAGTATATTCTGCTCTCTTCTCACCTAGCAAATCTAACTTGCCATCCTTTATTCTGTCAGATATCCTAACTTTTACTGGGATTTTCTCTCTTGAAACCACTGAAAATTCTGGAGAGTCTTATTGTAAAATGCAAGCAATCACACACTCCCATCTAAGGTGCTGTCATCAAACGCTCCACCCAAACCACAGACTATGCATTTCCTTAGTGCTTTCTACTTCACAAATCTTATTTCTGAGAAGACACACCTCAAATGCCACAAGGAAATTCCTCATGATCTGTGAATGCTGTGCTCTCAATGGGACAATTTTGGGATGTTCAGGTGGGTTTTTCTGGAGGGACAAAGTCGAGGTGGGAGGAAGTAGGCAAGGAACAAGCAGTGGTGGTGTGTTATTTTTGTTTAGGGAGAGCGGGGTGGTGTGGGGAGGGGTGTTATTTATTTGTGTTTTGTTTGTCCCTTTTTAAAAATCAACCCCACAACCACAGCCAACTGTTTCTCCTTACTGTTGTGCTACTTTGAAAGTGGTTTTCATCCCCCCAGGAATTATCACTTTGTCAGGGCAAGGCACCTGAAAGTTGGCACAATGCCAAAACAATTTACACACACAATTAATAAAATTTGACATCTAGATTTCCATGTCATCAAACCCACTTTTTTTTTAGTGTGTTTCCTATAACTATCTGTCCATCCATATGCACACACATATGTAACAGATGCATTTGTCATATCCTACTTAAAACTGTTTTGAAAAGAAGAGGTATTTTTATATCTGAGCCTTGCTTTAACAGTTGACAGATAACATTTACACCGACATAAAAAAAGTTACATAGATTAAAAATAGAAGTATGAATACACATACACAGTCAGTTGACACCTATGATGAGTCATTTGCTTAGAAATAAAATTTACAAATTAGAAAATTTAACTTGAAATAAAACTTAATTTACAAACAGACAGATACTCTGACAAGCTGGCAGAGTTGGGGTTGTTCAGCCTGGAGAAGAGAAGGCTCCAAGGAGATCTTATAGTGTCCTTCCAGTACCTGAAGGGGCTACAGGAAAGCTGGGGAGGGACTGTTCACAAAGGCTTGTGGTGAAAGGACAAGGGGCAATGGGTATAAACTGGAGTGGGGCAGATTTAGACTAGACATAAGGAAGAATTTCTTCCCCATGAGAGTGGTGAGACACTGGCACAGGTTCCCCGGGGAAGCTGTGGCTGCCCCATCCCTGGAAGTGTTCAAGGCCAGGTTGGATGGCATCTTGGGCAGCCTGATCTGGCAGGGGGGTTGGAACTGGGTGATCTTTAAGGTCCTTTCCAACCCAAATTATTCTATGATTCTACAGTCTTAAAGCAAGTGTTGTCAACTGTTCTTTTGTAAAACTTGCCTTCTTGACATACTGATATGTTTCAGGCTTTCAAGGTTTTCAGGCTATGACAGGTATTTCTCAATACAGATAGCAAAAGACTCTGAAGTAGCTGTGCTTCTAACTGTGAAGTTATTCTGACATCTGTCCTGGGATTTACACATGACAGTCCATGTAAGCAGTTAAAACATGCTTTTTTCCTTCCTAGTTAACTGACATTTTTCTTAGGATGGAATCACTAAGACAGCAAACATAACACCTCCTGAACCATTCTTTCAAATTAAAATTCTGACAGCCATAGACCTCTAAATACAGTAATCCCAAGCAAACACATATTCACCTAACCTTAAGAAAACACTATTACCTTATGGAATATTATTTCACAGCTTTTTTTTACTACAAAATACAAACTGACATATTTGGACATTCCTGATGGAAGTCATCAGAGAAAAGTAACAACCTTAGATGAAATACTAATGTATCTGTATCTTAGAAAACCTTTTGCTTTGGCCTTGTCTTCTTAGAGTCACAGGTCAAAGAAAATAACTAGCTACTCTAGCTGTTCCAGAACAGAGACAACCTCCTCTCTGCCAGAGGTTACTAAATGCATGAAGTAACTTAGATACATTTTGCTCATGACCTCAATATAGTGTGAGAATAACAGGATGCCAAATGTTAACACCTCATGTGGCATAAAAATTACACAAAATTCAAGAGCACTGAAGATTAAAAGAAACCCAAACAAAACAACAGCCAAAGGAAATGAAGCAAAGTCAAAGCTGCAAAGAAAACTTCAGTTTTCATATTCAGTGACTTGAGTATTAACCCAGTTTGAGTGTTTGACTTAACAGCCATGGAGACACCTACAAAAGCCAGTTTGTGATATGGAGGGAACCCAATAAGCTGCAACAAATATTCATACACACCCTAACATACAAAGGAGGGAAGAGCAGAAGCACAATTATCAATAATCCTCTGATGAGAGATATCATTAGCTTTCCAAGGTAGTTAACTGTTCCACTACTTTAAAAGCCCACCTTCAGATTCCGAACTCCCTCATAACTCCCTAGTGAGAACCTGGAAAGACTCTCATCTTTTGTAATGTCTCCCAAATGACGTGTATAAATTAATGAAAACATCACTAATCTGCAGCACTAGCTTTAATATTTTTCTCTGAATAGTTAAAAACTTTTCCATCACGTGAATTAAAAAAAAATATTCCCAACTACACACGTCTTCACCCTCCTCCTATTTTGCCTTTTTTTTTTCCCTCCCACATCAAAGCATATTTAGGCCCAGAAAACTGTTATTTCTCTTTATTGCCTGACTTGGGTTTTTTTGAGGCATTAAAAAAATATGTCTTGTTGTCTTTTATGTTTTATTGAAATAAGCAGAAGTGCCAATGATTTTTTTTTTCATATATTGAAAGTGTGATCCTACGCATTTTCTGTTTTGTTGAACAACTGAATAATTAGAACTGAACACACAGTAACTTACAGCAGCTTTATAAAAGGAAACAATATACAAAAATTATTTAAAATCCACTACTCACATCCACTGTCAATATATTTGGGTATTGTTTTGAAGGAAACAAAAGACTTATCTCACTTGATACTAAACAGAAATTTTCTAGGAATCTATTTATGAGCCCAAGCCTTTGTGCTCTGTAAGCATCAGGAATGAGGGTTTTTTTCTCTATATACCTTCCTTACATTCCTTTTTCAGAAAAAGAAAAGACATAGGAAGGCAGAGAGGAAATATTTCCTTCCACATCCGAGCAAATTATCCATAGCAACATGCAGCATAACAGTTCTTAATTCTGCACAATATGAATTTCCATAAAAACAATATTCAGTCAGCAAATTCTTGGCTCTCTGCAGATGCTGTCAAGCACTGCAAGGGTAATTATTCACCAATTCTATCCCATATTTTTGATCACTGGATGCAAATGTGGTAAAAGAAATCTAACCTACCTCCTTCGCTGTCATTTTCCCCAAATCCTCATTAGGAAACGTTATTTTACTGTCACTGCAAACTAGTATTAACCATGCATTATTTCCTTGTGAAAAATGCAAATTAATTTCTACTCCCTCTCTCGAATTAAATTTCTTCTCCTATCCTTCATGCTTCTTACCCACTCTCTTGCAAAAATTGCTTATACTTCCAAAAAAAGCTTTATTTTTCAAGTCTATGTATACACCCATCAAGCACTCGCAATAGGTAAGCAAGCTAATGGGAGATTTTCTATCTCACTGTTATAGTTTCCTACTGGGGGTAGGGTGAAAGACACACCGAAAATAAAGGAACCTTTACCCCATTAACTTCTACGCAAAATACCTGGCAAGTTTTCATTTCCTCTGTCAAAACCACAACGGGGCTGCAGGTTTGAGAACTACAAGAGATGAATTCCCTGTTGTCATTGAAGTGCCAAACCAACACACCAAAAGGAGAGAATTTTCTCATGTCTGTCAAAGGACCACAAAGTTGCCTAACTGACGAGGTGACAGGGGGGGATTCTGGGGAGCGCTCCAAGTCTTTTTTCATCCAACACACCCAAGAAATTAATTTTCGTACACTACTTTAGAAGTAAATCTAAATCTTTTGTTAAGGTTACCCGTACCATTTCCTAACACTCTTCAACTCAGCAATGTGTAGACAGCATTTGGCTGAGTAAAATATCTCCTCATTCCCAGGTCTACTCTTGCCTTCTGTAGCCGAGCAAGGACTATATGATCAGCTTTCCAAACCTGCACTGCACTGTGAAGTATACACATATCAACTGTAATAAGAAAAAAAAAATAGAGTTTGGCATTTAATTAATTTCAACTATTTTTAATTTTTAGTTAATGAGGTGCTTTGGCTTTCTGGTGTTTCATGGTTGTGTTTTTTTGTTTGTTAGGGGTTGGGGGGAGTTGGTGGTGGTTTGTTTTTCAAGGGAGGGCATCTTCTCTTCCCTGAAATTTCTGCTTTTCTCTTTAAGGAATTTACTTATTTTTCTACCACATCAATATTAGTTAAAAGGCCCATATGTCCTTCTCCAAGGTTGCTTCTGCTAAGTTTTTAACCCAGTGAAATACAGAAAGGCTTTGGGGATGGAGGGAAGAGAGGCATTCAATATGTATGTGTGTGCACATAAACATTTTTTCTCCCCAGCTCAATTCTTCAGAAACACAGAAAATAACTCCATTCACTTTTCTTAAACGTGGGCATTCACCACCATTTGAGAAGCACTTGGGTTTGAGACCTCGTCACAGGCTGGCGAGATGCAATTATGACACATCAGAGACTGGAGCCCTGCTGGAAATAGTTGTGAAGTATTTTGGGGTATTCCAGGTGGCATTAGACATCAGCATTTATGCAACAGCCTTAAGCCTTTAAGATTTCTGACTAAGAACTGTAAACCCAGAAAAGCTGCCAAATACACAAATTTTGAATACTACTGCCATTAAGGAGGAAGCAGAATACCCTTGGCTCAGGCAGCTCTATTTTTCTGTCTCTGATCCATACTCTTTTTCTTTCCCACCCCCTTTCCATATGAAGCTCTTGCCTCATTGTTATGGGCAGTGTTCCATGCCCGAAGCAAACAGCATCAATGGCTGGGAGCCTGCCTGCCAAATCCTCAGTCAGTGGAAGATGTTCTACTCATTAGTACAGAAGCTTATGTAAACACAGAAACCAAAGTCCTGAAATTCTCTTTTTAATATATGCTAAAGATATAATCCTACCTGAAATACACTGACAAACACAAAAACTTTTTAAATAAGTGACTTTCAACTATCTCCAGTTGTGAATCCAGGCTTTAGAATCAGAACAAAGATTATTTCTAAATCATACACTGTGTGTCTGCATGCACAGATTTGTTACTTCAGCTGAAATTGCCCAACAAAGGTTGAATGTATTGCATTGTATTCAAGGAGACTTTCTACATTAAACAGCCATTGTGAACACAGAGTAGCTTATATATTAGTCAAGTTACAACTGTATTAATCTAAGACCCAAACAATTTTGTAGTTCCCTAGGTTTCAAGGGGTGGATACTGCAAAATCAAATGATGCAAAAGTTCCACTTCACTGCCAGTTTTGGAAAGCTGTTAGAAAGCTGGGGTTTTTTTTAGTTTGTAATGCATTTGATCTTGTGTCACTCTATTCACAGGAGGTCTTGTATCCCATGGGATGGATAATTATTTACATTTTAGAAACATACATGACCAACTAGTATGGTAATATTTTTTTTTTTGTAACTTTGTTGTTCTTAGAAAAATCCTTTTACGTTTTCACTGATAGAGAACCTGTTTTAAAAGCTGTGTTTGTTTCTTTTACAATGAAGGAATAGTAATAACAGACAACCAACTCTCACTTTTTATGCTAGTATTTTTTAGCATCGTCCCAATAATTTCAAAGCAGACAATGAATGTATATATTTAGCCCAACAAGGTGCTCTTCACGCTCAATACATTGATTTTCTAGCTCAAATAGTCAAATATGTATTTCTTGCATGAGTGGGAATTCTGTGTCGTGGGAAGATGCCAGAGGAAATCTATGTGAGGTTAACATCACACGTTCCCTGGGATTCCAGAATCAACAACATGGAAAATTAGATGATTAGTCTTAAATATTGCACATTCAGTATCTAGGTCAATATTGGAACGCAAAGAAGTAAATGTAATCTACAAGCTGTCAAAGTATTAAGATTTCAGTTTAAAGCTGAAATTGCAGACTGCAAGTTCTACCTCATAAAATCGTATAATTAATAATCAATATCACATTAGGATGACTAACTTGCTAAAAGAAGAACACAACCATGAGCCAACTACAGAGTTAAAAGCAATTTTAGAGGGGAAGGAAAAAAAAACAAAACCGAACCTTAAAAACAAAACCCCACTCCCAAAAATAAACTCTGCTACCATTTGAAAAATATTCAAAAGAACACAAACAAGCAGTTATATACAAGAAAGAATGAGCCTTATATTTTAAAAATATAAAGCATATTTAGAAACATCCGTATGTTTTCCTGCAGGTTTGGTTTTTTTTTAATAAACATCAGAATTTGAAAGTATTTTATACTGAAGCACTTTATTTTTATAAATATCCATTCTGGATTTCTATTGCAGAAAAGCTGACAAGTGTAAACATAATCTAATCAAAACAGTGACATGTTATGCAGTTCCAAGGGCTTCTTCAATGTAATTAGCACCCATGTTCTTTGAAAACTGTATCTGATTTGTGTCAGTCACACCTATAAGGAGGACTCAAACTCAGTCAGTCAAAAAAGAGACGGCTATAATGATGATGGGCAACAGCATCACTTAAGTGCTGCAATGGAATGCTTTTCTGGGATCACATTCAAAATTTATTACCTCTGCTCAAGTTTTGCTACTCATCCACCAGGATTTCAGAGCTTCCTACATACACAAAACCCTTAAACAAAGCAATGTCTAAAGTCAAAAGCTCTTCACAATGAGCTGCTCAGGTGAAATATTCCTCACTGACATCTCTTAAGAAAAAGAGTAACTAGTAAAGAAGTATCTTGAATCCATTATTCATAGTGAGTAAAGTTATTTAACATTCAGTAATAGCATTAAAATAGCAATAATGTATGCTTCGTAAAGAAACTCAAATATAATTGTCAGTTTTAATACTTAAATGTGTGCTTGGAACAAGAGTTTACTTACTGAAATATCAAAGTTGATTTCAATAATTATATAACAACCAAAGGGAACAGAAATTCAGTATTTCTTATCTTTATATGTAGATTGTTCCAAACATTTAGAAAAGAGTCTATCCATTTATTTAAAACAAAAAAATAAACCACCTTCATAGAATCACAGAATCATAGAATCACTACGTTGGAAAAGACCTCTGAGATCACTGAGTACAACCATTCCTATCTGCCACTAAACCATATCCTTAAGCACCTCGCCTACCCATCTTTTAAACACCTCCAGGGAAGGTGACTCAAACCCCTCCCTGGGCAGCCTCTGCCAGTGGCCAATGACCCTTTTCGTGAAAAATTTTTTCCTGATGTCCAATCTGAACCTCCCCTAGTGGAGCTTGAGGCCATTCCCTCTCGTCCTATCATCTGTCACTTGGGAAAAAGAGACCAACACACCTCCCTCCACAACCTCCTTTCAGGTAGTTGTAGAGAGCAATGAGGTCTCCCCTCAGTCTCCTCCAGGCTAAACAGCCCCAGCTCCCTCAGATGCTCCTTCTAAGACTTGTTCTCCAGCCCCTTCACCAGCTTTGTTGCTCTTCTCTGGACTCGCTCCAGAGCCTCAACATCCTTCTTGTGCTGAGGGGCCCAGAACTGAACACAGGATTCGAGGAGCGGTCTCACCAGTGCCGAGTACAGGGGCAGAATAACCTCCCTTGACCTGCTGGTCACACCGTTTCTGATACAGGCCAAGATGCCATTTGCCTTCTTGGCCACCTGGGCACACTGCTGGCTCATGGTTTCAACACTACTGTGCAATTTGTTTTTAAGAGGAAAGTCAGTAGATCTGTTTTCCCCTCTCAAGGATATGGTACTGGAATAGAGGAATGTATCTTCTTATAGTAAAAATAAGAATGAAATCCTACCTAACTTGCTATTAAGAGATTTGAGTGTTGTGGCTGCTGATCTTTTGCTTGGAAAGAAAGCCTAAAAAGATTCAGTACAAGAGCTGTTACTAAAATGGGCATTAGACAATTTAAATTTGCAGATCCCTGTTCTCCAGGTGTGGTTTAGAACGAGCACCATCTATATGACTGTTCAATATTAAGCAGGGATCTGCCGAGCAGGTCTTCCACAAAATAGCCACAAACCTTACTTCCTGCTCAGCAAAGTGAGCTCAGTTCTCACCTTAAACTTTCAAAAGATCATTGCTAGTGTAACCCCTGACAATATTCTCAGGTCTTAAAAATGAAATATTTAAAGGCTTACTGAAAGCCAATTACTGAGCTGCTATACTCAGTATAAAAATTGAATCCAGTTCAGCAAAACACTTGACACAGAAAAATAAACTATAGGAACAAGTTAGTGCTCAGTCACAGTGTAACAGACCTGCCATTCAGTTAGAGTCGTGGTCAATATTTCCAGTAAAAAACTTGTTTATCAGGAATTTATTATGGCAGTTACTAAGCAGCTACACCTCAAACAGACTTGGCAAACAAACATTTCTGTAATTTCAAAGAACTTTTCTATTACTTAAAAAAAAAACAGAAAAAAACCCAGGGAAAACCTGTTGCAACCTTTCACAAGCACAAGATGGCTTGGTATTTTCTACTCTTAACTCCAGCAGCCAAGTATTTCTCCCTACCAGGTAAGCGTTCCTAATGCTCAGTCCATTTTCCCTTTCTTGTGTTTCAAACCACAGGACACATTTTTATTTTTGCCTTCCTCAGCAAGCATCTTGAAACATCAGGAAACATCATTGTTCCACTTAACCTTCACCTACCAAAATTTGCTGCTGCTAAAATTAAGTAAGCAAACAAAAACAAGCCCCCAGCAATTTGAGATTACAACATCTGTAGCCCTAATCAGCCACTGACTTCAGAAAGAAAACAAATTGCATTTTTGAGGACACTGGGGCAACAGAAGTTAAAACCATAATAAACTTCAAAATGTCTTGCCATGATAGCTCAAACAACGTTAAATATAAGTTAAGCCTGAACAGGTAGCATCACCCTAATTGGTGCACTTCCTTTATGGAAGCAACTGATTACAAGATGTTCCCTTTCTTCTAAAACTAAAATGCACTTCCTTCAATGAACAAAAACAACAACAAAAATCACATCATCCACTGCTGCTAAGACTTTTAAACGCAGCAGGTAGATGTAACTCCTGTAGGCCTCGCTACAATTTTCCAGGGCTGGTTATTCTATGATTCTAATAATTTAAGACTAGACATCAGGAGGAATTTCTTCCCCATAAGAGTGGTAAGGCGCTGGCACAGGTTGCCCAGAGAACCTCCCTGGAGGTGTTCAAGGCCAGGTTGGATGGGGCCTTGGGCAGCCTGATCTAGTGGGAGGTGTCCCTGCCCGCAGCAGGGGGGTTGGATCTGGGTGATCTTTAAAGTCCCTTCCAACCCAACCCATTCTATGATTCTTCCCAGCTTTTGCACAGGTAATTAGTACTTACTTGCTCCTCCAGTTTCCTCACCATTAAGGTAAGACATATCAAAAAAAAAAAAAAAAAAACAAACCCCAAAAAATCTCTTCTTCAGCCCTGTGCATGCCATTTTTAAATAATGGTGCTGACCTATAACATTCGCTAGCAATGCTTTCCAAAGTTGCCATTGTGCATTTGACTCATTCCACTCAAGCATTTACTGCTTATCGTTACCCCATTCATTATGTAGATGCATATAAGCCTTTTAAAGAAAAAAGACCCAACGTCAAACGCACAAATTAGACACTGCTAATTTCATAACTTTGAAAAGGAAAATTTGATTAAGAAATCAATGAATTCATACATCTAGGTTGAAAACTATGTCTTTTTAAAGCTATTGGCACAGGATAAAGGAAGATTCTACTTTTAATCCAGTGAGGTATGCAGTTATATTCCTCGATAAATGAATCTTGGAAAGCTAACTTTTCCTATATAAGAAAGTCTTTGAAAGCGTGGCAGTCAGAGTAATTTGACATCCCAAACAACAAACTTGAGCTTCATAGGTCAGATTAGTTTGGAACAACGTAGTAACAAGGGAATTACTCATCCTCACCGTTGTGCTAAGCCAAGGTGAAGACTTGGCCTTTGATTATGTATCAAGGCACAGAAATGGACTAATTGGACTCAGTTCAAAATTCAACTGGACTGCAAAAAGGGCTGCTTCACAAGAAAATCATCCTGTCAAATTGATCCAATGGAACTTTGCTCTAGTGGGATGATAGGTACTGGCCTCAAAAAGGCACATAAGGTACGCAAGGACAGGAGAAAAGGAATCTGCTAATATAGCAACACTTAAATGGACACTTAATAAACAATTTATTTTATAAGTCTCAGTCTACTATGTTGGCAAGACAGTAAAAAGCAAAGCAGTGAGTCTCAATAAAACTAGAGGATGACTACAGTCTAAAGTGCAAACTCTATTGTCTTTATTTAACATGACTAACAGTTAAAAAGAAGTCACCTTTAGTCCTCTAACAAATCACGAACATTTGTATTACAAGGGCACTCTCCCCTTTTTCTTTTTTTTAATTAAACTTTAATTTTTTTAAATAGGTCATCTTGGAGTTTTAGCATGGTGACATTTTTCAAGCCCTAGAGCTATATCTAGCAAACTTTACCCTTCAAAGTTCCCAGCTTTTAGGTACGGGGACATCATCATATGCTCCAGCAAGATTTCTGATCTGGATAATGAAGGGACGAAGGCTGCAGGGCACAACATACTGTGCCACACACCAAGCTGTACAATTGCTCTGTAATTAGAAGCAGACCAACCAAATAGAAATAGAAACAAACTGGCTTCTTTTAAATTCTATTATGAACGGCCACAGAAGTAGTTTTGAATTGCATTTATCAAAAAGGTTCCAAATTAAAACAAAATAAAAAAAAGAGCAAGACAAAATTTACAGTAGTAAAAGAATTAGAGGGAAAGACACCAACAGTCATAGCTCAGTTAAACTCTAAGGACTCTACATCATTTCACTTCAGCTTATAATGACAGCTCCAAATTCTACCTTACAAGCATTCTTGGTGAGCAAGCAGCTTTAAATATAAGACCAAAGTAAAATAATTACTAACCTTTCTACATTGACAGGCTTGTCAAATTTAAATAGAATATAATCTCCAGCAACTGGTGTGACAGCCCAGAAAAAATCTTCCCCTACGTAGGTTTTTTCTAGGGTATGCCCTTGGTAGACTTTTAAAGATGTTGAAACCTCTGCAGGTGGATTCACGTGGATTTTATGCAGTAATGGTTTCAAGAAGTCTTTATCCTAATTGAAAGACAGACAAACATCATGCTAGTCAGATAACCTGGTTTATTAACTTCTTTTCCTAAGTAGTTACACGTAAGCCAAATACTTGGATAAAAAAGAAATTGAATGCATTATTAATTTTGGGGTATATCAAATTTCAAACTGATTAAAAAGATGAGCATGCCACTGAAGTAAAAAAAAAAGAAACCTATAAAGTATCCTCTAGCAAAAATGCACAAAAATAAGCTGAGATTGGCACTTCTTCTACTTGACTGTAACCAATTTCAATCAGATTTCATTCCAATTGGAGGAATACAAAACATGCTTGAAAATGCCAGACACAAGAAAGCCTTTTCTCAAAGGCTGTAAAGCTTTTCATTTAATCAGTCTGCTCTATAAATGAAAGAAAAGTTTAGCTACTAACTGTGAGTTTCTGGATCTTCCCTGCTAGAGAGGAGTGGAGGCCAACATGCTGGAAAAGAGAAGGCCTGAAGCGTATCCGTAGGTTAGATTTCTGTCGATCGCAATGTTTCTGAAATAAAGAAGAAGAATTAAACCACAACAATAAAAAAATCATATTACTAAAACCAGCGTAAGGCTGCTGAGTTTTTATGCCAGGTATGTTATATAAACTAGACTCAACAAGACTCTACATCTACTTATCCAGTTGTCTGTGCTTTTGTTCCAGAAATCTACCAAGACTCCTGTGCAAATATAATACCATTCAATAAAGGAGAATTTTATATCGCTCCCTTCTTGCGCAGAACCTGCTTTATTCAGTCTTTCAGCAAAGGTGCTACTTGAGAAATGAAGGACCAAATTCCAAATTTTATTCCCCATATGGGAATAAACTATCCGAGCAGTGGGATTCTGCAGCGCCTTACGGGGGTTATGTGAATTAATTTATGATTGTTACATACAGAAACTAAATGGACTTTTGCTTTTCATTCTATTGCATCCATCTCCATAATCTGAAACAATAACAGTTGTAATCCCTCTAAGAGCTGTGTCTCAAGGGTTTTTTTGAAATTAAGATCTTGGTAGAAAGAGAGACTCATTCAAGACACGCAGTAGCCACAATACACAGCACACTAGCCTCCAGCTCACCTAGACTGACACCCCATAATCATGAAAACATTTTAGAGGCTTTGTAATAAAAATAAACTTACAGCATCTTTCTCAGGGTTACATACTTTCACCCAGAGGATATGGTCCAGGAGCCAATCAATGGGTTTCTCCTTATAGAACATAAATATGAACTCTACAATAAGAGTGATATCTGGAGACTGGAACATTTTACCTGTGATGACATTAAGAATAACTGGAATTATTTTAGATTAAAGATAACGTCTTTTGAAATCAAGAGATAAGAGAAAAGTTTGTGTCGAGACAAGAAAAATCAGTGATGAAAACTCGAAATCTCAATGTCATTAAAAGCTCTATATCTTTCAGCAATGCAAAACTAAATAAAACAACTATTCAAACAAGAACACATTGTAACATATGTTGCTACTATCAAAATATTGAATGTATACTACAACAGTGTCTCCTTAAGAACAGAAATCGTCAGTCTGCAAAAACAGAGAAAGAAGAGTAATGGATTTGTGTCTATTATTCTCCATGCTACATGTAAGGAATAAGCATCTGAGACAAGTGCTGCTGCAAGCGTTATCTGCCCAGTCACACAATTTTAGCTTTTGCAGAGATGGAACACCTACCAGTATATCCAGATCTTTATAGAAAATCAAAGGGAAAGAAGGAAGCTACTAGAATATAACCAGAGACAACGCGGTTTGTTTTTCTTTTTTTCAAAAACAACACATCACATAGTAGTGGCCAGAGTGTTTTCTGAAACACACAGGCCATCAACAAATTCATACTGAGGGTATTTCCATCTAGCAGTCACCTGCCTAGTAGAAAGTCCCTCCCACAAAGAAAACCTGCAGTACTCGTTCACCAAGTATTGCGATGACTTTGGGACTTCCATGACAGCAGAAAGCTTTGTCAGGTACCGATGGAGTTCTGAGTGGCATTGTGCTCCAGGACTCTCGGGAATCATGCAAACTATGAAGCTTAAAGGAGGCCTTGGCAAAAGAAGGAAACTAAACTGTTTTTTTACACTATCAACAAGAGCAACTTTTTACATAGTTGTGGAATACACTTCACTGCCAGTACAGGTGTCTGAAGAGAAACATGGCCAATACACTGGGCTATTTTGTTGAACTCAACACTGCACTTTTTCAAGTGCCTTGCATGTAGACACTGGTACCAGGAGCAACATGTAACTGGGAGTGGGGTAGCCAAAGGCTGAAGACAGACTTTGACAACAAGTACTTGCACCAGAGCACTGAGCGTGAACTAAACTCCAAAAACAGTTTAGTTTCAGAATTGAGGGCAGGTTTAGAAAACACCATCAGGTTTGCAGATGAAGTGTATCTCTACTTTGCTAGGTTACAGTGGAGAAGGCAAGGTAGAAGACATTACACAAAAGTAAGTTCCTTAGGAGGACACCAGCTGAAGAGGTTTAGTTCTGCAGATGGTGCCATGATGTGGGCAGTGACAGACACGGCCTCTTAGGGCACGCATATAGTAACAGATCAGATTCCAATAGAAGCTCTTCTCCAGTGCAAGTCTGCCTGTTCGCACTTGGGAATTCTGTCCAACACACAGACATAGCACTTAGGCATGTGAACTGGTTTTCTTTCTGCTTATAATCTATGAGGCTTTTATAGGCTTTTAAAATACCAAGTTCCACAAACAGTAGAGGTGGTTTTGTTCTCATCTACAAGACAACAAAATTATGTGGAAAGCCACTACAAGGTTGTACAGGCTAGTCCGGATGACAAATAAATAGGGAACAATGTTTCGAATTAAGCTTAAAAACTACCAGCAGCATAGCACTCTACTTGAGCTGAGTGGAAATGAAGAAATGGTGCAAGCAGTCTACCTTGTAGCCATTAAGGAGGACATTTGCATTTATATAAATGGAAGAAAGGATATACCTGAAGCATCACCCTGATCAAGTACTGCACAAAAGGCAAAAGGTTACCTAAGTGATGAGGAATACACATTTCCACTGTCAATGCATGTGTGAGCTGTCACTCAAGAGTCAGACATTAAGCTACTTTTTCATCTGAGGCTCACTGAAGTCTGCAATTCATAAGGTTATAGCAAGGCAGTATTGGAAAAAAAAAACCCCAAAACCAAACAACAAACCAGTAACCAAGGAGCTTAAGTCCAAATCCCTGTAGTAACAGGGATGGAAAATACCTCTGCTGAAATTGGTGATTGATCCTGGCATACTGTACAATATCTCAGAGTAGATATCACTACCTTACATATGTTAGCAACAAGGACATTTTTAAGGGAAAGCATCAAAGTTGCAGGGCCCCTGTTCCATGTGCGCTCCGACACTGCCAGGTATCAGACTCCTACATATGGAGATTTGCTTTGAGAATGCCAGGATCTAGAACTGCCAGATCCTTTATTTTCTCAAAAAGAGTACAATAAATACAGAAGCAGCACCTGACAGAAGTCAATTGTTTCATCTGTCAGAATGATGCCATATTCACAAAGCAGATCATTCACTAAATGGGGTGGAGAAGTAAATGTGGTATGATGGCCTGGCATGGCTAGATCAAAGCTACCACTTAGAAAAACCTCGAATTTGCCTGTTGATAAAGCTAAACGACACTGACATTATGTCTAAGTGCTTGTTGCAATGACATCCTCAAACAGACATCTCCACTTAAAAATACTCTGTAACCAAAATTTGAAGCTCCCACTGAACAAGGGACACCACCTACTAAACAAGGGATAACTGCAAAGCTTTCTTCCCTAAAGACATAAGAAAGACGTTATGATTTTTAATAGTTTATTGTTGCTATTTACACAGTAAATTGTTGTCATACTGTTTAACATTATGTGTGGAAGTAAATATTTTAAAGTGGGTAGGAAATAATCATATGATTTGTACAATGTTGTGTAAAATATTCATGCAGAATAACAGCTCTTCCAGCCTGTCACATTTCCAACTAAGTGGGCTCCCAATTTTCCTGGTGATTCATCTCTGCCTACTACTTTCGATCACATCAGGCAGAACAGAAAAACAGAAGAAACCTTAATCAAATACCAGCTGAAAACGGGACTAATCAGATGTCACTAGGATGTTTATGGGACTGTAACCATCACTTTTAGATGACACCTGCTGAGGTAGTCTGTCAGTCACAAATGCTTCCATAGGAAGCTGATCTTCCCATGAAGTGTCAGAGATGCACAATACCCTACAACTCAGAAGACAAAAGCACCTCCATGTTATTGGTCCAACCTCAGTGGAAGTAAAGTGACTAAAAAGATAGTTCATCCTCTTCCAGGAGGAATACTCAGTCATGCTGCCCTGAAATTCTTTGCTGCTCCTACCCAAGGACAGACCAATAGAACCCCACGCTACATTTTTCCTTGACTAGCTCATCTTCTAAAAAGCACAATGACTACAGTCTTAAGTTGTCACCTATATAAAAATACACGTCCCTGATTACCTGAGTGTTAAGGTATAGGATTCTTACCTAAATCCTACTTCCTGCCTGCTCTAGTTGGAGGTGTCTCTACACATGGTGGGGTGGGGTGTGGAAATAGATGATCTTTAAGGTACCTCCCAATCCAAACCATTCTATGATTCTATGATTAAATAAGCAGAGAACAAACCAGAAGACTAAGAGTAGAAATTTACTCTTTTCCCTAATTTAAGTTATTCTAATTTTATCTAAAATAGAAAAAGGGTATCAATAAATAAATTCTTCACTTCCATATGGCAAACTCCTCTAGGTCCAGAGGCACTTTATTCTGGGCTTAGACTGGCATACTACTGTCAATCATGCAGTCAACCACCCTCAAATCAGGGTATAGTACAGATAACATGGTGATGTCGTACAACATACCACAAAAAACAAACAAACAAAACAAAATCAACAAAAAAACCCCCAAAGCCCTGATACATCCAACTGCAACTAGTCAGAATATGCTACGTAAGCATCAGCTGGCTGTACCTACACTAGCATCTGCAGACATAAGCGACCTTTCTACATTACACTGTCCAGGCACCATGGAAAGTTTCAACAGTGCAGGCAAAGCTTTCTCACTTTAATTTGTGAAGATCACTGAAGTGAGGATGAACAGGCAACGCCTTGCTCCTGAGACAAGCCCTCATCTCCCTCCAGTAACCAAGGACAAATACTCACACGCTACTTGCCTAAATGCTGTCACCACCCTCCACACCCTGCTTGGAACAGCCTTCCCCTCATGTCCTTGCCAATATAACACATTACCCCTCATCTGTCATTTCTGTCTCAGACTCCACCAGCACAGCAGCATTGCTATGGATCAGTGTTCCCCTTTTGTCCTCTGCAACACCCTTCCTACAACAGCTCAAAAACAGGTCTCGCAGTGAAGTGCCTGGTGAAACAGGTGTTTAAAGCTCTGCACCTCTGACTATCCAACAGCTACTCTCACCTGACAGATCCAATACCCTAGCTCTTCTGAGCCCAAACCATCCAAGCCCTTGACTATTCTCTCCTGAGCATGGGTAGCAGAAGCAGCCTGGCCTCTCTAGGGCACAGACATAGACCAAGGAAAAATAAAAGTAGCATTTGCCAAGATCCTGCAGTCCTGTGGCGTCCTGTGCAGCTGAAAGTGAGGAAAGTGCTGTGAGCCATGGCATACAAATCTAGCCTACAGATTGGCCCCTGGCCATCCCAAATATATAGTCAAAAATCATCAAGCCAAAGACACCTATGTAAAAACCGCAGTCAACACACACTACCTCCAAACAAAGACAACGTGAAAGAACTGAAGCAGCAGCTCAGCTTGCACTGCATTCACGCACTTGGTACAATGCATGAGAACAGACATAAATCAAGCAGATTCTGTTAAAAATTTCAGAGGTTTCAGATTCTGGGTACATGCAACCTGCTCTTGCAAAGAAACTTCAAAAACCAGAAGAATCAAGACTCAAAGGTAAAACAGTTTTCCATAAATCCCTAGAGTTTTACCAAATGTGGAAGACTTCCTCCAAATTATTTATCGATGTTGATAAGAGTGAGAGGCAGAACTGTAAAATATATATTGTGGAACATCATCTGCTATTTATTGTGTCCTGCTAAGATTTTTATATGATTTTCAGTTCATTTAAATTAGTGAACTATTCTAGCCATCTCAGTATTTTGTTGGCAAGTACAAGACACACAAAATTCAAAACTTTATTTTCTACAGTTCTTTGAGCTGCAAATATCTAAATCATTCATTTGCGTTCTTCCACATAAGCATCATGTTAAACATACAGTCTACAACAACAATTATACACCAACAAGCACATATTCTAACTATAGTTGAAGTCTTTCAATGTTTTCCCTGTTAATGATATGCAAATTACTGGCATTAAAACCAGAACCTCTTTGAAGTTATGTAAATCTCAAATATTTGATTTGACCTACTCTTCTCCAAACTTCAACTATGTGGACAGCTTGAGCAAAACTGGAATCAGAACAACTTAAAAGAACCATAACAATGGGGCCTTAAAACATCAAGGCACAGTAAGAGCCAGAGGAATTGTATGAGACAATCAACAGGTTGATTTCACACTACTCCATTAAAAGTTTGTGACAGCTGATGTTACAGCTACAATGCAGAGTATTGCAGATCCTCTGGAAAACATCTCGGCTCACAGGCAGCTGGAAGACAAATCAACATTTCTCATAAAAAGCTAGCAGGACTTTCCTACATTGTGTCAGGGATCCAGTGTAAACCAGAATCCAGAAGAGCAAAAGATCTGCCTCCTCCCACAGAGCTTCTTAGGGAATCTGCATACATCTCACCCATTATTTATTAGATACTTGACAGCACTTAAGACTATGCTTTCAGTACCAAAAAAACCCCAAAGAAAGCAACTTCTGCTCTGTGGCAGAGATGACAGAATTCTATAATCCTGCTGTCAGTCTAAATAGCTGCATTTGCCACTTCCTCATGTAATATTTGCATATATTAGACTTTCAGTTCAGAAATGACACTATGACAGAAAATGTTTTTACGCAGCAGAACCTGCAAGCGGATCAAGGTTTCCAGTATCTTACAGCAAATCAGCCACATCTCTCTGTGTTTTTAGAGATTATTTCTAAGTCAGTAGCATCGTGACAATGTGGTACTCTAACTACTCTCTTATACATTTACATCAAAAACTCGTCCCCAGTTACAAATAACTACTTTTGCTCTTCTCCATAGCTATCCGCATTACCAAATTACCCTAGTACCAGTCTGCATCAAGATCCATAAAGGGGCAGTATAGAGATGAGGCAAATCTACATTACTTGCATAAAATTTCTATGCAATATGCAGTTGTAGCACAGCAATGTGCCTCAAAGCAGAAGTTTTAGTCACCTTCATGAATACTAACTTTTCCTCTGAAACTTAAAAAGTAGGCTAAGTAGTTAAATTGGGAGAAAAAAAAACCCTCATTTAATTTTCTAGGTAGAAAAGCAACATTAAGATGTTTGACCACATCTAAATGCACCTGAAATTCTACTGATATCATCTAATTAAAAGCAGGCAAGCAAATGTGATGCAAGGAACAAAGAACAGGGATGCAAGTAGCAGTAGCTAACAACTACACTGAAAAAAAAGCATACAGGCAGTATGGAAAAGCAACTTTAAAATATTTTTAAACAACTATGCAGGTGATTAGGCCAAATATCAGTATTAAGCTATCTGCATACCCCTTCTGGCTTACACACTGTGCCCTCTATAGCAGCCCTAAGAACACAAAGGAGTGTGAAATACACAAATATACAAATAATAAGAGATCTGAAATGCACCTGCATGGGGCAGACAGTGCAGATCCTAAATTCTAAGCTCATTTTACACCCATTTAGACACATCAGCCTTACAAAACTGCAGTTCGTAAGTGAGTACACTCTACAACTTAATAAAGCAAATATAGAACAAATGTAAATTACACCTGTAGCCCAGGAACTTCATACAGAATTTACATTTAAAGTGCAATCAGGAGTGGAGCTAAAACTCTAACCCCAACTAAGCCCACAATTTAAGCTTAACTATTCAAAAGTAGAAACAAAGCCTAATCAGATGCTGGTATTCAATCAGTCTTTGCAGCCACAGAATCACAGCGAGTTGCAAGGGGCTCCTCAACAGAAAGGAAGTCTATTTAGGGCAAAAGCTCCAGTAAATTATTAAAATGTGTATTTCTACATGATAAACAGCTTCATTTCAGCAACAGTGCATCTCTGTTGGTAGCTCAATGCAAAAAGTAGATTGATTAGGTGGTGGCCAGACGGATAAGGGGACTTTCATCTGCCCATTTCCTCTCCATTGGTTCTGTTGGTTAGACTGACAGGCAAATGCAGGAAGTACTATCGTTGTACCCTAAGATTGCATGTTTAGGAGGTAACTACTGTTTTCTTTTCTACTCAGTGAATCTCGGAGACCCTGAAAGTCAGGAAACTATTGCCCCAGCAGCACGCCTGGTGCTGAGCTGGAAATGGGATAGTACTTGTCATTCACACAGTGCCAGCCTCCTCAGTTCTGCAATCTAGGTGTTGGTCCACTGTTTGTAACCACTATGGGTCACTGAGTTAAAATGAAGCCATTCGCCGAAAGTGGATTCAAAGTTAAAACAAGAGAACAACAAGAATTTCTAGAACAAGAGAACTCGGGACTCTGCTTTATCTGTTATAGCCAGGATATTCTACTTGTTCTGAACTCTACTTACAGCATTGGCATTGAAATAATTTGTGTCAACTACATACAAGTATCTCCACGCTCTTAGTTATTCATTTTCCTCACATATTCCCAGCTTAGAGTTTTTAAACAGAACATGAAACATTGCTGCAGTAATGAAATAACCTTTTGATTCGTAAAATCCCTTCAAAACATTTTTCATTGCTCTTCTGTTACGTCTACTATCTTTCAATAAAAACATATCAGTATAAGAGCAAATAACCGTAAAGTAAGTTCAACAGCACCCTGGGAGTCAATCCACAGCTGCATTAGCTTCTCACTGTTGTTTGTTGCAAATGACAGACTCTCACTACACCAAAGAAAGAGCAGACTGTCAGAAATTCTCCTTGCAGTAGAAAGGTGAACACAGAACAGACCAGCGCCTGCCGATTTGTGGAAATTTTTGGCACTTTCCATGCTTTTTTCTTCTCCTTTGGTCACTTGTTTTAATCATGTTTTTGTTTAAACAACAGCTAAAGTCAAAATAACTCATTCCTTGCAGTTCAACTGTTAGTACTTTTATAAATGAATTAACTTTTGGTTATAAAAATGTTCTCTTTTCCAATACTTTAAATTTGCCTCAGTCATACATAATTATACAAAACAACTGAAAAAAAATCCCACAAGTTAGACTGGAGTTCCTAAAAAAAGCCAATTAATTTCTACTTCTTGGTCTATTTTCAGTACAAAGAAGATAGCTTTGAAGTCAGATCAGTATTAATTTACAGAGTGACTCTGAGGATGAACATGTTCTTTCAAACTACTTAAATCAACATTTTCTTACCAATGAAGCCCAGCTGAGAAAATTCTAGAATCATCCAATCTTCAGAAGCAAGCTGAAGTGCAAAATTCTTTATTGTGCTGAAGTAATTCTGCTTGACAACGATGTCATCTTCAAGCTAGAGGAAGGCAGCAGTAATATCGCCATAAATAAAACTAGAAAGCCAGCAAAGCAACACGAAAAAGTACTGCAAGGAAATACTGATATATAACATACAGCTAATACATAGCCATATATTTCTAATGCAAGTGCTGCTACAAAACTTGGATGTTATAGCCAAGAATAACTACTGTAGGGAGCACAGTCTGTCTATTTGTGGAGAACTAATCCAGTATCTTTTTGTAGTAAGAATCTACAAATGTATTACCGACTTATTACTTCAGAAAATTGCTTTTCTAGCTTCCTGCTTCCGATAAGAATAATCCATGAAATAATGCTAGACTAAGTGATATCATCAGTAGAACAAGTAGAATATCTGTATTATTTGCATGCAAATGTGTTTACTCACATACCTAACTGAACTGAAAGAAATTCTCCTCTGAGACAAGAAGCTAGGAGACACGTTGTCTACAGAGGTGGGATTCATTTCACCTGGCTTTTTGGCCGTCCAGCCAAAATAACCCAAATAGCCCAAAATAACCACACAGTCCAGGCAGCAGAATTACCAAGGTGTGGTACTGCAATCCTTTAATTCATAGTAAGTGCAGACCACTGCTTTAAGAATCCCTTTTCTCTTCTTTCTCCCAGTGCATTCGTGGTCTCCCCCTTGTGCTGGAACTAACGCATGTGCAACTGTAAACTTTCAAAAAGACTATTGATGTCATTGGCTGTGCAGCTTCCACAAAAGCCAATTCTTAAAGAGCTCTCAGAAAGCAGTCAGCCTGGCTTCCTAAAACCTATAAGAGATGAGTGGGACTGTAAACCCAAAGGACACAATCCCAAAGTCTAAATAAAGATCATAAGTACAGTTACTCACTGAACTTGCAATACCTATAGCTACAGCCTCTACTTCAAAGTAGCAAGATAGGACAGGAACAATTATGAGCTAAATTAAATTTCAGAATTGCTTAACTCCATTCTCGCAAACCTCTTTAAAAAAGGAAAAAGAAAACGTCTAGCAAAACACTAAATATGTTACAACATTTCATATGACAACACTCATATTAAAAGGACATTGCACTTTCCTTCAAAAGAAAGGAAAAACGGATTTTAGCTAGATTTCCACTCAAAACTATGCTGGTGGTTTTCTGCCTAGGCTACTCAACAGTAACTCATCTGGGGGACAAGTTAAAAGCAGTAGTTAAAGTTGACTGTCTTCCTTCACTTTTTTTTTTTTCTAAGGATCAAAAGATAAAACAAATCACAGGACAAATTGATTTCTACTTCAGTGTCCTCCACAAATTACTTCCTCATATACCATAACCTCCATACTTAATGCTCTCCAGCTATGGAATCAAGTTATCTTGATTCTGTGAATGTCCTCCTGATCTGTCCAAAAGCACAATTTCTGG
Organism: Clamator glandarius; assembly: GCA_033459285.1. Taxonomy (NCBI): domain Eukaryota; kingdom Metazoa; phylum Chordata; class Aves; order Cuculiformes; family Cuculidae; genus Clamator; species Clamator glandarius. Next base: position 1,179,049 of record JAUNZM010000254.1, read on the forward strand.
AGACACATTTGAAAACTCATCTCAAAAGAAAGAAAAGAAATTTACCTGAATGTAGTAAACCCCTTTTTTCTGGGCATACATCATAAGAAAACAATAGTCCAAGTTTTGTTTTGTTCTCCATCTGAAATTAAATTAAAAACTTTAGTACTATGTAAAAAAGTTATTTCAATACACAATGGCAATGCAAAGTAAATCTCACTATGAAGAATGACACATATTAGTGAAATGTTAGGATGGTTGCTTTTGGCATTGTTCCTTCAGGAAATCCTCTGTCTGAAAAAAGCAGAACTAAGTTTTCACCTTATGCTTAAATACAAGCATAAAAAACTCATTTAACTTGGCATTTCACTAAAAACAGGTATGCATTTAAAATGGTAATTCAGCAGGAATTATTGGGTTTTACACTATTTCAGGACAAAAACCAAAAACAGTCAACAAAAAGGTCTAAAAAAGTACACTAAACACCCCAGTTCTCCTCAAAATTTAACACTAGATTAATTCAATCAAGCACAGCATTAGGCTCTGATCATGCACAAAACAGCACACAGACAGGAATAAGACTGATTCACAGAGCACTTTTAGCATCCCCACACTTTCAAGAATTACAGTAGGAAAACATTTCAAGAATTCACATCCACTTGCCATTTCATAAACAAGAAAAGTCTGGGTGTGGGAGGAGATAGGAAAAGATCTGGGGGAATAAACTAACCTCACTCTCTCTTTTGAGTCTCCAAATGTTTCTTTCAAGTTTGTCAAGTCAGGATAGTAAGCTGCTGGAGGGGCTATTACTTCCACCAAGCCAGAATTGATCTCTGTAGAAAATCTGTCAGGAGAAACATTCTGAAGTCACATGAGAGATTCTGAGTTCTATAGACTTTGTGCTTGCTTTCTGTTGGTACAGTTGTTATGTCTGGTTCCAACAATGACTTAGTCAAATGAGGCATGTAAAATAATAATAGTACATAAAAAAGTTTTCCTTAGCATCTTCTTCAGAGCAGTACAGCCTCTTGCCCAACAAACAGAATTCTAACTAGATTCTAAAAACTTCTTTTGCCTTTCTTGTTTCAGAACTTAGTGATTTTTTTTTCTACTTGTCTCTTTGAATATATGGAATACAAAGCCTTAACACAGATGTCACAAATTTCCATTCCTGTTAAACCAATCCCATTTGTTTATGTAGCGCCAAATAATTTCATCTCATTTATTGTTTTACAATTTAACTGACTGAATCACTTAATTTGTCATCTATTACTTTTTTTTGTTCCAAAGTCTAAACCCCCAAGAAACACAAATGCATGATCTCATCCTTCCAGAATACCTTTTATTACTTATCACAACCTGATAGAGAAAAAAACAAAAAAAAGCAAACCCACCGATAAGCTAAGAAGCCCCCCATTAAAACTAAAACTTACTCTTTTTCCAGGCTTGCAACAACACTGTTAACATAATCAAGATCAGTCTGGAAAAAAAAAACAAACACAAAAATCAAATAGAATACTCAACATTTTTGGAGCTACTGTTTAAAAGAACCCAGTAACATAAACATTGAAGGTAGCTTTACATGAAAATCTATTTCAGCATATAAGATAAATATCACACATGTAACTATGTTTCACGTCTAATGGGAGATGAAACAGTTTTCTTTTTTAAACAGAAAGGAAAAATACATTTCATCTTTGCTTTTACCAGCCAGTTCTAATCCAATTTTTGGTATTTTCTTTCAACCTCTGACACTCTTAATGACAAAATGATCACTGAGCATTTGCATAGGAAGAACTTCATATTATTGTTACATAATAATAATAAGACAATAAAATACTATGAGAGAAAGCAGTCTGGAAAATGTAGCATTGAATATACTCTTTCAAAAATACATCTCCTAATTGCATTTAAAGTGTGGATGCCCCACCTACAGACAGCAATGAAGGTGCTCTTTTCCTGACCAGGGTTGTTTTTTTGCATGAGACTTTTGCTTGAGGAACTATCAACCCTACCAGTTACCCAGTTCTTAAAGATGCACAGATTATAAAAATTACTTGTTAGTTAAAATACAAATGGTGACATTCTGGAAAAGTCTAGATCATCTAACTTGCCAGAACAGGCCAATTATTCCACCTATTCACTTGGTCATACACCTGCATTCAAAGAAAAGAGAGTTTGTGAACTCATAACTGTGACTGAAAATCCTAACCTTTGTTATACTTACTAATCTACTGATTTGACATACTACTAATCAGTTTTCAAAAGAAAATTTACGCTCCATAAATCAACCCAGATTCTGATGCTCATGAGGATTCTGGAGAAATAGCTGCCTTTGAAATGGTGGAAACAAGGGAACAGTTCATACTTTTTCCGATAAATTTGTAATGCAGATTATCATTAAAGGATTATATACATAGAGAATAAATCCCTTCCAAGTATTTCCACAGAACTGCTAATCTTGTTTGATAAAGGTGCTTACCCTTTGATCTTAAAAATCACCATTCCTATTTTTAAAGATTTATTTTTATAAAACTGAACATAATGCCAGGGACGCATGCTTTTCCAAAAATGAAAACAATTGGCTTCTTCTGAAAGCAGGTTCTAAATACTACAAGTATATGTGAATAGAAAGCATTTGCCACAAATTTTTCACACATTTTCTACATAAGGGCTAGGCCTAGTGCTGGACAGAAATTCTAACAAGCAGATAAAGGTGTTTGCAATTTAAAACTCATCCTGTGTTCCACACAAGTAGACTCACAAGTACATATGGCCCTTGATACGGGACTAAGTCTTTAAACACATATATGGATTGTTCATGGAGCTTATTGCTGGATTTTACAACATAGATTTTTCTGCTGTGTGTAAATAACAGTTGCAAATTGGCGACCTTGCTCTCTACAACTACCTGAAAGGAGGTTGTGGAGCAGAGGGAGCTGGCCTCTTCTCCCAAGTGACAGGGGATATGACGAGAGGGAATGGCTTCAGGCTCCGCCGGGGGAGGTTCAGGCTGGACATTAGGAAAAAAATTTTCACAGAAAAGGTCATTGGGCACTGGAACAGGCTGCCCAGGGAGGTGGCTGAGTCACCTTCCCTGGAGGTGTTTAAGGGACAGGTGGATGAGGGCCTGAGGGGCATGGTTTAGTGTTTGATAGCAATGGCTGGACTCGATGATCCGGTGGGTCTTTTCCAACCTGGTGATTCTATGATTCTACGACTACCTAAAATTAATTTCAGTAAACTTTTTTTTTTTTTTAACCTTCTAAACTTTAAAAATACAAAAATTGTTGTTTAGTCAGCATAGGAAAAAGGCACACCATTTCAGTTTCTGGTTGGCATGCCAAACTTCAATTACCCAGTCTAGCATTAATAACTCCAATACTTGTTCAACAGGCCATACCATAATTGCATAGAAAGATGCAAGATTTATCTATATACATAATATATATACACACACACATATTAACACAGGGAGGAGAAACACAGCCAGTTTCTATATAGTATTCCAGAAATGAAAATAAATGCTGAATTTTATCCCAACTGGAAACACGTATTTGGTATCAAGTTTGTGCCTTGATACGAGTTTCCTTAGAATGAACATAGTTTTGACCCATTTTTCATGAAGAAACCTTTGACCCATTTTGCATGTGAAGAATTCTTTCAAAGCCTTACACATTTATACAAAACACACCACAACCAGGGATAAAAGAAAATCTGGAATAAGAGGTTCTTTTCCCTACTTCTGCTTATTTGCTTGTGTTCCTTCATGCAAAAGGTTGGCAGCTTCCCAGTCAGAGCTGCAGTCACAATAAGGTCATGTTAAGAGAGATGTAGCCTGTGGACTTCCAGCCTCATACTGTAATTTCTGCTGCTATCACACAAAGTCAAGATGGTCAGGTCTAGAACTACTGAACAGGACACGGCAAATACCACTGCTGGTTTACTAAGTAATCTTCCTTTGGAATCAACCATCACTGTATCAGCATAGTGTAAAAGGAGAGGTGTCTTAGGATGAAAAAGAACATTAATATTTAAAAAGTTGGTGTCATTTTTCACATAAGCAAATGTATTAAAAACTTGATATCCTGCTATTATTTCTAAATAAGCAGCTGTATTTACATCTACCAGGAGCAACTGAGATTCAGAACTAGGATTCCAGTACCAAACTCTTCCCTTCAGGATAACAGGTTGGCTTGTCATCTTTCCCACCTCAAAACTTTCAGAGTCATAGATCACAGAATAACCAGGTTGGAAGAGACCCACCGGATCATCGAGTCCAACCATTCCTAACAAACACTAAACCATGTCTCTTAGCACTTCATCCACCTATGACTTAAACACCTCCAGGGAAGGTGAATCAACCACCTCCCTGGGCAGCCTGTTCCAGTGTCCAATGACCCTTTCAGTGAAAAATTTTTTCCTTATGTCCAGCCTAAATCTCCCCTGCCGGAGCTTCAGGCCATTCCCTCTCGTCCTGTCCCCTGTCACTTGGGAGAAGAGGCCAGCTCCCTCATCTCTACAACCTCCCCTCAGGTATTTGTAGAGAGCAATGAGGTCTCCCCTCAGCCTCCTCTTCTCCAGGCTAAACAACCCCAGCTCTCTCAGCCGCTCCTCATAAGGCCTGTTCTCCAGCCCCTTCACCAGCTTTGTTGCTCTTCTCTGGACTCGCTCCAGAGCCTCAACATCCTTCTTGTGGTGAGGGGCCCAGAACTGAACACAGTACTCGAGGTGCGGTCTCACCAGTGCCGAGTACAGAGGGAGAATAACCTCCCTGGACCTGCTGGTCATGCCGTTTCTGATACAAGCCAGGATGCCATTGGCCTTCTTGGCCACCTGGTCACGCCGCCTCCTCCTGTTACCCAGCCTACCACCAAGTAGGATCTTTGCCAAAACCTTCCAGCTGTAGACATGTACCAGGAAGGTCGCACTTGTAAATTGTTTCATCTCATAAAATAAATATGAGAACTTGCAATAAATTTTATCAAGCTGTCAGTGTATCCAAAGGAAGAGTTAACTAACCAAAAGACTTTGCAAGGGTTGCAATGGATGGAAACCTGGAACAGCCACATAATTGCTCTAATCTAAAAGTCTTCTAAGCAGTATCAACAAATTCAGCTATTAACTGAAGAGTGACAGGAAGAAAAAAAAAATCTATTCTTGATCAAAATCTATTCCCCATTTTTGAGGACGGAAGCGGTTACTGCCGTGACAAAATAAGACCTACAGTCCTCCTTATCGACCTGCAGGATATAAGACTGTTAAAAACCATTATGAACTACATATAACATGAAGGAGTTATGTCCTTGTCTTCTCCAAGAACCTTAAACAGGACAAGACAAATCCAGCTTAATCAAAAGGAAATCCATGAAAAACAAAAGGTAACTGTTCTTCAGACTTCTTCCAGTAAAGATCATGTTGTAGATACCAGGTTGACTTAGGAGCAGCTATGATGAACTTAAATCATGTTTCATGGCATCAGTGCTGCTTGCAGCTACTGAAAGGAAATGTCACTGGTGATCCCAATCAAAGCAGCATAACCTTTAAAACTACAGCTATGAATATTTTGGTCTTCAAATTAGAGGCAGTAACACTAACAGAATTTTTCCTTAGTAAGACCCTTAAGGCTGAAGATTAAATAATCCCTACGAGTTTGGAACCCATGAAAAGGAAGCAAAAATGAACATTTCAAGAACCAGTCTCTTTAAAGAGATTAAATAAAAAATTGTGATAGGCCACAACCAAAGAGTTAACAGTGCCAGCCACAAAGATGCACCTTATCAATGAATCACACTGAGCTTCACAAACAAGTTTAGCCTGTTAGGTGTATCTCTGGGGACTAATGAAAGGCATAAGTAAGCACGGTTATTTCAATATCAGCGGTACAAATCTTTCCGCTTGTTCTTTCTTTCTAGTCATGAAAAATTACTGATCTCCGAGAGAAAGCAAGAACACTTGGAGCGAGAGACATCCATCTTTTTTCATTCATACCAGATCAGACCAAAGATTGATCCAGTTCAGCATCTTGCTTCCAGCAGTGGCAGCCGTGAACACATACATAGCGAAAAATAAGAACAAGACCGATATACACAATACTCCTTCCTGCTAGCATTCACGCTCCAACTACCTTCAATTCAGGCTGCTTCCTGAGACTTTTTGTATTTAATATTCCTCAGCAGACTCCTCTCTTCAAGGTACCTCACCAGAATCCCCTTGAGCCCATCCAAATTTTCAGCAAGGAGATTTTGCCTTATGAGGCATATGGGGTTTCATAAGCCTGTGAACATGGCAACATCTAAGGTTTAACTCCTTGTGTCAACAATTTCAATGAAAGACATTTGATGAACCTCTCTAAAAGAAAACTCAGACAGCATCAAACTGTCAATGAAATAAGTTTTTCTGATTTCTTCAGTTTTTGTAGATGCTGCTCTACAATTACCTAAAGTACCTTCTCTAGTTTAGGCAAGGCTGCATTTCCAATTTGCAGTTATTCTAAGATCTGTCTGAACAAACATTGTTATCCATAGCAAACATGCATTTTTATTCTTACAAGTGAGCATGTGCATAACAAACCGGTAGAATATATTAGCTAGCAGACAAAACAAATGGTTAGAAAATTCTGATTAACAGCTAGCCAACTGCAAGACAAAGCCAAGATTTCTAGCTTTAAAAATCACCGTTTTCATAGTATTAAATCCTACTTACTTCATACCTTTGAAAATGACAGAAGGTGGTCTGTTTCTCAAAATGTAAGGAAAGCCATAGCTTTTTATAACAAAGATCTATCAACTATCTTAGCCAGTAGCAGATGCATAGAAAAAGAAAATAAGCAATCATTGAATCATAGAATATTTCAAGTTCACAGAATCACAAGGTTGGAAAGACCCCCAGGATCATTGAGTCCAACCATTCCTATCAATCACTAAACCATGCCCCTTAGCACCTCATCCACCTATGACTTAAACACTTCCAGGGAAGGTGAATCAACCATCTCCCTTTGCAACCTCTGCCAGTGTCCAATGACCCTTCCCGTGAAAAATTTTTTTCTGACGTGCAGGTTAGAAGCAACCCATTAGGATCATCAACTGCATCTGGTCTTTGTGAATTTGCCTGATCCATTACAGAACTCACTTGTATTTCACAATATCCAGTACCAACAAGGGGCACAATTTAGCCATATACCAAGTGAAAATGTTGTCCTTATTTTAGCTTTTGTCTCTTAATTTCATTTAGCAGCATCTAGATTGCACCTGTAGCACCATGTCAAACTGAGAATCAGTTCTAATACACATATGTAAAGTCTAACCAGGCAATACAGTGAGTTCCAACAGGTCTGGAGGTAGATTGACACATAGGCAAAGCAAGCACACAAACACTTTGCATCAGAGCTCAGAAAACAGTCTGTCCTCTAGCAGCACCAACAAGACAGAGTACTGCTAGGAGAAACAAAAATAGTCTTGAAGTTCAGACATCTACATTCCATTGTCAAGCATCAGATTCCTGTCCTCACTTTTATTTCAGGTCTCACTCCACCTGCAACAACTTGTCTAGTTGTACTGGATACATTACATATTAATTTTTCCTTAATTTGCTACTAAGCTCTACAGATACTCCAGTACCCATGACTTGTCCACCCAACAAGATCAGAAGCGCTGAACATTGGACTTTGGCAACATGAAGTGCTACAGAATGACAGCTTCCAGGAAAAATTAAACTGGTATGTCAACACTGACACTTAGTGAAAACCTTTGGTTTTGCATTAGGTTCTCCAAATAGGGTGGAAAAAACCCAAGCCACAAAATAAGTAAGTAAAGCATGATGGAATGTCATGATAAGTGCAATGCAAGTATAGCATTTCCTTGTTCTGGAAGTTTGACTTTCAACTCCAGCTTTTTTTAAAGTTATAATTTTCAAGATGCATATTGAAATGCTCTGGGAAAATGTGCAAGTTGACTCTTTGAGCAGAAGTGATGGACAAGATGATCATCTAGAGGTCCCTTCCAATCTCAGTGATTCTCTGAATCCTAGATCTTGCCTTAAGAGACCAAACCTCTGTTTGAATTACATTTCTATTTCAGATGTCAAAAAGGATGGGTTTTAGGAAGAGAAATGCAAATAGAAGTAAATATGGCACTAAAATTCCAAAGCTTTTTCCACAAGCCACCAGGAAAGGAAGTTAAGATGCAGAGTATCAAAATACTATGAATTCAAGAAGAGAAGCTACAGGGAGAGAAGGGGGAAATTCAGGCATTAACTGTACGGTACATTTTAAACAATGTAGTTTATCTAGGCTGTTAGATTATCCGGATCTTAATTCTTAAATGAAATCCATTATAAGTAAGTCTTAATGTATTCATAAGATCTTCCAAAAAAAAGAAAAAATCCCTAGGAAACAACCACGCTAGTCTGCAAAGCGTGGTCATTTCATCGCTTACTAATTTCTAAAACTCTATTTGATCCCTCAGCATCCCTATAGAATAGGGGTGGAATAATTTTACAATGTATTTTAAATAATAACAAACAACGCAAAACTGTACAGCCTCCAGAAAAGTCAAAGCAAATGTATATTTGCCTTGAAACGCTGAAAATACATATGAATATAATTATCTATATACGAGGCATTAAAATTCACATAGGGAAAAGCTGCCACTGAAGCGGCATTTGGACCTATTTTTGGATATTTATGCAGTGAAAAAAAAAAAGCCCTAAAGAATAAAAGTACAGCAGCAGTTCCCAGTGGTTGCAGTAATGTACAAATATAAATAAAGCCTGTGAAAAAAGGTAAAAATATCTGTCAGAGTTCAACAAATGCAGCTAAAAAAATATTTTCAGGAATATAGCGTCTCCTTGCACATCTAAAGCAAGTTCAGGGAATACATGTATAAACACAGGGAATACGAGAACAAGACACAAAGCAAAAAAAATGAGTGCAGAATACTGTTGTAGCATAGCCCTCTATTGTTGCATAAGCAAAATGTGGCCTCTATGTCCTACATGAGCTAATGACTTCAGCCCTCCTTCACTGCAAGTCCCCACTCTACCACGGGGGTAAGAAATATCTTTCTTTCTGCAGTCATTTCTGTGATTAACACAATTCAGTTCAGGACAGGGTTTCACAATGCAAAGCCTTTGTCAGCAATAGCAGGATACAAGTATATTCTCTTATTACTCCACACTCTTGCTTCTCCCCACCCTTGTCCCCTGCACATCACCTCCTCAAACATGAGGGCATGCATCCATATGGATTGTGCTATGAACCACAGCATCACATCAGAGAACAAGTTTAGCTTTTAAGAAGGCGAATCAGAACAATATTATCAGGGGACAGTTCAAAATAGAACATCTGGATGCGAGTTATGATCGCATTTTACTAGTTTCGTGTATATTACAGATGAAGCCTGGTTTGTAGCATGCGAAAGAAAGCAGAATACATGGCCTGGGAACCTAGGGAAACTTTTTCTTGTCCTTGGGTGAGCCGGTAAATCACTGAAAATATCTAGGTGGTTTGTTTTCCAGAAGACGAATAGTTGCTGTGCACAGTTAACATCTCCCTTCTACAATATGTGTTCTTTACTTGGAGGACAGAAGGAATTTGTCCTTGTTATCTTTAGGCCAAAGCAGACCACGGAAGCAAAATTTCATAACCTTGTGCAAAAAGCATCAGTTCAATCATCCATGTATGAAGTCACCTGCTCCAATGCATCTGAAATAAGATTATTATTGTTACACTCCGTCTCACAAATATAGTAGACGTTATCAAAGAGCTGAGAGAATTCTGTCTAGTAACAGTAATGTTCCCTGACCAGAAGCACTAGATAGTTACTATGGCCCAGGAGCATCTCAAAGCATCTTATCAATAAAAAAAGTATTTCAGTCATTCAAGTCTAAGGCTTGAGAAAAGAGCAGAATCCTGAATATTACCTTTGTGCTGAGATACCAGATTTGTCTCAGGTACATGGAAATGTTCAGATCTCGTCAAGGAGCTTTTCTGAGATCTAATGAAGATTTTTATCACTAGTTTAATCCTACATAAAAACTTTGCTAGTCACTGCCATGAAAAAAGGGGTGTGAAATGCTACGAAGGTGCCCAGTATCAGCAGGCCATTCTCTCCAAGTATAAAACCTTAGGTGTCAAAATAAGTGGGGATTGTAACAGCAATCTGAAATATTTCAGATTCTCACTGACAGGCCAAGCTACTCCTCCAGATACAGGAGTTGGCAGTATAAGTGTTCAAGGTCAGGTTGGATGGAGCCTTGAGCAGCCTGATCTAGCAGGAGGTGTCCCTTCTCATAGCACGGGGGGTTGGAATTAGATGATCTTTAAGGTAGGTCCGTTCCAACTCAAACTGTTCTATGATTCTATCTAGAAGCTGTGTTCTTCCTGATTAGTTTTGAGTGAGATATCCAAAACAAAGTCTATCATCTGTGTAGGCTTTTAAAATTACCTAGTGAAGACAACATTTCATTTGGCACAACAGCCTTGTCTAGCTTTGATTTTTTAAGAATAAATATACTACATACATACATATGTATATGCTAAGATCTATTGGCCTTTCTCCAACTTGAGATGGGCTGTCAGATCATTTAAGGACTAGGAATATATTCTCCAGGGCAGCTCTCAAGTTTTCAGCAATTAGGAGAATGAATAGATTATCTCTGTACTAATACATCTGTTTGAGAGCAAGAGACAAAATATTCCTTTGCCTTTTTATCAAGAGATCTGCTGATCAGAGAGATATATAATCCAGGCCCAGAACAAGAAGAGATGAAAATACAGGCTTGTTTATTTTGCTGGAGAAGTTTTCCATATTGCACTCCAACGCTAATACATCCAAAACAAGCTCAGCAAGGTTTGACCCTGTATACGTGGACTCAGTGCCAAGGCTTTGTTCATGGCAGCACGCAGGATGGCACCTTGCTGGGTGCTTGGGTCACACTGACAGAAGCTTCTACAAATAGATAAAGAAAATAAGAATCTCCGTGAAAGGATGACTGATAAAACACTAAAGTTCAAAATCTTTTTGTTTAGCAGCCATTGTTTACATAAAGAGGTGACATGGTGGCAGTAAAAGACAATCAAGATATGCGAGTTTTTCTAGCCTAAAGTGAATTGAATACACATGAAACAAGCAAGTAAATTTTGAATAAGCAATATGCAAGAAAGTGTAACACACGTACTAGTGCTCCAAGAACAAATCACTGATAAATTATTGCCTCATCAGACGCAATCAGTAGTGTACAGAATTATCAAAATGCTATTCCATACCTGTAGAGTCTACTGATTCTTATTGAAATGATTTGTCTTTCTGATATTCAGGGCTTATAATCTTTCCAAGATACACTGATTGCTGTTTGTACAAAAGACTGTACTAAGTACAGTCACTGATTAATGAAGTGGACTGACAATAATTTGTGATATATTTAGAACAAGCCTAAGATGCATTTTTCTTCATAGTAAATGAGATCTCCCCATTGGTTTAGATACCATAAAAGTATTTCAATTTCTCTCATATTCAGTAGTGAGTGCGTGTGTGCGCGCGCATATAGAATCATAGAATGGTTACAGTTGGAAGGGACTTTAAAGGCCATCCAGTCCCATCCCCTGCCACAGGCAGGGGCACCTCCCACCAGACCCAGTTGCCTAAGTCCCCATCCAACCTGGCCTTGAAAGGGGCATCCACAGCTTCCCTTGGCAACCTGTGCCAGTGCCTCACCACTCTCATCATCATGAAGAAATAGACACGTATGTAAGTGTGACGTTGCATTATGATGATGTAAAGTACTTCAAAGTCATGTTTCCCATGTTAATTACAAACCCTATTAAATAAATAGTTTATTCTGAAAGCACATTCTCATTTAGAGCAGCTTCAGGAAATGTGAATTGTTTGTTTCAAGTAATTTGACGAGCCTATAAACTAGCTACATATTGAAGGGGAATTAAAAGTTTTTAAAGCATAGAGGTATAATGAATCATGCCTAATGAGTCATCCTAATGAATACCTACAAATTATTCTGCTATAATGTTATTTTAACAAATTGGAGAACACAGACATATGTCAGTTAGTGGGACAAATGCACAGTTTACTGTCAAACAGCTCTAGTAATTATTTAAATTGGTGATTAGATATTGCATCAGCTGAGATATTTTAGAATTCCCTAAATTTCCAGCATGGAAATTTACTGTGTATAATTACATTACTGAGCTATCCACATAGAAAATGAATATGCAAATCTCTTTATTTAGCAACTATAATGCATCTATATTTACTAGCTCATCTTTTTACACTGCTTGTGCTGTCTGAAGGTGGCCATTAGTCTTAATTTTTGACTGGTTTTCTAGTAAAAAAAAAAAAAAAGTCAAATTTACAAGAAAGGAGTGAGATGGAACTGCTAAAAAAAGATAGCAGGATTGAAAGAGAGTGCTTAGTACAAAGAGATTGCAGTCCATGACTGTGGCTCCCAGAAATGCTTCTTAAATACTGTCAATTTCATTTCTCAAAGTCAGTAATAAAATATTGAAATCCTTTTCAAATACCATTTTTCATACAATTTGCAAGAACATTTTTGTAGAGTCTTTAGCATTTTTTTTCTTGGTTGGTAGAAGCTATGGATAGAGCACAGTTAGTAATTTTAAGCTGACTAGCAAAATTACATAACCTCACACTATGACCATTTCTTGCCGTACTTAAATTGCACAGATGTTGAGCTGAGGGTATACCTTTTATCAGAAACTTTTGCCACCATTTTTAATACAAGCATAGGTGGTGAAAGTTATAATGTATCTTAAATATGCCTTCATTAATGCACACATCTTAATGACAGCAATAATTAACATATTTTAGACTAGGAAACCCCACAAAGCTATTTTAAAAGTTCAAGCTCTTCCTTTTGTTTAAAAAGGAGCCGAAGCGCACCAGGGAAACAGACCATCCTTCAAACAGTCATAGAAAATGCTTAATAAACCTATATTTTTCATCAGAAAGCTGAAAAGCATAACTCAGCATAACTCAGAAAAAAACCCACAGTATAGTCCATAACGAAGTATTTACTGAACTGTACTACTCACTGAAAGAGTTCCCTGCAGCAACTGCAAAACAAACTATAAGGCATTAAGAAAATATAAAATATAGTCAAAGAAATAGTAAAGCAGGAAAGATATAAAATTAGATAGAATAAAGAAAAAGAAAATGGAAATACAAGAAGTGGTTATAACAGGACAAGAATTTAAGCTTAGGTTCTTCAAATTTTGCCAGGCCTTCATGGCTTGTAGTGCCCACAGCAGATCCGTGAGTAAGCAGACAGCACTGCTCTCGGAGAGATAGGTAAGACAGAGAGAATAACACTATCCCACTCCAGAGCAAATCAAATAATTCTCATTGGGCGCACAAGTAATAGTTCCAGTATTAAAATGTTCAGTCCCTTCACATTCACTTCTGCCAAATCATTCCCAAGATGAAAGACAATTTCACACCTCTTTCAAAGGAAGATATTTAACGATGAAAAACTCAGAGAAACTTGTACAGGTGGATTCTCTTCACTCCTAAGTTTTTGCAGAAGACAGAGAACCCAATGATGAAACAGTCTACCTAGCTCAGACCTCTATAAGCAAAACAAAATGAAATTTGAGTTTTAAACCTCGAAAAGAAGCCACACTAGAAGGCAATAAAACTACTCCAACTAACACAGCGAAGAAAAACCCAGCGTTCTAGTAATTCATAACTAATTCTATGCCCTTGATATTCTCAATGAGCAGATGTTTAAAGAGCATTTTCTGCAGAAAAGCAGTATCTATCCTGACAGATATTTTTTTGACTGTCAAGAAAAAGAAAACAGAGCAATTTCTACTAGAAAACCACAAGAATCAGTTTTCAGGTACAGGTAAACAGTTTACAAACTTCAGGAAAAGCTTTAGAATGTGCTGGTAGTAGAACTCAAACATACTAAATTGCACATCTGATTTTCCACTGATTCACTCTGGAATGGACACTGGCTCACAGGATTAAAAACATTTTGACAGTTATAACCAGAGGAATAGAATTTTCATCTGTGAGATTCATAAAACACTGTGTTAGTAGAGCACTACACGGTTAGATGGATGAGGGTCAAATATACATATAAATTTCCCACTCTCCAAGTCAGACTTCTGAGAAAAATACACAGATCAAAATAAGTACAGGCAATAACTAGCAGCCAACAGAACTATTTCTCAAAGTATTCTATCATTTCCCTAAATTTGATTTCCACTAAATCGGAACTCAACTGATGAAACTGTCCAACTGAATGCCGTTTTAATTAATCCATGAAAAAGCTTAAAATATGCACTGTCCAGAAAACAGCATCAGTAACAGTCTGCGCCTAACATCGCTAATTGTAGCACTCATTTGAGGAAGTACTAAACAGCAACATGAAGAAAATGGAAAGAATCCTTCCTACACCATCAGAGTACCATAACCATTATTTTGATGTTGAAGGAATAACTTAATTAGCACATCTCTGTTACTACGTACAGGCATCAGAAGATTTGCAAAATAACCAGTCCACTGAATCTGTGTCCACTATTCCCTTGATAAACAGACTAAGTTACTAAGTTGGGCTCTTCAGGATCACTTCTCTCAGAAACATAAGATTGACACTGCCTTCTTTTCATGGAAGAAGACAGTCACAGAATCACAGAATCACAGAATGACCAGGTTGGAAGAGACCCACTGGATCGTCGAGTCCAACCATTCCCACCATTCCCTAAATCATGCTCCTAAGCACCTCATCTACCCTAACATTAAACACCTCCAGGGACGGTGACTCAACCACCTGCCTTGGCAGACTGTTCCAATCCCTAACCACCCTCTCTGTGAAGAACTTCTTCCTAATCTCAAGCCTAAATCTCCCCTGGCGGAGCTTGAGGCCATTCCCTCTCGTCCTGTCCCCTGTCACTTGGGAGAAGAGGCCAGCTCCCTCCTCTCCACAACCTCCTTTCAGGTAGTTGTAGAGAGCAATAAGGTCTCCCCTCAGCCTCCTCTTCTCCAGGCTAAACAACCCCAGCTCTCTTAGCCGCTCCTCGTAAGATTTGTTCTCCAGCCCCTTCACCAGCTTTGTTGCTCTTCTCTGGACTCGCTCCAGAGCCTCAACATCCTTCTTGTGGTGAGGGGCCCAGAACTGAACACAGTACTCGAGGTGCGGTCTCACCAGTGCCGAGTACAGGGGGAGAATAACCTCCCTGGACCTGCTGGTCACGCAGTTCCTGATACAAGCCAGGATGCCATTGGCCTTTTTGGCCACCTGGGCACACTGCTGGCTCATGTTCAGTCGGTTGTCAATCAGCACCCCGAGGTCCTTCTCCTCCTGGCAGCTTTCCAGCCAGGCTTCTCCTAGTCTGTACCTCTGCTTAGGGTTGTTGTGCCCCAAGTGCAGGACCCGGCATTTGGCCTTGTTAAACCTCATGCCGTTGGTCTCAGCCCAGCAGTCCAGCCTGTTCAGGTCCCTTTGCAGCCTCCCGACCCTCCAGCAGATCCACACTTTCACCCAGCTTGGTGTAATCTGCAAACTTGCTAAGGGAGGACTCAATGCCTTCATCCAGGTCGTTGATAAAGACATTAAACAGGACTGGACCCAGGACTGAGCCCTGGGGAACCCCACTTGTAACTGGCCTCCAGCTGGATTTAACTCCATTTACCACCACCCTCTGGGCCCAGTCATTCAACCAGTTTTTCACCCAGGAGAGTGTGCGCCCGTCCAGGCCAGAGGCCGACAGTTTCCGAAGCAGAATGCTATGAGAAACTGTATCAAAGGCTTTACTGAAGTCCAGGAAAACCACATCCACAGCCTTTCCCTCGTCCAAGAGTTTAGTCACTTGGTCATAGAAGGTGATCAGATTAGTCTGGCCAGACCTGCCTTTCATGAACCCGTGTTGACTGGGCCTGATCACCCGGTTCTCTTGCAAATGCTTCATGATCGCACTCAAGATCACCCGCTCCATGACTTTCCCCGGTACCGAGGTCAGACTGACAGGCCTGTAGTTCCCCGGATCCTCCCTGCGCCCCTTCTTATAGATGGGCACGACATCAGCCAGCCTCCAGTCATCTGTCTACAACTTCAAGAAAAAGTAAATCCCCATCAATTCTTGAAAGGAGTGGTACTTGTAATTAAAGGCAGGTTAGAAATTATATAAAAAAAATAATTTAAGTGATTACCTCTCCTATAAAGACAACCATCACACAATCCAGTTTTTCTTCAGGGGACAGTTTATCAATAAGGGAGTGGAGAGTTTCTGTAAGGTAGGACTTGACTTTCCTTTTCACTGTAGGTATTCCCATTACAATGGAAACTGAAATCAAACAAACCAGAAATGTACTTTCAGTAATTTCATACACAAGACAGAAAGCAAAAACCTTACCTCATAATACAGCATTGCTTAAGAAATGCAAAGAGTTAAACGATGGAGGTAACAGTAATCAAAACCAGTTTAAAAATATATCGCCCATCATCAGGAGCATGATTAACACAATCACCACCAACACTCACAGCAAACAAAAAACAAGTAATCCTAGATTAACCTATGCCAAAGTATTGCACAGCTAATAATCAACAACCATGGTATTAATCAGGTAAGGTGCTTCAACACTTAAGGAGTGATTAAACTCCCAAATTTGGTTTTATTTTCAAATTGGCACAATCATCTTCACAACTCAAGTATTTCACTTCTCAGAAGTCACCTTTCAAAATGACACTCCTGAACAAAACCTCTATTACTTTCCTTACATCCAATTTGGGTTCTTTTAGAAAACCAAGTCCAGGTCATCAGGATTGCCCAGAAATTCCTCACTGAAATCTCTTACCCCTGTTAGAAGCATCTTAAATGCAAAGGAGTCTAGTCCCAGCTACAATGCTTCTAACATCATCTTTCAGCTGGCCTTTTGACTATTGCATTCCATAACCTTGCTATAGACTTTCTTCCGCACCCCACCCCATAACACAGGGCTGGCTACCTACGAAGAACACAGTAAAAAGGATAAAGTAGACTTTGTGAAGTAGCCACCAGCACACCAAGCCATCTACGTGAAGTCATTTACCATAATATATCATAAATATATAAAATCAAACAAATATCAAAAAATTTTGTTTATCCTAACTTATAGAGCCTGCTTCTCCTAGCAACTACACATAAACAAGCTGTGAATTTTTACAACATTCAAAAAGCACAGTGACCAGGAAAGGAGAAGATTGGAAAGTAATTTTAAGTGAGAATTTCCTCCTTCTTTTTAAATAAATCAATCTGATTGAAATTACAAAATAGAAATTGCAAACTCCTGTTACATATTCCCAGGGGGATATAACACAGACTTCACTTGAAACAACAAAGGAATATAAACCTTTTCCTTCCTGAATAACAACATTGAAATGAATGGTGTTTAGTCAGAAAAATAACCCTATGGCTTGAGCCCGCCCATTTGTTGCACAGGCACGCCTTCTGTTAAAAAAAAAGGATCCAACTTATTGAAATATTGAAAAAAAAAACCAAAACAGGCCAGGAGTAACTACTGCTTCTTTCAAAATCAAATAGGGAGACATAAAAAAAGAAAAGCCTATGGGGCAATAACATGAGACATCCAAGTCCGATGGCACACAGAGAAACAAGGATTCATCAGTGGGGTCTTCAAGCTTAAGCACGCACACGTACACTTTGAGGTATATCAGCTTGGTTAGGCTTTATGCTATTTATTTTTTACAACTCCGGGTGTAGGATTCCATAGAGCTATCCTAATGACCAAAGCTCAGAACATGTGAGGATTAGAAAAAATGGGGATAAACAGTATTTCATCCCAACACTGATATTTGTTTTTCTTCCAATGAATGTCCATATTTTATTGATGTAATCGTATCACATTTTCCTAGTTCTCCCAAATCTAAGTTACAAATTGAAATATACTGTAAAAAAATACCAGAAACATTAAATTAAAATAATTATATCCATGCACGCTTGCCCCACAAATCTGTAAAGCCAAAGGGATATGTCCATTAGCAGTTTAGAATCCGTAACACTTGAGCTTTTTTTCCGTTTTACTTAGGTATAAAAAATGCATCCAAAATAAATGCTTCTTAATGTGTACCTTTGCATGGGATTGAGAGTGATTGAGATTACACAGAAAAGAACAAAGCTGAAGCCAAACTCTTTTTTTATCTTGGGTTCAGTGCAAATTCTAAGAGATATCTGTATCACACAAGTCAAATGTGATGTCCTTGATCTACCAAGCAATGCAGTAAATCATATTACCAAAACTAGAAAGTCCTCCAGATACAAGACACAAGATAAATATCATATCAGCATACCTCCTGTCCTTCCAAGGCCAACCTGCACAGAAGGTTGAAGGCTTCCTTCATTTTTCAACAAATGAGGCAAATGGTAATAGATATTTGGCACTTGAAGAGATTTTCTACTTGTTAGCTCTTTTAACAATTTCAATGTCTCATCTGCAAACATACACAAAATCAGTAATGCAGAAAATAATATGAAGTTTTATGCATTGGTAAATAATACAGAATTCCAAGCTCAGTCCTACCTAAAAAAACAGAACAAAGGATGCCTTTTACTGAGGCATTGTATCTTGTGCACAAAAGACATCTTTTCTCATTTTATTTTTTTTAAAATAAACCATGACCAAGATCATTTTCCCCTCAGTAACCTTGCAGCAGATATAGTTAATCTTTACCTGATCACACAAGACCTACATGTGTAATCACAGAAGTAAAAATGCTCTGTTTACTTAGGTTGTTCAGGCTTTTTTCCCCCACAAAGAATCAAAATGGGAGGCTTAATTACCTAGATTACTTTTTGCTTACACTTAAAGAGCGCATTGCCATGTAGTGATGTTATTGGAATACACTGCACAGACAGATACAAAACAAAAATAGTATTAAATATACAAATAAGATTATGAGTATTTCTGCAATAAAATGAATGCTAACATGACTTTAACTCAGTACTTAAAATAATTCTTACTCTTTCTAGAATAACTGCCTCTCGGGACATCCAGGTGGCTCTCACAGTTGCAAATAACAGTTTTTAAATTCCCCTGCTGTGCATGTTGACTTTCTTACGTCAAGTGTGAAACCAACTCTTATTTAAAACAACAAATATGATAACATATGGACCCTTGAAAATTCATAGGCTTTACAATATTAAGTAACAAACTGTACTCATGGTTTCTGAGAAAAAAATTGAATTGCACAGAAGTGAGAAAAGTAATGACATAAATGCCATTCCTCTCAGTTTCTGAGGGTAGTTTCTACAAAGCTAGAATGGTCTTATTGTAGGTTTGGTTTGGGATTTTGGGGGTTTTTTTGTTTGTTGGGGTTTTTAAAAGAATATTTCTTTTTGGGTGAAACTAAATTCCTAACCACTTATAATCCTAGAAAAATGCCCTGTACAGGTGACATTTTACAACTGCTAATATTTCCTTTAGCTTCAACTGTAAAAATTCTCTCAAAACATGACCTCTCTTTGTATGAGCGAGTAATGATTTACATAAAACAATCTGGAATTCTTTCAGAAAGACAGCAAATACTTCATAAGTATTAGGTATACTTAAGTACACTAAAACTAATAAAATCTATTTAATACTAAGAACTGAGCACAAAAGCTCAAAAATTAAGACTTCAGCTGACCTTCTATCTTGGCTCCATATGAGAAAAAAAACCAAAAAAACAAAAAAAAAAACCCTCACATGCATTGCTTTATCGTGGTTTACTTTTAGAGCAAAAACACACACAGAAAAAAAAAAAGATAAGTCACATACTATGTTAAATGCAACCTTTATCTATAGCACTTTCGGAAATCCAGGGAACTACAGAGATCAGGTTGGACAGGCCATTAGCGTTAGACAGAGCAGTTCATCCTCAATATCAGCACTGAATACCTCTAACTATAGCCCTACCCTTAAAAAAAAAAATCTATAGAAGATAGTAACCCATAGCACAAATGCAAGTAGATAAGAGATTCAAAAAGCTTGACTGAGTTTTTTTATTTACAAAATTATTTGGGTTTATATTCCTTGTTAGGCCAATACAGCGAAATTTCTACAACCCACCAAATCAGACCTCTCACCAGAAATTTTATATTCTTTTGTTATACAGTTTCCATCTAGAACAGTAAGAGTGACTAAAGCAGTAATAGCATGATTTCAAAAGTTAACTTCAAAACTGGCAAGTACTACAAAAGCATTTCCTAATGTTGTCAAACACAGCTCTTGGTAAACTTCAGCGTTAGCCTCTAAAATGGGTAAAAACTTGCGTGAGACTACTAGTTCAACATTTAATCACTAGTTATTAAAAAGAATCTTTACATTTTACAAATCATAACCAATACCTTAGATTGCCTTGTATGCTTTCATATGTTCAAGCTGACTTTTAAATATATTTTAATTGCTTCAAGTTCGTTCATTTCTTAAATACTATTTGCTCGCCTTTCCCCTCAAGCTCTATTTAAAAAGTGATGTAAATTACTGTCAAAATATATTCAGTATGTTGAATAAGTAACTAGAAGTTCCAAACTTTTGGAGCTAGGCTTGGAATAAATATTCAGTCCCTGAAGTAATAAGAACAAAGAGTGGGTGGACCATTAAGAACAGAAATTGGAAAAGGAAAAAAATAATATCCCCAACAGATATAATGTGTTATAGGATTACTTGCTCTGCTAAACAGTTTCATTCAGCTTTCTTTGTACTGATTTCTTATTCTATAGTAACAAGAAGAGATATTAGTAGTGCAGAGTTATTAAAAATAGCTCAATCACAGTATGTACCTGAAAAATTATTCATTGCATTCTTACTCCCATTTGTTTCTGCTACTGCACGCCTGAACTGCTCCAAGATAGCGTTCAGCTCAGAAGAGCGTTGCAAAGTGCGATGCTCAGCTATACGAAGACGTTCCTTCAAAGCATGAAATTCCCGTTGATATGCAATCAACTTTTCTAGAAAGAAAAAAAAGACAATCTTGGTTATTCTGGGAAACAAACACTTACAGACAGATCCAGCGAGGGTCAGGGACAGGCACAGTTCAACCCAATCCCACTAAAGTTAGGCACCTTAGCATTTACACGACGTAAAGAGGGGAGAGCAAGCCGTACCAGATAGGGATGCAAAGCAGGCATAGAGGGGGTTATGCCCCTCACTGTTGGGCAGGGGCAACCTTTGAGTTTCTATTACTCAGCACCACAAAAGGCAACTCTGAATCCTTTCTTAAAGAGATGCACACAAGAAGCACTCTGAATACTTTGTAAGAATGAGTGGAATTTGACAATATTTCAGATACACCAATTTCAAACCCAATTTTTAACTTAATGGTATTGTCAGTGTTTGCAAGAACAAACTTTTGATCAAAATCCTGCGAATATAAGTGCATACATGTATTCTTTGAAAGGAGAACAAAAGGGAGAAGGAAATTTTCCCTTGTTAATAATGCTGCATTTCCTCCAACTTCTTTCAACTTACATTTATTTTTGTTTTCTTTAGTTGAGATGTACCGTTCTGATTATGTTTAGAAAACATAATTAGCTAAAATGTCCTCTGTTTTGAAGACAGAAAAATAAAAGCATAGTTTGCTATCTCTTAAAAACACTTCCCTCGCTGGCATTATTTTCCTTTTTTCATTAAATCCAAATTGTTATTGCTTTTGTGCCAATAAACCCAGAATACAGGTGCTGGCCCACAACACAGTGCTAGGTATATTATACACTGATGACTGAATCCAGACTGCTATTTCAAACAACTCGGTGCTTTAGTCAGCTGTATTAGAAGGCCAGGAAAATTTTCTGAAATTTCTGGCATGAAAAACATACTTACTTGCCAATGATAATCCCCCCAAAAATGAAGACTGCTTGGAAACATATCTAGTAGTTGCAGTAAAGTTACAAAAGTTTAACAGCTAAATGAATGTAGAATTGTATTAGTGTAGACGCCACACAAGTAAGTGAATGGTATCTTCTTGCCAAAGCAAACTGACAATGGCAGGTTAGATCCCTGTTAATTGCTGTTGAAACAGGGAAGAACAGGCGAGCCACCAAAGGACATGCAAGGTTTTACAGAGTGGCTTCCATAGCAGTGGATAGTACCAGAAGCAGCACGTTGCATCAGGTCTCCCCTGTTGTCTTTCTTCATGGTACAAAATAGCAAGCAAACTTTGGTACCTCAGTTCTTCCTACTTTGAAAAGGCTAAACTTGTCTGTGGCAGAGTCTGCGTTTCTCCTGGGAAAATGGTGAGAACCCTATGAAATCTGTGGTCCAGACCTCAGTACCTCAAAGCAGGATGAATTTGGGTCATTCTCTCTTGACTTAAGATGAATTCCTGGCAGAGACCATTTCTATTCCTTTCTATTCATTACTAGAAGATATCAGAACACCAAGCACAATGCTTTGATAATTCTGGTGCTCTAAGGAACAGCAGAAGCCTAGAGGGAACAATTTACCTAGGAATATGTCAAATAGTGAAGAATCATGGTGGTTTCCCTGCCACTTCTACCTAACAAACTCCATAATGAACCTAAACTCAGTTGGCAAACGGAGATTAAGATTTTGCTACCTTCCTAATTCAAGTAGGCAGTACACAAACTGGAATCACAGGACCTTCTAATTCCACAGCAAATGAAAACTCTACTGTATAATCACAAGAAACTTAGAGTTGAACTGAAAAGGCAGTTTTATGCCATGAAGAAATGAAAATTGTGGTCTCATATTAAGAGCTACCAACCAAAATCCTTTACCGAGGAGATGATACTTTCAGAGGGGGTGGCCATTTTACGACATTTAATTTACAATGAATATAATATGTCAAAAATAAAAAGGTAAGTAGTTAATTTCTTTTTAAAGAAATTTAAAATTATCTACGTAGAAGTAAATTTACTTTCATAGCTTATCAAAGCAGTTTTTGAGCAAACAACTTAGGATCCCAAGTGTGACACTGGAAAATAGAATCATAGAATCACCCCTATCTACAAGAAAGACTTAAAGGAGGATCCAAGATATTACAGACCCATCAGTCTTACTTCAGTCGCTGGGAAAGTTTTGGAGCAAATCCTCCTGGGGACTATCACAAGTCAAATAAAGAGCATGATTGAAAAAAGGCAGCATGGATCCACCAAGAGCAAATTGTGCTTGACAAACTCGTTCACCTTCTACAACAAAGTAATCCTGCTCAAGTGGGCACTGACTACCTGGATTTTTCCAAAGCTTTTGACACTGTTCTCAGAGCTTCCTCCTGGAAAAACTGATGCGTCCCAGTCTAGATAAGTGGTCTGTGTGGGGAACTAACTGACAGGCGGTACCCAGAGGGTGGCTGTAAACAGCTCCTTTTCAGGCTGGCAACCAGTCACAAGAAACACCTCCCAAGGATCATCATTAGGCTTCGCGCTTTTTAATATCTTCCTAAGAGATCCGGATGATGGTACCAAGTGTACCCTGATGAAGTTTGCTGATGATACCAAACTGAGTGGGGAAGCAGATGCTTCATAAGAGAGAGTCACCTGCAAGAATACCTAGATAGGCTGGAAGAATGGCCTAACAAGAACCTTACAAAGTTCAAAGACAAGTGTAAAAGATCTTGCACCAGCAAAAACATAATCCGGGAGGGCAGCACAGGCTGGGATCTACCCAGCTAGGGAGCAGCTCTGTGGAAAGGGACCTGCTAGACAACAAGCTCAATACAAGTGAACAGTGTGCTGCTGCATCAAAGAAAGCCAACAGGATGCTGCTTTGCATCAACAAGGGCATCACCAGCAAAGAAAATGAAGTCTTTATCCCACTTCACTATGCGCTTGTCAGGCTACACCCAGAATTCTGTGTTCAGTTTTCATCCCCACTATGCAAAAAGATGTGCGCAAGTTGGAGAGGGTTCAGAGAAGGGCGACAAAGACGATCAAAGGACTGGGAAGCCTGCTGTATCAAAAGGCTGAGAAGGGGGGGTTTGTTCAGCCTTGTGAAAAGGTTTAGGGGAGACCTTACCACCATGTTCCAGTATTTGAACGGTAGCTACAGAGGAGCTAACCTTCAACAAAGAGTCACATGGAAAAGATAAGTGGTAATGGGTACACAAGAGGAAAATTTTTCACAATGAGACCTATAGGTCACTGGAATAACCTCCCTAGAGAAACGATTCCTCAACACTGGACACTTAAGACACAGCTGGACAGTGTGCTGGGCCATCTTTTCTAGATCATGCTTTTGCCATGAAAGATTAGACCTTTCCATACTGGTATTGCATTTGTGGTACTTCAGGCCTCAAAAGCATTAACTCCTTTAAGAAACACTAGTTAATTGCTTCAAAGCAATCAACTTCTCACAGCTGCTCTAAGCAGACATGTCTGGGTTAAGGAGGCTGCTCTAAAAGATACCCAAACTCCTGAAATCCATCCTTCAAAAATGTATGACTTTTTTTTTTGTTGTTAGGTCACAATATTATTGAACCAAGTAAAACTAGAAGATGCTAACATTTACATCTAACACTAGCAGAGCTAGCATTTTCTTTGTATTTGGAGATTAATGTGTAATTTGATGCTTTGCTTCTTATTTTATAATATGAGTGCCTGTGCTTTGAAATAAAAGCAAATTTTATTTAAATATCTTTGGCATGCATGCAGTACTTCAAAGTATTGATCAATCACTCAGACACTTATTACTTTAAAACAAATAATATTGCACAGCTGCAGCAACATCAAATTTCATCTCGTACAGAAAGGCACTTGCAAAGGAGAAAGTAATTCTTAGGTCCTTACAGTACCACCAATAGTGATCACCACCTGTCCCACACTTTGGAAAAGTAAGTGTCCTTTAAGGTATCAGGAGTTTATAAATATTCTAATTTGATTTTTCAGAGTTCTTGACTAATAGGTATTGAGATGGAGTGGAAGCAGTCAATGCTTTTTTTGCCTCAATCTTTAATAACACTGATAGTTCTTTGGCTGCCCAGTCTTCTGAGTTAGAGGATGAGTGCAGGAATAGTGACTTTCCATTTGTGGACACTGAAATTCTAAGGGACTGTATTAGCTGAATGTGAAACAAGTCCATGAGGCTTTGATGGGAATCAGAGTACTGAAGGAGCTAGCAGATGTTATGGCAGGACCTCTCTCTATCATCTACCAAAGGTCTTGGGAGCCTGGAGAGGTCCCTGCTGACTGGAAGCTAGCCAATGTTACTCCTACTTACAAAAAGGGCACAAGGGAAGACCTAGGAAACTACAGACCTGTGAAGGTAACCTCAGTTCCTGGAAAAAAAATAAGATCATCCTGGGTGCTGTTGAAAGGCTATTAAAGAGCAATGCAATCATCAGGCACAGTAACCATTTAACTAATTTGGTATCATTCCACGATAAGGTCACAGATTACATGCCAAGTGGATCAAGGGAAGGCACTGATGACTCTCTTGAGGGACGAGATGCCTTGTAGAAGGATCTAGACAGACTGGAACATTGGGTAATCATCAATGGCATGAAATTTAACAAGTCCAAATGCTGTATTTTGCACCTGGACATGGCAATGCCAGGCACAAGTATAAATTGGGAGAGGACTGGTAGGCAAGCAGCCCTGCAGAAAGGGATCTGGGGGTGCTGGTCAACAGCAGGCTCAACAGGAATCAGCAGTGGGCACGGGCAGCCAGGAGGGCAAACCACACCCTGGGGTGCATCAAACACAGCATAACCAGCCAGTGAAAAGAGGGGATTATCCCACCATATTCAACATTGATGCAGCCTTGCCTTGAGAACTGTGTGCAGTTCTGGGGCCCACAATTTTAAAAGCATGTTAAGAGTACTCAGGTATGTCTAGAATAAACCAAAAATGCTGGTGAAAGGGCTGGAAGGCATGTCCTGTAAGGAGCAGCTAAGGACTTTGGGCCAGTCTAGTTTGGAGAAAAGGAGGCTGAGGGGTAACCTTACTACTGTTGAGGACAGGAAGGTGGAGAGGGAGGTGCTGAGCTCTTCTCCCCAGGGATCTACTGAAAGGATGTATGGGAAGGGCTGCAAGCTGTCCCAGGAGAGGTTTAAACTTTGCATTAGGAAGCATTTCTTTAGTAAGAGGTCAAACCCTGGAACAGGCTTCCTAGAGAGGTGGTCGATGCCCTGATTCTGTCAGTGTTTAGGAAGCATTTTGGCAATGCCTTAACATGCTTTAACTTTGGTCAGCCCTGAAAGGGTCAGACAGTTGGGCAAGATAATTGCTGTAGGTCCCTTCCAATAGAAATATTCTACTCTATTCTATGACAAGTTGACTTGTAAGCATTGTATACACAAAAAAGTCAATAGTGTAGGCAATATTTTCAAAACACATTTCATCATTTAGTGTTTTATTGTTAAAGGTTTCTGTAAAACCTAAAGAAATTCAATTGACTTCTTGTCAAAGAAGTATCAAACCACTTTTTTCATTGCTGTTACAGTAAAAAGAAAAATACTGAGTCTAAAACCATAAAGAAAACACAGAGATCAGTGCTCACCATCATGAAAAAAGTTTCTGTTTCTACAATATTAGAAGCTAGTTTTCTTTTTATGCTGAAACCTAGAGTAACTTAAGAACACAGAGGAAGGAGTTCAGACAGTAAATTATTGGCCCTATACAGCAGATGGAAGAACCCCAAACATGTCTGTTCTCTGACAAATAAAACATCCTTCTAACAGCAGCTGTAGCCAATATCAAACACATTTGGCCTCCAATAGTTTCCCCATACAGTCTTTCTTATTTAAGAATATTTTACACTGAAATGAGAAAGTGATGCTTTTCCATACTTGGCTCTGGAAGTCATAAAGATCAAACAAAAATAAGTAGCCCTCATAATTCAAATGAACATTTCTTGTTGAGAAATTACTTGAAAGCTGAACACATTAATTCTTCATCATTTTCTTTTAAACTCTAGTAGCTTCAGCAAAACTCCAGAAGCTAAAACCTAAATACTTTAGTTGGCTTGAAGTTGTGCACTTCCTGGAAAGTTAACACTACATCAACTCACTCAGTAATTTGTATTCTCAACTTTTTTTTCTCACTTGTTTCAAGATGTTCTCCTAAATATGAAGAATTTAGACAAGCAGTTCATGCACTATTTTGAAAATTAAAAATTCAGATCAAGTGTGATGGTTTGCAAGTTTTTGACCAGAGATGGTATCTAAGCGCTCGGCCTACACTTCCTTCTCTGGGTTATTTATGGTTCTCCAACTAAACAACCACTAAGAAGAAGAAAAATCATTCCAGAAAGCGACCATTAGCCTAAGTTACAAACTCAGTCCATTGTTCTCTTACCATAGGCAGTCTTGGCTACATAATTTGATTTTTGCTCCAAATTTAGATAGCTTATAAGCAAAGTTTTAAACCAGGTGCCAATTTCCTAAGCTCAACATGGAGCCTCTAAACATCTCAGCATGCATCTGGTTTCTTAGTTTTAAGTTTTCTATTACTAGTCTAATCTGTTTATATAACTCAACCCATGATTTCTATGAGCAAAGAGCCTTCCCTTGGGCTAAAAAATGGGTATTAAAGGAACAATAAAATACATTGTAGTTTAAATTTACAAAAAAAATTTTACAGATTATCTCAGCTCAACTCAACATCACAAAAGAAGTCTGAACTAAAAGTAAATCATCTG
Source organism: Clamator glandarius (assembly GCA_033459285.1). Taxonomy (NCBI): domain Eukaryota; kingdom Metazoa; phylum Chordata; class Aves; order Cuculiformes; family Cuculidae; genus Clamator; species Clamator glandarius. Next base: position 1,206,636 of record JAUNZM010000254.1, read on the forward strand.
CACTGGCATAATATTCACTGTATCATAATTCCAAATGGAACACACACTGAACAACAAAATGGTAAAAGCATCCTCAAAACAATTATATGGCTATTGAGCTTCAGTGACATTACAAGTCATAAATAGCTTTTAGGTTTTTGTTCATGTTACCTTTTTAGCAAAATGAAATTTTTAATGCTCCAAGCCTGTCAGTGTCTCAGAGACATTTCAACAATGCCCTTAACAACATGCTTTAACTTTTGGTTAGCCCTGAAGAGGTCAGACAGTTGTTCTAGTTTGTTGAAGGTCTCTTCCAACTGAAATAGTCTATTCTAGTCTAACAGTGAAACTATGTGAGGAAACTATTTTGGATGCACTTTTAAATTGTCTGCAGTACAGATGCCTATAGAATCAGCAAAATTCTGCTGCCTCTGACAGTTTGAAGCTTCACCACAAACCACTCGAAAAGGAGATAGAGATGGGTCAATATTGAAGACAACGTAGACACCTAACCTTCAATCACAATACTCCTTTCAAACCTGTAAATATGTGTGTGTTGCTATTTATCTTAACACAGAAAGCACAACTGAACAGGATTCCTGGCAAAAAACCCTCATATTATTAAAGCAACCATTACCAGAAAATATTCGATTTGCTATTTAGAAGTCTGAAAAATCCCTGGAGGTGTTCAAGATCAGGCTGGATGCGGCCCTGGGCAGCCTGATCTAGTGGGAGGTGTCCCTGTTCATGGCAGGGGAGTTCAAACTGGATGATCTTTACGGTCCCTTCCAGCCCAAACTATTCTATGATCCTATGATTCTAAGAACTACTTAGATCCTGCAGATGCAACTCAATATTGTTGAGAGTATGCAAGTACATGACAGTCTTGACCAAAGCTGTCACACTGATACATGAGAATCTTGAAGATTTTATTTACATATCTCAGGGAGCAGCAGCAGAGGAACACAGAGGAGCGCACATATAGATGATGTGCACACATCCATCTTTGTTAATACTGCACCAGAAAAAGGAAGTATAGGTGCTACAAAATCAGAGACACTTTGTGACCTTCTAGAGAGATGCCTCTCAAGACATGGGCTAAGCAGTGGACAAAGAAAAAAAAGGCCAGAAACTATCTAAAAAGGGAACTTTGCATTTCTGGCAATCTCGGCAAGGTTTCTGATTCCATACAGCCTGCAATAGCCATACTATGATAGCCTGTGACTAAAATAAAAACCCTGCAACACTCAACAAGAGGAAAAGATCTGTGGCTGCTGTATAATATACTCTACCCCCTGTCCACACCCCATTTTTTGGTGGGCAGATCAGAGATAGGGGAAAACAGAACTGCATGAAGACCCTTACAATCCTCAAGAATGTTTTTTTGCAATTCACAGTAATGTCATTCTCTCTCAACGAAGCCTTTTGCTGTCTGCTAAAAGAAGCATCATCTACACCACAAAAAGCAGCATGTAAGTTTTACAAGTTGTTGTTTATCTTATCAATCAAGCAGGTTCACAAATATATTAAGCCACAGCCCACTTCCACAACTGGAAATAGAACATACTGAACTAAGGAGATTGTATTTATTTTTTTTTATTTTTAAAAGAAAAAGAAAAGACAAGCTATAATTTACTCAAGAGCTCGATGAAGTTATGGCTGCTTGTCTCCAAAGGCAGATGCATCAGACAACAAGATCAGAAAAAAAGCTTTATGACCTTCCCATATCAACAGTAGGCAGTTGAGCCTTCCTTCAAATTGCAAATCAGCTGAATACCCAAACTGATGGATCTGCCACACAGAGAAAAAGGTAACCAGCCACAGACTTGGCACTCCTAAAAGACAGAAAGACAAGTACACAAGGCTTAGCTTTACAGCATTGTAGGCTTGATTTATACTTCCTGCTCATACCCAACTGAACCCTTGAAACCTCTTCCCTCTTTTGTTCATTAAAATAGGGACAAGAGGAGGAATTGGCTGCCATCTGACACATAGACAAAGGCTTTGGTTGGCAACAAAGCATTGCACACAAATATTCAATTAGTAAAACGGGTATGAGCAGGAACAGACACCTGATATGGCAGGACCTTTCCTCTATCTAAGAGGGGGATATTCAAACCATTATACAAACGAACAGTGTCTCACTGGCAACAGTACTAAACACACCAATATAACAGTTAAGTTTATGGTCCACCCTGGTGACAGCCCTTCAGTTTTCTTCTTCCAATTACAAGGCCCCCTCTCTTTAGATCCTCACTTAAAACCAACATAGCATAAGCCTTGTCTAAAAAAAGTAAATAAAAAAGGCTTCAGCTGAAGCAAATTGTGCTACAAGTTAAAGCTTCCACAACAAATGTCTCATTTTTGTGTAAACTGTTGAACAGTTACTAAAACATCATGAATTAAGTATTCAAATCTGTGAGAATACAGTGAAATAAGTGCTAATTCAGGTACTTTTTAAGTTAGTTTTCCAATGATTCCACATCTCATTTACTCTCATTATGAAAACCCCACTGTAGTTACCATCATGCCACGGGTCAAATACCTGATCAATTTAAAGGCTGATACAAAATGGAGGTCTTAATGCACAGAGAACTTCCACACCAAGTTTTATATAGACAGTGGTGCACCAAGAGCAAATTACTCTTCAATGAATTCGGGATCTATCAACATGCTACTCAATTCAATCTGGCAGAGCCTTTACAGGAAAATTTCTTAATTTCAGCTATGTAAAGTGAAAAAAATAAGTCCTGCGCTTTCCCTAAAATCAGTTCATATGTTTTATGTGATCCATGAAATCATGGTATCAAGTACATCAGCATCCAGTCAGTCATGACAATACCTGCACTGACCTGCACTTGACTCCCACAGCGAAGTACACAACATTGATTCTTTAGACTATGCTTGATCTGTAATACTTAAGCACCTTACAAGCTATCACATTTATAGCATCACCCGATAAATAGCCATCTTTGTCCCTCAACACAGACATCCTTTTAAATTAAAATCCTGTTTCGCTAATATGTAGCAGACTAAATTACTTCTAGTGTCAGTCAAGAAAATGAAAGACTGAATTCCTCTAGTAAATCAAATAAATTCTTAGTACGCTAGCACTTAAGTAACTTTCAACTTGATCTTAAACTGACATTTTTTGACAAGGGCTAGAGTTCCTATTTGCATGGCTTTTGGAAAATATACTGTAAATACAATTACCCAATGCTGTGATGCAAAATCCAGCTCTTTCTGCACTGTACAATCATCCAGAATCCATGCAGTGATGCAGAGACAAGAAATGCCTAGTGGCATGTACTGGAGAAATACAAACATTGCTTCTATTGCCCTTTGAAAGTAACTCCAGAGCTCAGAAGATATTCACAAGGCACAAATTGAGCACTGCATTCTCAAATGACGTGCTGAGGAGCACCTAGCAGAGGAACTGTCAAACCGATCACACAGGCATGGCCGGAAAGCTCTGTGTCTACACAAAAGTAAAGCATCTATCTGTGACATGCAGGCTAATAAGAAGAGCAAAACATTATAACAAGCTGAGGTAATTATCAAGTGTCAAAAACTGTACATAGGCACATATTTATAACCAGCCATGTCAAACATGGAAAAGAAAAAAAAGTCTTAAAATTTGCCCCCAATATTAAAATTCAACTGTGTTTACAAATCAGATTCCAATTTCGCCTGGGAACTGCCTAAAAACTGATATTTAATGTCCTTGAAATGTTACAATATATTCCCATGGGTGACTATTCCCCATGAGCTGGCTCTTAAGTTAAACCTTTTATAAGCAAGTTATGATGAGTTATGAAACCTGAAGCAGAAAAGTAATCAAACATGCAAATACAGAATAAAACAGTAAACGTTAACAACAGACATGCTATAAATAAAAGCTCTTAAGGAAACGCTCAAGGTCAAATTTTATCAGTCCTCTTAGAACAGTTGATACTGAGGTCCTTTCAGTTACAGAGCGTGTAGCCATGCCTATTCATCAAGATATTTTGTTACCTTGAAGGTATGAGAGAATACGTGAATGTTTTACAAGTACATTATTCTGTAGAATTAAAGACAGTAAGATAGATGATTTACATTAAAAAAAAAAAACATCCAACTAATCATGACACAACATTTTCTGCTTCGTGAAACAAACAAAAAAAGGTCTTGTATCAAGATTTAGGAAAACAAGTGGGCAAGTCATTCTTTTATCCCTAATCTTGTTACTCAAATTGACAGGTCATTTCAGCAATCCAGCATTTCAAACCACCAACACAATCTGGTAGAAGTACAGTTTATAGCCCTTGTTTTTCACACAGAAAACTAGAACATAGGACTAGAAGTATTTAAAACATCCTTATTCAAGGAGCTTTCACTGTGAAGAACAACATATTTTTCAGTGAAGGTGCTGCAGGTTTTCTTAACTTTAGTTTTAAAAAATAACTCCAGAATTCTAATTACAGATTTTTCCATTGCAATTTGTTCACATTTTGCAGTTGAAGGATCTGTATAAGCAAACAATGTTTTTTGTTCTCTGCAATTCTAATGCACTAGCACAAGTCTGAAGTGTTTGCTTTGCAACTTTCAAGGCCTGATCCAATCTCAGTCCAGATACTTTTGTTTAAACATTCCTTTGCAGCAGGAGCTGAAATTGTTTTCATTAAAATTTTTTAAGGTATCTGAACATGATCCTTTGTAATACCAACTGCCAAAACCTTCCTATTTTGAAATGTAAATTTCAGAATCAATTTATTTGGAAACATTCTTTTGAAAAAGTAAATTCCTCTGCTTTCCCAGAGATCCCGCATATAAAAACAAAGCAGATAAATGAAAGTACAAAACAGATCAGAACCCATATCCCTCCTCATTTTTTATATCTTTGATATAAATACACTAGAAATGCCGCAGCTTACCAATCAAAACAGAAGCATAAACTAGTACATCAGGCAGGTCTGTGTGTTTGTTTTCTAAAATGCTACAGAATAAAACATATTCCTAGAGGAGAAACAAGCCTAAGCAACCAGAAAGCCAAAGCAGTCAAGGTAGAGTGACAAGTGATAAATGACTTAAGACATATTTTAATATCTGGACAGAGCAACCAGGAACAGTTTTAAACATCTCCAGACGCAATTGTGCATCTTTGCCTCAATATACAAACTTTAATATAGAAAGTTCACAATTTAGACAATTTCCTGTGCAGTTATGATACGCGCAATGACACCACTCTCAAATCTCCACTGACAAGGGCTGACAGAGGGTCTGAACGTTCCTTTGGACACAAGGAATAAAAAGAATAATACATCAGAAAATCCAGACACCCACGACTAAGGAGGTCAAGTCAACAGAAGCATATGGTGCTCTGTCTGGGCACTGGCTTCACACAAAAAGGATAATTAAACACATGATTTGTTTGGGAAGACTTATTGGCAGCACTTGAGCTGAAGGTCTTTTAAAACAAAAACCAGCAAGCTACAGTGATGGAAAATTAAAATAAAGAAATCCCACATTTGCAATTTATTTGTCCCGATCAGAATGTTAACTAGCATTCACACTTCTTTGCCTAATAAATAACACTGCCCAGGACTCTATGGATGAATATAATCCACAAGGCTTTTGAGATTCCAGCTGTTTGGTTTTTATTGTATACACAGTGCTAAGGAGCACAGTCAACTCTGCTGGCATTTCTTCTTTAAACGAAAAGTGATACAAAAAGGTCACTGAAATCATACGCTAAATCAGTCCCACAATAAGCAATCAGTATTTAACACATCTCTTGCCTGAATAGAAACACTAAGGAATAAATAAAAGCTTCATAGATTCTATTGCCAAAAAGCAAAGCTGTACAAGGAAAATTATCGCAACTTCCGTTGTAGACATACATAGCACAAAGACTTCAATTTAATAAATTAATAAAAGAAGAAGTCCCCTGAGCATGCAGACCATTGGATTAATGTAATTTGGATATTAACTCTTTACACTGTCACAAAAAATTACCTTCAAACAACCTTCCTCAAGCCCCTTCACTTTGATATCTCTCACTTGTCTTGCACAAGACTCAAACAGTGTAAAAGAAATTAGGAAATGATGAATACTAACATAACTGTTACCACAAAAACAGTAACACAATTTCCAGTGGCAGCTTTTACAAACATCATTATGTCATTACTAGTTTTTCAGGCTAACTGCCAATTTAAAAGCCATGCTACAACTCTGATTAAAATCTTATGCAGAAGATCAGCTGCTCAAGCAAGCACGAACCTCCAGTTTAGGCAAGCATTACAATCATCGCTCTGAAGCACACTTTACTTTTATGATACAGAATGGGTCAATATCTAGCCTGTGTTCTTGGCAACTCTGAAAGAACAAAGCACATTAATTATAAGCAAGCACTCCTGCTGCATTTTTTTAACATATTAAAATAAAACAAGCCATTGTATATCTCTGCAGATCCATAATAAATGGATGGAATGCATTCTTATGTTTGTTTCTGTCATAAAGCTTATATGTGTGTAAATATCTACAGATACTTTATTGCTACCAATAAACAAGAATATCTTCTTAAAACTTCATAATAGCTAGTTATGCTCATTTCTAACAAGACATATGAAAGAAGTTATAACAGATTATGTTGATCCTAACAGAATGCGGCTTTATAATGTAACAATCAGCATGTAGTATTGTAACTTCAGCATTAAAAATAATACCCAAATCCAACCCTGGCAAAACAACTCTTTCACATCTGTTAAAAGAGAACAGGACATAACCCCTTCACCTGAAGCACCTACAGATGTGGTGACAGTGTAAACAAATGTAATTACCCTTTAGATAACAACCCCTTACAGTCAGTTTGATGACAAGTCATCTATGCAATCTCATGTTTCTCCTCAGACCTGAATCGGATAGTATTTTCAGCTAATTTCTACAAATAAGCACCTATGCCTATGCTAAGATATCAAATCAAAATATTCACGTTACCTAGTGGTCTCAAATTCCTGGAGGGTTTTTTGGTTGGTTGTTTTGGTTTTTTGGGGTTTTTTTAAACGAAAAATTTTCCTTGCATACCACCCTTTTTATAAGCTACTGAATTCCTAATTCAATTTACTAAAACTATGTTCTCTGCCATAGCAAAATTCCTGAAAGTAGGGTCTTTGATTCTCCTCACTGTTGACTTGATAAATTAAAATTGGGAAAAGCATTTGAAAGAGAATTCAAGCTTCCATACGAGCTCACAGTAAAATCTTTTTTGTTGAAAAGGTTTGTTATCCAAGTCGGGGCATATAGACCATAAACCAGTTTTCCAAATCAACTTTCTAATCATTCAAGCTTCCTCTAATCTTGTCACTACTTCTTGCAAATAGTCAGTCATCAACTGAACCCGTATTCTGCATTGTAAAAAGTCCTTGACAGATCTGATGTCTGCACACTAGCTTCCTGCTCAAACAGCTAGTTACACGTATATTTTAAGATCAAAGAGAGAAAGTTTTAGTCAAAGGCTGCACACATTATTCCTTGTATTCTTGATGTACTACATACAGGAAAATTTAAAAAAACAAAAAACTAAGGGATCCGAAATCAACATTTTTCTCACTCTAGCTCTTGTTAAACCCGTAAACTGTTGTTAACATAACACAAAGTTAAACATACTGTTGGAACCAAGGCCAGTCAGTGTCCCCCATAGTGCCTAGTATCGAGGGACCTTCTAATTAACAGGATAAAATAAGAATTCGTGGTTAAAAATTGAGAATAAGGTACAAGTTTAGTCTTTTTCTGGAAGTACTCAAAAGTCTTAAATAACAACCATAATTCAGAGGATATGGATGACTGACTTAAATTCTAGTTAAGAGGAGCATTAGAATACACACAGATAGGTCTGCATTTGAAAAGAACCCACAGAATTGGGTGTGGTTTAGAGATGACCATTACGATAACCAATGTGCAATTGAGAGCACTGGTGTATCTCAAGCCTGTAGTTGTGGCATTACACTAATTCAAATCCAACCCTAGCAGGACACCTGAAACTAGTTCAATCTCAGCCTTAACATGGTTGCTATGTATCATATTTGTTTTGTCATCATTTCACAGATTTTTCATATGAATAAAAAAAAAATTGAGTAAAAGGTTAAAAAAATCAAGGGGGGAGAACAGGACAAACGGACACGTTTGTGTTGTAGGCAAATGACAGAACAAATAACATATTTTAACAGATCAGAATTTCCATCATGGCAAACAAAGCTGTAAACAGGAAAAGAGTCTAGAAGCAGCAACAAACACTTTCACAAAAATAGAGCAGGCACTACACAATTTCTAGTCCAACTTAACTAAGCCCATTTGAATACATCACACAGCATAATAAGCTAATTATTATTTTTTAGTGTGAAGTAGAGTCCCCAAAATATTCAGTGCAGAAAATTAATATTTCAGTTTAACTTTCCCAAGTCACCATGGTAATTACATATTTTTAATTATTTTCCCATTACACTGCTCTTCAATATTATTGAACATTAGTTTGTGATGCTACAACGCCACAGGGAAATGTGGTTCCATTTGTGTTTTAAATGGGTTAAGGTTTCTGAGTAGAATTATAACTTTCATATTGATCCTTTCTGTAACAAGGAAGCAAAGCGTTTATGGAGAACTACTGCAGTGTAGGAATTATCCCCCCAGAAAAGATCGAAGAAGTATCATGTGGCTATAAACCACATCTTAATAAATATGAACTGAAATCAAGTATATTTTGATTTTCGTTACAGTAAAGATTTTGGGGTTTGCTAAAGATTTGTTAAAATACCTTTTTGCATTACAAAAATTGCTCGTAAAATTCCACTTTTACTTTTTAAAGACGTAAATCAATACAGCCATAGGAAAGAAGTTTCTATTAAGTGCCCCATTACTTTATGTCATTGCTGCAGTATATAAATCAATCTTCTTTAAACCTTTTTTTGAGAATGAAGGACAGAGTCAACTGTATCAGCCACCAATTCTACAGTTCCACTTAAATACCAAAAATGACAACATCCTCTTTAGCTTAACAGCCAGCCTCCCAGATTTAATTTCCATTTGAAAATTGCATCTATAACATCTCAATAAATAACAAAGCAAAGTACCCACAAGCGCATTTTTCTTCTGTGGCACATTTAAATGATGAGAGTAATCATGTACAAACAATAAGAGGCACCACAAGACCAGACAGAGATAAATGCAAACAGCTTAAGCACAGATTCCTGCCAGATCCAGAATGCTATTTATCACTAATTCAAATGAGGACCAAGTACACAAATACACCTGCAAACACAACCACAAGTAGTTCCCCCTACACCTTGAGATAGAATCAAACCCACAGTATCATGCACATTCCAAAAACTAATACATACAACTTATGTGTAAACGTCTACTTGAGTTTTACTTACAACGGCTCTCTCACCTGGCACTCTGGTAATTGTGCGTGCTTAGGGAGAGCCAAGATTCTGGGGTGGGGAGGGAACACCCAAACCTGAACACTGATACTGTATCCATATAACTTTCATAGATTTATTTATCAACACATTCTCCACTCTCTATCACTTACAGGGACTTCTATCTCAGTGGCCTCAGCTCTTCCTGTCTACACCTCAGGATGCTCCATTCCTCTGCCATTGTAACCCCAGTCTGGGTCCTGCACTTCAGGCACAACAACCCTGTGCAGCTACAGACTAGAGGAAGAAAGCTGCCTGGAGGAGAAGGACCTGGGGGTGTTGGTTGACAGCTGACTGAGCATGAGCCAGCAGTGTGCCCAGGTGGCCAAGAAGGTCAAGGGCATCCTGGCTTGTATCAGAAATGGCGTGGTCATCAGATCCAGGCAGACTATTCTCCCTCTGTACTCGGCACTGGTGAGACTATTCCTCAAATCCTGTGTTGAGTTCTGGGCCCCTCACCACAAGAAGGATGTTGAGGCTCTGGAGAGAGTCCAGAGAAGAGCAATGAAGCTGGTGAGGGGGCTGGAGAACAAGTCTTATGAGAAGAGGTTTGAGGGAACTGGGATTGTTTAGCCTGGAGAAGAGGAGGCTGAGGGGAGACTTTATTGCTCTTTAAAACTACCTGAAAGGAGGTTGTAGAGAGCCAAGTGACAGGTGATAGGACAACGGGGAATGGTCTCAAGCTGCACCAGGGGTGGTTCAGACTGGACATCAGGAAAACATTTTTCACAGAAAGGGTCATTGGGCACTGGTAGAGGCTGCCCAGGGAGGTGGTTGAGTCCCTATCCCTGGAGGTATTTAAAAGACAGGTAGACAAGGTGGTCAGGGACATGGCTTAGTGGCAGATAGGAATGATTGGACTATATGATCTCAGAGGTCTTTTCCAGCCTGGTGATTCTATGATTCAGTCAGCACAACCAGCATTCAGCCCCCAGCACACAATTCTTCCTGTTGTCCCCCACTTATACCTTCGCATAAACACACTTCATCCATACATTAACAGCACCTGCCTTTAACCACTAGCAAAAGACAGCAGCAGACAGAGCTCTGCAACTGTTGTATGGTCAGTGGGAACATGAGCAGCAGCTGCCCAGCCAGCCAAGCACAACACTGCTGTTGAGCTTCAGCCCTACCCTCCACAGCGCAAACTGGAAGCTCTGTCCTGGTCTTAACAGCCTGTTTCCTCCAAACTTAAAGTACTACAGCCTTACAACACCAAATTTGAACAAAGCAAGGAGGGCTGACTAAAATAGTATTACAAAGGAGTGACAGTATAGGAAAAGGAGGATATAGGGGCATATCTTAAGGCAAAAGAAGTTGTGGTGCCAATTCAACTTTTTTCAGAAGTTAACCACAGCCATCCTACACTCATTATCTGAGTCATTAGTTTATCGCTATGACTGCACTGGAGAACAACTTAAAACCATTAGTACTGAATATAAAAATATATTGTGAATGTCTTAGCATCAATTTTTTTCCTGCATGAAGACAAATTCGTAACTTGACGCATTTCAAATCTTTGATCATTGCAATCTACACATAGCTAAAATACCACAAAACCTGATGCAACTCATCCTCAAACTAAAATAGCAAGAAAAGTCTTCCACTCAGTTACAGCTTGTTTCAAGTTAAAAAACTTTATCAAACTAAGTTAAATACAGTTAGAATTAAAGCAACATATTACAAATACACTAGTCTTTTTCCGCTGTTTCCATACAATATAAAATTGCACATTTATTGTGCACAACTGCCTTCTCAGTAGAGCAGTGTGCTGGAGGAAAGGAAGGTAAAATGAGCCCTGAATTAAAAAGGTCACCTCTACCTATAAACGCATGTCTCACACCAGAAGTGGAAACAGCTATTCTACCATCATGTGTCTACACACAGGAGCTTCAGAAAGGTCTCTCCTATTTCCATTTAGAGCCCACCCAATCAACAGATACATCTGTGCAAAGCAAAAATGTTGAATGCTGATGCTTCCATGCAAACAAAAACATGCACCTCTATACATCCCCAGAATGTGACTTGCAGCACATATGCCAAGCAACTGGGAAGTAACTGAATGTCTGATCCCTCTCAGACATTGAAAAGCATGTGGACAACTGCTCAGCAACTAATTATTAGAAATAGCCACATACATAAAACTTCTCAAAGGTGTCACTTACTGTTCATACGCAAACCATCTCTGTGTACACAATTGGGATTTCTGGTCATGCCATAACCTGGTCAACAACAGGATGTCAGTGCAGCAGCATCCACCCACCTTAAGCTAACAGGCCCTGCATCTGAAGGATTTCTCCCCAGGCAAGATGTCTGTGAAGAAAAATAAGTCATGTCCAGGAAAATCCAGGTGTATATATCCCAGACCTTCTCCAAGAACCACCATATTATATACTCACACACTACTGAACATTCAAGGCTCAGATTCTGAGAGTTAAGATGCTATATATTCTCAGACGGATTAACTGAGCTCCAGCCCAATGTGGCAAGAAAACAAAACACACAGGAAAGTGGAACCATGACACAGAAAGAAAAAGTAACCATTCAGTTCTGACAACCTGGAAACTTCTGAAGACTTTAACATGATTTGTTTCTACTACAGAACTGTCAACAACTCCATGAGTTTCCGTACACATTAATCAAGACACTCTTACTTTAAACATTTCTTTCTCTCCTCTCCAAAACCAACAAAATATAAACACACAAGCCAGGAACTACAGCAAGAAAATCTAGATTCCTAAATGAAAATGAGATTAGTAATAGTAGATCCACAGTCAAATGTTTAACATTTTAATACATTATAAGAAAATCTATCTATTGAAAGATAGCTGCTCAGAAGAGTGCTACCACCTCACAATTAGCAAAACTATTCTACGAGATGAAACTTTTTGAAATTCTTATTAGTTTGGGCACAAAATTCAAACCTCGTAAGTCTTATTATTGTTTCTACACATGCTGGTGAGATGAGGTTGCTGATGCTCCTTGTTTCTTTGTGCCTTGACAACTGCATTGAACAAGCCTTGCTTCTGAGAACATATTCTTTCTAACTTGTCCTCCTTGCAAACAACTCAGGATCAAAGCTTCACCATGCTCCCACACTGCTGCAAATTAACAACAAACTTGTATGTCAAACGTGATCCCATCACATTTGTTTTATTCAAAACTTTCTCCAACAGTACCTCTACAGTTTGTCTCTAGGGGCTGTGCAACCAAGTATAATGGCTGTTTATCACATAACTACTTTACTATCAATTTGCAATGGAAAACAGTTTTAGTTCAGCCCATCTCTGAACTGTCTGAGGAAACTTAAGTATCAATGCCATGAGCATGCAAGTCCATCATGTATCTGCCAGCTACAATAGTAACATTTATGCACAATAACCATAGCAAACATTTAAATAATTTTACTATATTATGCTCAAAAATAATGTACTGCCACAAGCAAAAATAGGTTTATGCTTTTACTGTTAGATAGATAGGTGGCATGTCTCAGGGAAGCATCCACAGGAACAGACAGAAAACGGTGTAAAAGCCAAGGAGACAACCACAAAAGCAGCTGGAAGCACAAGTCTAAAAGGTCGTCTAGAGTAACAGCTTTTTAGGCAGAGACAAGCTGGAATAAAGTCTTGCACTGTGAGCAAGGAAACCACATTCTATTCACTTTCTGTCTTATTCAGGAAAACAAAGTATAGTGCATTATAAACAAAACTAAACTATAGATTCACTGTGCCTCATCCTAAAAAGAAACAACTTCCTGTATTCTAATCCTAAAGATTCCATCAATAATGGGAAAAACTTTTTTGTTATTAGGCAGGAAATAAAGACATTATTACACAGCCAGAATAAGGCTACTGAATAAGCATATTACTCTAAACTGTGAGGGTGAGGGGAAAAAAAAATGAAGAGGAAGAATTAAAAAAAAAAAAAAATCACACTAGAAAAATAACAAGATACTTTGAGATTTTCACAACACAATATTTATGTGGCTCCCAGCTACAGAAAGGACTGTAGATATTAACAATAAAAGGTTAAGTGACACTGCCAAAATACAAGCAAACGTTTTTTAAAGGGATCAAATGTTATGATAATAAAGGGCAACTCTCACATAATTTGTGCAAACAATACTATTTAGAAATGAAATATAATATTTAGTAATTAAAAGTATGTCATTCTTGGCACAAGAAAAGCTAAACTTGGCAACGGTCAAGTTACCTGGTATAACTTAGAAGGGACTTCTAGGGGCCATCTATTCCACTCCCTCACTCAAAATTAATTTCAGCAAGACAGCTAGTTCAAAGTTAGATTAGTCCTTCCACATGTAGGTCTTCCCTACCCATGACTTATTTATTTTAGGAGTTGCATATCAGTTCTAAAAACCAGGGAACTCACCGTTCTTGTGCTAGCCCAAATCTCTATAGGTATAAAAAAAATAGTACTGCTTTCTTTTTACTTGTCACTTCTGGTTTAACTTGTTCTCGAAAACGCCTACATGGAAATTCTCTACCCCTCTAAACAATCTACTCCAGTATGTAACTGTACTTGCCATTACAAAAAAAAAAACCTTTTTCCACCATCCAAACTTGGTCTCCCTTTCAATTTCAAGACCCTTATATGCCCATTATGCACTACGGCCACAAACAATAGATTATGTCTTTTCTTCTCCCTCCCACCAAGAATTTTAAAAATATTTGAAAAGTATCTTCCTATCTCTCTTCTCACACCTTTCCTTTAAGCTAAGCAAAGTCACGGCATTGACCCTTCCACAGCAGTGTAGATTTCGGAGATCTTTGGTCACTTGTTGCTCCTTTGAATTTTCCACTAACCAATTTCACTTTGCAGTGCATCATCCAGAAGTAGACATAGTGCAAAGCAGGTCAGAAAAGATGACTTCTCATGCCCTGCTGGAGAATCATAGAATGGTTTGGGTTGGAAAGGACCTTAAAGATCATCTAGTTAAAACCCTCCTGCCATGGGCAAGGACACCTCACACTAGATCAGGCTGCCCAAGGCCCCATCCAACCTGGCCTTGAACACCCCCAGGGATGGAGCAGCCACAGCTTCCCTGGGCAACCTGTGCCAGTGTCTCACCATCCTCATGGTGAAGAAATCCTTCTTTATGTCTAGTCTAAATCTGCTCCTCTCCAGTTTATAGCCATTGCCCCTTGTCCTGTCACTACAAGCCTTTGTCAATAGTCCCTCCCCAGCTTTCTTGTAGCCCCTTCAGGTACTAGAAGGCTGCTATAAGTTCTCTTCGGACCCTTCTCTTCTCCAGGCTGAACAAGCCCAACTCTCTCAGCCTGTACTCACATGGGAGGTGCTCGAGGCACAGAGAAGTAGACTTCATAGTACTTTACTTCCTTAACTCCTTTTTCTTTTCAATTTCTTTTGGTTTCTGCAATAACATGGTGAAGCATGCTTAGCATGTGATTTACAGTAAACTGCCATTCCTACCCAGAATCCTAACACCAAATTTCTCCCCCATTCTTTATGTACACATTTGGGTTTTGTCTCTTCACGACACTCCATGTTTTGTCTGGGGCAGTTCTACCTCCATTCACACCCCTTCCTGTCTATGTCTCCAATTTGCATAAGTTATTTTAAATTGCAGTCTCTCTGCCTACCTTTGCTGCTCCTCCCAGTACACTCCTTTTTAAAATTTACTTAGAAATCTCTCCCTCTCAAGACCCAGATTCACTAGGGAAAATATCAACCGGCACCAAAACCAGGACCGATCATTGCGAAGCCCCTCTTGCTCACTGTTACAAACATGACCATGAATTGCCATTGTAACTACTCAAGGAAGACAGTTACTAGCAAGAAGACAAATACATGCTGGCTTACAATCCACTGCAAAAAGTTCCTACTAGATACATTCATAGATACATCTCTTAGAGCAGAGGTGTTAGGGTAGAAGCAGCCCTGTCAGGTGGAACTTCTTCCTGGGCTGGATAAATTACTTGAATGATAGTCTCTGCACAGGAGCAGCAACCAGTGTTTTAGAGAAGTCATGGAAGCATAGAAGACCCAGGCTAAAGAATTATTAAGTCACACAGAGCAAAAGCATCGCTTTTCCCCTGCTCTGAGGGCTGGGCCACAATCAAAAGCAGTATCCCAAGATGTTGGCCAAGCCCGGTCACATTAAATGCTCTGGAAGTAACCAAGCTGTAGAATCCCATAAACTGTCAAGCTAACCTATCTAGCAGGTTACAAAGAAAGCAAGGGGACATGGCAGTGCTGCTCTTTGGCTGTGAACCTTTCCACTGCAGCTCACCAAAATCACTGGTGTCAGAGAAATTCTGCAGCAACAGGGCATAAGACAGACACAAAGATGCTGCAAACCTAAACACTGCCCACCTGAACAGCTGGGATGCATACCTCTTCTGCTCAATTCACCTCAGACAGCGTGTTAGCTACCTGCACAGGAGCCTCAGTATCCTTTCCAAACCTTCATCCCTGATTAGCCTTAATGAAATTCAAGTCTATTTTTAATATCAATAAGCTATACACCAACTTGTCAGTTTTGGAAACCAAGGTTGAAGTCTTTTAGATAAAGACCAGAGTAATGTTCCTGTGCTGGTATTAAAAAGAAAAAGGAAACTTCTATTTCCTTTCGTTTCAGCTCACGAAATATATGCAACAGAATTTCCAAAGGAAATCCACACTTCCCTTCTATTTCAAAGAAAAAAAGACCTCTCTCCTTCCCCAAGCAAGCTGACTGGCATAAACTGTTAAATACACTTCCTACTTCAGCACCCCTTCCCATCTTGACTTGTCCCTTCCCTTCCCCTGCCTCCTCTCTTCTCAGTTTGTAGTCAGTTTTTCGGTTGGTCAGCCTTAATTCACATCAGTGGGAGAACAGCACGTAACACATAACTTTGAAAATCAGAAGACCATAATCAGCATTTACGTGAATAACAGCTTCTCTTCGGATCAAACCATAAACTAAGGTGGTATAGGGTTGCAAAACACTAATGCACAACTTTGGATTTTGGATCTATTATTAAAGAGAATATTTGCATAACAACTGGCAACCAACACATTCCCCACAAATATATATGTATGTGTATACACACACACACACACTGTCCTCCTTGTCCTGTTTCCTCCATGTTTCTGTAGGACTCTTCTCCTTCCAGGCATTAATAATCCTGGTTCTTAACTCTTAAATTTTCTACCACTGGCCGAGTCCTTTTGTTTTAGTCTCGCTTAGGTTTTTCTTATGCTTGCTGCTAAGTTTAGGTATTTTTCAGCACTTAAAACTATTGTGGGTGAGAAAGAGTGCAGTAATTCTAATTTTATGAAAATAGCTAGAAGAGAAAGACAATAACATTTTTACAATACAGCTCAGGCCATTTTCTCTCCAAGTGATGGAAAACATCAATGCTCAAAACAAAGCAGTAGCTCTAATCATCATTACTTAAGTCTGAGTGAATATTCATCAAAATAAGTTAGCTAAATATCTCAAAATTAAAAGTCGTTTCGGAGGTCTTCCCATGTGAATTCAAATTATTGTACCAAAATATGTCATCCTCGCCCAGTGAAGAGATCTTAGACTGACAATCCCACCTTTGGACGAACTGAAAAACAGATGCTTTTTCAACATTGTTGAAGAAGAGTATGTTTTACATGGGTTAAAGATGACATACACTACCAGTTTCAGATTGCTCTGAAAACTACATAGTTTAGACAATCCTGAAGGGTTAAGTTGCATCAGATTTTCACAATACATATTCTGTACATGTTCCCACCACTTCAAGTAGCCAAATGCCTTCCAAAAGTGACACACGGCACTGTCAACTACTGTCTTTCACCAAGAACAAAGTACTCATACTTTAAACAAAAAAAACTGTTATCCTTTTCTTTTTTTAAAAAAAGGGATCAAAAGCAGCAGGATCAGAGCAGGACATTCACATGGGAAGCAAAGTGATGAGGCTGATGAATGTTTTGCTGAGGAATTTAACCCTACCACACCTGCTCTAATTCAGTAAAGTTAGTTACCTCCCTTACTTATTTCCACACTGTTGACAGGCATCTAGAAGTTTGGTGGCCCATGAAGAAGAGGTTCTTGAGCATTATGGAGCATAATGCTCTTCCTGGAACATTATGTAATCAGACTACTAGTTCCATCAAAGATCAAAGTGTCAAGACTGTCCTTTCTACATAGCAAACAACAGCTTTGATGTAATTTTTGTGACTGATGTTAATAGGTACGAAGTACTATTTTGGACTAGATAGCTTTTTTAAGAGCAGTGCCTTTAGCATGAAAGAAATACTGCATTTCTGTAGCTCGCATATGAGATGCCAGCGACCTGCAACCGTAGGGCAGTCAGGAGTAGCAGAAAGCATGATTCTGCCAAAAGAGATCGTGCTAAGTATAAGGTTATCACTTGCATAAGAGCTCAGTCTTAGGAGGAATTCAAGGACATCTTATACTGAACTGACTAACTGTGAATGTGAAGTGACTGCAGATCCTTTAAAAGCACTCCTTTTTTTCACCAAAGTAATCAGCATTTTGGTAGGATTTGATTTACAAAATATACTTCATTTCTGCTAACCATAACATACTTTTAACATCTAGAGAGCAGTCTTGTTCATGAATCTCACAGGAGAGGGTCTTTCCTCAGTATATTCAGGGCTCATACTGCTTCCTTACAACTCTCTAGTGCTTCTACATGTTGCATGGGGTCCAGAAAGTGACAAACATAGGGTCCTATCCAACAACCAGAATTACTTGCCTCTTCAAACACAGTACACTTTGAAAGCAAAACAATACAATTGGCCATTTTATCCAAACAGCAGTATCTGCCCCACGAAAGGTTATTTACACCATCAGACCCCTGGGTAAGCTAGAGCCTTGCTGTTTCCAAGCGATGGCACTTCAGACAAGACTATTGCCTTCAACTTCTGGCAATTTTTCAGCATTTCCTTAAAAGTTTGTAGAGCACCTGTAGCATCAGTTTTCTGCACTTTACACTAGTACCGAAGTCTGTATCACTTTGAAATGTCTAAACCTTACCCTGCATAGACTGGGACTAGGTATATTTACCAGAGGACAACATAATCTAAAAAAATACCACATCATGCCAGTCTTATTGCTATTCCAAAAATGGTTCTGCATGTTAAATGACACTTATCCAAGAACTCTGTCCCTCAATTAAAATTAATCACTTTAAGACTGGATTAGGGTTGTTGAAAACAAGGCACTATGCTTCTGCTTTGAAAAAGTATGATTTCTTGCAGTTCTTACTAAGAAGACAGCAATTCGGGAGTTTGCTTTTTCTTCTAAGAAATGTAAACAGTATTTTCTTTCCAAGTGTAGATTTACTTTGGTGTATAAAGAGTGACAAACACCTACAGGAATCTAATGCATGCCATATAAACGTAATGAATAACAAAAGATCATCAGAGTGTAGGACACCCTATAACCTTTCAGTAAATGTTAACAGCAAACACTATATTCACTTCTGATTGAGCCACTCAATAATTTGCAATGAAAATACTATCGATTAATTACAATACTATCCTGCAAGGCTTATTAAATAAACATAAAATGATATCAAGCTAGAAAAAAAGAATATTAACTATATGTCATCATTTGCTGAACCCTGGTGCAGAAATGTCTCTGACTGAAATGAACTAAATGAACACAAATCTGCATTAGTTTTAAACAACCTGTGCTAAATGCTAAGCTTAAGTTAAAAAGTAAAATTAAATTTAAAAAGTAATATTCCATGCTTTTTAAATTCTCTTGAAGCAACACCTTAAGAGCAACTTATCTAGAATGCAGTTTTATAACTGTGATTTATAATTAATTAACACGTTACTGATATCTTGTTACAATGACTTATTTAATTACCATCTTAATGCTCAAGAGAAAGATCTGGAAGAAGATAAATGCAGAACTTTCATACCAACATTAAGAAAGTATTGATTTTAAGCATTCAGACAGAAAAAAAAAGTATTAAAAAAAAGCAGTCTGACCAACAAAGGCTTAAATTGCAACCAAGTGCCACTTATACTAGCATTCTCCAAACAGCAGATTTTTTCTGATTTCTCTCAATGGAGACTTCTCTTTGTGTTTTCTTTTATCAAAGTGTAACAAGCCTTGTAAATCTTATGTCAAGTAAGAAAGAAAAAAAGCATGAGAAGGAATTTCATGGATATATATCTTTGCTGACGTGAAAGCAAAATTCTTGTGAGGTTCTTCAGCAAGAAATAAATCAGTAAAAAAAAATCTAAGCACGGAATGTGTTATTAGCCAAAATGAAGAAAATACTGCTTACAGTGGTATTCATATATCCTTTTCTCATCAGTCTTCGGCATGCCTACACTTTTGTTGTCCAATTAAGAGATCTATATATTAGCACAACCTTGAGAATCTGACATTTTTACTGCTGCTTATAGAAGCACTAAAGACTAGCCTGCAGACCAACTGCAACAGCAGAGATCGCACCACAGAGCATCTGTTTCTCCTACAAGTGCCCAACGGGGAAAAAAAAACCCAACTCAATATGCTACAGAACTCATCTGCTTCTTTTATGTTAAATAAGGGTTACAAGTTGGCTGTGGTACAAGAGACAGTATTCCTAGAAAACCTCGGCTCCTTATTGGACATGGTCACAACTGAAGAAAATATTCTCAGCAGAACAGCCAGAACAAACCATATAGCAACCTCACTTAAGACAGAATATGTTTTACAATGACTTGGTTCTTGAAGGACAGTCAATTATTTTTCAAGAGACGAGACATTTATAAAGGAAAATTAAAAAAGGAAAAATAACGGCCCACACATTACTGAATAAATTAATTTGCTTTGCTGAAGGGCAAAGCTGAAACATCTTACTTGCAGTAAACAGTCCCACTCCTCAGAAAAACTGAATTTTCCAAGGTTTGCATGGAGTGCGATGAGATAATCGAAGATGAGTAAAAAGGTAAAAGTCTATTACACACAATAGTTACTTGACTATTTCATGAGATTGCTCACGTTATGCTAATAGACACATTTCCCATTACCTGGTTAATTTGCTCATATTACTTTATTTCTTATATCATACTCTAACATTTCATTTAAAGACAGAAAGAAAAGTCTTTCAACAGTGTTGATTAGCAGTTTGCTACTATCATCACTGAATCATCAGGGAACACAAAAAGCAGCACCAGAAATAGCATTCTCCAGCCGGGTCCATTGGCCATGTCACATGGGGAGGAAAAAGAACCAAACAAAACACACAACAAAGGAAGCCAAATCAGTCCATATGTTTTTCCAATAACTATAAACCCAGAAAAAAAACCCAAACCAAACAAAAAACTATTCAGCCTGGACCAATCCCCTCCTTCCAATAGCAGCATTTATTTTACCTCAGGTACACCTTTTTTTCTTTTTAAATCAGGATCACTCCAAGTTAATTTTCCAGCATCTACTAGCAGGTGTTTATTCCTCACCAAGGGAATACCTTCTGAAGCAGAGCTAGTCAACATGCAATTTACAGATTGCTAACAGCAATGCACATGCTTGTACTACTCACTTGTCTGCCACACAGCAACATGAAGGTCAATTTGGTTTCGGAGTCCTTTACTTACCTTTCCCATTTTGCCACGCAGTATACCAGGACAAACTGAGGAATGTAGTGATGAAAACTAACACGGTGGCCACAGTTCCATTTCGGAGCCTCATCTCATTTCAACATCACACTTGTTTATGTTCTATTAGCGATGAGGACCTATCTGTCGGGCTTGGTGCGATGAAGTCCACCAGCAGCAGCTGCCCAACAGCAACATGAAATGTAGCTCTCACATATCAGAGGTATCATAAATCAATCCATTCCAAACTGCTGTAAGCTTTCTTATAGTTCTCATAAACTAAACTTCTCTTTATTCTTCTAGACCTGTTTAAAGAAAATAAAATTTGAATGGATTACACCAAAAATATTTACAAGAGTCCTTCATGTAACAACATACAGTAAAGAAACACTATGAGACTCTCCCTACTGTGGCTGACATGCATTCCCCACACACTGCCTCAGTCTTGGCTCAGTGAATAGAATTTGTCAGGTTAACTTGTCCTTTTTCTGTTCATACCTGGAGAAGCTGTATTTCACATCAGTTTGGTCCTTAAAGGATAAATATACACATCACCGACATTCAGATTTATCATAAACTCAAGGCACAATCACATGTCACTCTGGCAGGTGATGAACCGATACAGGAACTGTTTTCAGGAAGCCAGCAACTCCAGATCCCACTCCGAAGTACTCACCTTCAACAAAACCCTTCTGAAATTACTGAGGCCAAATATAAGGGCAGCAGCAGAACCACCCATGGTGAACTGAGACCCCAAAGCTTTAAACAGCATTTACAAACCTACATCACTCATCTTTCTCTGCTCAGTGCAATAGTACTTGATTCATCCACAACCCTTTTTTCCCTAGCTTAGCTGCAGCTGAAGCACGGACTACAGGTACACATGCACACACTGATCAATCTATACTAACAAGCAACATCTCAAAAGCCCCGCAAAATGCAATGATATGATCATATCACTCTATCTCCACTACACAGGCACAAGGACAAAACACAAAAGTTAACTACAGTTCAGTTTTATCCCACATGAAGGTTCCATATGCTGGGCTCAGAAATCTTCAACTGACTCAACACAGCCAGCATCTAACCACACTGCCCTAACTGAGCAAGACAAAGAAAATAGGGAAATAAATTAACCAACTTTAAAAGACTGGAGGGGCAGACTTGTTTTTAAAGCGCTACTTTATCCTTTACAGTAGCTCAAACAATAACATCTGACATTCCTTAAAGACACTGCCAGTTTTTCCCCACTATGAACTACACCTGATACAAGTATGCAACACAGCAATAACTAACTTGCTTTGAGTTTTCCTTGGAAATAATCTCTGTCACTTTTTCACCCAGGTGCATTTAGAACAACAGGGGAAAAGTACTTTTTATCATTCTGATAGCACGATGTTCCAGTCAAATCTGAACTACTCGTTCCAAGCTTATACTGCATCACACACTACCTTTACCGAAGAGCTCACAAAACAAGACAACCAAGAGGCATGGTTAACAACTGAATGGAACAGAACAACAAAGTTGCAGAACTAGGTGCTCCTGTGTTCAAATCCTGGTCACATCATCCAGGGTACAGGAAGAGTTTACCTTCAGGCTATGATCAACTCACATACAATCCTGGTAACACGCTTTGTTTTCAACAACTTTACTCACAGATAGGTTTGTGGCTTTAAACATTAACTCAGAAATCACACAGTACCTATAAGGAAAGGAACAAACACAAGTACAGGGGAAGCAGACAAAGTGGATGGTAAAATTCATTACAAAGTAGCAAGCACGATTAGAAAGAAGGGCAAAAGGCTTTACGATATGAGAAACTTGAATTCGACATGATGAAAGATAAAGACAACCAAGAGATCTACAAAGAGATAACATGGAGAGCATGGCATGCCAGGAAGTATCATCAGCACCAGTGCTTTGAATAGGAGATGGACATAAAAGTCACAGGGGTGGGCAATAGTAATTAGGTGAGGAGACAAAAGTCTGGGTGAACTTTAATTAGCAAGGAGAGGCAAAGATCTCAAAAGCCCAAGGTTTTGTAAGCCCCATCTACATGAATTAATGGTTTAACACAGCTGAAGTGGCTCTGAAGCAAGGATGCCTAAAACTTTAATCTACCTTTGCCATTATTCTAGCAACAGTCAGATGTCTCTGGAGCAGCTCAGGTGAGCACAAAGGACCAGGCAGCAAGCTAGATGGATTATCCCACTGCAGGCAACACACAGCTGGTCCAACATGCAAAAAGAGGGCAGCCAGGAAAGTAAAAACATCATTTGGTAATGCAAGGGAAGTGAACTGCTTGCCTTGCCAGAAAGTGTGGGCATCTTTTTTATGTTTGCTGCAATAAAATCAAGATGATGTGATCAGGGCTTCTCACTGTGCAATTTGAATCCACAATAAAATACAGTCTGAAAGAATTCAGAAAACAAAAAAACTAACAAAAAAAGACCCTGTAGCAACATGGTTCAATTAGCAGTGAGCATGCACAAAACTGTGTCAAATTAAAAGCCATCATGCTTTTGAGTTGGCTGGTTCTGCTTTCATCCCTCTTTTCTGGTGTTGTACCCACTCCTCTTAGCATAGGCACCAGCAGCTCAGCAGTACTTCGATGATTAACCAAGCATTTCACTATATCAAACTGCATACATCGAGGCCATGCACAAACCAGAAGCATTCCAGCTCTTAAAAATGCATAGAGTTAAACCAACAGAAACCCATGTGTAAACGCACATCAATTATTTAACCCCCAAGTGGTCACTTTGGGTTTGTTCAATGATTTACAACACAAACTAAACAAATCTAGCTGAGGGGGAATCCAGTTTGAGCTGATTCTATGAGAGGGTATAACTAGATAGGTGAAGACTATGAAATCATAGAATCACCAGGTTGGAAAGGACCCACTGGATCATCGAGTCCAACCATTCCTATTAAACACTAAGCCATGCCCCTCAGCACCTCACCCACCCACCTTTTAAACACCGCCAGGAAAGGTAGCTCAATCACCTCCCTGGGCAGCCTGTTCCAGTGCCCAGTGACCCTTTCCATGAAATATTTTTTCCTGATGTCAAGCCTAAACCTCCCCTGGTGGAGCTTGAGGCCATTCCCTCTCGTCCTGTCCCTGTCACTTGGGAGAAGAGGCCAGCTCCCTCCTCTCCACAACCTCCTTTCAGGTAGTTATAAAGAGCAATGAGGTCTCCCCTCAGCCTCCTCTTCTCCAGGCTAAACAATCCCAGTTCCCTCAAGCTGCTCCTCATAAGGCCTGTTCTCCAGCCCCTTCACCAGCTTTGTTGCTCTTCTCTGGACTCGCTCCAGAGCCTCAACATCCTTCTTGTGGTGAGGGGCCCAGAACTGAACACAGTACTCGAGGTGCGGTCTCACCAGTGTCGAGTACAGGGGGAGAATAACCTCCCTTCCAGCACTGTCAGGATATGAACCTTTCCCCCTGCAGATTGATGGGAACCACCCTGCTACATGCTGAAGGCCACGGGTACCGAAGCACCTGAGATGCCAAGCAGCACCCTAATGAATCACGTCTTAAAGAAACAAAGAAGTTCCTCTGTGCATCCAGACACTCCCCGAAACAGAATCACAGAATCACTAGGTTGGGAAAAAGACCTCCGAGATCACCGAGTCCAGCTGTAAGAGACACACGAAGCCTATTTCCAACGGCAAGGCATAAGCAACGCCGCTGCCAAGGCTCTTTCCGTAGCCGCTGAAGGGCTGGTTGGCGCAGGATCACCGAGTGCCAGGCTGGTGAGAGGGCGAGCCCAGAGCCCGTCCCGCCGGGAGGCGATAACCCCCTCCCCCGGCAGCAGCGCGGAGCGGCGAGGGCTGCGCTTCCACAACGGTCCACGGCTAGAAGAGAACTAGAAGGGAAAGGAGATAGATTTGCCAGGCAAAGGGGGTTTTCACCTCGCTTTCCACCGAAACGCTTCGGCAAAGCCTCAGGCTCGCCCGCGCCTTGACATCGCGCAGCCCCTCGAATCCGGGACGGGGGGATCCGCCGCCTCCCTGGGAACAGCCCCGGGTTACTCGGGACCTTTCCCGGTCTCTCTCCGTCCCGGCCGCGGCTATTCCGGTCGGAGAAGGACAATCGGTTCCGCCTGGCGGCAGAGGGCGAGAGCCGAGGGGGAGGCGAGGGAGGGCGCCGGGAGCGAGCTGGAAGGGAAAGGGGGAGAGGAGACCGCACACCCCGCCGAACCCCCGGCTCGGAGGAGAGGGGGACAGAGCGCCGAGGCGCGGCGGCTGCGGCAGCGCTTCCCCGGGCGCTCCGGGGGGAGCGAGGGGGCAGCAGCGCCGCGGCGGGGCCAGGGGACAGCGGGTCCCGCCAGCCGCACGCAGGTGCACGGAGGGGCGGGACGGCGCCCGCAAGCACGGGGGAGCAGGGAAGGTGCCCGCGAGCACGGAGGTGCGTGCACCGGGAAGCAGGAGGGGGCACGCACGGGAGGCTCGGGACGGCCCCCCCTCCCGCCGGCAGCGCCGAGCCCCGTAGCGCACTCCAGAGGGCGCGGGGAAGAAGGGGCGCCCGCTTCACCCCCACCAAAACCACCCAAAAACAAAAAGCCGAGCCCTGCTTTTGCAGGCTGCCGCCCCCTCACCTTAGCGCTGCGCTCCGGCAGGGGGAGCCGCGGGCAGCAGCACCCACAGACCGACCAGTGCCGGTGCGCGCCGGGGCTCTCGCTGCCCTCGCCCGCCTCTCATCCCCCCCCACCCCGCCCCAACGACGCGCCCGGCTCGCGCAACCCCTCCTCGCCCCGCCCCTTCCCCCCCCACCGGCGGGGCTCCTCTTAGCCCCGCCCACCGCCACCGGCGCCCCGCCCACCGGCCTCGCGCTACCTCCCCCGCCCCGCCCCGCTGGAGGGCGCCGCTGATTGGCTGTCGGGCTTGTCGGGCTCTCCGCCGAGGCTATAAATGGCTCCGTCTCGCGAGAGTTCCGCCAGGGGCTGAGGCGGGAGGTTGGGGTGGTGGCTGGTTCTAGTCCTTGGCGTCATGAACTACCTTGGGTTGGAGGGGGTCCGTAAACCCCATCCAATTCCAACCCTCCTGCCACGGGCAGGGACACCTCCCACCAGACCAGGCTGCCCGAGGCCCCATCCGACCTGGCCTTGAACACCTCCAGGGATGGAGCAGCCACAGCTTCCCTGGACAACCTGCTGTGTCTCACTGTCCTTGTGGTGAAGAAATTCTTCCTCATGTCTAGTCTAAATCTGCTGCTCTCCAGTTTATACTGTTCCTCCTAGTCTGATCACTACAAGCCTTTGTCTAGCCCTTCCCCACTTTTCTTGTAGCCCCTTCAGGTGCTGGAAGGTTGCTGGAGGGTCTCGGAGCCTTCTCCAGGCTGAACAAGCCCAGCTCTCAGACTGTCCTTGTATGGGAGGTGGTCAGCCCTTTGATCATCCTTGTAGCCTCCTCTGGACCTGTTCGAACAGTTCCATATCCTTCCTTTGTTGAGGGTTCCAGAATTAGATATGGCATTCCAGATGAGGCCTCACAAGAGAGGAACAGGGGCAGAATCACCTCCCTTGACCTGCTGGCCACGCTTGTTTTGATACAGCCTGGGATACAGTTGGCCTTACTGGAAGCGCACATTGCCAGCTCATGTTGAGCTTCTCATCGACCAGTACCCTCAAGTCCTTCTCTGCAGGGCAGCTCTCAATCACATCATCCTCCATTGTGTACTGAAATCAAGGATTGCTCCAACCCAAGTGCAGGACCTTGCACTTGGCCTTGTTGAACCTCATGAGGTTCTCACGGGCCCACTTCTCCAGCCTTTCCTGGTCCCTTTGGATGACATCCTGTCCTTCTGGCGTGGCAGCTGCACCACTCAGCTTGGTGTCATCTGCAAACTTGCTGAGGGTGCACTCAATCTCACTGTCAATATCATTGATGAAGATATTAAACAGCACTGGTCCCAGCATGGACCCCTGAAGGACACCACTTGTCATGGGTCTCCATCTGGACACTGAGCTGTTGACCGCTACTGTCTAAATACAACCATTCAATCAATTTCTAATCTGCCAGAGAATCCACCCATCAAATCCATATCTCTCCAGTTTAGAGAGGTATGTTGTGGGAGGCTGTATCAAAGGCTTTACAGTAGTCCAGATAGATCACATCCATTGGTTTTCCTGTATCTACTGCTGTGGTTACTCCATCACAGAAAACCACTTAGCAGGTCGTACAGGATGTACCCTTGGTGAAGCTGTGCTGGCTGCCACTAATCACCTCCCTCTTGCTCCTCTCTCTGCAGGGTATCCCTTTTTTAGGCTGTGCTTTTTGGGTTTATTGTTCTGAAAGAGTCCCAAGAAAGGTTTAGTTGTCCCAGCATTTGGTTACTCCTTGGCCCATGATCAGCTGCCAGTGGTACCTCCTAAACTTGTCTCTCTCTGGTCCCTTCAGGATTGAGTCCCTGGCTTCCTGTGTGAGAATGAGCCTGTACACCTAAGAGAAAGTTGAGTTCAGCAGAAAATTTCTTGCACTGTGCATCAGTGCCAAGGAAATCGCATGTCCTGTGTGATGTGCTTGTTCACCAGTGGCAAAAAGCCACAGTCATGAATTTTACCATTGGGCTTATATTAACACTGAGGTCATGTTTTGCTAATCACGTACTAGAGCTTGTCAAGAACCCTTTGAGTTAGAGTAGCTTGTTGCTTCACACCAGTTAAATGAAACCTCTGTCCCTTGTACCTTTTACAAGCCTGACTCTGAGGAGGGTATTCACATTGCAATGTGCTGCCCAACAGGCTGTTAAATAGGCACAGCTTTGGAGATGTGAACATGAGCTCACTTCCCTCTGGAGGGTCATTACTGCTGCATTGCGCAACTAGTGAAAGAAAGCCAGTGGCAGCTTTACTCTGTGGGTTTATTATTCAGGGTTGTGACGTCTCTGTTCTGTAAGTAATCCTCTGTCTCCAGTGGTTTGTTTCATGTATTCCAGGAATTTCGTGTGCATTTTTGGGGTCTAAAGGGTCCCATTAAAATCAAGTAGCACTCACAGGTCAGGGTAGGATACTATCTCCTTAGCAAGACCTATGCTTTTGCTGTGTCATGCTAACTAGTTAGCAGTGTTCAACCCTTTTGATTCAGTTGATTGCATCCCCTTTTTATGTCATCTCACAAGAGGAAAGTTGTGGCTGCCCCATCCCTGGAGGTGTTCAAGGCCAGGTTGGATGGGGCCTTGGGCAGCCCGATCTAGTGTGAGGTGTCCCTGCCCATGGCAGGGGGGTTGGAACTGAATGATCTTTAAGGTCCCTTCCAACCCAAACTATTCTATGATTCTTTGATCTTCCACCTAATTTAGACAAAGTCTACCATACACATTTTTACTCTTCAGTTAAGGCTTCTGTACTAGATATAGTGAGGTAGTGTCCCACTAGAACTTTATAAACTGTGCAAAAACCTTACTAGTTATTCTGCCTGAACAGTGATATTTAACAAGTCTTTATAGATTTATTTTTTTTTAACCAATGCTCAAATACATTGTGGTGTTTTTTCACATACACAGTAGCCCTCAGCAATTTTGCTGGCTTTCTCAAAAGCGTGTGAAGAGGAGGTAGTGGCAACTCAAAGTGCAAAAAAGAAACTCAGAAGAAGTTTGCAAGGTCTTGACACCCAGGCTGTTCTGTGATTTTATTCCTTGAGTGGTGAGAATTTATTATGTAAATGTGTGTTTCAATCCTCCCTTTTATAAAAAAGTGGAATGAAGTGGATTTTTAATTGAAAAATAAATTCAGTACAGTAACTTTCAAACAAAAATTAGTGCATGCGTGTCTGCACGCACACACATTTATGCAGAATTTTCTGTAGAGATCTCAACAAGTTAAAAACCCTAGAGCCACCATCGTTTGCCTCTAATAGATTAGTGTTGCTTAGGGTTATGATTTTTTGCATTTCTGTGCCAGAAACCAAACCCTGGTGGAGACATTTTTACATAAAAGTCCTTTTGTCAGGAGAGCTTAGTCTGCTGAATGAAAGACTCTGTTACAAGATGAGTTTAATGACAGTTCCTTCATGAGGACTCCCTGAGACTTCCTACTTTTTGTTCTGATTGAACATTTGCATTAGGAGGGTTTACCGACTGGACCTTGACAGTATTCAGTTAACTTCCCTAACCAATAGAATAAGTGTAATGTAGTTGTTTTCTCTGTTCCTCTGACATTTTCCCCTGGAGTTAGTTTCCTGAAAAGGAAGGCAAAGTTCAAGACAGGAAAGAAAATCAACGTTGCCCTCATCTGACCTACTACAGCAATAATCAAATGCCCTGTGGCATATTCCACTGCTTGATGTGTAAAGGAAGACACTGGAGCTGCCAAAGAAAAGGAGTTGGGGCTGTTGGGCTGACATGTTAAAATGTCGTTTACTTCTGGTGAGGGTGGCAGCTCCCTTTAGCCCTGAACAATATTCAATGCCAGCAAATTTCTGAATTCTTACTTCCTGCTGAGTTATTCTTTCATCCCGCAGCCACTGCTGTTCAGCTGGAGTATCAGTTAGAAATTGGAGGAGATTAAGCACTTTCAAACACTTTATGCTTAAATAGAAGTGTCAAGGTGCAAATGCTGTAACAACCATAATGGGGGAGACTTAGGGGAGAAGTAGTTTTAAAAAATGGGAAGTTTAAATCCTTAGTGTTCCAGCTTTGGTTCCTGAATAAAAAGACCAAGGATTCTGCTACTCCATATCAGCAGGAAAGAAAAACACAAGAGAAACGTATAGTCATATTTAGACAGAGGGAAGATTTCATGCTGGGAAATTTTTGCCAGGTTATTACCTAAATGTCAGACTAAAGACGAAGTGGCAGAAGTTGCTCCAGGTCTGCTGTAATTGCAGTGACTGTTCCTGACACACCCAAGCTGCCAGCTTCTATAGGACTGTGCAGTTGTTGCCATTCATCAGATTTGGAGCTCATTCTATCCAGGTACTTTTCCTGGTTTGTTCAGAAGCACGACAGGATTGTTGTCCTTGCATTTCACTGTGATTGTGTGCTTTCCTAGCGCTTTCCCAGGCACTAGGAAAGATGCAGTAAAGGTAGAGGTGCTTGGCAGTGGCAGCAGAAGTCTCAAGAGTTGCTCGGCTGAAAAATAGACATCTGAAAATTGTTTATGTCTCCTGACTGTCAATTGAATCCTGTCTCAGAGACAGGATTTATTCCCAGCCTGCCACTAACCCTGTTTTTTAACAGAGCAAACACTATGGGTCTCTCAGCGCTTCTGCCTCCATTTCACCCCAGATTTGACTTTTTCAACCATAAGCCTTTCATGACTGTATCCTTTTTGTTTCATGCTAGCTGAGAACCTCTCTCTGTGAAACTGCATTTCTGCTGAGCCTCTGCTGCACTCCCATGTCAGCATCAAAATTAAAGAGGGGCACAAATACACCCAGTGTGTATCGGAGAAGCACAGGCAACAGTGGCCCGCTGCGCCTGCAATCTGTCTGTGCCCCAGGCTATTCCCTGCAAAAGGTAACTTGCCATCACTATAACACATGGCTGGTGAAAGGAAAAGCAAACTATCCTTCAGGCACCTTCTTAAATCTGCTGTGTGGAGGAGCCAGGCTTGAAGTACTGGCGCAGCACGGGGAAGAATTGAGGCCCTCACCTGGCACCATGGCAGGGCCATAGGGGACCATGCTAATGGGGAAGGGAAGCTATCCCATCCCTGTGACTAGGTAAAATGGTATGTGCGTAACAGTACAGATTTCCCCATCTTGCAGACAGGTCTGATGCTCATACAAATTCAGATCTCATTGTGGCTGTATAGGCAGAAACTGAAACAAATGAATGCTTCAGTGGCTGAGCTAGTTTTCGAAAGACAGTTTTTGTTTCATAATACTGTAAACTTATTTTACACATTAAACTGCTAGATCTACAACTCATATTAAGGGGTGGCTTGTGTATCTCTTACTTTACTGCTAACAGTCTACAAATAGAGATGCTAAAATATGATTGTAGATACAAATGCTTAGTAGCCAAAAAATGGCACATTTAGGTAAACTATTTTTCTGCCTTTTCTGTGACTGCGTTATGAAATAGGCTCCTGTTATATGTTGTGATGTTGCTTCTCTACACACAGCTGGGTCTTACTCAGAAGTCAGGTGTGATGGTGCTATCCTTTCCAGTAGGTAAATTGTTGGTCCGTTTTAACAAGATGAAAACCTGAAGTGGGAAAAAGCAACTAATCTGTCCAAGAAGTCTCTCAGGGAGGTGGAAACAGAGCTCGATCTCCAAACTCATGTTTCTCTACCCTCACCCCCACATCACCATCATTTCACTTGCTGTGGAGGTTCTGTCTGAGCCACAAATACCTCTGTCATATGCTCAGAGGTGATGAACGTTTACATTTATTCATCTCCTTCTGAAGGCAGAGGTTTTTAAATGCATTCCTACTGTTACATAAACATAAACTTGGAAACTATGAAGTTCATATTGTGCCAATATTGCTGACAGTAGCCCAGGTCCAGTGCTTCAGTAAAGAAAAGTCAGATACATTTACTATTGAAGAGGTACTCCAAGGGAAAGGAAACCACATTAAGAACTAAGGATTTTGGTTGCTGGCTCATTTTCCATGGAGCTGCCTCACAGTACTCTCACTCCTAATTTTAAAAGATGGAATTTTTTTCAGGGAAATTTTGTGAACTAGAGTTTGTGAACTGGACATCTTCATTGTAGGCAAAACACGTTTGAGAAGATGTCTCCTTTCATTTATCTTGAGGCAACTCAGTGGTTGGTCCACAAGCATCAGAGAAGTTGCAGTTAAAGGAAAATTTGAATCAGGCACTCAGTAAGTATATGTTTGTGAAGGTAACCTTTCCTAGCAAAAATAAGTACAAATACAGACAGTACAGGGCAAGAATCCAAGTCGACTTACATAGGCAAAAATTAAGATGTCTAAGAAGAACAGGTCTCTCAAAAGAATCATCGAATAGTTTGAGTTGGAAGAGACCTTAAAGATCACTTAGTTCCAACCCCCCTGCCATGGGCAGGGACACCTTCCACCAGACCAGGCTGCCCCAGGCCCCATCCAGCCTGGCCTTGAACACCTCCAGGGATGGAGCAGCCACAGCTCCCCTGGGCAACCTGTGCCAGTGTCTCACCACACTCATGGTGAAGAAATTCTTCCTTATATCAAGCCTAAATCTGCTCTGCTCCTATTTACACCCTTTCCCACTCGTCCTGTCACCACATACCTTTATGAATAGTCCCTCTCCACCTTTCTCCACAGAATCACAGAATCACAGAATGACCAGGTTGGAAGAGACCCACTGGATCGTCGAGTCCAACCATTCCCACCAATCCCTAAATCATGCTCCTAAGCACCTCATCTACCCTAACCTTAAACACCTCCAGGGACGGTGACTCAACCACCTCCCTGGGCAGACCATTCCAATGCCTAACCACCCTCTCTGTGAAGAATTTCTTCCTAATTTCAAGCCTAAATCTCCCCTGGCGGAGCTTGAGGCCATTCCCTCTCGTCCTGTCCCCTGTCACTTGGGAGAAGAGGCCAGCTCCCTCCTCTCCACAACCTCCCTTCAGGTAGTTGTAGAGAGTAATAAGGTCTCCCCTGAGCCTCCTCTTCTCCAGGCTGAACAACCCCAGCTCTCTCAGCCGCTCCTCGTAAGATATGTTCTCCAGCCCCTTCACCAGCTTTGTTGCCCTTCTCTGGACTCGCTCCAGAGCCTCAGCATCCTTCTTGTGGTGAGGGGCCCAGAACTGAACACAGTACTCAAGGTGCGGTCTCACCAGTGCCGAGTACAGAGGGAGAATAACCTCCCTGGACCTGCTGGTCACGCAGTTCCTGATACAAGCCAGGATGCCATTGGCCTTCTTGGCCACCTGGGCACACTGCTGGCTCATGTGCAGTCGGTTGTCAACCAACACCCCCAGGTCCTTCTCCTCCTGGCAGCTTTCCAGCCAGGTTTCTCCTAGTCTGTACCTCTGCCTAGGGTTGTTGTGCCCCAAGTGCAGGACCCGGCATTTGGCCTTGTTAAACCTCATGCCGTTGGTCTCAGCCAAGCAGTCCAGCCTGTTCAGATCCCTTTGGAGAGCCTCCCGACCCTCCAGCAGATCGACACTTCCTCCCAGCTTGGTGTCATCTGCAAACCATTCTTGTAGGCTCCTTTCAGGTACTGGAAGATCACTATAAGATCTCCTCAGAGCCTTCTCTTCTCCAGGCTGGACAACCCCAACTCTCTCAGCCTGTCCTCATATGGGAGGTGCTCCAGCCCTTGGATCATCTTTGTAGCTCTTTTCCAGACCTCCTCCAACAGTTCCATATGCTTCCTATGTTGAGGATTCCAGAACTGGACACAGTACTCCAGATGAGGTCTCAGAAGAGAGGAATAGAGGGGCAGAATCACCTCCCTTGACCTGCTGGTCAGGCTTCTTTGGATGCAGCCCAGGATACGGCTGGTCTTCTGAGCTGTGAGCGCACATTGCCAGCTCATGTCGAGCTTCTCATCAACCAGCACCCCCAAGTCCTTCTCAGCTGGGCAGCTCTCAATCATGTCATCCTCCATCATGTACTGAAATCAGGGATTGCCCCGACCCAGGTGCAGGACCTTGCACTTGGCCTTGTTGAACTTCATGAAGTTCTCACAGTCCCACTTGTCCAGCCTTTCCATGTCCCTCTGGATGACATCCCATTCTTCTGGTGTGGCAACTGCACCACCCAGCTTGGTGTCATCAAAACACTAGTACATCATCTCATTGGCAGATGAAGCTTTGAGAAAGCCTTCGACTCCCGTATGACTCTTAATTTATTTTGTGCAGAATTGTTACAACCTAAAATGATTTTCCAACTCCACCTACTTCAAATGCCCCAATATCCACTTGAGTCATTTGTAGTTGAGGCTGCATATTCTCCAAAGACACGGAGATTTGTAAAATCTGAGCTAAAATCTGCAAAAAAACCAATGCAAATCTAAATTTTTGATTGCCAAGGAACACAGACTAAGACTTTATACTACAGACTTCTGGCACAGGCTCCCCTGCCAAAGGGTGGGCTGGCAGCACATTAGGTTTTGCATCGTTTTCTTTGTCTCACTTCTCTTCTTGTCTAGCTCAACCTGGCTCTTCTTCACTGATCTTCCTTCCCACAGGAAGGCAGGGTTGTGCAGGATATGATTCACTCCACTTTGTTAGGACCAGACGTTTAGAGTCAAAACCAGGGACCAAACTGTTGGCTAAAACCCATTTCTGAGGCAAGTCGCTCCTTCCTACACTTGCCCTGTCACTCAGGAGATGTCTGGTCAGTGGGTATCTCTTTCCTCCACTGAAGGGTGGATCTGGACACCTTGTGCAGACCAAACTGGAATAAAGTGATTGCTGCCACATCCCTTCACGTTATGCTCGGTTTCTGGTGGCAGTCAGCAGTTTGCAAAAAGCCATGCTATGGCAAGAGCTCTGCAGATGGAGGAGCAGGGGGAAAGCTTCCTGTGTTTTCTTGGACCAACGTGACCTCTTTCTTCATAAACAGGGAGCACTACGTGAAGGATGAACTCAGTGCACATTTCCTACTGCTAGAAACCGTACAGGGCAGGGGATGAAAATTCCTTCTTCCAGCAAAAGGTGATAGGGGAGGGTAGTCGCAACAAGATAAAAGGTGGGGTTGTTTACAAGGTTAGAGCAGGCTGCCTCTTCATGGATAACACTAGCTGTATGACCCTCTGCATTTATTCTTGGCAACACAATTCCCAGACAAAGTGTCTGGGAATACACATAGCTGTGTATGTGGAACCTGATGCTTGAGACCATGGCTGGGCAAGCATTTGCACTAACTGTAGTCATCATCTGTGGCTCACCCACACAGGAGCCAGCACTGCCTCAATGGACAAAGAGGCACAGCCCTTGCTCCTGTACCTTCCCTACCCCAGCACCTTCTGTTCTGGTGCTGTGCCACTCTTCAGTCTTCCCTAACTGCTTTGCCTTCATAACCCTGTACTAAAATTGTTAAGAAAACCCAGAAACTGTTAAACCAGCTCACACTGGGATGAAGAGACAGATTCGTGAATGCCTTGACAAAGCATGACCTGGCAACAAATCAACCTCACGTTCATCCCTGGAATGGTGATAGAACAGCTCATCCTAGATGCCATCTCTAAGCATCTCGAAAGTTATCGAGAATGGTCAACATGGTTTCATCAGGGGGAAATCATACTTGACCAATCTGATAGCCTTCTATGATAGCCTGATAGCCTTCCACATCACAGCAGGGCCACGGGGAAGCAAGCATAAAACCACTCTGTGGAGGATGGGAGGTGTCATATGGACCCAAGATACGTGCCAAAGTAATTCTGTCAGCAGCTGATTTGGGGCAGGGGTGGGAAAAGAAGGAGTAAGAGAACAATATATTTCAACCCCCTTGCTCAAATTACCTATAGTATGTGTCATTAGCCTTAACTCGTATCCCTCCGAGACATGACAAGTGTTAAGACATCCCTGTGAGGGTGTGAACTCTGCAGGACTGAAAATAATTATCAAAGCCACTCTCCATTTAAACTAGCAGAGCTGTTGCTCTGCCATAATGAAAAGATATCATGCTTTCCCCTATCGCAGCAGGGATCCAGCCTGTATTAATTTATCCTGACCAGCCTTAAAGGCTTTAGTGATATTTTTTTCATTTGAGCGTTATCTTTCTGCAAATTTAGAATCCCATCTCCCCCACAAAGCAAACCTGCAGTTACCTAAGCAGCAGTGGGAGGATGGTAGATGTCAAGGAAAGCATAGATAGGACAGGAGCATTCTTCGTGGCATAATGAGTGCAATTTCACGCATCTTAGGACTTTTTAGACCAAGGTTTTAGGAAAACCAGAAATGAACCTCAGTCAGACACGAGCCCTACCTGTATATCTGGAATAACATGTGAACAACAAGCTAGGCACTGCTGCAGCTCCAAGAAGCAGCAAAAATTACAGTAATAACAGAAAAGCTTTGGGACTGTCAGACAGCTCCTTTCCCTGGGAAGGACTCTGAGGACATACATTTTTAATTCAAGTGTTGTGTTCCTTTCTTCACAGATTCAAAAGAAGATTTAGATTCTCACCTCCACTTGCAAACCAGGTGTTCAGCCTCCTCTCAACTGCCTGCATATTAGTCTCCCAGTACACAAAAGGAAAACAACACTTTAGGAGCAATATAGTGATATTATGTTTTATTCCCCCAAAGTACTTTTCAGACTGACAGCTCCCAGTGTGATCCCACATGCTGTGCAACCGCGTGGGCAGGTACTAATTCCACCCACCAAAGGCTCAGGTAATGAGAGTGAATGGGACAGGGGTCAGGAGCAGACACCAGTCAAAGCTGTGAGTACTGCTGGCAGCAGGAGGGCACTGAGCAATTACTAAACTCTTTCTGAAGTCTGTAATATGTCAGCAATGAAGAGTTTGATAACCAACACTCGGTGTGTCACTGGCATATCGCAGGCATGCATACCACTATTGTTATTCCTATCCTGAGAGGAACAGAGCTGTAACAAATTACAAGGCTGACACAGGCAGAAGTCCTTTGGTTGTTAATATGACCTTAACCCCAGGTTACAGAGTTGCAGCACACGGACTCTGTGGTGTTTGAAGTCAGGCCTCAGGATGACTTTTCTCAGGGCAAGCATGTTTATGGATAATTAAACCCTAAAACCATAAAGGGCTGCCTTTTGTCCCTGACCTCCAGAGGGGAAAACCGAGGGCAAAGTTGAGTGGAGAGCATTGCGCTCAGCACAGGTGAAGTGAGGTTGTGTGGAAAGCAGTGGCTTTCCTCCTCATCTTTCCCACGCTACCGGCTGTGTCACAGGTCACAGCCTTACCTCTTCCCTCTGCAATTAGCTGAGGTTTCCAGCTGCAGGAGGGTGAGCCCAGGGCTGGAGCACAACTGGGATGGTGAGTGATTCTTGCGGGCAAACCTTCTCCTTTGCAGAGCATGGCTGCAGCCTGGCACTCAGCCTTACCCTCATGCTCGTCCTGTTTCATCAGAACCTGTTTATGTTTTTAAATCACAGTAATACCATATCTGCTGCTAATTACAGCCCAACAATACTAACGCAGTGTGCAAACAAGGCCATCATCCAAGTATTGTTTTCCATAACCAGTATGCTGGGGTTGTGAACATTTGCATAATGTTTAATTATTTAGCCAGAACATGATATTGTCTTCCTATCAAAAACATTTGTATGAAATGTCTCAATAATTAAATGCCACTGTGTTTATTAACAGCAGGGAAGATTCATAAAATGTATTAGTCAGAAACAAGCAAGTAACTCCATCTCAATACAGCAGTCAAAATAATCTGGTCCCCAAGCATGGCAAACACCAGCGCATGCAACCAAGCAGAATATGATGAAAAATGTAACAGTTCAGCAACTGTACCGTGGAGGGGTCAGGGAGCCATGATTCAATAGTTTAATTCACTCATTAATCAATATATATCATTTTGAGAAGACCAGTTCAATTATATTGAGTCGGCTTTAGTGAACCCTATGTCCATGAAAGGTAAAATTTACAGTCAGCTGGAGGCTTGTGCGTGGTGCCATAGCCCAGGGGAGGCATCCGCAGGCTCCTGCTGCCTGTTGGAAGGCAGCACAACCTGCACATAGAGTGACTGGTCCATGTTTGCACCCCTTGCGTGGGACCTGGGAGCAGCAGGGTTCTTCATGGAATTCCTCTCTGCAATTCCTAAGAAGGCTGAAAAAAAGTAAAATAGGATCTAGAAAAAGTAGCCAGAGGCATGTAATAAAAATATCGGCCTTGGCTACATAGGAAAGGAGTTCTTCCTGCAGCATTTTTGCACCATCACTTGCTAATATGGAAGACTAACCTCGGTTATTCCAGTGTATACATAGAAAAATTACCCTAAAACAAATGGTCAGAAGTTAGATTGAAGTCGTTGAATGTGTTGAGGATGCTTCCAGCACCAGGAAAGACCTAGAGGTTCTTTTAAAGAAGTAAGACTGACAGGCTGCAGAGGAAGAGACAAACACTGGTTGTCACACCACAGATTCCAGTTTGTTCACAACAAAGCTCCAACTTGTGCTAAGTCACTTGAAGAGAAGGCAGAATTCAGGGCCAGAAATTGGAGTAATCACCCACTAAATTAAGAGGAAGAATATCTTGTGTCCTGGAAGCATTTGCATCTAAAATAAAATAT
The DNA here is from genome assembly GCA_033459285.1 of Clamator glandarius. Lineage (NCBI taxonomy): Eukaryota > Metazoa > Chordata > Aves > Cuculiformes > Cuculidae > Clamator > Clamator glandarius. The sequence goes on from JAUNZM010000254.1 coordinate 1,244,778, forward strand.
TTTAATAATTTGAACTTATTAGCTTAGATAGAAGAGAAGAATAAAATCCAAGTGCTATTTTATTTAGGCAAGATGGAGATTTTTATTCTCCTTTTAAATTCAACTTTATACTTCAGTTGTACTTTGTAACATTATGCAAGAAATTAATCTTATGTCCTTCTACTTGCTAACAAAGATTCCAAATTACTCAAGCCAATTTCTGTGACACGCATGTAGTTAAGAGGCTCCCTTTTTGTCCATCGATTACATAAAAGCAGCCAAGGAAACCACCTCTTCTCCTCCTACATCCTTGGCGTAACTTCTAAGACCCAATCTGAGTGTCACTATTTTCCAGCACTGTGTTGTCTCAAACAGGAGCTGGTGAGGGTCGGGTTTACTTTGGTGGCTAGATTTGAGGAGCTCTTTGTGCACTAGGATAAAACAAATGGGAAAACCAGCACAAGTTCACCTGTTCAAATAAACCACCCTCTGCTTTCCCTGCATGAAATGTAAGCTCACATAAACAGGCTCTAACAGTGAACGCTGCTCTTTCCCTAAGCCGCAGCAAAACCCTCCTTCCCATCCTGCTTTAGTGAAATAGGTCACAAGAAAATCTGTCTCCCTCGATCTTCTGTCCATGATCACGAGGTAAGATAACTTATACCCTCGCATTAATGAGGGGAATTGTGACATGAAAAAGCAATTCAAAAGCCCTGTGTCTCTCTCTGGAGAGCAGCTGACAGCACAATCCCCCATCTAAAGTGCCTTGCAACCCACCGCCCTGGGCTGCTTGTGTCCTGCTCTCCCCTGACGGACAGAGCTCAGTAGCTGGCTTGGTTGTTGAAGAAATGCAGCCACCCTTTGGTGGCCGGCAGCTCGCTCTGGGCTGCTTCAGCACACCAGGAAAACAAACAGAAAATCACAGAGGAAGAGGAAGCAGCAAAGAAACCAGGTAGTAAGAATTCCCTGCTGTGCAGGAAAGGTTACCTCTGTTATCTCTAGTTCCAACTTCTTTTCTCTGTGTTGCTTTTCTTCTTTCTGAGACTAACACTGTGCAGATGATGTCCACCAAATCACCATGTCAAACAAAAGCAGGTACAGCACACCCAGACCACGGTGAAGGCATGTTGCAGCGTGTTATAAATGTGAATTTATGCTCAACTTGTAGAATCACAGAATCACTAGGTTGGAAAGGACCCACTGGATCATCAAGTCCAACCATTCCTATCAATCGCTAAGCCATGCCCCTCAGCACCTCATCCACCCGTCTTTTAAACACCTCCAGGGAAAGTGACTCAACCACCTCCCTGGGCAGCCTCTGCCAGTGCCCAATGACCCTTTCCATGAAATATTTTTACCTAATGTCAAGCCTGAACCTCCCCTGGCAGAGCTTGAGGCCCTTCCCTCTTGTCGCCTGTCACTTGGGAGAAGAGGCTGGCTCCCTCCTCTCCACAACCTCATTTCAGGTAGTTGTAGAGAGCACTGAGGTCTCCCCTCAGCCTCCTCTTCTCCAGGCTAGACAACCCCAACTCCCTCAGCTGCTCCTCGTAAGACTTGTTCCCCAGGCACTTCCATACCAGCTTTATGCTGAGGCTGGTAGCACGACATCCAGTTGGGGTCCATGTGGCATCGTGCCCTGTATGGTTTGCAGTTGGCCCTTGTTTTACCCAGCAGGTCCGGTGAGTGCTGGAGCTGGATTTATGGTGTCATGGAACCACCACACAGCCTGGGGGGTTGCAGGAGCGTAGAGGAGAGATCAGCAATGCCACGAGGCCAGGGTGTGGGGAGTGACTTGCACCACAGCTCTTCTTACTTGGGAATCTTTTTTTTTTTTGTGGTTTGGAACAAAGGCATGAACCAAGCAAAACGTTTCACTAAGCAAAAAGCAATTCCTTTTAAATACTCGAGGTGAGCGCTGCAGGAAGAGGCAAAGGAGTTAAAAGAAGTCAACTCTTGTTTAAAGGAGTTGCCAGATGTGGAAGACGATGTCTGTTTTGCCTGGACAGGCTCAGGACCTTGTTCTTCTGCCTTGTCTGCAGGCAGCCTGCACATCAAAATTATCTCGTCTGCTGAGTGCAGAGAGGATGAGCCAATGGCTCTTAAGGAGTCTCTATTACTTCTGCTGAGAAAGGTGGCTTTTATTTTCCTGAAGGGTTATTAACTGAATTCTCCTCTTGTCATAACTCTGGATGTTTTCCTCTGCTCTTTCCAGACAGTTCTCCTTGGTTCTTCGATGCAGGTAATGGTCTGGGGTGGTTTACAGACAGTCTCGTTAAATTCAGTGGGAAAAAGGAGTGCAAATAACACAAGAATAGGATTTCTATGGGAGACACGATGACCAGAGCATGATGTGGGGCGTGACTTTGCAGTTCAGCAGCTTCCAGTTTATGGTATGACGCTGAAATCTTTACAGCACCTTGCAAAGTCAAACAATAACAGATGCTCTGCTGTAAAAACTCAACGGTTCCTGTCACTTGTTGAACAGCTAGGCAAATATCAGCAATATGTGAGCCTGAGACCTGTGCCCACTTGGAACCTAAATGCTTTTTTCTGCAAGAGTTAATCCCACACAACCACTCTGTGCTGGATCACACAGCGTTACAATCCCTCCCCTGGGGTTTTATGAGACAGGCAGGACAGCCCAGTATTCACTTTTTTTTTTTTTTTTATTCTATTCTATAACAGTTCAAAAGTTATCTTCTAACTGCAAACACAAAATCCTGTAATTAAACCTTTGTTATCCACAGCACAGTACTTATCGTGTATACAAAGCAAACATCTTGGCAAGTTTATTATGCTCCTTGAGACTAAGAGGGAATTAATGGCATTGCAAAATTACAGCAAGATGCTTGCTATGCTGCTGCTGGATATTTTCACTGGCAACAAGATTCTATATTCCTCTTCATGTTGGAAAAAATATGCAATAGATTTAGGAAATGCGTTTACTGTCAAAACCAACACAGCACAAAACACCATAGCAAAGCAAAGGCCAGAGAGGTGGCTTTGCCTTAAAAATGTACTGCACTTTAAAAATATTTTAGTTGTAGTTTTTTAGTTGGAGCTACTAAACATTAAGAGGTATCTAACTACCTCCTTAGGTATAATCCAACTAGTAAACCATTTAAGCCATCAAAGCTAGAGTTTTTGCACTGAAAGATGCCTGATACACAATTTCTTTTGCATCATGCATGGTCCTTTGCTACTTGGAAAGTCATCTGCATGCAGACTGTCACCTTGCTCATTAAATAGAAAAGCAAAAATGTATTGTGCAGCACTTCTGAAAACCTCTTTTATTTTTCAAGTCCATTTTGTCATTGTTCTTTGACTGTAGTTCAAACGATGTTAGTTTATGTGCATGAGTCACCAACAAATGGTGAATTTTTACAGATTATTTCAGTGATCGGCGTTATGCACCAACAATAGTGTTGCACCTACCTGAGCAAAATGGACCAGCCGGACCCAGTCGTAACACTTCTCAGCTGGAAAAGTGGAATGATGTCCTCATGAAAGATGATCAGATCCAAAAGACGTTTTTACTGGTATCGTGTGTGAACCATAAATCACTGTTCATACAGAAGAGAAAAATATATTTGCATTTGCATCTTTCCACTGCTGCAAATGAGCCATTTGACCAAAGAAGAATACGTAGTCTCTAAAGCTATTTTCTGCCTGCCTACCCACTGACAACATAGCCACAGCAAGACCTACTTGCATGAGCCTTTGACTTACAATGAAGAAATATGGGTACAAGAAAATAAAAATTGCCCTCACCACTCAGATCAGAGGTTCAGGTAGCCAAGTGGCTTCTCTTGCAGAAGGGCCAGAACCGTTTGCAGCGCTGGGAGTATAAGAAGAAAGCAGGCTGATGCCCACCCCACACTTCTCGCCTCATCGTTCCCCCAAGTTCAGATCCCAGATGCTGCATAGAAATCAGGGCTACACTCCGTGAAGAGCTGGGACCCCTCACAGCCTCTTGTCACCCCAGCTCTGTATGTGGAGATGGCCGTGGGGTTTGTTCTCCTTGAGCCTGTGCAGGTCAAGCCACAGTACCACCTCCTTTTGTCTCTGTCGTTCCTGAGTATCTGACTATGAAAACAGGAGAGAGTCCAAGAGATTTGTACTCTTCCCCATAGAGCCGCACAGGTCATGCTCCAGGAACTCAGTCATGATTCAACACAGTTTTAATCATTTTAAACAGGGAGAGAATAGTAAGAAGACAGACTGTACCTTTAACTACAATTCCTGAAAACACTGTGTTCTTTGGATGAAGTGGCAATAGGTAGGGAATACAAATCGGGTCTTTTTTTAATATATTCTGTTCCTCTAATACAGACACTGTTTTTTTCAGGATTGCTAGAAATGGTAATAGAATATCTTAAAACTACACTTCATGATAATTAGTTATTTATTACAAAAAGGGTGTTCTGGAGAGAGAGGGAGTTATGATTTTTTTATTGTATCTGTAAAATGTTCCTATTTCTACTGTAGGCACTAGAGTATCATTTGAATACCAAAAACCAAATCACTTGAGGTTAGGGACTGTTCCTGTGCGCTCACAGGGGAGCAACTACAAGTTGTTTGCACAACCAGCCTAGGGGCAATTGAGCCCAAGACTGCATGTTCTGTAATTAAGTTACTACTTCTGTCTGAGACAGAGCTGTCTTGCCACTTCTGATTTCAGCGGGGGTGCACAGGCTGCCTTTTGTAATCCACGTAAAGGAGAAAACCCCAGGACAGCCGGCAGAACTCTGTTTGAGTCAGAACCACAGGCAGCTGCTGTGAAGGGCTGGAGCGTCTCCGTCCAGTGGCCACATCAGGCCTTCAGCTTCCATCCAGGCGGATTTCAGCAGCGATACAGGCTGAATGGCTTTATCTAAAAGCTTTGACAAAGAATATACAACTTATTTTCCCTCTTTCTATTTCTGACAATGAAAGATGACCTGTCTGGAAACCATTATCAGTGCACTGGATATTCACATGTCCCAATGTCCTGTTTCTTCACTCATTATGAAATGCGGTTGTGGTTACCGAGGGAGATCAGGTTTTCCTCCTCACCTCCTCAGAGAAGATAAGATTGCAAAACTGCAAGTGCAAGTGTTAGGAAATCCTAAAGGTTTCCTAAAGTTTCCCTACATTTAAAAAAAAATCATAAATATAAACATAAATAAACCTCAGGAGTGCGGTGCTAGCAAGTCCTTTACACACACCTACACAGAGTGAAATGTTAGCCTTAGCAGTGGGACATTTATTTTCAAAGACATTCCCTAAAGGGGTTTGTCATTTGCTTCTTTAACTCACAGGGAGGTTTTAAAATATATTCAAAGTGATTTTGGTCAGTCACCAGCCGTGATTGCTCTTGTCAGTCTCGTTAAATAGGTGAAGGTGAAGAGCCTAGGAGACTTCATGAGTGGGAGCCCCAAACTGGTGCAGGTGACTCAGACTGATGAGCAAGAGAATTTTATGTAAAGGTAGTAAAGTACAGAGATGCTATATGTTACTATTTTTTGATAAGAATAATTAAGATTATGAATGGGGTAATATGTGAAGCTGACACCACAATGAAATTCATAGTTTTTCCCAGTATTTCAGTTTGAACTCTAGCTGCAGGCTTTTCAGTTCTTATTTTTTAACTTAATTCGTATTGTTCATTGCTATGAACATTTCTCTTAACCAAAAATGATGATTTCACATAAAGGAAAACCAGTTCCAAACAGATAAATTTGTGTAGGAAAGTAACTGTGAATGCATTGATGAACTTCCAATTGTAGTTCAGTTTCCTTGCAAACAACGTGTAATCAAGCCAGCTCACAGAAAGAGCTGAGGAACTTTTAATTCATGATCACGCATAAATGTGCGTATTTGTGCCTCGTGAAATGTAACCTAAGCCCAGAAACCTGACCCCTTGGCTGAGCTAGACGAACATGTAGCTTAAGCAACACATTTTAATGGAGTAGCTGTTCATGAACACCTCCATGGCCCAGACAGCTCTGGTTGAAAGAGTGTCCGGAAATTCCAGTGAAACACATCAACACAGTCAGGATGTTAGAGCACAATTTATAAATGTAAACAGAGAAAACCACAACAAGTAAAAGTTTCGGCAACAACAGAAATTCAGCAAAGTTTAGCAAAGATCCTGTTTTGATGCAAACGTCCTTAAAAGCAGAAAACACAGGAAATACGTAAGGCAAAAGTTTTATTTTCCAAAGTATAAGTATGTCCTTAGCATAATTTAAGTAATCCATTGCCGTTGCAATCCTGATTGCTACAATGTTGAAGGTAAACTTTTTGACTGCACCTATTGCACACTTTCTCCACAGCTATATAACAAACCCCTTCTCCTGTCTCAAGAGATTCTTCACTGCGATTAGCTGGTCTGTAGCAGTTCAGTTAAGTAGTTGACTTAATTCTGAAAGATGCTATCTGTTTGCATTGCTCTATTTTATAATCTGTGGCATATCACTCCAAGCTTGTGATTTCTTTTTGGCCAGTTCCATCCACGATGGCTGAACTGCAGCAGAATTTCTGGCTTTCTTAAAGTGGCTTATTTCCTCTTTATCCACCACTGCTGATGATGGTGTTACTGTGAATAAAACACAGACATTTTACGTTCACTTGCTCTGCAGCTCTACAGCCTAGTATTTTCATTAAAATCTTCTCATGCCTTGCTCTATGGTAGAAAATCTTTACTTTTCACATGGAAGCTTCTTCTGCAGGACGTTACTGAGGCAATAAACACTCTGTGCTCAAAAGAATATAGTGCTTTTCTCATGAGTAATATCTTTTGGTCTCTAAATTTACGAAAACCAACATGATGACCTAGATTTCCCATGTTAACACCCAGGCCAAAGAAGAGAGATTCTCTTCATTAGCAATTTGTGAATTCCTCCTTTACTCAGCCTCCAACTCACCGGAATTTTATTACCTTCCAAACTTCTGCTCTTCTTTCAAAGTTTAATTTACCAAAAAGATTCAAAGTTATTGTGGGAGGACTGGTGGGCAGACGGTTTGTGATCACATCATTCCACCTTCCTGAGGAAACCACATTAAAATGAAAGGCTATTGAAAATAATTCTCCATATGTTTTACTTTTCACACCCGCCCTGTGAAATGGCCTAGTGCTCTCAATTTACATGTCTTTTAACAAGAGTTTTGACTACAGTGTAATCGAGGTGGTAAAAGGAGGATGCTGCAAAATAAAACCCCAGGCATGTGTGCTGAGAAAAGAGTTTACCAGTGTGGGGCTGGGGAAGAGATTAGGATCTAGTCTCTATTCCTTTTCCAGCACAGTCAAGCAGGATTTCTTCCAGCAAGGTTGTGAGGTAAGAGCCTACATTTTAAATGTTTTATTTCCTACCCGGGACATAATTTGAAAGTGAATTGGTTTTCGGCAGCGGCTCCTTCACTTCAGACTTTGTTTCCCTCCAATGTTCTTCAGAAGGGCTTTTAGGTGGCAGGAGTGGTTTGCTCCATTGCTGCTTCACTGACCCCTAGGTACAGAGAGGGATAAAATCCAAGTAATGCAAAGAGAATGAAATCAGTTTGGAAGAACCCGAGGAAAGGGAGAGGATGTGGTGTCCAAAGACCACACGCACTCATCGCACTTTGGTACCAAATCTCTCACTTGAGCTGGTAGCTGCTCAGAAAGCTCCAGTTGAAACCATGTCAGCATCTATAATACTCAACTTTCTAAATTAAAACTATCCCTCTGTATCTCCATTCCTAATGGTATCTATGAGTAGGTTGTTATAGTCTTCAAGGCAAAATATATTCCAAGCCCTTTGCACACCTCTATTAACATATACAAGATTTGGAAACAGCCTTGTTCTCTCATATTTTCCTTCCGCCTTCCACACTTTGTGGGTTAGGGCACTATATTTTTGGAGGGTTGATGGTAAATGGATTTTCCATAAAAAAGAAATCAAATACATCCTCCCATGGATTTTTTTGCCAGTATCAAAAACTACCCTGCAGTGACAGTGTGTGGTACCTTGTGGGAGAAAGAGAAAGTGGGAGTAGACTCATGTGCTGTAGTCAGGAGCTTCTTGGCATGTTTCTGTTAGCTAATATAGGGAAATAAGATGCATGGAATGATTTTAGGGAATACTGTCAGCTAGAATCTGGAGTTTCATAGAATCATAGAATAACCAGGTTGGAAGAGACCCACTGGATCATCGAGTTCCTGTTCTGACACAGAAACTCTATTTTGGGACCATTTAAACTCTTGGTGTTTTAAGTGCTATGACAATGATGAGCACTATTGCAGGTTATAATCTTGCCTGGACCTACGATTAAGTATTATTTCTTGTTAATCTAGCTACTGTTATTTTTCATCATCTAGAATTCTTTGCTTATTCTAGGATATAATACAGCTATCTGGGTTTCTCACTGTACCATCTGAAGGAAGAAAGTAGGCCATTTGCACTGGGAATGCTATACTGGTACAGGGCGCACACGTTCCTGCATCAGCACAGGGTTCCTACTGCGCAGGAGGTGATACCAGCAGCACTCGCACTCTGCTGCCTCCGGGAGCTGGCCCGGTACCAGGGAAGCCTTGTTAGTATTCTGGATTAACGCCAAGCGCTTCTGCTAGCCCGGCTTTGTCCTGTGGGCTGATGACTTACAGGTATCACCCTCTTTCGCACGGGATTTTTGAAGAGGCAACACCAGCCCACATTCCACAACACATGGCCATTCGAATTATCCATATACAGAGAAGCAGAGTTTATATCTTGGCACTGCCTGCAAGTGCAAATGTTATTTTTATCTGATTCCACTTCTTAAGGCTCTAAAAATTGTTACCCAGGAGCTTCTGGGACCGAGCTGTTCATTCAGTGTTAAATCAGTCAGGAAGTATCGGAGGTTCAATGAAATGCTGTGTTTAGTATGATAGTAAAAGAGGCAGTATTCCCTTTTAATTGAGAGAGATCTGTGACTGTACAGTTTGGCACCTCATTTTGGGTACTTTAGCACGCAATACACACATTAGATCTAGTAAGTAGGTATTTGGTACCCAAGAAATCTTACACACCTCGCATAGTTCCAGAATTTCTCAGAGATATAAAATTACTTATCCAAATAGTCCAGGGACTCAGAATCTGCAACGTATTTCTGAGCGCTCTGTCTTTGTTACTTATCAATCTATTCATTAAGTACCTATAATCATTATGGCATGACTGGCAATATAGCCGTAAATCCAAACAACACTACAGGAAGGTGAAACAAAAGCCCCACAAATCTGTACTGCGAGTACCTCCGTTCGTTCCTTCTCTTTATTCTGTTTTTCTGTATCTGACTTAACATCAGGAGCCACAAGTTTTGATCTGTCAGATTCCTGCTCCTGCTGCATGCCCTTCTGCTTTTGCCTGGCGATGGAAATCCACACCGGCTCTGAGGGACTGTCGGCATCTCTTCCGGAGTCTCCAGCAGCCACTGGGGAAGACGCACTTCTCTCTGTTGATAGATTATTTGTGCATGTGGTTATTTGAAAGAGAGCTTTAATTAGATCACACTTGCTCAATATGCTGATTGGACCCAGGGCATGTGACCGGCCTGAGTGTACAGGAATTCCATTTAGTTTGGCCTCCAGAGAGCCTGTGCTCACTGTTTTAAGTTACCATTCTAATAGTGAAAAATATTTGCATCTTTACTCAGCTACAGCTGGCATGTCACTAACCTCACCTGAGGGAGATACAGAAACATCAATCAAGCTTCATTAATCTACCCATTTTCCAAGGTCTCCTCTTGTCATAGAATCATAAAGGTTGGAAAAGACCTCGAAGAGATATCACCAAGTCCAACCATCAGCCCAACACCACCTTGCTTACTAAACCATGTCCCAAAGTGCCACATCTACACTTTAAAACCTCCAGGGATACAGACTCCACCACTTCCCTCGGCAGCCCATCCCAGTGCTTTACTACTCTTTCGGTAAATAAATTGTTCCTAATATCTAATCTAAACCTCCCCTGGCACAGCTTGAGGCCATTTCCTCTCATCCTGTCACTTGTTATTTGGGAGAAGAGACCAACATCCACCTCACTACAACCTCCTTTCAGGGAGCTGTAGAGAGCGATAAGGTCTCCCCTCAGCCTCCTCTTCTCCAGGCTAAACAACCCCCAGTTCCCTCAAGCCACTCCTCATAAGACTTGTTCTCCAACTCCTTCATCACCTTCACTGCCCTATGCTAGACACACTCCAGCATGCCAACGCCCTTCTTGTGGCCTCTTAGAGACAAGCAGCGGCTGATTCAAAGCTAGACACAGCTGGACTGCAGTGTTGCAGCTGCCCAATTGCAGCTGCCCTTGGCTCCCACTCTCCCCACGTCCATGCAGCAGCAGCCGATGCCTTAGCCATGATCCTGCCTCCCTTCCACCTCTTTAGGAGCAGACTCCCTCACATACACCCTTGGTGCCTGGGGGTGCTGTGGGTGAGTGAGCACAACAGTCTGGGGCACCAGAACACACAGGAATACTGCTAAAACCAAATGGTTATTCATGGTCTTTTGCTGTGAGGTTTACTGTGATTTATCTCCACTCATGCTGAGTGTGCTCTCTGTTGAGGCCAGACACTTTCATCATGCTCTGCCAGAACTGAGATTTCAGAAAAAGGAAAAAATAAAATAAAGATTTCAAGAAAAAAAAGAAAGCACTTCCTAGGCTAAAGGGTCAAAAGTGCTACCCTGCTGTCCTCTTAATTGCTACCCAGGGACGGGCAGTATCCAGAGGTACGGGGAAGTGAAATACCTGGTATTCAAATATTCTGTGAAGGGAAATTCTGTCTATACACTGAGCAGAAATGGATGAAGAGAAGAGCTTCATGTCCTCTACTGGCTCCAGCCCCAAGGTTCTCCATATCTTCATTGGCTCACACTGTACCCAAAAGTCATTTTTCCAACTAATGTGGAGTGTCTGCATGGTTTAAAACAGGAACAAGAATGAGTCCAGAATAGGACCATGAAGAGAATCAGAGGGCTGGAGCACACCTCATACAAGGACGGCCTGAGAGAGTTGGGGTTGTTCAGCCTGGAGAAAAGAAGGCTCTGGGGAGACCTTTTTGCAGCCTTCCAGTACTTAAAGGGAGCCTGCTGGAAAGCTGAGCAGGGGCTCTTTATCAGGGTGTGCAGGGATAGGATGAGGGGGAATAGTGTTAAGCTGAAAGAGAAGAGGTTTAGATTCATTATTAGGAAGAAATCCTTCATGATGAGGGTGGTGAGGCACTGGAACAGGTTGCAAATGCGACACAGATAAAGCAGGGGACCTGAATATTGAAAGAACTTGCTTTCCTCTTGCACGGGAAGTCACTCGAATTCTCCGCAGCTCACCTACGCCCTGTCTTTCAAGGATGACAGCTGTTTCTCCCATAATCTCCTTCCCTTCTTTCACTAGCTGCCCTCACTTCATTTGGGTCTCATTTTACAGGCTCAGAGAGATCTCAAGATACCATCTAGTCTATTCTTCAGCTGCAAGGCAAGATCTGTTGCAAGATCAATTTCACATAAACTTTTTCCTGACAAATATGCATCATCTAACCTGTTCTTAAAGTCCTCCAGAGACAGGATAGATCTCAGAGACTCCCTAGAACACCTATCCTGTGTCTTGGCTCTTCTTTTTCTACTTGATCTTTTCCCTACTGGGTAAGTTAAACCTTCCTTACTCTAATGTAAATCATTAACTATTTCTGCTATCTACTATAGACACAAGGAGGTTATTCATAGCCTCCCTGTGGCAGGCTTTTATGCATTTGAAGATTTAGACCATGTTTCCCCTATTTTTTAAGTTTTTTGAGAAGGTATATTCTCTAGATCACCCTTGCTTTTGTAGAAATTGTTCTAATTTATTCCAAATCTTCTTCAAAACATAGTGCTCAGAACTGGCACTGGTGCTCGCATCAGCTGAAGTGGAAGGGCTACCCCACTTCGCTTGAGATAGTCTCTTGTATACATCAGTCAGTACAATGAGTTTCGGAGTTAGGTTATTCCAGTTTTGTACTTCATTTGTGAGCTCTGGATCGTGTTACTTCCCCTCTTCCATCCCCCACTGGTATCTATGCATCGGATTATTTTTGAACACATACATAACAGAACTTTCTACTTGTCCATAATGAAAATATTATTTTCAAACTATGTTTCCACTTTCTCAAGTGTTTCCTTATTTCTGTTACCTGTCCTCCAGTATGTACAGAGGCTTTCCAGCTTGGTTGTACTTGCAAATGTCATAAGCACATACTTAGATCTGTCACCCACGTCCTTAAATATACTAAACAGTGTCAGACCTAAAGTGGCCACCTTCTAATATGACAGTGACTCATTAGTTGGCACACTCAGTAGCTTTGTATCAACCTAATGAATAACATCACCAAGATGGTATTTATTTATAGGAACACCCTACGATACCAGTTATAGTTTAATTTGACTGCTCTGGATCAAGCCATGTTGGTTGAAACTTATATCTGTGTTATCTTGAGGACATTTAGAAATAGATCAGTCTTGCCTTTCAGCATTTCAGTATTAAGTGCTATACGACACCCTTTCTCCCTGTCTCTTTTCTCCATCTCACCTCCCTTTTCAAGGTGTGCCATCTTTTGGAGTGCCCCTCATCTTTCACAATTCACCAAGATAACCACTAGCAGCTCAGGGACTGCTAGTCCATCTTCTCTGAGCATCTTAGGACAAACTTCCCTAGAATCTTCACAAGTTAAAACATACTGCTGACTTGATCTGATGCCTAGTAGCGTGTTTGCCATCACGTTCCCTCCTTTGCTCGTAGGCCATTCTCTCGAACCCATCTGCACCATTTTTTTAGGTTGTGAGCAATTCAGGCAGGACCTACCAGTCCCAAAGCACTACTGTGGCGCACAGATTGACTGCCACTGCTGAAGGCGATGGTGATGTCTTGTGTTCCTCAGAACTGAGGATCCCCCACTGAGTGCATAATACAGCTTTTCACATTAGTTACCTTCTATCCAAATTAGTGAACTCATTTTCCTGGCATCCTCCTAGCCAACAGTTATGCTCAGTATTACGAAGGTTCCGTTGAAGACTCGGTGTCCCCTGTTGGACTCACCCCATAGCTCCGTCCCATTAAACATGGTGACTTCTCTGACTGTCCAGCTACAGACACACCACCACACACATCCTTTTCTACCACCTTTACACCTTCCTTCAGGGTGTGCAATGTCTCAGAGCTCAAAAACATTCATGTGTACCCAAAAAGCCCTTTTCAATCCCCCCACCAGCTTCACAAAGATACTGGGAACCTGGTTTCTCCCTCGATGCTGCTAGTGATATACATCTTTGTCTCTGTAATTCAAAATCACCCTTTATGTTTTGCCCAATTTTTCCCTGTCACACCACAGGAGCTTTCCATGAACACCAACTGCACGTTGTTCCTCTTCTGCTCCCACCACACAATCAATACTGACAAAATGACTGCTATGTCTGGGCTCTATTTACTGCGATACACGTAATGGTCTTACTGCTACCCGTGCTCCAGTTTCTCTGTCATCCTCATGGATTTAAGATTCATCTTTCTGTTATTTCAGTGTGTGTTGCCTACACAACAGGGTTCCTGGTCCCGCAGCCATATGTCTGGAGGCTGCTCTTATAACAATGTTTTTCATAAGGCAGATATTTTGAACAAAGGCATCAAGCACTTTGGCTCTTCAGACAATTCTCTGTAATAAGACGCCAGACATCCTAGTCATGCCAATTAGACAGCAGCCAAATTAGAACGAAGTATCATCCCATAAGAGATGGTATCAGAATGCCCTTGTGAGTAGGGAACAAAAGCTCTTTACCATCATCTTAGAGCTTTTAGATGTAGCTGTACAGGCCTGACTTAGGACAGCAAACTGATATCACCTACACAGGATCGAGAGCTCATCTGCTTCTGGGAGGGGCTTTCTTGTTTCTTTAAGTAATTATGTTCTGCCTTTGCTCCTGTGAGAGTCTTTGCTTTGGAAAGCCAGACAGGCAATGTAGGGGAAATACTTTCTCTTCAGCAAAAAATTATCAGATGCAACACATGCAGGAATTTCTACATCTGTCAGCCAGAATTACTCTAAGGGGTAGAAGAGATGTATTCACTATTCATTATCCTTCCCATTGCCCAGAGGTCCTTTACAGCTTCCCACCTCCAACCAGAGAAGGTTTCTTGGCAGTGTACACGCACCATTGTTTCAGCGAGGAGGATGAAAGGTGGTGAAGCAATCCAGGAGATAGTACAGTGAATAAAGTGGCAGCTTAAGGTGATCTGAGACACTCTATGAAGCTCTTGGTATGCTGAGAGGCACCAAGAGGCCAAAAGCTTTCCTGCAAAGCAATTATTCACAAAAGAAAAGCTGCTTGCACATCTTCATCAGTTCTGTGGCTGTCTGATCACCTTGAACAAGCCCTCCCTACGTTATCTCATCTGGTCATGAGGTATTATGCATGCTTTTATGGCCCACCACGTGGCAAAGAACAATGTTTAAGGAACTGGATAGTCAGAGTGGAATAGATAGTACTCAAAAGTACAATCTAATTCCTGTTTCTGCTGCATGTCACATGCACAGCAGCTAGCACAATAGTTCCCGGCTGGTAAACGCCACTTTTAGGGAGACAACATAGTATAAAATGCAAGCAGTGGCATCCTCCACCAGAAACTATGTGAGTTCAACAGGCCAAAGCCACCACAAACACCCCATGTCACTTCTCCTATGCCAAAACAGGGCTGAGGCTCTTGCTTCCACATTACGCTTGGGAGATTTTATGAATAAAACTAAAATCTGAATCATATTCTTCAGTTATTAGTACAACATGTTATTTTAAACAATATGCTATTCATCTCTCTACTTAATAACTTCATAAGCTATTAAAGGATATTGCCGTCAGCGATCTGTCTCTTTTTCAGTCAGTTTTAACCTTATGATTGCATTTTTCCTTGGTTTCCTTTGCGCTTACTTGGCCTAAGGCTTTCTGAAAAACAAGCGAGTCCCTTCTTTCCACCAGGATAAGTCACCAACAATGAGAAGATACCAGGTCAGAACTTGTCAAGCTGTTCTGTGCGTAATGTCACCATGTATAAAAACTAGCATTTAATGTAGGCTGCCAAGGTCTTCTGCTGCCACTTGAAACCACACACAGAGACTGCAGAAGCCCTACCTTCACCTCTTTCCCACAGTCACCAAACACACAGAGACAGTTGCAAGACCAGCTGCTCTGTCTGCTTTCTTCATAACTTCCTCAGCTTCCAGACTGACCACTGATGATAAGCCCTGAAGCCAAGTGAACCAGAGACGCCTTCTCAATTCCTTCCCACAGATCAGAATCGCCTGAGCTCTTCTCATCTGGGTCTGACAGCAGCAGGGCTGGCTACCTCAGCGGTCCCTAAGAGGGGGTGAAATTCCCCTGCTGCAGCCTCATTAAATGCAGCTTTCTCTTTCTTTCAGTATCTTACTACAGCAGGTTTTATTTTTTTTCCTCAGAAACTAATACTCTGATCTCTTAGAGGAAATTTCTCCTTCTGCCTAAATTTGTGGAAATGAATGTGTACACTTCCCATCAATAGTTAGATATTATTCTTTAATGTGTGTCAGGCTGTGTGAACAATAAGATAAAGATAAAACATTAATCTTTATGTATGAAAGGAGCTCTGTGATGGGCTTGTTATTGTGCACTGGTTTGTACATACAGAAAGTGAAAGAGAAATAGAGACCTATTTCTATCTATTGACAGACAGATATATTCTGTGTATTCAAGTGTATTTGGGGGAGGATGTACTGCTTATATGGATGAACACTACAAAGACAAATTTAAACATTACCCTGAGATTTAGGAATTTTTTTTTTTGTTTTTTAGAGATGGCCTCAGATATTGTACTCATCTTCCTTAAATCTAAAAGTCTTTGTGAGCACAAAATATAGCAGAGGGTCTTTTGACCATTTAAATCTCATACCTGAAAATGAAACCTGCAAGGACTGTAAAGAGTGGTTGCTTTTCACATACATTTGTGCAGGCAAAAGGTCAGAGGCAGAATATTAGAGCCTTTTCAAAGTCATACCTCTCACAGCAAGCAAAGCTAACTTGTGGTTTCCCTGCATATTTTAACAGCAAACGCACTCAAAATTAATCCAAACAACTTTACCCAGGGAGATAACACCCCCTTGTATACAACAGTGTGGTTGTTTTACAGCACTGCTTATGCATACATATTTAATTCCACACTGTTGTATCTTTGCTCATTTATGAAACACCAGTTATTTTAAGAAGGGCTTTACAAACGCACATGGCATGTAGTATATCCTGGCCTACATATTTCCCTTCATTTATTAAAGGACTACATGTATTTGTGTCAGTGTACACACCCAATTCCTTAATTTCAGACAAAGGTATTCCAAAAGATTTGGCCAAGTATTTCTGACATTTCTTTCTTCTTTGAGCTGCTCTGTCTTTGACTTCTGGTTCGATCTATCCCACTGATGCCAGGAGAGTCTTTTTTTACCCAATAAACTGCTATGTTTGCATCAAAGTCTGTTTCCCTGCTGGAAAATAGCCATATTGCAAAATAACCTGACAAAACCGAAAAAGCAACTTCTTTTGGAAGGAAAAGAGGAAGCTTTCTTTTCAGCTGTAGCCAGGACAGCATTAAAGCAATGTATTTTTCATACCAACAGAAACATTTTTCTTGTCATTTCAGAGCCTGTATTTGCCAGACAATACACACCAATTTCATTCACCATTATGTTCACTGTCCCTCCCTGAGCTCCTTTTTTCTTAGAGCATGTCTCCCCACTACAGCTCCTCAGCTGCTCATTTTTATATATCCTAATATGCACATTCACACAGGTGCTGCTTATGGTTTTGCTCTTGTAATAACCTGTCAGCATATGTTAATTGTTCCTGCCCTTTACAGGATTTATAGCAAAGTGTATCAACCCCAAACGACGCAGCTTAACCTTTCAATTCTTGCAAAGACTTGCGCCTTTATCTCCAGAAATTTAAAAATTACTCCTCCTGGGGTGACTAATTTCATGCGGCCATTGAAGAGCCACCTTGCAGCCCAACAGAGGTCAAGCAATCCACCGCTAGTTCTCTAGACAGCTCTGGAGAGCTGCAGTGCTGCTTTTGCCTTTGCTACCAGGAGCACGGAAAAACTAAAAATTGAACGGAATGAAACAAATTGCTGCTGCTTACCCCACAAGACAATGAACTGACTTTTTTTGAGATGAGTGTACGTGAGAAGGGAACTTGCACCCCCTTACACCACCATCTCACAGCTTGTCCTTTCTTCAGCACAGGGATTTCTTAACACACAGCAGGAAGTGTCTTGTCAGTACAACGTGTCTCCTGACAGTGGCCACAGCTCTTTGAAAGGAACGCTGAGCTCAAATACTAGGAGAGGGCTGGATGCCGGCATTAAGAATGGTTGGATGAATAAAAAAGTAAGAAGTGGGTGTTCCAGCAGATCAGGAGGCCAGAGATGTCTGGCAAGCCATGTGATCAGCCTGAGAGAGTTGGGCTGGCTTAGTCTAGAGAAGAGAGGGCTCCAAGGAGCCTTCCAGTACTTAAAAGAGGGCCTGCACAGAAGCTGGGGAGGGGCTCTATATCAGGGACTTCAGCGATAGGACACGGGGGAATAGTTTTAAGCTGAAAGAGGAGAGATTTAGATTAGATATTAGGGAGAATTTTTTTTTACTGTGAGGGTAGTGAGGCACTGGCACAGGCACCCTGGGACTCAGCAAGAGGGATGTGAAAAGAAACTGTGAGATGTGCTGGTACCTCTGCTGCTTTCATTTGTTCCCTGCCAGACCAACCCTACCATGCTAGGTCTCTCCTCACTTGTTTCTCCTACGACCATCCCCAAAATCTCAATTGATCAGAGATTTGGGTGTCACTACAAATAATCCAACTCCTCCTCAGGACAGGGCAGAGAGGAAAATACCTTTAAGGGAGTACTGAGATTATACAATGGGAGAGTGCCTTGGTTGCAGGGTGCAGGGAGGCTCTGGCTTGATGGCTGTGGGAGCCTTGCCTTGCTGTGGAGTTAATGAATCCCCCTCCTTTATGGCTACAGGGAGAGCAGAAAACTGTAAATGTGGTCCAAGTCCTGCACAGATATCTGCAGTGCTGCAGCAGATGACAATTGGAACCTGCTATTACTCAGGGCTTCAGCAAGTTGCCTCTTGGGCTAGGAAGAGGCCTGCTGTGTCTTGAGGTCTTCTTTTGGCTTGGTGTTCCTCCACTCTGAAGCTCAGAGACTGAGGCCAACTGGAGAAGAGCAACCATGGAGGGGACAAAGAAATGGCACAAAGAAATCTTTTCTTGGCCAGCATATCCTCCCTACATTCTTAACATCAAACTTATTACCAGACAGATACAGGACAGAGAAAAAGGTTCTCCCACATATCAGAAGATCTAAAGATGTTTTTCCCCTTTTGTCTGTTCTCTGAAGTGAAAAGCAGAGGTCTCCTCCTAGAATTGCTTGAGTATACTTCATCTAACTTGTTTACTGTTGTTGCAAAGATCTCAGACAGTGGTGCCAATTCCAGTCTTTTCTGTTCTCTGCCTGTAGCACACACTATATTAGTCCCCAGAGAACTGATTTATTTTTTTTTAACTCCAGCCTAATTGTATGATACAGACAACAGGGTGAAATTTAACAATCTGCAGTAGACACAATCTCACTCTCTCTCCTGGCTTTAAACCCCAGGAAGCTGCAGGGTAGATAATTTTTGTTTTAAAACTAGGAATGAGTAATGATAAAGATGGATAAATGAATAAGCAAAGCTCACAGGAGACCATAGATACATGGCATGTTGAGCGTGCCAGGCAGTTACCAGAACTCAATGCTATGGTGAAAAAGAAGGTCTAGAGGTCTGAGTCACTCACCCCGTGTAGGGAACTGCACTGAATATGGGCTCCTGGCTTTTGAATTGCAATACAGCAGCTCTGAGTGGGGACACTTAGTGGCCTGATGTTTCTGTTTCACAATACTTGCTAATGCATTTTATTTTTTTGAGTGTCATTTTGAACATCCCAATGCCCTGAAATGCAAAAATCACAGGCAAAAATATCTTACTCAGGCTGCTACTTTTTCCCTGCTGTCCTTCTGATAATCTTTTCAGCAAGGGAGAATCAGGCAGCAATGTGACTGAAGGCAGAGCCATTGGCTTGCGCTCATCAGTGTTGTGACTGATACAACAGGGCTGCCTCACACTCTCTCACAGGTAAGGTCATTCCTTGTGAGCTAAGGTAACCTAATAAAGTAGTAGGAATCTTACCAGGCACTTTACAAGGATTTGACTTTTTTCCCAAGTCTCTGTCTTCATTTCTGGATTCAGGAGTGTGAATAGCTTTGTCCTGCTTCTCTTTTTTTGCAGCAGCATTTGGTGTGGTTATGTTTTGCAGAGCTGGCTTTTTAGGCAACGGAGGTTTGCTGCTAAGCTGTTCAGATGACTTTGCTTTGTGTTTGATCTTCTCATTTAAAGCATCACCAATATTTGTATCATTTGGCTTTTTTATTTGTGTTTTATCACCTTTTAGAAAAGAAGTAAATACCTCATTTCCTAAATTAAACTCTGCACTGTATCTTTTAATCCCTTTTGGTTCTGGTGATGAATTTTCTCTATATTTCAAGGACAGTGAGGTGGATCTAAGTTTCACTTGAAAAGGACTTCTATCTTCACAGCTTGGATGATTCTGAGATGCCACCAAGGAATCATTTGGCACCGGCACTGCATCAACAGCTGAAGAAACGCAGCCAGCCAAAACTTTTGTAGATAGGCCTATGTTCTCAGAATCAGATCCTGGAAGCATAGTTGGCTTTTTATTGTTGCTTTTTTCATCCTCCAGATCTGATTCCTCCTGCAAGTCTTCTTTCCACTTCTCATTTCTTGAGGAGACCTTTGCTTTGGACAGGGAGAATCCAGTCTTTAATGAGCTTTCCAAGTCTGAACTTTGTGGGAAGTGTAGGCTTCTAGTCCTTGGTCTCTCCCGTGCAGAAGAAACAGAAAACTTTCTCAAGGCGTTGAGTTCATTGGCTGCTTTTTCAGCTTTCTTCCCCAAAAGTTCCTCATTATGGACCTGTGACAGACTGTTCTCCTTATCAGAAGCAGCTGTCTCTTCTTCAGTCTTCATTTTCTCTAGAGAACAGGAAGCAGATGATCCCATCTGCTTTGAGGAAGAAAGATGTGAAACATGGAATGAGTCTGTGGGCTGGAAAAAACCTATAGAAAATTGCTTGCTGGACTCTGGCAACAGAGCAACCTCTTTCTTTGTCTCTTTATTACAGGGCATTTCCACAGGTAACTGATCATCTTTCTGTATATTTTCATC
Organism: Clamator glandarius; assembly: GCA_033459285.1. Lineage (NCBI taxonomy): Eukaryota > Metazoa > Chordata > Aves > Cuculiformes > Cuculidae > Clamator > Clamator glandarius. The sequence continues at coordinate 1,265,068 of JAUNZM010000254.1, forward strand.
TGATCCTTTCAAGCAAACAATACTATTCTTACTACTTGAAATATCTTCTTCAGATGGTATTTTATTTACAGAAAACGTAGTAGGAAGCTCCTTATTTCCTTGATTTAAGGCACTGAGTGACACATCGCTCACATCCCCAAACAACAGAACTGGTGTTTCTGAGCAATATCCTTGCTTTTGTACTTCTCTGTCTGGACTGGAGTAGAAAGAAGTTGGGAAATCTTTGCCCTCCATCAGCAATGAAGACTCTGACTTCACGCATGTTGTTTGCGGTGCTGGTTGGCAGCCCTCTGGTTCATTCTCTGGTATCAGGGCTTCCTGTACAACAAGAGACTCAGAAGTGTGCTTAGTCATCGCTGGTCTCAAAACAGAGGGAAGGTCCTCAGGCATTCTGGGCTTCGGCCAAGAAGCCACGTCCTGCACTGCAGCTGTGCCACATGGCAGTTCTTGATTTCTGGCTTTGAATACAGCATCTGGCAAGTCTGCCTGCATCTCCTTCTCATCATCTTCTTCTTCCTCTGGGGTGCAGCTCAAATCAGTCAGAGATTCAGATTGGGTTCTCTGTAAAAAAGGAATTTGGAAAGCCCCATCACCCATCACAGATAATTTTTTTTTCTTATTCATCATTACATTTACAACTGAGATCTTACGGAGAGGAAGGCAATGCTTGCTTCCCAAGCTGAGCTTTCTGTTCTCTTAACCCACATACTGGATGCTTTTTTATCTAAGCAGCTCCTGGAATAATGTATCTAACAAATATAAACGCAATGAGTGACATCCCCGTCTACACAGCCAGTGCTTTCATGCCTTTGTAGACGGGAAGTTCATCAAAACAATGGCTATTGGACTGTCCTTGGCACTTGACTCCCCAGAGGATACTGGCCATGTTGTGCTGCTCTTCCGCAAAAAGCAACACTTGAAAGAGAAAAATCTGTCCCTTTGTATTTTGCTACTCTGTACTAGCATTAAAGATAAAACAACCCATTCTTCTTAAAGTATGATTCTGAAGAGGGAACAGTACAGAGGAGGAGGAGCAAAAGCCTAACAAGTCCAGCCGGTTATGACACTCCAGGCCAGCTGAGGGTCACCCCCATATGGCAGTCTGCTCTCTAATCCCACTGCTGTACAACATTACAGCCACGACTCCTTCATGTAAGCGTCATCTTCTTCTTTCAAGAGTTAGACTATTTGATACAAGTTTATAAATGCACCTGTAGTTATCTGTGAGGCTTTGCGATTAAGCTTTAGGTAAGGAATGGCTAAAAGCACAGGATTATTTGAAAGCACATTATTAAGCTGCTGAATATGCCCTTTCATATGGGGCCTGTATTAGCTCACTGATTCACTGTAGTTTATTGAGTAAATATATATTCTGGAAGTGGGCCCTAACTCTAAGAACTAAAACCTTGCACTCTGAAGACTCTTTTAGAGTTACTCCAAGTTCGTGTTTTGCAAGTGCAATTGCAAAGGCAGAGCTGCAACGTTGCCTGCATTCATAATCCGTATACACAGGAACATAAAAGAGGAAGACATTGGTAAGCCAGAAGCAAGGTGCACAGGCAGAGTCGGGCGGGAAAACATTAAAAATTGCATTACCAAAAGACATGAAAAGGAAAACCAGCAGGGCTCAGTCACCTGACTGCTTACAGGCAGACTGGACAAAGTGATTGTATTTTGGTAACAATATTATGATGGAAAAGGAAGCTTGATCAGTGAGTTATTGCTTTATGTGCTTTTCTAAATAACTGGTCTCATCATAGTGTTACTCACAGCCAGGCTCTACTGAGCCCAGAGATCACTCACAGATTTTGGAAAACACGGACTATCAGCTCAGTAGTATTTAGAAGCTGAGAGATTAATATTCGCGGCAATCATCAAGCCAATTTCATGGCCTTAGTATATTTAAATATTGAAAGAAACCACAAACAATAACGTGCAAATACTGCAGCAAGAGCTGCAAACTTCAGTTCTAAAAAGAGGAGAGAAAGAAGAAAAATTAAGACATGCCCTTCATAAAATATAACAAAAAATCAGTTACATGGGTTTTTTCTACTCTACAGTGGACACATCTAAGGCTCAGCTTGACAGGGTGTTGGGCCATCTCATTTAAACTGTAAAAAAAGGTTGGACCAGATGATCCTAGAGGTCTCTTCCAACCTGGCATTCTATGTTTTTTTTTTCTGTGGAGACTTATTTTAAGTCTCTGTAGTGCACATAAAAGTTTTGCAAGTTCTGGGACAGGGAGAGGTGTGAATTCAGGACAGCCCTAGTGCATAGAATTTGACTCCAACTAATAGTTCACAACTTATTCTTTCTTTATTTTTGAAAACATAAGCCAAATTATATTCTGGAAGTTAAAACAGCTCCTCCATCAATAGTCTCTCAAAGATTCAAGATTTGACAGGATCTTTCAGACTGGGAAAAGTACACAAATCAATCATAACACTTTCAAAAAAGGTTTTTTTAAGTAAGAAATGAAGCAGTCAGCCCCAACTTCTGCATCACAAACAAGATACTAAATTGTATGTAATGGTAAATTTAAGAAGAAATTGTTACATAAACTGCTGCATAAAGAGATAACAAGTAAACTCACAATGTTTAATCTGTTCCTAGTGTCTACTCCAGATATGTAGCCTCATCAAATAACAGTTATTAAAACCCAATGAACTATCCATGCCTCAATCTGACTTTCCTTATCATATCTGAGTTTGAAATGTACAGTTCAGTGAGAACTTTTTGGTTTTATGTCAAAGGTCACACTGTTTATCTTCATAAATACCTGAGAAAATCTTCTCATTTTACTGGATCGCTGGTTCCGGGGTTTTATTAAAAGCTTATGTTTAGCAGCAGAGTTATCCAAGCAAGAGGAAAGCTCAGGTGGAGTGTCAAAATTCGCTGCAGGCGAGGTGATACTGTTAGATATCTGGGGAACTCCAATTTTGGCACTTCCATGCCTAGGGAACAACTGACTGTCTGTAGAGAGAGATCTCAAAACAGGACCCAATGTAACCTAGGAAGAAAAAAATCCACAAACAGAGAATCAAACAAAGAAACAAAGACATGAAAATAACAATTCTACAAATATGTAGCCATGTTTTTTGGCATTAAAGGTCGCCTCTTTTTCTTTGTGGCATCTCTTTAACATACATTGCATTTCCTAATGTTGCACGTGGAGTACTGGTCTTAGCAATTCTGTATTTTTAGCTGCTTGAATATCATGACATACTGTCCAGTGGGAAGGACCAGGTCACATTTAACTAGATCTAAAGCACGCAAATACATGGTCGGCATATTTTAGAAAACCAGTTGATGAAGAATACTCAGTTATGGAACCTAAAGGGCCAGTTTCCTTTCTGTGTCTGTCCTCCAGCATCTGCGTCTAGGCTCCAGCCCACAGTTAGTTTGGGGTGGAGCATCTCCAGCTTCCTATATGTCATCAGGTCCCTTCCAGCTCTACAACACCCTCCTAAACACAAAAGAATCAAACATCAGTGGCACTGACACTTAAGTCAGCTCGTGTTTTTTCCTCATGTATTTATATCCACGAAATAACTAGGAAGTTTACTTCAAGTGTAAAATTTCATTTGTAGACTATTCTGGGGAAGGAAATGATGGACAACTCCTACTAGAGGCCATTAACCCATCCAGAAACAACATCTGAATTCTCCAAAGGGTGCAGTACTTTCATGAAGCTGGAATCCAGCTTGCCTGTGCACTTAACCAAAAACTACACTAGTCCCAGGGCTGATGCAAAAAAAAGAGACTAAAAAATTTATGAAAAATTAGCCTAAGAAGAGTTCTTCCTTTTTGTCAGATTCAGTTTTGCAAATGGGCAAAATTATATTTCCAAACTATCTGTCATAGCATTGACATGACCTCTGACAACTAGAGACAGTGTTCCCTTTGCAGGCTTGAAATTCTGGTTCACTAGAGGAATGATCTTCCTTTGTCATGGTTTCTTCTGTGGGCTTTCTTCTTCTTCCTTCTTTTTTTTCTTCTTTCTCTAGAAGCGATATTTTAGTGAGGGAGTTGGATGGAAGAAGGGGAGAACAGGATAATGTTCCTTTTATTTAGGGAGGCGAAAAGCATCAACGTGTTCTGCAAGTAGAATTCTGTATTATGCACTGCAACCGAAAGATAACTCTGTGGTGTAGCAAGGGCCTGACACAGCTTCCTCAGTGACCAGGGGAAAACTCCCATTGATTTTAGCGGAGGCTGGCTCCACAGCTTCTTTCTATTTTAAAAAAACCCACAATGTAGCTCAGCCATGCTGAATAATGGATGCTCTCATTAATCTTCACTCTACAATATCTGCAGTCTAGTACTCAAACATGACTAATGTACAACAAATGATACGTGGCTGCATTTTATGTCAGTACCTAACAGTGAATACATTGACATTTCAGCTCCATGATAAAGACATGGCACATGTTCTTTTTCAAAGCTTGTCATTATTTTCCTGCCTTTCTTCTGGCTTCTGCTTTTCCTCGAGAACTTTGCATGCCTTCTCCTTGGCAGTGTTCTGTGTTGGCCATCACAGTGGAAAATCAAAAATCTGGTTTGTTACTTAAATTTCAGCATCCTGAGTGAATGCCAGCTCTGAGCTAGCTGCAGAAGTCACCTGTCCCACGAAGCCTGGTTCCAGCGAAGCCTGCTAGAGGAGGAGATGGCAGGTAGACACCTTTCCCCGTAGCCCATGTGCACGTGGCTCAGTTGGACACCCTGGGTGACACAAGATGGGAGGCCGTGAGGGACCCTATCCCCAAAGCCAGGTTGGGACGGTCATGATTCTTTTCTCCCTTCCTCAATCCAGGTGAAAAAACTTCAGTGACACAGAAAGGTGTCACTGCTGCTCAAAACTTCAGGGCTGAGTTGTGCAGAACTCCTCAGCCCCTGCAAATTGATCTTCTCTGACTTCTAGAAACAGGGCTGATCTCTCCAAAATGCCAGGGAATAGACACTGTGGTTAGGGAGAAAAGCCTTCAGATGGGGCTGCTTCCTAGCTGCGTGACACTGGACCAAGCTGAGGAGAGCTCTGAGCTAAATGACATGGCATGTGGAAAAAGCTGAGCAGCTGTGTGGTCACCACTGCATCTCAGGAGTCAGAGAGTGATGTCAATGGTACGAGGAGACATAAATTCTCCTTTAGCTAACAGGAATCTGGACTGGACAAATTCACAGCGAGCCTATACCATTTTTCAAGAAATACCTTCTTCAAATGTTCTTTTGTTTTTCTTTAAAAATATTAAAATTTCACTGCATATAAACAGTTTTTCAAACAGCTTCATGTGGAATCTAACAAGTGTGGCCAGAAATCTTCACTGAGCCCTGCTGCAGCTGGCCTCGAAATACATTTTGCATAATTACCAAGAAATACTTAGCTCAGGGCTATTTCCTTTCTGCAATTCCCTCCTCCTATATCTTGAAAATACTTTTCCCTTTACTCCACCCCTATATTGTTTCCACGATGACTCCAGCTGCGGCCAACAAAAAGGGACTCTTCAGAGCCTTTCAAAACCACCCTTTAATCAGCCAGAACGGCTGGCTGCTGATTGAAGAAAGACATCTATTTGTCTGTACGCAAGTCCTGAAAACATCACTTCAGCAAAATTCACTGCTTGTGCTGGTTCACGTGGCCAGAGCCTGACTGAAGCCTGAACTCAGATTCCTAAGCAGCAATGTCAGCCACTATCAGGCAAACACTCTCTATATCAATGCAAGGTAACCTTGTACTTAAAGCAAGGAGATGGACGGATTTTGGAAGATCTAGATTTGTTCATGGCTCCTCAACAAACTTCCTCCCTTGTCCTGTGCGTGTAACCCAAGCAGGCTCGACTGCAATTTACATCTTTAAAAAAAGGGGTACTGTTTTGGTGTCTAAATCCGGAGATTAAATAATGTCTGTAAATTTTGCTAAAGGATATGCACTATTCCATGGGGCTTAATTATTATCAGCAGGAGATTACTTGGCGTCAGAATTATGTTGATGAATAATCATAACTTCCATGTTAGAGGGACAGGCATTAAAAAAGCACAGCAAACAGACAGGCGTGCAATTATATACATACAAGGTGGGTTTTGTAGCAGACAGGCAACAAGGTAATATTTATGCCTTAGATTTCTTTAAAAGACTACTATACATAATTGCTTGGCCCTTAATACATTTGGCAGAAGTTACCTGTTCTTCTTCTTCACTGCCTGTTCCAGCTAAACTCAAAGAGCTAAGGTGCTTGTGAGAGTCAGAGAACTGTGGGATGGAATGAGGAAGAGATTCAGTAAAAGATGACAAACGAGGTGGATATACTCGCAGAAACCATCTACACAAAGTGCACACAGATACTGACAATGTAAGCTGTTTTTCTCTATAGTCTTAAGGATTAGCGAGGACACTGCAAACATAAGGTGTAAGACGTGCAGATAAAGAATGAAGTCATGTATAACAAAACTATCATTTAAAAAGGAATAAATAGTTTCAAAATCTTTTATGTATCTTTTTCCAAAGAAAAACATTAAAGAAGAGAGCTCTTATGTCAGCACATATCAGCACATTCAAGGGAGGATACAGATTTTTCAGCCTTTTTTTTTCATGCCTGGCAGCTCTCTGTAGTCCCTAAAAAACCTCCCAGCATCCCCATGCACACACACAAACACATCCTCCCCTTCCCAGTTCTGCATTTTCTGGCATGATATTTATATTTCAACAGGAACAGAGTTTCCAAATAGCTGTTTACACAGAGAGAGAGAATTTTCCCATTTCAAGTAAGGTATTTCTGAAGTGTTCAGAGATAAAGTAGTGATACATAAATCAAACCAAATAATTAATTCTGCCTTCCATAAATAGGTGAGACAAGTCATTAAACACTGGTCAACACTAAAACTACTCACTCTTGTGGGGCTTGAATTTAGGTTTTCATGGAGCAAAGATATTTCTGGAGGGCTCCTGGGTAATCCATCATCTTCAGAACTCGTCCCAGCATCCTCTGTTCGCTTAGCACGAAGTCTCAGTGGAGGTGGAGGTCCCAATTTCATAGTAGGCTGGAGTTTCAGCTTCAGCATGGCACAAAATACATCAGCATGCAATAGTCACAGAGGTTTCCCCAATACATTTTTTAGCTCGGGTCAGTGAGTTACCTTTATTTTAACTCTACATTTGAATTGTCACAGGACATCTCACTTTCGATATTTTCTTACGGAGTCAAATGACTATACATTTTGTAACTACCATTTAAGGAGATCCAAGATATGTTACTACTATCTAATTAACAAATGCAACCTTTAATGTAAGCTGCAGCTCATACTTACTAATCAAATGTTCAACCACAAAAATCATCCCAAAAAATCAAGCCTGGAAACATATTCCACCTCTTGCATTTGAAAAAAATGTATGTTGTGTAAATTACCTGTAAAGCTCTAATCCGATCAGAAATGTTTTCTTGAGAAAACACTCTTACTGGCCTTGCAGGTTCTTGCCCGGTCTCAGGAATGAAAATGCTGTCATGCGACAATGCTCTGCTTCCCATAATGGCTTTATGTGTCCTAGAATAACAGAAAAAAATGAGTAAAATCATACAAATTTTTTTTCCCGGTCCTCTTACTCTTAACTCAGGTAGTTGAACATGGAGGGGGAGATAGGCGTACATCATGCACAAGATGCCAGACCTCTCCATGCATACAATACAGTCACTCAGGCTAATCTAGGCAACAGCTTTAAAAGCCAAACAAAAATTTGCACATGCTGCTATCTGCCACATTTACAAACTGAATCAGGGTTAAAGACAGTCTAACCCCAGTATCTGAGACGTATCTTAAGGAAAAACTACTGCTCCTTGGCTGGAAGCCAGCGGCTGGGTGTTGTGACCACCCAGCTGCAAAATGAAGGGTCCTGTACCTGAGAGGGACTAACTTCTTGCTTCTTAATGTAAGAACATGTCTTGCAAATGACTGACCATTATCACAGGAAGAATAAGCAACTTTTACTATTTAAGCACGATACAGCATTTAATGTATCTCTGCCATGCAGATCATTAACAAAAATATTTTGGGCAATAGAGTTCTCACGTACAACCATTTGATAAACCCTTACAAGGTGCTTATAAGGTCCTGTACTCTCTTAAGAGCCTGAGGGACTCATTTTTTCAAGGACATTCTTTGTGGGCTAGTGAGGGAGATGTTTTGTGGATCACTTCTCTCATATTCTGCTTCCTACTTCTGATGCATGCGGTAGCTTCTTTTGCAAACAGTACACATGGGGCATAAATACCTTGCTTCCTCACAGGAATGGTGAAGAGGAGCCACAGTCAGTTAGTTAGCTGCTAGGAGGTCTCTTGTGCTAATTTTTCTCAGCTTAGCTCACAGCCTAACTGAGCAGGGGACAGAAATGCATGGACGCAGCACTTCTTCTAGGACTCCCTTCTTTTCAATATTTTAAATATGAGAGCTATGAAGTGACAAACTAGAGTACAGAATATAGAACTGTTTGGGTTCCTGCAGCTATCAAATTAATTGAGCAGATATTCTAGAGGGGGGGAAAAAAAAGAAAAAAGAAGGAGGAGAACTGGCTATTTTGGGATCTTAGATATTGTCATAGGGACAATCAGGAACATAAACAAACAAGGCAAAAAGTAACATTTTTCTTGCAATGGCTGCTATAAATATGCTTGATAAAACAATAGAAGGAAAGAGATTATCTGTATTCCTGCTGCAGAAGGAAGGCAAACCTGCTGCTTCTGCTTAATGTGTTAGAGGCATTAGAAGAACAATTTATCTAAGTGAAAAGGTGATCTTTGCAATGCATCCAAGGTCAGAACGATCTATAGCAATTCGCAAATTAAGTGTCAGCCAGGGATGCAATGGCTGATCAACGAATGGGCATTTCACAGAGGCTGCAACAGCCGCCAGAGAAGCCGCGTTGTTGCATGTGCACATTTATCCCAGCATGCTACCTGTGCTTCCTCTTTCTAGCAGACGCATATCTCCCAGATGCATAGAGGGGTACCCTAGACATCTCTTCAGATTATGAGTGCTCAAATTATTTTTCCCTCCTTTCAAGGAATCTCCTGGTCTTTGTGTGTCTAAACAGACATTAAGAAACAATAATGTAACAGCCCTACAGGGATCAGCACAGGAACACCCCTAAATAGCCAAAGATGACACCCACTCGGACATGATCTTGTTGAGCTGAGCATGAGGGAGAGAAAATCTGACCATCCATGTCTTAAAAGTACCCTGTCGAACAGCAATGCTATAGCCCACTGCTAGACCTGGTGCTGCCAGCCCAAAGGTCCTGAGGCTTCAAGCTGGACTGATATTACTGCTGCAAATGCCAGAGACACAGAAAAAAAAAAAAAAAAAAGTTAATAATTTCTTTTGGTTGTTTGGCGCTGCCTGGTGGCCGCATTCTATAAATGTCATTTTAAATGTCCGGGATGGTTTGCCATTCCCATCCCTGGATGTAGCAGCATCTCTTGCCTAAGGACCAGGAGGCTTGTTCTGAGAGGCACAATATCCACCAACGCAAGAACTTGCTTTCCAGGCAGCCCAGTGGCTCTTCAGTCTATTCGAGCTTTAGACTGGGTTTCTCACAGTTACCTTTCAGTAATGGGTAACGTTTTTGGTAATGCCTGAATGAAGACAGGATTTTCAGAGGCAGACAGATACACAGGCTGGGATTCATCTGGTCTAACTTCAGATGTTAAACCACAGATGTCTACATTGGAGTTAGTCACCCCTGGCTCCCATTTATATTAATTGGGAAGAAACAGACATTTCTAGACCCTAGTACATCTGAACACTGTCAGACATCAACACAAAAATGATACAAACTTTCTTAGTAATGTTGACTTTCTCTCTGCTGATTATAAAAGGCAGCTGGTGACTAAGTCAGATGCAGACATTTATCCTTTGGTTAGATTAATCCCATGTGTACAGAGGAAATAAAGGTTTTACAGCCTCTGGTTCCCTCTGATTTCAGTTGCAGTCATCCCCTTATACCTTTCTTGCTTTCAAAATCTTGAGTAAATGGTTAGGCATCTAAATTTCTTTAACAATCCTTAGGAGTTACATCTTAGGGGCATAAGACAATCCTAGTAAGATATAAGATGAGTACCTAATTCATTTTTGAACATGAGAAATACATTCTTTTGAAAAGATAACCCAAGGCTCATTTATGATTAAATGACAACCTTTTTTAGTTATTATTTCTAGCTGCACCCCATCCAATCCCCTTGTCATTTGTCTTGCATTAGCCATTTTAATTTGTACTTTCCTGAAAAAGGTAACTGTTTGAGAACACAGCATTCTGAACACGTTTAATCTACAAACAACGTTCTGTATTTGTTTACCACCTAGATACAAAGACTTACCCAAGTTCATCTTCAGAATCATAATTAATGTGCATGTCATGAGAGGCCATGACATCACTTGTTGACTGGAATAACTTCTGACTGCTGCTCTCAGAAGCTGATGCCTCTTTCCTTTTCTTTTTACCAAAAAACTTTTTGAAAGATTTGAACTTTGATTTTTTCTTCCCTAAGTGAAGAAAAATAAAAAAGATGTAACCAGCAGCACATGCAAGTTCTCGGAACAGTAATAATTCTTCTATAACTTCTACATAAGTGAATTTTTTCCTGGAAATTGCAACACAGTCTGATTTGCACTAATGTCTTTTGGGACTATACTGATATAATGAAATTACTGTTAACTTAGAGAATGGACTGCAGCGTTTATGACACATAAGAAATAACCTGCAGTGTAGAATCTTTCCTAACAGAGTTTCTACTTGCCTCTTGAGATAATTAGACTGTGAAGAAAAACCTGGTATTAACAGCCTGGGATATAGAGAAGAAATTACAGTTTGGAAATACACTGCTTTTGTTCAGAAAGCTAAATAGTCATGATAAGGACAACGTTGCTAAAACCAATTTAAACACAGGAACGGCTTACATAGGTGGATTATGCAGTGTTGAGAGGTTAATGCTTGTAAAATGTCAGTTTTTAATACATCCCAAAATATTCTGAATGCTAATTATGAGACTCAATGGATCACAAAGTATTAAACTAGAAATCAAGCAATAATATTCAAAAGCAATTCTAATTTGCTCACTGCAGAAAGACCTGAATTAGGATCAGTTGCAGCTCTGTGAAGGAAAACACTTGAAATTAAATCAGCATTTGTACAAAACATCCCATCAACTTGTGCCTGCCTCATATAAATTGGCATGACAGCACTGTGAGATATGCCTGTCAGCATTTCATTTATCATTGGATCTTGTTGGATAAAAAAAAGTTAGCTTGGCCACAAGATGCTATAAAAATCTTATTTCAAGCCTCTGAAAATGTCAGATATAGCAGCTCTGGGAGACCGGAGGAGAGAGAGGGAGAATGCATTCTCTAACCAAGCAGATTTACTTCTATGACAGAGCTAAGGCACTGAAGCTCAAGAAGTTACAGCAGTTTTCATTCTCTGCAGAACGCAGCAATTCTACCTGAATTGTCCTCTCCATCTCCTTCAGTCTCTCTCATCTTAGGGTCCATTATCCTGGAGGAATTCATGTGACAGTCACTAAAGGAGGTAGAAAAAGTGTCAGTCATATCAACAAAATAACAGTACTTCTCTATATATGTGCATATATACATACAGGCAAACTACTAAAATACAACTTTATAAAATAATATGTGTATGCTTTCCTGTATAAACACATAGACAATCTATGTCTAAGTATATGTATTATATCCATACATAAACACACACAAAATATAAAAACATCCCATAGGATAAAGCTTATTAGGCTACTGTATAATAAATTCCACAGAACATTTCCACTTTCATAAGACAATAGTACATTATGGTTCAGTTAACCAGATAGCCTACCTTGCCTGAAAGTTGAGTTTGATGAGATTCTCAAATGCTTCTAAAAGCACGTATCAAAGGAGGTGGGCTTCTAAGACTCTCCCTCTCTGCATCTATCCAGGAACACAGACAACATGCCTTTGCACTTGGGTAACATGTATAAGTAATGTTAGTAAGGAACTGCACGTATTTTTCCTTAACAAACCTAATTTGTTGCCCAGGGAAGCTGTGGCTGCCCCATCCCTGGAGGTGTTCAAGGCCAGGTTGGAACTGGATGATCTTTAAGGTCCCTTCCAATACAAACCATTCTATGATTCTAATTTGAAGTGTTTTCCATACTCTGATTTTTCTTCTTTTTTTAATCAATTGTGAAAAGATAACAACTCTTTTAATTCCTTTGTTTGTATAGATAAAAAATAAATACAAGTAAAAATCAAACCATTTATTTTCTTCTCTCTTCTCTGCTTTTTTGGAAGCAAAATATCATTTTGCTTATTAAAGCTCCTAAACTAAAAAGTATTTCCAAAATTTTACATATCCCAAGCCTGAGGACAAAATATCCGTAATTTAAAATGCATTTCCAGAGCACAAGTCTGTTTGTGGTCTCTTTTCTTCATCTGGAGAGCCACGAGTTCATGGTCATGGTAATGCCATGGATCTCATTGAGTGGATGGTGAAATAAATTCAGCAGAGTAGTTCTTTGAGCTGAAATGGTGACAAATGCTCACACCACAACCCGGATGGGAGGTGTGGCTATTTTGATCCACTAAGTACTATCAGAATTAAGTAAGAAGACTTGTTGAGTTCAAAGAATTAGCCAAATGGAAAGAAAACATCTATTACTCAAGCCTAAAACACAACATGTTTCCTGAACCATTGGCAAGCACTTGAGCTGGGCTGTGATGAATGGCTCAAAGGCATCTCTGCTCTGGTGTTCCTCACCCGCTCAACCATTCCCTGACGCCCACTGGGAAACCAAATCAGAGTTAAACACAGATAAGAGGGTAAGCAACTTTTGGTTGAAGGCTTCTCACTTACATAGGGAGAACTAGTAAGGAACCAGCCATGGAAAAGAACAGACATGGATGAGATATATATATATATATTTAAAGCAAATGCCCACTGGGAAATGGCAGATAAATATGTATTGTAGGCTGTGGTATATCTAGTCAATTATTAAACAGGCTCCAGCTGTCTCAGAGTCACGCTGTCATATTGGAACAGCAGTGACAGGAGTACAAATCAATATCTTTAAAACCTCAGCTGTAATACGCATGCCCTGTATCATGTATAAGGTGTATGCATCTAGAAGTGGGATCCTATAGTCTCTATACAAATTATAGATGCCACAACGCAGACCTGACCTGTGGCCCCACTGGCATATCTCCACTGCATCCAGCTGCTCTCAGGTGAGGGCATATCTTTTTAATCCAAATGTTTATCTGCGATACTTCAGTAGTTTTGAATAGGAAAGTCACCGGGGGATCAACACCCACATAATGGAAACATTAGTTTGCAACATGCAGGCAAGTATAAACAAGTTCCCTCTGTCAAAATTCAAACAAATAATGCATTACATTTTTGACAAACCAGAAATATGGTGCTGTCGCATCCCAAACCTTAGCAGCCAGTTTTCTAGAGAACATTTATCATTAACAAACGTTAGCTCTACCATAACATCAGAGAATTCACATGATTGATCTGTGACATCTGAGGACATGAAGACCGTTTCCACTGTGTGCGCCAAATATTTAGGGATGGTAACACAAGACCAGAGGTGCGGCATCTCCTCACTTAGGGGAAACAGAAGGACGCTGAACTCTGATGAATCCTCTCCTTGCCAGATGTGTGTCTTGAAGCAAGGTTCTTCCTCCCCTCCTGACCTCGTGCAGCCATTCTTCACGTCCGCCACGTTTTTGCTGTTTTCTAAAGTTATTTTAAGAATTACTGAGTCTTTCCAAAAAGTGCACAAGACCTGGGGAGAGTAGCCCACCACTGCTGTGCTTTTGGCAATGTCTCTGGCAAGGGGTACAGGGCTGGAGTGCCAGCTTGTGAAAAGCACCCAGGTCCCACCTCAGAAGTCTGAGTGGGTTGGAATCCCACCTCACAAAGATGCTTAAAGTATTTGGGGTCTGAAAGGGTTCGAGTTTCATCTCGGCAACACCCTAGGAGAAGTGTGCATGGCCTCATCTGTGACAGATTTGGCATACAGATATGGGAAACGTACTTGGCACAGAGAAGGGGATGCTCTCAGCTGCGGTACTAGGAAACTGGAGGAAAAGAGATGACACTGCAGGCCTATCCAAAAAATAAGAAATAGCATTGTGTAAGGAAGATTGGCCAGCACTTAGAGGAGATGGGGTATGGCCCCACAAAGGATCCTTTGAATTTAAAGATGTGGCAATGCTTTGGAAAACTTTGGAAAATTAAAACCTCAGTAAATGGATTATTGGTATGCATGGGATAACCAGGTGTATGAGCACCATAAAGAGGATGGTTGAAAACAAGTACAAAAACTTCGAGGAAGAACTTTAGCTGTAGCAATTGTGGGTAATTTAACCAAGGCACCCGTAGAGCTGGTTTCTGCACCACCCTATATTCCTCCCTCTGTATAGCTTGTTGATTGCCTCTCAGTTTGCTGTCCCAGCCACTTCTGCTGGGCTTTACCTTGTGGTTTCTAATGCTATCCCTAATCCCCTTACAATACAGCCACTGGGGGGGATATGTGCATGTATGTGTGTGTGAAATGCTCTTCCCTGACTTCCAGTGTTACATGTATAACCCCATCACTCTGGAACACCAAGGACTTGGTTATGTGGGGAAATCAAGTGCCTAGGCTAAGGGAAGATGCAGGATAATCATAGAATCATAGAACCACCAGGTTGGAAAAGACCCACCAGATCATCGAGTCCAACCATGTGCATCTTTACTTTATATTATTCATTCAGGACATGATCCATCCTGGGCCAATGTTGACCTCTTGTTGAGGGAGATATTTTATCCAGATGAGCAAGATAAGATAGTTGAAAAGAATGGAGAGTTGCCTCTAGAGGCAGGGGGAAGACAGACTGCCTGGCCTCTGGTTGATCCTGGTTGGGACTGTAATAATCAAACAGATAGCGATAATTGCTAAACAGTGGCTGGAGATCTGATAAATGTGATTAAAGCTTGTGAGGAGACTAGAGTAAATTGAACTGAAGAACAGGAATGGAGACAGAGGCCAGAGGAGCCGTGATTACTGAGGAAGATTGCAACAGGCTTGATGTATGGGGGGGATGACTCTCCACAATTTTAACAATGAATTGACAACAAGTATGTATGTGGACCAAGCCACCTCTGATAACTGCAACTATTTTCAGGAGCATATGCCAGGGTGGCAAGGAGAAAATTTCAAAGATATTACCTGGATCTTCTAGACTTGTACAATATGTACGTGATTTGTTATTTGCCAGCAAGAAATATGAAGATCATTTAAAAGATATTACTCGGCTACGTACTGCTTTAGCAGGAAAAAGGTCACCATGGACTTCTTTCTAAGCTTCAGCTGCATTCTCAGGAATTAAAATATTTAGGGTTTATATTAACAAAATGACAAAGATTAGCAGACCCAAGATGGGTCCAGGCTATAGTAGAAATACCTCACCTGGTAACAAAGAAAACAATTGTGAGGGTTTTTTAGGTGCAGTAGGGTACTGCAGACCTGGTGTACCAGGGCTAGGAGAGTTGAGTAAACCACTGACACAAGATACCACGGCAGAGGAAGCGGAGCCTGACTCTTGGGATCCAGAGAAAGAAAAGGCTTCCCAAGTTATAAAAGGAGCTCTGGCACAGGGATTGTCAGATTAATCCAAGTCTTTGGAACTATTTGTGCGTGAGAATAAAGAAGTAGCCAATGGAGTCCTTACTCAAAATCTAGGTCTACACTGCTGTCCTGTGGCTCATTACCCAACTCAACTGGGTCCTGTAGTAGCAATGAATAAGTCCTGTGTTGAAGCAACAGCAGCAACAGCAACTATCATTAAAAAAAAAGCAGACCATTGGTTCTGCATCACCCAACAACCGTGTGTGAAGTAGAATTGATTCTTAAATAACACGCAAAACAAACATTGTCTCCAGAAAGAGCACATAATTATGAATTAAAGATTTTAAATGCAAATAATATTACTTTGAAAAGATTTAATGTTTTAAATTCAGCAATTTTACTGCCTGTTTCCTTTGATGGCGAGCCATGTCATGATTGTGCTGAGATTTGTTTCATTTCAGCTAACTACATGAAGATCTGTGAGATCAGCCTCTAGAGAACTTGGATCTAACCCTTTTTACCAAAGATCTTTATACTATGTGAATGGAAAACAACACACAGACTATGCAGTGGTGAGAAACTTAGGAGTACTTGAAACAGAGCCTCTACAATCCTTGTTGAGTGTTTAAGAGGCCGAATTAAGTGAATTAGCAAGAGCAGCCTGGTGGAGACTTAATCAGCTAGTGACTATTTACACTGATTCTAAACACGTTTTTGGAGTGTGTCATAGAACGGTTATGCTATGGAAGAACAAGGGCTCCTTACCTCATCGGAAAAGCATATTTCTAAGGGAACTGAAATCCAAATGCTCTTGGAAGCTTATTAGCTTCCAAGGGAAATCTCTCTAGTACCTGTCCAGCTCATACCAGAGGCTCCAATGAAATAGAAAGAAATAATGAAATTACTTGTAGTCAGATAGGTTTAAAATAAGTTTTAGGAATAATAGTATGGTATATTGGGATATTGGAAATACCTGTCGCCAACCTCTAGGGTTGTTCTCAACAGGAATAATGTTTGGCAGAAACTTAGCTACCTGCGGGACCATTGCCCCTGCCAGGACCAGCCTCTGAGATGGAGATGAATGGGTTAACGAATTTTTATTCGGAATACAAAAACACCTACACAGAAATAGGGCACAAGCCCAATGGTTTCAGCCAGTAACAGCAGGAATGCAAGAATACCAGGTCCCAACACCACTCCCAGTCATCCTTAGATGGGGATGGCTTGTCTGCTTTGCTGTGGAAGAGCTGCCAAAGAGATCCAGGCAGTGTGCATGGTGGAAGATTGTCTGGGTAAGAAGACTTTGGAGCAAAGAAGAAAACAACACAAGGTGCAGGTTAGAGGCACTCAGGGTGGAGGAGACACTGGGCAGAAGCACTAGTGGCCTCTGCCTCCTGCTCAGGAGCCCTGAGACTCCAATGTCCCCAACAGGGACAGGGCTATTTTAAATTATGATAAATGAATCCTAGAAGTTTGGGTGAGATGAGCAATACTGGGTATGCAGTAAGGGGACTCTAAGGCTCTTACAAAAACTACATCTCAGCTAGGCATGCAATTACAAGGATTGGGGAACTCTGGGGACCTTTCACTGCCCAGAGCTTGGTTTAATGTGACTTTTCCTGGTCCATGCTCACTGACATGCAGGAGGAGAAGGTGGTAGTGGTGGTAGCCCTCACCACAATCACTATGTAGTGCAAACATGCACTGAGACAAGGACTGCGAAGCACAGACACCTGCCCAGCACCAAGGGTGCTGGAAGACTTTTATGGCTGCTGTTAATAAAGGAGATTTGTTTGTATCAAAGGATGAATGGGTACCAGCTTCCTTCCCCTACAGATGGTGGTGGGCAAGGAGGAGACAACTGTAAGAGTTGTGAAACGCTTAGTGGACAGTTAGCTGGTGGTTGGGTTTTGGAGGTACACTCACAGAATCACAGAATCACAGAATCACCAGTTTGGAAGAGACCCACCGGATCGTCGAGTCCAACCATTCCCACCAATCCCTAAATCATGCCCCTAAGTACCTCATCCACCCTCACCTTAAACACTTCCAGGGACGGTGAGTCAACCACCTCCCTGGGCAGCCTGTTCCAATGCCTAACCACCCTCTCCGTGAAGAATGTCTTCCTGATGTCCAGCCTAAATCTCCCCTGGCGGAGCTTGAGGCCATTCCCTCTCGTCCTGTCCCCTGTCACTTGGGAGAAGAGGCCAGCACTCTCCTCTCCACAACCTCCCCTCAGGTAGTTGTAGAGAGTAATAAGTAATAAAAGTTTAAGTAATAAAATTATCTGTTGACTCAAAAGTCAACAGATAATTTTTTAGCAAACCTCAATTTTAAGCAAATACTGAAGATGAGACTTAGCCTCTTGCTTGAGTGTTTTGCTGAGTGATCCTAGTACAATACAAAGAGACACCTGCCCCTGCTAAGCACCATCCTCTGTGCCATTCTGCAAGCAGGGCGCTGCCTCACTTGGCATGTCCTTATCAAACCCAGCTGCAGGCAGTCACATTCACTTCTACTTTGAAATTTATGAAGACATTTTTATTGACCTGGGGTAACTTGTTTTTCCTTTTAAATGCTTCCTTTGCTGATCACTGTTAGAGAAACACTGGTTTTCATCTGTTCACCACCTAACCTGAGATAACTCTACTTTCATTCCCAAATATATGAATTCGGAGAACTGTTCTGTCTACATCTCCCCTTTTTTACCTTCAGTATAACCTAACAATATCTTTAGGCACGTTTCAAATCATTCAAGTTTTTTCCTCAGCATCCGTAACAAACTCTCCAGTATGAATACATTCATCATATGAAAGATTTGGTTATAACATGATACTTAACAAGGAGGAAAAAATAAAAATAGAGGCTTAAAGTTTATCCTTGCTATGACTATAATTGCTTGTCACTTCCCTGACATAAATAGAGATTTGATTGTTTGCTCTGAAGCTGAATTTTATCTTCCTCAAAGCTTTGACTGAAATCTATGACAGTCAGTGAGTTTAATAATTGTGCAAAGAAATGCTGACAAAAACCAGCAGCTTTGAATTGGCACCCACTTGCACGAGTGAGATTCAGTGCGTACTTGTGGCTGGATCTGGAGGTTCAGCTGTGAAGCTGGGCTGATGAGCTTTCTCATTTCCAGTTTCCGCAAGGGTTTGCTGAAGTCCATCACTAAAGTTAAATCACCCTGTGATATGAAGACTCAGCGAGATTCACATCCTGGAGGAGCAGTCTGAATTACTTCTCTGTTAGCCAAGGCAAGATTTACCACACTGCTGGCGATCATACTCTTCTTCTTGTTATTTTTTTTTCCTTTGTGTTTTATGTGTGGTTATTTTCACAGTAGAATACTAGAGATACCTGGTTTATCTATTTATTATGAGATTTTATAAGCAAAAAATGTCTGATGATGAACTGATAAATATTACTCAGGCTTATAACAGCAGTTTTTCAATATCTGGCTTTTCCCAGCAGAGGCTTTTTCCACTTTTTTTCTTCCTTCCCATGTCCTTTCTTGGTGAGCTAAGATATAAGAAATATAGCTGCGACTATGTGAGTGCAGGGAACAGAGAGGGAATATGGCAACACAATGAGCGTTTTTTCCCCCTTCCTACCCTTCCCAAATGTCAGTGCATTCAAAAGTGCATACCAAAAAATGACTGCTGAAATGAACAACAGCAATTTACACCTTTTACTCCTTTGTTGCATAAGAATATTCTGTTTCTAGTAGGTAAATAAATATCTAGAATTAAGGTGATAAAAAAAATCCCTGAATTCAGGGAAAATATTTCACGTGAAATGAAGACCTGCCCTTTCCTCTCCCCAGTATCAGGTACTAAAATTCCCATTGGTATTACACAGCCTTGTGGATGTGAGGGATGGACCACTGGATGGATAAGGAATTGGCTGCATGGTCACACTCAAAGAGTTGCAAGTTGCTTGCTTGATATCCAAGTGGACACCAGTGATAAGTGGCATTCCTCGGGGGTTGGTATTGGGAATGGTGCTGTTTAATGTCTTTGTTGGTGACAAGCACGGGGGATTGACTGCATGCTTAGCAAGTCTGCTGATGCTGTGTGATGTGGTCGACACACTGGAGGGAAGGGATTCCATCCAGAGGGACCTGGACAGGCCTGAGAGGTGGGCCTGTACAAATCTCTTGAAGATCAACAAGGCCAAGAGCAAGGTCTTGCACCTGGGTTGGGACAATCCTAAGAGCAAATACAGGCTGGGTGAAGAATGAATTAAGAGTAGCCCTAGGGAGAAGGACTTGGGGGGTGTTGGTTGCACTTGCAACTCAGAAAGCCAAATGAATCCTGGGCTGCATCAAAAGCCATGTGGTCAAGGGAGGTGATTCTCCCCCTTTACTCCTCTCTCACAAGACCCCACCTGGAATACTGCATCCAGCTCTCAGGCACCCACTATGAGAGAGACATAGAACTGCTTGAGCAGCTCCAGAGGAGCACCACACAAATGATCAGAGGGTTGAGCACCTCCCATACGAGGACAGGCTGAGAGAGTTGGGATTGTTCAGCCTGGAGAAGAGAAGGCTCCAGGGAGACCTTATAGCAGCCTTCCAGTACTTAGAGTGGGCCTGCAGGAAAGTTAGAGAGGGAATTTTTACAAAGGCAGGTAGTAACAGAACAAGGCATACTGACTTTAAACTGAAGCAAGGTAGATTTAAATTTGGTGTGAGGCTGAAATTCTACACTATGAGGGTGATGAGGCACTGGAACAGGTTGCACAGAGAAGCTGTGGATGTCCCATCTCTGGAAGTGTTCAAGGCCAGGTTGGATGGGGCTTTGAGTCTACCTGATCTAGTGGAAGGTGTCCCTGCCCATGACAGGGGTGGGGCAGAACTAGGTGATCTTTAAGGTCCCTTCCAACCCAAACCATTCCATGAATCTATTCTGTGACTATATCTGGGAAAGAAAATGTCGGCATTCCAGGGATATAAAGAAAACTCAAATACTCAGAAAGACTCCTCTAGCTGAGGCAGTAACTGAACCAAAAATATCCTAAACATCACAGGTCAAGACTGAGGCAGTTTTTCCTCACCCACTACTCTCTGAGGGCTCATATCTGAAAAGAAGGCACCACCCACGGGTCATGCAGCCCCTTCTCATGTCACATGTACCACAGAAAAGGGACAGCTTGAAGTTTTTAGAGAGAGCAAGCCCACTATGATCCCCTGGCAGCAGCAGGTGCACCAGCAGAGCTTTCACCCCTCTGGAGATGCTCCAGCTTTCTGGCATATGCACTGGTGAGAGCACCATCTGGACACAGTCCCAGGACACCACTCCTTGGCATAGCACAGGTCCAAAAGTTTATCATTATCATCTGCCTCCCAAGCAAAGGTTTATCCCTGCAACTAGGGGAGACTGTGTGCTGAAACATTGTGCAACAGGGCGTGGTAGAAGGAAGTAAAGGAGAGCAGGGCAATGAGTCTGTGATGGGGAGGTATTTGCGCAGTGCAAGAAACCCTGCTGTTCGACATGCCTCTTTGCTCAGAACTTCTGCTAGCAAAGATCCCAACATTACCACCCTTTTCACACTCTCAAACTACTTTCAGTGCTCCCAAGTGATAAGAGGTGAGTCTAGCCAAAACTAAAACTCTGTCAGCATGTCCAATTATAAAACCCTTTCCAGGAGTCATCCATCATCTTGAGCTTACGTTACTAAAATAAACTTCTCTATCCCACTTCTTCAAGAAGATGTCTAGGAAGCACAGTTAAGTGCTTCCCCTGAGCTAGCACAGCAAATATGAGCCCAGGTATTAGCACTGTCCACATGAGTGAGATGCAGGTCTCTGGGAATCCAATTAGTTTGTATAAACACACCCAAAAAATTACATAAAGGGACAGAAGAATTCAATAACAACTGCAACACTCTTTCAAAAGTCATACATCTTCCTGGTCCAGACCTGTCTTTATGGTAAAGGAATAGAAATTTCACTTTTTATTTGGCCTTCAACTTTTAAATCAAATGAACAAATGCACCTGAGTGCACGCTTACATACGCATGGCTATTGCAGGAGCTTTATCTGGAGTCCCAACACTGTGATTGAAGGGTCACCCTTCTTTTCTGTGATAAAGTCACACTTACATAGAATCTGTACGTATTGCAACTGCATCCCCATCATGTTTGAATTATTAAAAAGAATTTACCTGGAGAAGAAATATTTTTCAGAAAACTACACTGTTTTCCTCTGCCAAATCAATAGAAAATATCAAAGACAAAATTCATGCCAAACCAAGAAGAAAAAACTCTATCATTTTACATACAACTCTGACTTTTGTTTTTGTTTTCAAAGTTTGGCAGACGATCATCTCCTTCCATTTTGCTCAAATGGTTTGAATCAGTAAACTAGAGGTATTACTTTGCAAAGTTTCTGACTTCATGTGTCCTCTCCTTAATAATTCAGAACAGATGCTGTTACCACCTACTTATTTACACTGACTGATACCCATGGGGACATCATCTTCAAAATGTGGTCTTTTTACAAATGGTTTGCTGTCTAAAGCACAGTAGTTCATTATCCATCTTCTTGAGTCTCACAATGAACCTGGTGCACCTTCCCCATCTTTCTTATCTTTTCTTATTCATTATTGGTTAAGAAAAGTTTTGTTTCTTTGCTTGTGGCTGACATTTTCTCCAGCTACCGCTACCCTTGTAGCACGCTCTCA